>JAVVNS010000023.1:0-716811 GCA_036320875.1 Cotoneaster glaucophyllus | reverse complement strand
GCACGGTTTTATGCATGTGGGATAAAACGAGCATGCCTTTGAAGAGCTTTGGAACTTAAGCAAATAAACACTTATACTACGCTAGTAGGACATTAATAATGAGTTCTTGAAAGATCAAAAGTACACTATTTTTTTATTTGGAGTGTATTTGCACGGTGTTATGTGTGTGGGATAAAACGAGTGTGCCTTTGACGCACTTTGGAACTTAAGCAAATAAACACATATAATACGCTAATAAGGCATTAATAATGAGTTCTCAAATGATAAAATGCTTATTTGGTGTCAAAAGTACACTATTTTTGTATTTGGAGTGTATTTGCACGGTTTTAAGCATTTGTTGGATAAAACGTGTGTCCCTTTGACGTGCTTTGGAACTTAAGCAAATAAACACATATAGTACGCTAATAAGGCATTAATAATAAGTTCTCAAACGATAAAATGCTTATTTGGGATCAAAAGTACACTATTTTTGTAGTTGGAGTGTATTTGCACGGTTTTATGCATGTGGGATAAAAAGAGCGTGACTTTGACGCGCTTTGGCACTTAAGCAAATAAACACTTATACTACGCTAGTAGGACATTAATAATAAGTTCTCGAAAGATGAAAAGCTTATTTAGTGTCAAAAGTACACTATTTTTGTATTTAATGTGTATTTGCACTGTTTTAAGCATTTGTTGGATAAAACGTGTGTGCCTTCGACGTGCTTTGGAACTTAAGCAAATAAACATATGTAGTACGTTAATAAGGCATTAATAATAAGATCTCAAACGGTAAACTGCTTATTTGGGGTCAAAAGTACACTATTTTTGTATTTGGAGTGTATTTGCACGGTTTTATGCATGTGGGATAAAACGAGCGTGACTTTGACGCGCTTTGGAACTTAAGCAAATAAACACTTATACTACGCTAGTAGGACATTAATAATAAGTTCTCGAAAGATGAAAAGCTTATTTGGTGTCAAAAGTACACTATTTTTGTATTTGGTGTGTATTTGCACGGTTTTATGCATGTGGGATAAAACGAGTGTGACTTTGACGCACTTTGGAACTTAAACAAATAAACACATATAGTACGCTAATAAGGCATTAATAATAAGTTCTCAAACGATAAAATTCTTATTTGGGGTCAAAAGTATAGTATTTTTGTAGTTGGAGTGTATTTGCACTGTTTTATGCATGTGGGATAAAAAGAGCGTGACTTTGACGCGCTTTGGAACTTAAGCAAATAAACACTTATACTACGCTAGTAGGACATTAATAATAAGTTCTCGAAAGATGAAAAGCTTATTTGGTGTCAAAAGTACACTATTTTTGTATTTGGCGTGTATTTGCACTGTTTTAAGCATTTGTTGGATAAAACGTGTGTGCCTTTGACGCACTTTGGAACTTAAGCAAATAAACACATATAGTACGCTCATAAGGCATTAATAATAAGTTCTCAAACTATAAAATGCTTATTTGGGGTCAAAAGTACAGTATTTTTGTAGTTGGAGTGTATTTGCACTGTTTTATGCATGTGGGATAAAAAGAGCGTGACTTTGACGCGCTTTGGAACTTAGGCAAATAAACACTTATACTACGCTAGTAGGACATTAATAATAAGTTCTCGAAAGATGAAAAGCTTATTTGGTGTCAAAAGTACACTATTTTTGTATTTGGTGTGTATTTGCACGGTTTTATGCACATGGGATAAAACGAGCGTGCCTTTGACGCGCTTCGGAACATAAGCAAATAAACGCTTATACTACGCTAGTAGGACATTAATAATAAGTTCTCGAAAGATGAAAAGCTTATTTGGTGTCAAAAGTACACTATTTTTGTATTTGGTGTGTATTTGCACGGTTTTATGCATGTGGGATAAAACGAGTGTGCCTTTGACGCGCTTTGGAACTTAAGCAAATAAACACATATAATACGCTAATAAGGCATTAATAACGAGTTCTCGAACGATAAAATGCTTATTTGGTGTCAAAAGTACACTATTTTTGTATTTGGTGTGTATTTGCACTGTTTTAAGCATTTGTTGGATAAAACGTGTGTGCCTTTGACGTGCTTTGGAACTTAAGCAAATAAACACATATAGTACGCTAATAAGGCATTAATAATAAGTTCTCAAACGATAAAATGCTTATTTGGGGTCAAAAGTACACTGTTTTTGTATTTGGAGTGTATTTGCACGGTTTTATGCATGTGGGATAAAACGAGCGTGACTTTGACGCTCTTTGGAACTTAAGCAAATAAACACTTATACTACGCTAATAAGGCATTAATAATGAGTTTTCAGACGATACAATGCTTATTTGGTGTCAAAAGTACACTATTTTTGTATTTGGAGAGTATTTGCACGGTTTTATGCATGTGGGATAAAACGAGCGTGCCTTTGACGCGCTTTGGAACTTAAGAAAATAAACACATATAATACGCTAATAAGGCATTAATAATGAGTTTTCAGACGATAAAATGCTTATTTGGTGTCAAAAGTACACTATTTTTGTATTTGGTGTGTATTTGTGATGTGAAAATTACTTAACACGCAAATTAAACCCTCTTGTTGTCAATTGTAGCATGTATGCAAGTAGGGATCGTTCTGGACCGGGGATTAGGAGGGATTGCTAATCGACTCTAAATTGATTTAAAAACACAAAAACAAAGTTAAAAACGTTTGTATAGACTCAAGGGACTCAAAACAAGTTAAAAACACTTAAAACGGCTTAAAAACACTTTGTGGACAGATTCTAGACGCTAGGGATGGTTTTGGACGAAAATTGGTTTTAGTTTGACTCAAAACACTTGAAAACACAAAGAAAACAGATTTTAGACACTTTAAAACAAGAAAGTAAAAGGGGGGTTTTGGTTTGGGCGAATTTGAAAATAAAACAAAGACTTTGTAAAGTAAACAAGTTTGAAAACGAATTTGAAAACTTTGATGGTTGATGGGCTAGCTAGAGGGTCCTTCTCCACACATGACACATATGCAACACAAATCAACTTCCAGTTATTATCTTTTTAAATTATGAATGACAACGCCCCAGATTAACCGTGAATTGCACTAGTTAACCTTCAGATTTTCCTAAGTTCATTGAATTAGATAGAATACGTATCCAACCAAATTATCCTTATTGATGATAGCATACTCAAAGGCCATTAAGTTCGTTGAAAACCATAAGCATTGACGAGGAAAATATGACAACATATATGTTTTCCCAGAATTTAACTTAACACGATTGTGACTAGCAACCTTTACTACTTATGAATACAAGTTCATAATATGCAATTCCCTTATATTCTAGCATCAAATTCATGCATGCAAACTAAGTTGGCCACCTTAACCCACATACAAGAATAAGTTTTGAATCAAACAGTTAAGCAAATTACATTCATAACTTATGAAATAATAACTGGATAATCAATTCATGTCACATATATTATCATGGCTTTGAAATCGCCCCTAGCTAAAACGAGTTTAGCCTCTCATGTTCACAATTACACACAAGAAAATTGAATTAAACATTAAAGTATAAGGATAGAAAACACCTAGAAGTATGGATGCAGCCACGGCACTAGGTCCTTCTTCTCCTTGCAATTGCGGCACAAGAGGCTTATGAGTGTATGAATCTGTATGAGAGGGGTGTATGTCGAATGGGGGGTTGTTTTGTGATGTGAGGATGGTGAATGAATGAGCTGCAGCACCTATGTATTTATAGGGCTGAAAAGGCACGGTTTCAAGGTAGTTTTGGAGAGGGATTTAAGACTCCAAATCCACAAAGAACAAGGTTAAATTCGAGCACAATCCAAGGGGGAAAAGAATGGTTCCTTGCAGCAGGTATTTGGGCTTCTAGAAGATGATATGTGTGGCACCTTTGTAGGAATAGGATAAGGATTCTAGAAATCTGATTTCTAGGTGTTTAAATGTAATTAGGAGTCCTCTTTGTAGCTGGTTTTAAGGTAGAATAGGATTAGGATAAGGTTAGGATAAGATAAGGTAGTTTGGATAAGATAAGGTTTTGGATAATGTTTGAGATAATGTTCCATATTTCTTGCTCTTTTCTTATCTTCTAGAACTTGAACTTGTTTCTTCCTTCTTCTTAGCTGATTCCTAGCCTTTAAATCCTCAAATTCGTCCATCCTTCTTGCTTGACTCATAAGCTATCCATCCTTGGTCCAAAATAGCTCCAAAACACTCCAAATTGGCTCTTTTTGCACACTTTGTCATTAGGCCCTGAAATTGCACGAAAATGGCTTAAAACACTATAATTATCATAATTAAGCTAAATAAATGCAAGAAAACAAGCTAACTAAGTCGCATAAATATGCTCCTATCAAATTCCCCCACACTTTGCTTTTGCTAGTCCTCGAGCAAAACGAACTAAACAAGACAAACAAAAGTAAACAAAACACAATCTAAACCTTCCAACATTTACCTCAGGGATTTCCAATGGTACATAACTTATTAAAAATCATCATTCCCATAGATTTTAGTTATCCCTACCCTTGAGAACATGCTTAATCATAGTCGCCACTTACTAGCTCACAATTAATCAATTAAAACAATGATTTGAATGTAGTAACATGCCTTAGAGAATTTGCACAATTCCTTACGGTTTACACTCTTATTTTCACTCAGATTTTCTGACTACACTCCCTACACTAGTTATATGTGAGAAGATTGATGTAAACATGAAAACGAACACTCACATATGTTTATAACAAAGAAAGCAATTTCTGGAATTATTAATGCATGTGTAGATATGATCTCATGAATGGAATGCTACTACTTAGATGCGAGAACCAGGGACACCATATGCTCATACCAATCCCAAACTCCACAAATTGAAACACAAAACACCCAAGATAGAAGTATAGGGTTGAAACAGGGCTAAGGTATTGGTTAACAAGGAAAGATATGGAAAACAAACGTTCTTAAAGCGTAAGCAAAGTAATGAAATAGACACTTAGAATTCACTTTTGAATGCAAAAATCAACTTTAAACACAAGGGGATGATTCATGCAACTTTTTAGGGCCGAATTCAAACTTTTGGACCCTTTCTTGAACAACCAACACTTTAGAGTTCATTTTCTCTTCTTTTCAACTCTTTTTCTTACTTTTCTTCACACTTTTCTTTTCTTTTTCTGTTTTTCACGAATTTTTTTGTTTTTCTTTCTTTTGGCACACAAAACCCTTCCCCCACACTCATTTTCTGCAATATGGTGATCAAAAGGAATTTCCTTCTAAGTTATGCTCCACTATGCTTCAAGAACAAGGGTATGGATGGTCCTATACTAGGCTTGGTAGGGTAAAACGTGGCTAACAAAGAACATGGGCTAAAACAAGGCTCAACGGGGTTAAACCTACAAAACATAATGCGAAGGGTAAGGCTTTTTGGCTCTAGCTTAACTAAACAACTTCATCTTGTTTATGTGCTATGCTAATCAATTTTATGTTTTGAATGAAACGGGCATGAGTTCTAGTATTTGGAACTATAGTGATCGAACGCCTTCTAAGTAGCAACCAAGCAAAGAATAATGAGATCATGCAACGACTTTAGAAAACAACAAATGCACAGATTATTAACTCTCCAAAGAACGTTTTAGGCTCAAGTCTCTCAGGGTTGTAGCGTTAGTTTGAGTTCCTTCCTTCAAGCATATTACAAAAACTGATTTTTTCTTTGTGATTAAATATGAATTCGTGAATTACAACTATAACGAAGCATAAACCAAAGACATATCAAACGTCCATCCATGTTTGTAACTTTCTTTAACAGTTATGTAATTAAAAACCAAATCCTCATCATTGTGTTGGAAGGTACCCTAAGACACAACAAACACACAAAAACAACTTTAAAACGACTCTTTTTGGTATTTTTAACACATTTTTCGATTTTTTTTCAAAAATTTTCGGATTTTTCTTAAAGGACACATAAAAACACTCCAAAACACACTAAAAACACTTAAAAACAGTGAAAACAACATTAGAAGTGATAAGTGATAAAAACTCACGAATTTTGCATGAAAACACTTTGTTTACCCCCCCACACTTAAATCAAACATTGTCCTCAATGTTTCAAACACACATAAACAAACAAACAAACAAACAACTAACAAATAAGACACGAATTGCAAAGTAAAATCAATAAAGAGTAGAGCTTAGGAACATAAACACCTGGTTATAATGCTAGATCGTCCAAAGGCTCTTTATTGAATGCATGGGTTGCCTCCCAAGAAGCGCTTGCTTTAACGTCTTTCAGCCGGACGCATCTTCCTTCTAAGCTTGATTTGAGCATATAGCATGGAGTGGTATATTCTCCACGATATGCGCCTTGAAACGTCTATGCATTGAATCCTTGAATGGAAGGGGATAGTGATCCTTCATTTTTTTGCTTCCTTAAGTCAATGTGAACTTTCCCACCACCTTTGGTTCGATTAAGTCCCTTCACCAAAAAGGGTAACAACCTATTAGTTGAAATGGGAATTGAAATTGGGATTGGAGACTTACCCATGTACTGCATTGAAGTGGCAGATTTGTCAAGAATTGCACAATGGCTGCTTTCGGCCAGATTGGGCTTTTTGAGGGGTGTGGTCGAATTTCCTACTCCAATTCCTTCTTCTTTGGTGGTTCGAAATCCATTCTTCTTGATTCGTGATGAACATTCCTGCCTTATATCTTTAATTACATTAATAGCACAACAAGAACGAACATCATTAGTATGCTCAACTGATTCAGAAATTTTAAAATTAATCATATCACCACCAAACTGCATCGTTACTGCTCCCTTAGCCACATCAATCTTCGTGTTGGCTGTTTTCATGAAAGGCCGTCCAAGTAAGAGTGGCGGTGAAGGAGAGTGGGCGGTTTCCTCCATGTCAAGCACATAAAAATCTGCAGGAAAAATCAAATGGTCTACCTGCACCAAAACATCCTCCAAAACTCCTTTTGGATATGCATTAGACCTATCGGCTAATTGAATAACAACACTATCCTTTTTGAGCTCTCCTAGATTCATAGATGCATAAACAGAATATGGCATGACATTAATTGATGCACCTAAATCTAGCATAGCATGTTCAAATTTAGCATTTCCAATAACACAAGGAATTGTAAAACTACCCGGATCTTTGCATTTAGGTGGTAGTTTTCTTTGTAAGATCGCAGAAACATTCTCACTTACCTGGACCACTTCTTTTTCCCGAATCCGTTTCCTTGTTGTACAAAGCTTCTTCAAAAACTTGGCATACTTGGGAATTTGCTTAATTGCATCAAGGAGCGGGATATTGACATGCACCTTTCTAAACGTCTCTAGAACGTCTTGTTCCTCCTCTTCGCTCTTTGATTGCATAAATCTGCTAGGAAAGGGCACATTTAGTGGAATAGAACTAGAAAAATTCGAATTTAGACTTACCTTGGTGGTTTGGGACGGCCTAGGTGGTGTAGGTGGCTGCGGCAAGGGTTGTGCATCCCTTGCCGTGGCTTTGTTTCCTTCCTCTTCCTCGAGCAACAGCTTTTCGTCTTCCTTTCGGGCAGATTTGGATGGTTGTGGATTGGTTCCAACTTCTTTGCCACTTCTTAACGTAATGGCCTTGACGGTTTCAAAGCCTCCTTTGGGATTCACAACGGTTGAACTAGGAAGTTTGCCTTGTTCTCTAAACTGCCCTAGGAACTCTGAAATCTGCCCCATTTGTTTCTCCAATTCATTGACCTTTCGGGCTTGATTTTGCACTTCTTTGGCGTAATTATGCATGTCTTTGGCTTGATTTTCCTGTCCTTGCACCAAAGTAGTTAGTAATTGAATGACTTGAGCATTATCAAAAGCCGAACCTGAGTTATTTTGGGCAGATTGTTGTTGGGATTGCATTGGTGCATATGGCGTTTGAAACATTCCAGGGGGTGGTGGCCGAAATCCCCCTTGTTGTGCAGGTTGTTGGGGCTCTCTCCACTTCATGTTAGGGTGCTCTCTCCATCCGGGGTTGTATGTGTTCGAGTATGGTTCATTCCTTTGCTGATTTTGGCCTTGAAAACCTATGGCATTGGCACATTCCCATCCTCCGTTCTCAATCAATTGTGGACATTGATCATTGGGATGCCCTTGCATAGAGCACACGCCACACACACTTGGATTGTTTCCTTGTATTTTGCATCCTTCCATAAACTGCGACAACATAGTAGTAAGGTTAGTTATTTGAGATTGTAAATCGGAATTGGAACTTACCTCATGTACTTGCTGCCGTGGGGTATCTCTTTGGCCAACTCCCTCATATTGTTGTGCGTTCAAGGCTCGGTTTGAAATTAGGATCTTGGCAGCCACCGGTGTTTTGTCAACCAAAGCACCCCCTGCCGAGGCATCTAGCATTTGTCTTTCAATAGGAAGGAGTCCCTCGTAAAAGTATTGTATTAGAAGCTCTTCCTTCACTTGGTGTTGTGGACAAGATGCAACTAGGGCCTTGAAACGCTCATAATATGCCGGAAAGGATTCTCCTTGGTTTTGTTGTATGCCACTGATTTTCTTCCTTAAAAGAATGACACGTGATGTAGGGAAGAATTTCTCTAAAAACGCACGCTTCATACTTTCCCAAGAAGTGACGGTTCCGGGTGCCAATTCATATAGCCAATCTTTAGCCTTGTCCAAAAGAGAGAATGGAAAGGCTTTCATCTTTAGAATACTCCCATCGACATTAATGGGTGTCATACTCGAACATACCACTTCAAACTCCTTAAGATGCTTGTTTGGATCTTCCATGGACAGCCCATGGTATTTGGGAATGTGATGCAACAAGCTTGACTTCAATTCGAACTCATCGGTCTTACCTTGGGCAGCCACGGGGTATTGAATGCAAAGAGGTGCGGCATTGGCCAACCCCGAGGCTGAAAGTTCTTTGATTGTACCATTGTCCGCTTCCATGGCTTGTTCTTCTTCTTCCTCTTCTTCAAATTCAGATTCGGCCTCTGAACTTGAACTAGGTGGGTTTGGTTCTGGTTGCTTCCTCTTCTTTCTCAACGTTCGTTCGAAATCGTCGTCAAAATCCAAGGTGTTTGTACGAATAGGTTGAGAACTACGAGTCATAAACTTAGTACCTGAAACAAGAAAACAAAACAAAATAAGAATACTAACTAAAACTTACGAAACAAACAAGGGATTAGCAAATTTGCTAATCCCCGGCAACGGCGCCAAAATTTGATGTGAAAATTACTTAACACGCAAATTAAACCCTCTTGTTGTCAATTGTAGTATGTATGCAAGTAGGGATCGTTCTGGACCGGGGATTAGGAGGGATTGCTAATCGACTCTAAATTGATTTAAAAACACAAAAACAAAGTTAAAAACGTTTGTATAGACTCAAGGGACTCAAAACAAGTTAAAAACACTTAAAACGGCTTAAAAACACTTTGTGGACAGATTCTAGACGCTAGGGATGGTTTTGGACGAAAATTGGTTTTAGTTACTCAAAACACAAAGAAAACAGATTTTAGACACTTTAAAACAAGAAAGTAAAAGGGGGGTTTTGGTTTGGACGAATTTGAAAATAAAACAAAGACTTTGTAAAGTAAACAAGTTTGAAAACGAATTTGAAAACTTTGATGGTTGATGGGCTAGCTAGAGGGTCCTTCTCCACACATGACACATATGCAACACAAATCAACTTCCAGTTATTATCTTTTTAAATTATGAATGACAACGCCCCAGATTAACCGTGAATTGCACTAGTTAACCTTCAGATTTTCCTAAGTTCATTGAATTAGATAGAATACGTATCCAACCAAATTATCCTTATTGATGATAGCATACTCAAAGGCCATTAAGTTCGTTGAAAACCATAAGCATTGACGAGGAAAATATGACAACATATATGTTTTCCCAGAATTTAACTTAACACGATTGTGACTAGCAACCTTTACTACTTATGAATACAAGTTCATAATATGCAATTCCCTTATATTCTAGCATCAAATTCATGCATGCAAACTAAGTTGGCCACCTTAACCCACATACAAGAATAAGTTTTGAATCAAACAGTTAAGCAAATTACATTCATAACTTATGAAATAATAACTGGATAATCAATTCATGTCACATATAATATCATGGCTTTGAAATCGCCCCTAGCTAAAACGAGTTTAGCCTCTCATGTTCACAATTACACACAAGAAAATTGAATTAAACATTGAAGTATAACGATAGAAAACACCTAGAAGTATGGATGCAGCCACGGCACTAGGTCCTTCTTCTCCTTGCAATTGCGGCACAAGAGGCTTATGAGTGTATGAATCTGTATGAGAGGGGTGTATGTCGAATGGGGGGTTGTTTTGTGATGTGAGGATGGTGAATGAATGAGCTGCAGCACCTATGTATTTATAAGGCTGAAAAGGCACAGTTTCAAGGTAGTTTTGGAGAGGGATTTAAGACTCCAAATCCACAAAGAACAAGGTTAAATTCGAGCACAATCCAAGGGGGAAAAGAATGGTTCCTTGCAGCAGGTATTTGGGCTTCTAGAAGATGATATGTGTGGCACCTTTGTAGGAATAGGATAAGGATTCTAGAAATCTGATTTCTAGGTGTTTAAATGTAATTAGGAGTCCTCTTTGTAGCTGGTTTTAAGGTAGAATAGGATTAGGGTAAGGTAGTTTGGATAAGATAAGGTTTTGGATAATGTTTGAGATAATGTTCCATATTTCTTGCTCTTTTCTTATCTTCTAGAACTTGAACTTGTTTCTTCCTTCTTCTTAGCTGATTCCTAGCCTTTAAATCCTCAAATTCGTCCATCCTTCTTGCTTGACTCATAAGCTATCCATCCTTGGTCCAAAATAGCTCCAAAACACTCCAAATTGGCTCTTTTTGCACACTTTGTCATTAGGCCCTGAAATTGCACGAAAATGGCTTAAAACACTATAATTATCATAATTAAGCTAAATAAATGCAAGAAACCAAGCTAACTAAGTCGCATAAATATGCTCCTATCAATTTGCACTGTTTTAAGCATGTGGGATAAAACGAGCGTGCCTTTGACGCGCTTTGGAACTTAAGCAAATAAACACATATAATACGCTAATAAGGCATTAATAATGAGTTTTCAGACGATAAAATGCTTATTTGGTGTCAAAAGTACACTCTTTTTGTATTTGGAGAGTATTTGCACGGTTTTATGCATGTGGGATAAAACGAGCATGCCTTTGAAGAGCTTTGGAACTTAGGCAAATAAACACTTATACTACGCTAGTAGGACATTAATAATGAGTTCTTGAAAGATCAAAAGTACACTATTTTTGTATTTGGAGTGTATTTGCACGGTTTTATGTGTGTGGGATAAAACGAGTGTGCCTTTGACGCACTTTGGAACTTAAGCAAATAAACACATATAATACGCTAATAAGGCATTAATAATGAGTTCTCAAATGATAAAATGCTTATTTGGTGTCAAAAGTACACTATTTTTGTATTTGGAGTGTATTTGCACGGTTTTAAGCATTTGTTGGATAAAACGTGTGTCCCTTTGACGTGCTTTGGAACTTAAGCAAATAAACACATATAGTACGCTAATAAGGCATTAATAATAAGTTCTCAAACGATAAAATGCTTATTTGGGATCAAGAGTACACTATTTTTGTAGTTGGAGTGTATTTGCACGGTTTTATGCATGTGGGATAAAAAGAGCGTGACTTTGACGCGCTTTGGAACTTAAGCAAATAAACACTTATACTACGCTAGTAGGACATTAATAATAAGTTCTCGAAAGATGAAAAGCTTATTTAGTGTCA
Organism: Cotoneaster glaucophyllus; assembly: GCA_036320875.1. Classification (NCBI taxonomy): domain Eukaryota; kingdom Viridiplantae; phylum Streptophyta; class Magnoliopsida; order Rosales; family Rosaceae; genus Cotoneaster; species Cotoneaster glaucophyllus. The sequence continues at coordinate 705,065 of JAVVNS010000023.1, read as the reverse complement.
AAAGTACACTATTTTTGTATTTAATGTGTATTTGCACTGTTTTAAGCATTTGTTGGATAAAACGTGTGTGCCTTTGACGTGCTTTGGAACTTAAGCAAATAAACATATATAGTACGTTAATAAGGCATTAATAATAAGATCTCAAACGGTAAACTGCTTATTTGTGGTCAAAAGTACACTATTTTTGTAGGTGGAGTGTATTTGCACTGTTTTATGCATGTGGGATAAAAAGAGCGTGACTTTGACGCGCTTTGGAACTTAAGCAAATGAACACTTATACTACGCTAGTAGGACATTAATAACGAGTTCTCGAACGATAAAATGCTTATTTGGTGTCAAAAGTACACTATTTTTGTATTTGGTGTGTATTTGCACTGTTTTAAGCATTTGTTGGATAAAACGTGTGTGCCTTTGACGTGCTTTGGAACTTAAGCAAATAAACACATATAGTACGCTAATAAGGCATTAATAATAAGTTCTCAAACGATAAAATGCTTATTTGGGGTCAAAAGTACACTGTTTTTGTATTTGGAGTGTATTTGCACGGTTCTATGCATGTGGGATAAAACGAGCGTGACTTTGACGCTCTTTGGAACTTAAGCAATTAAACACTTATACTACGCTAATAAGGCATTAATAATGAGTTTTCAGACGATACAATGCTTATTTGGTGTCAAAAGTACACTATTTTTGTATTTGGAGAGTATTTGCACGGTTTTATGCATGTGGGATAAAACGAGCGTGCCTTTGACGCGCTTTGGAACTTAAGCAAATAAACACATATAATACGCTAATAAGGCATTAATAATGAGTTTTCAGACGATAAAATGCTTATTTGGTGTCAAAAGTACACTATTTTTGTATTTGGTGTGTATTTGCACTGTTTCAAGCATGTGGGATAAAACGAGCGTGCCTTTGACGCGCTTTGGAACTTAAGCAAATAAACACATATAATACGCTAATAAGGCATTAATAATGAGTTTTCAGACGATAAAATGCTTATTTGGTGTCAAAAGTACACTCTTTTTGTATTTGGAGAGTATTTGCACGGTTTTATGCATGTGGGATAAAACGAGCATGCCTTTGAAGAGCTTTGGAACTTAAGCAAATAAACACTTATACTACCCTAGTAGGACATTAATAATGAGTTCTTGAAACATCAAAAGTACACTATTTTTGTATTTGGAGTGTATTTGCACGGTTTTATGTGTGTGGGATAAAACGAGTGTGCCTTTGACGCACTTTGGAACTTAAGCAAATAAACACATATAATACGCTAATAAGGCATTAATAATGAGTTCTCAAATGATAAAATGCTTATTTGGTGTCAAAAGTACACTATTTTTGTATTTGGAGTGTATTTGCACGGTTTTAAGCATTTGTTGGATTAAACGTGTGTCCCTTTGACGTGCTTTGGAACTTAAGCAAATAAACACATATAGTACGCTAATAAGGCATTAATATTAAGTTCTCAAACGATAAAATGCTTATTTGGGATCAAAAGTACACTATTTTTGTAGTTGGAGTGTATTTGCACTGTTTTATGCATGTGGGATAAAAAGAGCGTGACTTTGACGCACTTTGGAACTTAAGCAAATAAACACTTATACTACGCTAGTAGGACATTAATAATAAGTTCTCGAAAGATGAAAAGCTTATTTAGTGTCAAAAGTACACTATTTTTGTATTTAATGTGTATTTGCACTGTTTTAAGCATTTGTTGGATAAAACGTGTGTGCCTTTGACGTGCTTTGGAACTTAAGCAAATAAACATATATAGTACGTTAATAAGGCATTAATAATAAGTTCTCAAACGATAAAATGCTTATTTGGGGTCAAAAGTACAGTATTTTTGTAGTTGGAGTGTATTTGCACTGTTTTATGCATGTGGGATAAAAAGAGCGTGACTTTGACGCGCTTTGGAACATAAGCAAATAAACACTTATACTACGCTAGTAGGACATTAATAATAAGTTCTCGAAAGATGAAAAGCTTATTTGGTGTCAAAAGTACACTATTTTTGTATTTGGTGTGTATTTGCACGGTTTTATGCACATGGGATAAAACGAGCGTGCCTTTGACGCGCTTCGGAACATAAGCAAATAAACACTTATACTACGCTAGTAGGACATTAATAATAAGTTCTCGAAAGATGAAAAGCTTATTTGGTGTCAAAAGTACACTATTTTTGTATTTGGTGTGTATTTGCACGGTTTTATGCATGTGGGATAAAACAAGTGTGCCTTTGACGCGCTTTGGAACATAAGCAAATAAACACATATAATACGCTAATAAGGCATTAATAACGAGTTCTCGAACGATAAAATGCTTATTTGGTGTCAAAAGTACACTATTTTTGTATTTGGTGTGTATTTGCACTGTTTTAAGCATTTGTTGGATAAAACGTGTGTGCCTTTGACGTGCTTTGGAACTTAAGAAAATAAACACATATAGTACGCTAATAAGGCATTAATAATAAGTTCTCAAACGATAAAATGCTTATTTGGGGTCAAAAGTACACTGTTTTTGTATTTGGAGTGTATTTGCACGGTTTTATGCATGTGGGATAAAACGAGCGTGACTTTGACGCTCTTTGGAACTTAAGCAAATAAACACTTATACTACGCTAATAAGGCATTAATAATGAGTTTTCAGACGATACAATGCTTATTTGGTGTCAAAAGTACACTATTTTTGTATTTGGAGAGTATTTGCACGGTTTTATGCATGTGGGATAAAACGAGCGTGCCTTTGACTCGCTTTGGAACTTAAGCAAATAAACACATATAATACGCTAATAAGGCATTAATAATGAGTTTTCAGACGATAAAATGCTTATTTGGTGTCAAAAGTACACTATTTTTGTATTTGGTGTGTATTTGCACTGTTTCAAGCATGTGGGATAAAACGAGCGTGCCTTTGACGCGCTTTGGAACTTAAGCAAATAAACACATATAATACGCTAATAAGGCATTAATAATGAGTTTTCAGACGATAAAATGCTTATTTGGTGTCAAAAGTACACTCTTTTTGTATTTGGAGAGTATTTGCACGGTTTTATGCATGTGGGATAAAACGAGCATGCCTTTGAAGAGCTTTGGAACTTAAGCAAATAAACACTTATACTACCCTAGTAGGACATTAAGAATGAGTTCTGGAAAGATCAAAAGTACACTATTTTTGTATTTGGAGTGTATTTGCACGGTTTTATGTGTGTGGGATAAAACGAGTGTGCCTTTGACGCACTTTGGAACTTAAGCAAATAAACACATATAATACGCTAATAAGGCATTAATAATGAGTTCTCAAATGATAAAATGCTTATTTGGTGTCAAAAGTACACTATTTTTGTATTTGGAGTGTATTTGCACGGTTTTAAGCATTTGTTGGATAAAACGTGTGTCCCTTTGACGTGCTTTGGAACTTAAGCAAATAAACACATATAGTACGCTAATAAGGCATTAATAATAAGTTCTCAAATGATAAAATGCTTATTTGGGATCAAAAGTACACTATTTTTGTAGTTGGAGTGTATTTGCACGGTTTTATGCATGTGGGATAAAACGAGCGTGACTTTGACGCGCTTTGGAACTTAAGCAAATAAACACTTATACTACGCTAGTAGGACATTAATAATAAGTTCTCGAAAGATGAAAAGCTTATTTAGTGTCAAAAGTACACTATTTTTGTATTTAATGTGTATTTGCACTGTTTTAAGCATTTGTTGGATAAAACGTGTGTGCCTTTGACGTGCTTTGGAACTTAAGCAAATAAACATATATAGTACGTTAATAAGGCATTAATAATAAGATCTCAAACGGTAAACTGCTTATTTGGGGTCAAAAGTACACTATTTTTGTAGTTGGAGTGTATTTGCACGGTTTTATGCATGTGGGATAAAACGAGCGTGACTTTGACGCGCTTTGGAACTTAAGCAAATAAACACTTATACTACGCTAGTAGGACATTAATAATAAGTTCTCGAAAGATGAAAAGCTTATTTAGTGTCAAAAGTACACTATTTTTGTATTTAATGTGTATTTGCACTGTTTTAAGCATTTGTTGGATAAAACGTGTGTGCCTTTGACGTGCTTTGGAACTTAAGCAAATAAACATATATAGTACGTTAATAAGGCATTAATAATAAGATCTCAAACGGTAAACTGCTTATTTGGGGTCAAAAGTACACTATTTTTGTATTTGGAGTGTATTTGCCCGGTTTTATGCATGTGGGATAAAACGAGCGTGACTTTGACGCGCTTTGGAACTTAAGCAAATAAACACTTATACTACGCTAGTAGGACATTAATAATAAGTTCTCGAAAGATGAAAAGCTTATTTGGTGTCAAAAGTACACTATTTTTGTATTTGGTGTGTATTTGCACTGTTTTAAGTATTTGTTGGATAAAACGTGTGTGCCTTTGACGCACTTTGGAACTTAAGCAAATAAACACATATAGTACGCTCATAAGGCATTAATAATACGTTCTCAAACGATAAAATGCTTATTTGGGGTCAAAAGTACAGTATTTTTGTAGTTGGAGTGTATTTGCACTGTTTTATGCATGTGGGATAAAAAGAGCGTGACTTTGACGCGCTTTGGAACTTAAGCAAATAAACACTTATACTACGCTAGTAGGACATTAATAATAAGTTCTCGAAAGATGAAAAGCTTATTTGGTGTCAAAAGTACACTATTTTTGTATTTGGCGTGTATTTGCACTGTTTTAAGCATTTGTTGGATAAAACGTGTGTGCCTTTGACGCACTTTGGAACTTAAGCAAATAAACACATATAGTACGCTCATAAGGCATTAATAATAAGTTCTCAAATGATAAAATGGTTATTTGGGGTCAAAAGTACAGTATTTTTGTAGTTGGAGTGTATTTGCACTGTTTTATGCATGTGGGATAAAAAGAGCGTGACTTTGACGCGCTTTGGAACTTAAGCAAATAAACACTTATACTACGCTAGTAGGACATTAATAATAAGTTCTCGAAAGATGAAAAGCTTATTTGGTGTCAAAAGTACACTATTTTTGTATTTGGTGTGTATTTGCACGGTTTTATGCACATGGGATAAAACGAGCGTGCCTTTGACTCGCTTCGGAACATAAGCAAATAAACACTTATACTACGCTAGTAGGACATTAATAATAAGTTCTCGAAAGATGAAAAGCTTATTTGGTGTCAAAAGTACACTATTTTTGTATTTGGTGTGTATTTGCACGGTTTTATGCATGTGGGATAAAACGAGTGTGCCTTTGACGCGCTTTGGAACTTAAGCAAATAAACACATATAATACGCTAATAAGGCATTAATAACGAGTTCTCGAACGATAAAATGCTTATTTGGTGTCAAAAGTACACTATTTTTGTATTTGGTGTGTATTTGCACTGTTGTAAGCATTTGTTGGATAAAACGTGTGTGCCTTTGACGTGCTTTGGAACTTGATATGAGCATATTTATGCAAATTAGTTAGCTTGTTCCCGTGCATTTATGTTAGTTATTTGTATTTAATTTAGTATTTTAAGCTATTTTCGTATGTTTGTAGGTCCCAAGGGGTAAAGTATCAAGAAAGTGCATTTTGGAGCCTTTTGGAGCATTTTTGGGCATGTTTTGGATAGCATATGCTTGGAGCAATGTTGATGGACGAAATTGAAGACCAGGGCATGCTAGGAATCAGCTATGAGAAGAGGAAAAATAAATTCAAGTCAAGGAAGGAGAAGGAATCCAAGAAGAAGAAGGATTGACCAAGTCAAAGTTTCCTAATCCTAATGTGCAAGGAAATCAGCCACAAAGGGGAGTCCTAAGTATTTTGGGACACCTAATTCCCACTCCAAGATGGGTGCTGCACACTCTCCTTCCCTCATACATCCTTGCCGCACAAGAGTACTTTCCCAATTTAATTTAAGACACAATTGCACACAAAATCAGCAAGGAAGTAATCTACTTACCCTTTTTCCTAATCCTTGCCGCAAGTTACCTTCCTTTTCTCTTCCAAATCAGCAACCAAACTTCCTTACCCTTTCTTCTAAGTCAAAGCTGTTTCTCTACTTACCTATTTGTTCCAAAATCTGCAAGATAACTTATTTTCCTTGTTCATTCCTCTTTGCCGCAAAAGACCTTACCCTTTCTTTGGGATTTCTGATTTTAATTCTTCTTTTCCCTTGAGGTTTTGGAGTAAATATGTCTCCTAAATAAATCCCAAACCGTGCCCTATACTTCTCTATAAATATAAGACCCTTGCAGCACCCTAAACATACCATTCCACCATCCATTCACTTACCTATCCATCATTCACTCAACAATTCAAGCATTCACACACTTTCAGCCCAAAATCTCTCTTTGCCGCAACCTTTCACTCCCAAAAACGTCCATCCCTTCATCCAAACACATCCATACCCATCTTAGACTCTTTGTGCCGCAGCAAGGTGGAGAGGAAGGAACCTTGGACGTTTCAAGCTTGAAGATTGGAGCATTCTAGGTGTACTTCGTTCTTAATTTCAATGTTTACTTTATTATTCTCTAATCTTGTTGTGACTATGAGTGGCTAAACCCCTATTTAGCTAGGGGGGAATTCGAAACCATGAACATGCTTGAGATATGAATTGATTACTTCCAATTGCGACTTGATGAATCGTGAATGCAATTCAATTAACTGTTTTATTCATAACTTGTTCTTGTATGTTGATTGAGGATGCATACTTAGTTTTCATGCAGGAATTTGATGCTAGAATGTAAGGGAGTTTCACCTAATCGTTATGAACTTACATTCACAAGTAGTGAAGGTTGCTTGTCACAAGCGCGTTAATTGGATTCTTGGCAAACGTATCATGCTCTCATAGTTACGAATGCCTCGTCAACACTTATGATTTTCATGGAACTTAATGATCTCTAACTGTATCTTTTCTATGCACTCATGTAGGGGACCGTTGGAGAATAATTTGGGTTGTTGTATGCTCTTCTTCCGATTCAATGACATAAGGAAAATCTGAGGGTTAATTTGTGCACGTACGGTTAATCTGGGGTGTTGAGGTTCATGGTTCATTGAAAAGCAATTGGAGATCGATTTATGTACAAGTGTGTCATGTGTGGAGAAGGACCCTCTAGCTAGCCCATCAACCATCAAAGTTTTCAAATTCGTTTTCAAACTTGTTTTACTTTACAAAGTCTTTGTTTTACTTTCAAATTCGTCCAACTCAAAACCCCCCATTTACTTACTTGTTTTTAAGTGTCTAAAACCTGTTTTCTTTGTGTTTTCAAGAGTTTTGAGTCAACCTAAACTTAATTTTCGTCCAAAATCTTTCTTAGTATTTTAAACCTGTCCATAAAGTGTTTTTAAGCCGTTTAAAGTGTTTTTAACTTATTTTGAGTCTTGTAAACCTTTCCAAACGTTTTTAACTTTGTTTTTGTGTCGATTAGCAATCCCTCCTAATCCCCGGTCCAGAACGATCCCTACTTGCATACTTACTACAATTGACAACAAGAGGGTTTAATTTGAGTGCTTAACTTTTATCACATCAGAACTCAAGCAAATAAACACATATAGTACGCTAATAAGGCATTAATAATAAGTTCTCAAACGATAAAATGCTTATTTGGGGTCAAAAGTACACTGTTTTTTTATTTGGAGTGTATTTGCACGGTTTTATGCATGTGTGATAAAACGAGCGTGACTTTGACGCTCTTTGTAACTTAAGCAAATAAACACTTATACTACGCTAATAAGGCATTAATAATGAGTTTTCAGACGATACAATGCTTATTTGGTGTCAAAAGTACACTATTTTTGTATTTGGAGAGTATTTGCACGGTTTTATGCATGTGGGATAAAACGAGCGTGCCTTTGACGCGCTTTGGAACTTAAGCAAATAAACACATATAATACGCTAATAAGGCATTAATAATGAGTTTTCAGACGATAAAATGCTTATTTGGAGTCAAAAGTACACTATTTTTGTATTTGGTGTGTATTTGCACTGTTTTAAGCATGTGGGATAAAACGAGCGTGCCTTTGACGCGCTTTGGAACTTAAGCAAATAAACACATATAATACGCTAATAAGGCATTAATAATGAGTTTTCAGACGATAAAATGCTTATTTGGTGTCAAAAGTACACTCTTTTTGTATTTGGAGAGTATTTGCACGGTTTTATGCATGTGGGATAAAACGAGCATGCCTTTGAAGAGCTTTGGAACTTAAGCAAATAAACACTTATACTACGCTAGTAGGACATTAATAATGAGTTCTTGAAAGATCAAAAGTACACTATTTTTGTATTTGGAGTGTATTTGCACGGTTTTATGTGTGTGGGATAAAACGAGTGTGCCTTTGATGCACTTTGGAACTTAAGCAAATAAACACATATAATACGCTAATAAGGCATTAATAATGAGTTCTCAAATGATAAAATGCTTATTTGGTGTCAAAAGTACACTATTTTTGTATTTGGAGTGTATTTGCACGGTTTTAAGCATTTGTTGGATAAAACGAGTGTCCCTTTGACGTGCTTTGGAACTTAAGCAAATAAACACATATAGTACGCTAATAAGGCATTAATAATAAGTTCTCAAACGATAAAATGCTTATTTGGGATCAAAAGTACACTATTTTTGTAGTTGGAGTGTATTTGCACGGTTTTATGCATGTGGGATAAAAAGAGCGTGACTTGACGCGCTTTGGAACTTAAGCAAATAAACACTTATACTACGCTAGTAGGACATTAATAATAAGTTCTCGAAAGATGAAAAGCTTATTTGGTGTCAAAAATACACTATTTTTGTATTTGGTGTGTATTTGCACGGTTTTATGCACATGGGATAAAACGAGCGTGCCTTTGACGCGCTTTGGAACTTAAGCAAATAAACATATATAGTACGTTAATAAGGCATTAATAATAAGATCTCAAACGGTAAAATGCTTATTTGGGGTCAAAAGTACACTATTTTTGTATTTGGAGTGTATTTGCACGGTTTTATGCATGTGGGATAAAACGAGCGTGACTTTGACGCGCTTTTGAACTTAAGCAAATAAACACATATAATCTAATAATGCATTAATAATGAATTTTCAGACATTAAAACGCTTATTTGGTGTCAAAAGTACCTATTTTTGTATTTGGAGTGAAGTTGCACGATTTTATGCATGTGGGATAAAACGAGAATGCCTTTGAAGAGCTTTGGAACTTAAGCAAATAAACACTTATACTACGCTAGAAGGACATTAATAATGAGTTCTCGAAAGATCAAAACTACACTATTTTTGTATTTGGAGTGTATTTGCACGGTTTTATGCGTGTGGGATAAAACGGGTGTGCCTTTGACGCAATTTGGAACTTTAGCAAATAAACACTTATACTACGCTAGTAGGACATTAATAATAAGTTTTCGAAACATGAAAAGCTTATTTGGTGTCAAAAGAACACTATTTTGGTATTTGGTGTGTATTTGCACTGTTTTAAGCATTTGTTGGATAAAACGTGTGTGTGATAGGAGCATATTTATGCGACTTAGTATGCTTGTTTTCATGCATTTACGTTGTTGTTTCTTAGTTATTTTAGTATTTTGAGTTAGTTTCGTGTGTTTGTAGGTTTAAAGGGCCTATGAAGCAATAAGGTGCATTTTGGAGCCTTTTGGAGCACTTTTGGGCCAAGTTTGGATAGCATGTGCTTGGAGCAAAGGGAATGGACGAAATTGAAGATCAAATGAGCCTAGGATTGAAGGAAGAAGGAAGAGTCGAGAATTGGAAACCAAGTTCCTATTCTTGAAGGTTCCCAATTATGCAAGTTTCCATTTGTGAAGGTTTCCATTTTTGGGGTTTCCAAATTATGTTTGGTTGCCTAATTACATGTTCTAGAAGCCTTAGACATGCCCTAGAAGTCCATGCCGCACCTCTCTCTGATTTGGGCTTTCCTTGCTACACAAAACATCTTCTCCTTTCCTATTTTCTGTTGTTAAAGCTACATCCCTGTTTTGATCCATCCTTGCCGCACAAGGAGGAGTTTTCTTGCCTATTTTCAGCCTTAAAACACATTCCTAATTTATTTACATCCTTGCTGTGCATGGGGAAGATTTCTTCCTTGTTTTGTGTCACAAAATACTCCCTTTTCCTTTCCCAAAACCTTTGCCGCAAATCCCATTGCCTTTTCTCCTTAAATCCTGATTCTAGTTGAATATTTCCCATACCTTTTATGTCTCAAATCAGTAATTAAGCCAATTTAACTTCCTTTAAACCTCCTTGCCGCAAGTCAACATTATAATCCCTTTATTTCTGATTTCCTGATTTTAATTAATTATTCTGAGGGGATTTGGGATAATATCTGATTTGTTTTTGAATCAAAAGGGGATTTGGACTTAATTTCTGAAAAAAAAAAAACACCCTAATCTAGCCGCACCTTTTAGGGGAAAGGATTGAACCATTCATTGAATCAGATTTCATTCCATTCACCCCTTCACTCACTCTCTACATAACCTAGCCGCACCCTTTATTCACAGGGGATTGACTCATCAGCCCATTCACACATTCAGCAGCACCATCCATTCCATCTCTAAACACAATTCCATCCTTCTACACCATCCATAACCCCCAAAACCCACCACAAAACCTTGTGCCGCAATCAAGGAAGGGAAGGAAAGTTCTTGGACGTGCTTGCTGTTCAACTTCGATCGCTGGAGCGTTTAGGTGTTTTCTTTCTTTTGTTTTCAATGTATAAACTTATTAATCTTTGCTTTGCGATTATGAGGAACTAAATCCCTCTTAGTTAGGGGGGAATTCGAAACTATGGCTATGCTTGCACTATAAATTAATTGTTGTTCAGTTGTGATTTCATAAGTTGTGAATGCAATTCAATTAACTGTTTTATTCATAACTTGTTCTTGTATGTTGATTAAGGTGGCCAACTTAGTTTGCATGCTTGAACTTGATGCTAGAATATAAATGAGTTTCACATAATCGTTACAAGTTTATATTCATGAGTAGTGAAGGTTGCTTGTCACAATCGCGTTAATTGGATTCCTGGCAGGAGTATCATGATGTCATAGTTACGAATGCCTTGTCAATACTTATAGTTTTCACAAAGTTTAATGATCTTTAATTGTATCTCTATTGTGCTGTTCACGTAGGGGACTTTTGAAGAATGTTTTGAATTGTCGAATGATGTCATCCAATTCAATAACTTAAGGAAGACTTGAAGGTTAATTTAAGCGGACCTAATTAATCTGGGGTGTTGAGTATCATAACTTATCGAAAAGCAACTGAAAATTGATTTATGTGCAAGTGTGTCATAAGTGGAGAAGAACCCCCTAGCTAGCCCATCATCCATAGTTTTACCCAAATTCGTCCAAAATCTGCCTAGTTTACATTCTGTTTGTTTTAGTTTTAAATTCGTCCAAATCAAAACCCCCCATTTACTTTCTTGTTCTAAAGTGTCCTAAATATGTTTTGTTGATGTTTTGAGTGATTTTAAGTCAAACCAAAATCATATTTTCGTGCAAAGTTCATTCAAGGTCAGAAACTGCCTAACTAGTGTTTTTAGGCAGTTTTGAGTGTTTTCAGCCCGTTTTGAGTCTTTTGAACTTGTTTTGAGTCTTGTGAGTCTTTCCTTACGTTTTTAACTTTGTTTTTATGTTTTAGAGTCAGTTTAGAGGTTTAGCAAGCCCTCCTAATCCCCGGTCCAGAACGATCCCTACTTGCATCTATACTACAATTGTCAAAAGAGGGTTAATTTGTGTGCTTAATATATTTTCACATCAGTGTGCCTTTGACGGGCTTCGGAACTTAAGCAAATAAACACATATAGTACGCTAATAAGGCATTAATAGTAAGTTCTCAAACGATAAAATGCTTATTTGGGGTCAAAAGTACACTTTTTTTGCATTTGGAGTGTATTTGCACGGTTTTATGCATGTGGGATAAAACGACTTTGACGCGCATTGGAACTTAAGCAAATAAACACTTATACTACACTAGTAGGACATTAATAATAAGTTCTCGAAAGATGAAAAGCTTATTTGGTGTCAAAAGTACACTATTTTTGTATTTGGTGTGTATTTGCACGTTGTTATGCACATGGGATAAAACGAGCGTGCCTTTGACGCGCTTTGGAACTTAAGCAAATAAACACTTATACTACGCTAGTAGGACATTAATAATAAGTTCTCGAAAGATGAAAAGCTTATTTGGTGTCAAAAGTACACTATTTTTGTATTTGGTGTGTATTTGCACGGTTTTATGCATGTGGGATAAAACGAGTGTGCCTTTGACGCGCTTTGGAACTTAAGCAAATAAACACATATAATACGCTAATAAGGCATTAATAACGAGTTCTCGAACGATAAAATGCTTATTTGGTGTCAAAAGTACACTATTTTTGTATTTGGTGTGTATTTGCACTGTTTTAAGCATTTGTTGGATAAAACGTGTGTGCCTTTGACGTGCTTTGGAACTTAAGCAAATAAACACATATAGTACGCTAATAAGGCATTAATAGTAAGTTCTCAAACGATAAAATGCTTATTTGGGGTCAAAAGTACACTTTTTTTTGCATTTGGAGTGTATTTGCACGGTTTTATGCATGTGGGATAAAACGACTTTGACGCGCATTGGAACTTAAGCAAATATACAGTTATACTACACTAGTAGGACATTAATAATAAGTTCTCGAAAGATGAAAAGCTTATTTGGTGTCAAAAGTACACTATTTTTGTATTTGGTGTGTATTTGCACGGTGTTATGCACATGGGATAAAACGAGCGTGCCTTTGACGCGCTTTGGAACTTAAGCAAATAAACACTTATACTACGCTAGTAGGACATTAATAATAAGTTCTCGAAAGATGAAAAGCTTATTTGGTGTCAAAAGTACACTATTTTTGTATTTGGTGTGTATTTGCACGGTTTTATGCATGTGGGATAAAACGAGTGTGCCTTTGACGCGCTTTGGAACTTAAGCAAATAAACACATATAGTACGCTAATAAGGCATTAATAACGAGTTCTCGAACGATAAAATGCTTATTTGGTGTCAAAAGTACACTATTTTTGTATTTGGTGTGTATTTGCACTGTTTTAAGCATTTGTTGGATAAAACGTGTGTGCCTTTGACCTGCTTTGGAACTTAAGCAAATAAACACATATAGTACGCTAATAAGGCATTAATAATAAGTTCTCAAATGATAAAATGCTTATTTGGGGTCAAAAGTACACTATTTTTGTAGTTGGAGTGTATTTGCACGGTTTTATGCATGTGGGATAAAACGTATGTGCCTTTGACGCGCTTTGGAACTTAAGCAAATAAACACTTATACTACGCTAGTAGGACATTAATAATAAGTTCTCGAAAGATGAAAAGCTTATTTGGTGTCAAAAGTACACTATTTTTGTATTTGGTGTGTATTTGCACGGTTTTATGCACATGGGATAAAACGAGCGTGCTTTTGACGCGCTTCGGAACATAAGCAAATAAACACTTATACTACGCTAGTAGGACATTAATAATAAGTTCTCGAAAGATGAAAAGCTTATTTGGTGTCAAAAGTACACTATTTTTGTATTTGGTGTGTATTTGCACGGTTTTATGCACATGGGATAAAACGAGCGTGCTTTTGACGCGCTTCGGAACATAAGCAAATAAACACTTATACTACGCTAGTAGGACATTAATAATAAGTTCTCGAAAGATGAAAACCTTATTTGGTGTCAAAAGTACACTATTTTTGTATTTGGTGTGTATTTGCACGGTTTTATGCACATGGGATAAAACGAGCGTGCCTTTGACGCGCTTCGGAACATAAGCAAATAAACACTTATACTACGCTAGTAGGACATTAATAATAAGTTCTCGAAAGATGAAAAGCTTATTTGGTGTCAAAAGTACACTATTTTTGTATTTGGTGTGTATTTGCACTGTTTTATGCATGTGGGATAAAACGAGTGTGCCTTTGACGCGCTTTGGAACTTAAGCAAATAAGCACATATAATACGCTAATAAGGCATTAATAACGAGTTCTCGAACGATAAAATGCTTATTTGGTGTCAAAAGTACACTATTTTTGTATTTGGTGTGTATTTGCACTGTTTTAAGCATTTGTTGGATAAAACGTGTGTGCCTTTGACGTGCTTTGGAACTTAAGCAAATAAACACATATAGTACGCTAATAAGGCATTAATAATAAGTTCTCAAACGATAAAATGCTTATTTGGGGTCAAAAGTACACTATTTTTGTAGTTGGAGTGTATTTGCACGGTTTTATGCATGTGGGATAAAACGTGTGTGCCTTTGACGCGCTTTGGAACTTAAGCAAATAAACACTTATACTACGCTAGTAGGACATTAATAATAAGTTCTCGAAAGATGAAAAGCTCATTTGGTGTCAAAAGTACACTATTTTTGTATTTGGTGTGTATTTGCACGGTTTTATGCACATGGGATAAAACGAGCGTGCCTTTGACGCGCTTCGGAACATAAGCAAATAAACACTTATACTACGCTAGTAGGACATTAATAATAAGTTCTCGAAAGATGAAAAGCTTATTTGGTGTCAAAAGTACACTATTTTTGTATTTGGTGTGTATTTGCACGGTTTTATGCATGTGGGATAAAACGAGTGTACCTTTGACGCGCTTTGGAACTTAAGCAAATAAACACATATAATACGCTAAAAAGGCATTAATAACGAGTTCTCGAACGATAAAATGCTTATTTGGTGTCAAAAGTACACTATTTTTGTATTTGGTGTGTATTTGCACTGTTTTAAGCATTTGTTGGATAAAACGTGTGTGCCTTTGACGTGCTTTGGAACTTAAGCAAATAAACACATATAGTACGCTAATAAGGCATTAATAGTAAGTTCTCAAACGATAAAATGCTTATTTGGGGTCAAAAGTACACTTTTTTTGCATTTGGAGTGTATTTGCACGGTTTTATGCATGTGGGATAAAACGACTTTGACGCGCATTGGAACTTAAGCAAATAAACACTTATACTACACTAGTAGGACATTAATAATAAGTTCTCGAAAGATGAAAAGCTTATTTGGTGTCAAAAGTACACTATTTTTGTATTTGGTGTGTATTTGCACTGTTTTAAGCATTTGTTGGATAAAACGTGTGTGCCTTTGACGTGCTTTGGAACTTAAGCAAATAAACACATATAGTACGCTAATAAGGAATTAATAATAAGTTCTCAAACGATAAAATGCTTATTTGGGGTCAAAAGTACACTATTTTTGTAGTTGGTGTGTATTTGCACGGTTTTATGCATGTGGGATAAAACGAGTGTGCCTTTGACGCGCTTTGGAACTTAAGCAAATAAACACATATAATACGCTAAAAAGGCATTAATAACGAGTTCTCGAACGATAAAATGCTTATTTGGTGTCAAAAGTACACTATTTTTGTATTTGGTGTGTATTTGCACTGTTTTAAGCATTTGTTGGATAAAACGTGTGTGCCTTTGACGTGCTTTGGAACTTAAGCAAATAAACACATATAGTACGCTAATAAGGCATTAATAATAAGTTCTCAAACGATAAAATGCTTATTTGGGGTCAAAAGTACACTATTTTTGTAGTTGGAGTGTATTTGCACGGTTTTATGCATGTGGGATAAAACGTGTGTGCCTTTGACGCGCTTTGGAACTTAAGCAAATAAACACTTATACTACGCTAGTAGGACATTAATAATAAGTTCTCGAAAGATGAAAAGCTCATTTGGTGTCAAAAGTACACTATTTTTGTATTTGGTGTGTATTTGCACGGTTTTATGCACATGGGATAAAACGAGCGTGCCTTTGACGCGCTTCGGAACATAAGCAAATAAACACTTATACTACGCTAGTAGGACATTAATAATAAGTTCTCGAAAGATGAAAAGCTTATTTGGTGTCAAAAGTACACTATTTTTGTATTTGGTGTGTATTTGCACGGTTTTATGCATGTGGGATAAAACGAGTGTACCTTTGACGCGCTTTGGAACTTAAGCAAATAAACACATATAATACGCTAAAAAGGCATTAATAACGAGTTCTCGAACGATAAAATGCTTATTTGGTGTCAAAAGTACACTATTTTTGTATTTGGTGTGTATTTGCACTGTTTTAAGCATTTGTTGGATAAAACGTGTGTGCCTTTGACGTGCTTTGGAACTTAAGCAAATAAACACATATAGTACGCTAATAAGGCATTAATAGTAAGTTCTCAAACGATAAAATGCTTATTTGGGGTCAAAAGTACACTTTTTTTGCATTTGGAGTGTATTTGCACGGTTTTATGCATGTGGGATAAAACGACTTTGACGCGCATTGGAACTTAAGCAAATAAACACTTATACTACACTAGTAGGACATTAATAATAAGTTCTCGAAAGATGAAAAGCTTATTTGGTGTCAAAAGTACACTATTTTTGTATTTGGTGTGTATTTGCACTGTTTTAAGCATTTGTTGGATAAAACGTGTGTGCCTTTGACGTGCTTTGGAACTTAAGCAAATAAACACATATAGTACGCTAATAAGGAATTAATAATAAGTTCTCAAACGATAAAATGCTTATTTGGGGTCAAAAGTACACTATTTTTGTAGTTGGTGTGTATTTGCACGGTTTTATGCATGTGGGATAAAACGAGTGTGCCTTTGACACGCTTTGGAACTTAAGCAAATAAACACATATAATACGCTAAAAAGGCATTAATAACGAGTTCTCGAACGATAAAATGCTTATTTGGTGTCAAAAGTACACTATTTTTGTATTTGGTGTGTATTTGCACTGTTTTAAGCATTTGTTGGATAAAACGTGTGTGCCTTTGACGTGCTTTAGAACTTAAGCAAATAAACACATATAGTACGCTAATAAGGCATTAATACTAAGTTCTCAAACGATAAAATGCTTATTTGGGGTCAAAAGTACACTATTTTTGTAGTTGGAGTGTATTTGCACGGCTTTATGCATGTGGGATAAAACGTGTGTGCCTTTGACGCGCTTTGGAACTTAAGCAAATAAACACTTATACTACGCTAGTAGGACATTAATAATAAGTTCTCGAAAGATGAAAAGCTTATTTGGTGTCAAAAGTACACTATTTTTGTATTTGGTGTGTATTTGCACGGTGTTATGCACATGGGATAAAACGAGCGTGCCTTTGACGCGCTTTGGAACTTAAGCAAATAAACACTTGTACTACGCTAGTAGGACATTAATAATAAGTTCTCGAAAGATGAAAAGCTTATTTGGTGTCAAAAGTACACTATTTTTGTATTTGGTGTGTATTTGCACGGTTTTATGCACATGGGATAAAACGAGCGTGCCTTTGACGCGATTCGGAACATAAGCAAATAAACACTTATACTACGCTAGTAGGACATTAATAATAAGTTCTCGAAAGATGAAAAGCTTATTTGGTGTCAAAAGTACACTATTTTTGTATTTGGTGTGTATTTGCACGGTTTTATGCACATGGGATAAAACGAGCGTGCTTTTGACGCGCTTCGGAACATAAGCAAATAAACACTTATACTACGCTAGTAGGACATTAATAATAAGTTCTCGAAAGATGAAAAGCTTATTTGGTGTCAAAAGTACACTATTTTTGTATTTGGTGTGTATTTGCACGGTTTTATGCATGTGGGATAAAACGAGTGTGCCTTTGACGCGCTTTGGAACTTAAGCAAAATAAACACATATAATACGCTAATAAGGCATTAATAACGAGTTCTCGAATGATAAAATGCTTATTTGGTATCAAAAGTACAGTATTTTTGTATTTGGTGTGTATTTGCACTGTTTTAAGCATTTGTTGGATAAAACGTGTGTGCCTTTGACGTGCTTTGGAACTTAAGCAAATAAACACATATAGTACGCTAATAAGGAATTAATAATAAGTTCTCAAACGATAAAATGCTTATTTGGGGTCAAAAGTACACTATTTTTGTAGTTGGTGTGTATTTGCACGGTTTTATGCATGTGGGATAAAACGAGTGTGCCTTTGACGCGCTTTGGAACTTAAGCAAATAAACACATATAATACGCTAAAAAGGCATTAATAACGAGTTCTCGAACGATAAAATGCTTATTTGGTGTCAAAAGTACACTATTTTTGTATTTGGTGTGTATTTGCACTGTTTTAAGCATTTGTTGGATAAAACGTGTGTGCCTTTGACGTGCTTTGGAACTTAAGCAAATAAACACATATAGTACGCTAATAAGGCATTAATAATAAGTTCTCAAACGATAAAATGCTTATTTGGGGTCAAAAGTACACTATTTTTGTAGTTGGAGTGTATTTGCACGGTTTTATGCATGTGGGATAAAACGTGTGTGCCTTTGACGCGCTTTGGAACTTAAGCAAATAAACACTTATACTACGCTAGTAGGACATTAATAATAAGTTCTCGAAAGATGAAAAGCTCATTTGGTGTCAAAAGTACACTATTTTTGTATTTGGTGTGTATTTGCACGGTTTTATGCACATGGGATAAAACGAGCGTGCCTTTGACGCGCTTCGGAACATAAGCAAATAAACACTTATACTACGCTAGTAGGACATTAATAATAAGTTCTCGAAAGATGAAAAGCTTATTTGGTGTCAAAAGTACACTATTTTTGTATTTGGTGTGTATTTGCACGGTTTTATGCATGTGGGATAAAACGAGTGTACCTTTGACGCGCTTTGGAACTTAAGCAAATAAACACATATAATACGCTAAAAAGGCATTAATAACGAGTTCTCGAACGATAAAATGCTTATTTGGTGTCAAAAGTACACTATTTTTGTATTTGGTGTGTATTTGCACTGTTTTAAGCATTTGTTGGATAAAACGTGTGTGCCTTTGACGTGCTTTGGAACTTAAGCAAATAAACACATATAGTACGCTAATAAGGCATTAATAGTAAGTTCTCAAACGATAAAATGCTTATTTGGGGTCAAAAGTACACTTTTTTTGCATTTGGAGTGTATTTGCACGGTTTTATGCATGTGGGATAAAACGACTTTGACGCGCATTGGAACTTAAGCAAATAAACACTTATACTACACTAGTAGGACATTAATAATAAGTTCTCGAAAGATGAAAAGCTTATTTGGTGTCAAAAGTACACTATTTTTGTATTTGGTGTGTATTTGCACTGTTTTAAGCATTTGTTGGATAAAACGTGTGTGCCTTTGACGTGCTTTGGAACTTAAGCAAATAAACACATATAGTACGCTAATAAGGAATTAATAATAAGTTCTCAAACGATAAAATGCTTATTTGGGGTCAAAAGTACACTATTTTTGTAGTTGGTGTGTATTTGCACGGTTTTATGCATGTGGGATAAAACGAGTGTGCCTTTGACGCGCTTTGGAACTTAAGCAAATAAACACATATAATACGCTAAAAAGGCATTAATAACGAGTTCTCGAACGATAAAATGCTTATTTGGTGTCAAAAGTACACTATTTTTGTATTTGGTGTGTATTTGCACTGTTTTAAGCATTTGTTGGATAAAACGTGTGTGCCTTTGACGTGCTTTGGAACTTAAGCAAATAAACACATATAGTACGCTAATAAGGCATTAATAATAAGTTCTCAAACGATAAAATGCTTATTTGGGGTCAAAAGTACACTATTTTTGTAGTTGGAGTGTATTTGCACGGTTTTATGCATGTGGGATAAAACGTGTGTGCCTTTGACGCGCTTTGGAACTTAAGCAAATAAACACTTATACTACGCTAGTAGGACATTAATAATAAGTTCTCGAAAGATGAAAAGCTCATTTGGTGTCAAAAGTACACTATTTTTGTATTTGGTGTGTATTTGCACGGTTTTATGCACATGGGATAAAACGAGCGTGCCTTTGACGCGCTTCGGAACATAAGCAAATAAACACTTATACTACGCTAGTAGGACATTAATAATAAGTTCTCGAAAGATGAAAAGCTTATTTGGTGTCAAAAGTACACTATTTTTGTATTTGGTGTGTATTTGCACGGTTTTATGCATGTGGGATAAAACGAGTGTACCTTTGACGCGCTTTGGAACTTAAGCAAATAAACACATATAATACGCTAAAAAGGCATTAATAACGAGTTCTCGAACGATAAAATGCTTATTTGGTGTCAAAAGTACACTATTTTTGTATTTGGTGTGTATTTGCACTGTTTTAAGCATTTGTTGGATAAAACGTGTGTGCCTTTGACGTGCTTTGGAACTTAAGCAAATAAACACATATAGTACGCTAATAAGGCATTAATAGTAAGTTCTCAAACGATAAAATGCTTATTTGGGGTCAAAAGTACACTTTTTTTGCATTTGGAGTGTATTTGCACGGTTTTATGCATGTGGGATAAAACGACTTTGACGCGCATTGGAACTTAAGCAAATAAACACTTATACTACACTAGTAGGACATTAATAATAAGTTCTCGAAAGATGAAAAGCTTATTTGGTGTCAAAAGTACACTATTTTTGTATTTGGTGTGTATTTGCACTGTTTTAAGCATTTGTTGGATAAAACGTGTGTGCCTTTGACGTGCTTTGGAACTTAAGCAAATAAACACATATAGTACGCTAATAAGGAATTAATAATAAGTTCTCAAACGATAAAATGCTTATTTGGGGTCAAAAGTACACTATTTTTGTAGTTGGTGTGTATTTGCACGGTTTTATGCATGTGGGATAAAACGAGTGTGCCTTTGACACGCTTTGGAACTTAAGCAAATAAACACATATAATACGCTAAAAAGGCATTAATAACGAGTTCTCGAACGATAAAATGCTTATTTGGTGTCAAAAGTACACTATTTTTGTATTTGGTGTGTATTTGCACTGTTTTAAGCATTTGTTGGATAAAACGTGTGTGCCTTTGACGTGCTTTAGAACTTAAGCAAATAAACACATATAGTACGCTAATAAGGCATTAATACTAAGTTCTCAAACGATAAAATGCTTATTTGGGGTCAAAAGTACACTATTTTTGTAGTTGGAGTGTATTTGCACGGCTTTATGCATGTGGGATAAAACGTGTGTGCCTTTGACGCGCTTTGGAACTTAAGCAAATAAACACTTATACTACGCTAGTAGGACATTAATAATAAGTTCTCGAAAGATGAAAAGCTTATTTGGTGTCAAAAGTACACTATTTTTGTATTTGGTGTGTATTTGCACGGTGTTATGCACATGGGATAAAACGAGCGTGCCTTTGACGCGCTTTGGAACTTAAGCAAATAAACACTTGTACTACGCTAGTAGGACATTAATAATAAGTTCTCGAAAGATGAAAAGCTTATTTGGTGTCAAAAGTACACTATTTTTGTATTTGGTGTGTATTTGCACGGTTTTATGCACATGGGATAAAACGAGCGTGCCTTTGACGCGATTCGGAACATAAGCAAATAAACACTTATACTACGCTAGTAGGACATTAATAATAAGTTCTCGAAAGATGAAAAGCTTATTTGGTGTCAAAAGTACACTATTTTTGTATTTGGTGTGTATTTGCACGGTTTTATGCACATGGGATAAAACGAGCGTGCTTTTGACGCGCTTCGGAACATAAGCAAATAAACACTTATACTACGCTAGTAGGACATTAATAATAAGTTCTCGAAAGATGAAAAGCTTATTTGGTGTCAAAAGTACACTATTTTTGTATTTGGTGTGTATTTGCACGGTTTTATGCATGTGGGATAAAACGAGTGTGCCTTTGACGCGCTTTGGAACTTAAGCAAAATAAACACATATAATACGCTAATAAGGCATTAATAACGAGTTCTCGAATGATAAAATGCTTATTTGGTATCAAAAGTACAGTATTTTTGTATTTGGTGTGTATTTGCACTGTTTTAAGCATTTGTTGGATAAAACGTGTGTGCCTTTGACGTGCTTTGGAACTTAAGCAAATAAACACATATAGTACGCTAATAAGGAATTAATAATAAGTTCTCAAACGATAAAATGCTTATTTGGGGTCAAAAGTACACTATTTTTGTAGTTGGTGTGTATTTGCACGGTTTTATGCATGTGGGATAAAACGAGTGTGCCTTTGACGCGCTTTGGAACTTAAGCAAATAAACACATATAATACGCTAAAAAGGCATTAATAACGAGTTCTCGAACGATAAAATGCTTATTTGGTGTCAAAAGTACACTATTTTTGTATTTGGTGTGTATTTGCACTGTTTTAAGCATTTGTTGGATAAAACGTGTGTGCCTTTGACGTGCTTTGGAACTTAAGCAAATAAACACATATAGTACGCTAATAAGGCATTAATAATAAGTTCTCAAACGATAAAATGCTTATTTGGGGTCAAAAGTACACTATTTTTGTAGTTGGAGTGTATTTGCACGGTTTTATGCATGTGGGATAAAACGTGTGTGCCTTTGACGCGCTTTGGAACTTAAGCAAATAAACACTTATACTACGCTAGTAGGACATTAATAATAAGTTCTCGAAAGATGAAAAGCTCATTTGGTGTCAAAAGTACACTATTTTTGTATTTGGTGTGTATTTGCACGGTTTTATCCACATGGGATAAAACGAGCGTGCCTTTGACGCGCTTCGGAACATAAGCAAATAAACACTTATACTACGCTAGTAGGACATTAATAATAAGTTCTCGAAAGATGAAAAGCTTATTTGGTGTCAAAAGTACACTATTTTTGTATTTGGTGTGTATTTGCACGGTTTTATGCATGTGGGATAAAACGAGTGTACCTTTGACGCGCTTTGGAACTTAAGCAAATAAACACATATAATACGCTAAAAAGGCATTAATAACGAGTTCTCGAACGATAAAATGCTTATTTGGTGTCAAAAGTACACTATTTTTGTATTTGGTGTGTATTTGCACTGTTTTAAGCATTTGTTGGATAAAACGTGTGTGCCTTTGACGTGCTTTGGAACTTAAGCAAATAAACACATATAGTACGCTAATAAGGCATTAATAGTAAGTTCTCAAACGATAAAATGCTTATTTGGGGTCAAAAGTACACTTTTTTTGCATTTGGAGTGTATTTGCACGGTTTTATGCATGTGGGATAAAACGACTTTGACGCGCATTGGAACTTAAGCAAATAAACACTTATACTACACTAGTAGGACATTAATAATAAGTTCTCGAAAGATGAAAAGCTTATTTGGTGTCAAAAGTACACTATTTTTGTATTTGGTGTGTATTTGCACTGTTTTAAGCATTTGTTGGATAAAACGTGTGTGCCTTTGACGTGCTTTGGAACTTAAGCAAATAAACACATATAGTACGCTAATAAGGAATTAATAATAAGTTCTCAAACGATAAAATGCTTATTTGGGGTCAAAAGTACACTATTTTTGTAGTTGGTGTGTATTTGCACGGTTTTATGCATGTGGGATAAAACGAGTGTGCCTTTGACGCGCTTTGGAACTTAAGCAAATAAACACATATAATACGCTAAAAAGGCATTAATAACGAGTTCTCGAACGATAAAATGCTTATTTGGTGTCAAAAGTACACTATTTTTGTATTTGGTGTGTATTTGCACTGTTTTAAGCATTTGTTGGATAAAACGTGTGTGCCTTTGACGTGCTTTAGAACTTAAGCAAATAAACACATATAGTACGCTAATAAGGCATTAATACTAAGTTCTCAAACGATAAAATGCTTATTTGGGGTCAAAAGTACACTATTTTTGTAGTTGGAGTGTATTTGCACGGCTTTATGCATGTGGGATAAAACGTGTGTGCCTTTGACGCGCTTTGGAACTTAAGCAAATAAACACTTATACTACGCTAGTAGGACATTAATAATAAGTTCTCGAAAGATGAAAAGCTTATTTGGTGTCAAAAGTACACTATTTTTGTATTTGGTGTGTATTTGCACGGTGTTATGCACATGGGATAAAACGAGCGTGCCTTTGACGCGCTTTGGAACTTAAGCAAATAAACACTTGTACTACGCTAGTAGGACATTAATAATAAGTTCTCGAAAGATGAAAAGCTTATTTGGTGTCAAAAGTACACTATTTTTGTATTTGGTGTGTATTTGCACGGTTTTATGCACATGGGATAAAACGAGCGTGCCTTTGACGCGATTCGGAACATAAGCAAATAAACACTTATACTACGCTAGTAGGACATTAATAATAAGTTCTCGAAAGATGAAAAGCTTATTTGGTGTCAAAAGTACACTATTTTTGTATTTGGTGTGTATTTGCACGGTTTTATGCACATGGGATAAAACGAGCGTGCTTTTGACGCGCTTCGGAACATAAGCAAATAAACACTTATACTACGCTAGTAGGACATTAATAATAAGTTCTCGAAAGATGAAAAGCTTATTTGGTGTCAAAAGTACACTATTTTTGTATTTGGTGTGTATTTGCACGGTTTTATGCATGTGGGATAAAACGAGTGTGCCTTTGACGCGCTTTGGAACTTAAGCAAAATAAACACATATAATACGCTAATAAGGCATTAATAACGAGTTCTCGAATGATAAAATGCTTATTTGGTATCAAAAGTACAGTATTTTTGTATTTGGTGTGTATTTGCACTGTTTTAAGCATTTGTTGGATAAAACGTGTGTGCCTTTGACGTGCTTTGGAACTTAAGCAAATAAACACATATAGTACGCTAATAAGGAATTAATAATAAGTTCTCAAACGATAAAATGCTTATTTGGGGTCAAAAGTACACTATTTTTGTAGTTGGTGTGTATTTGCACGGTTTTATGCATGTGGGATAAAACGAGTGTGCCTTTGACGCGCTTTGGAACTTAAGCAAATAAGCACATATAATACGCTAATAAGGCATTAATAACGAGTTCTCGAACGATAAAATGCTTATTTGGTGTCAAAAGTACAGTATTTTTGTATTTGGTGTGTATTTGCACTGTTTTAAGCATTTGTTGGATAAAACGTGTGTGCCTTTGACGTGCTTTGGAACTTAAGCAAATAAACACATACAGTACGCTAATAAGGCATTAATAATAAGTTCTCAAACGATAAAATGCTTATTTGGGGTCAAAAGTACACTATTTTTGTAGTTGGAGTGTATTTGCACGGTTTTATGCATGTGGGATAAAACGTGTGTGCCTTTGACGCGCTTTGGAACTTAAGCAAATAAACACTTATACTACGCTAGTAGGACATTAATAATAAGTTCTCGAAAGATGAAAAGCTTATTTGGTGTCAAAAGTACACTATTTTTGTATTTGGTGTGTATTTGCACGGTGTTATGCACATGGGATAAAACGAGCGTGCCTTTGACGCGCTTTGGAACTTAAGCAAATAAACACTTATACTACGCTAGTAGGACATTAATAATAAGTTCTCGAAAGATGAAAAGCTTATTTGGTGTCAAAAGTACACTATTGTTGTATTTGGTGTGTATTTGCACGGTTTTATGCACATGGGATAAAACGAGCGTGCCTTTGACGCGCTTCGGAACATAAGCAAATAAACACTTATACTACGCTAGTAGGACATTAATAATAAGTTCTCGAAAGATGAAAAGCTTATTTGGTGTCAAAAGTACACTATTTTTGTATTTGGTGTGTATTTGCACGGTTTTATGCATGTGGGATAAAACGAGTGTGCCTTCGACGCGCTTTGGAACTTAAGCAAATAAGCACATATAATACGCTAATAAGGCATTAATAACGAGTTCTCGAACGATAAAATGCTTATTTGGTGTCAAAAGTACACTATTTTTGTATTTGGTGTGTATTTGCACTGTTTTAAGCATTTGTTGGATAAAACGTGTGTGCCTTTGACGTGCTTTGGAACTTAAGCAAATAAACACATATAGTACGCTAATAAGGCATTAATAATAAGTTCTCAAACGATAAAATGCTTATTTGGGGTCAAAAGTACACTATTTTTGTAGTTGGAGTGTATTTGCACGGTTTTATGCATGTGGGATAAAACGTGTGTGCCTTTGACGCGCTTTGGAACTTAAGCAAATAAACACTTATACTACGCTAGTAGGACATTAATAATAAGTTCTCGAAAGATGAAAAGCTCATTTGGTGTCAAAAGTACACTATTTTTGTATTTGGTGTGTATTTGCACGGTTTTATGCACATGGGATAAAACGAGCGTGCCTTTGACGCGCTTCGGAACATAAGCAAATAAACACTTATACTACGCTAGTAGGACATTAATAATAAGTTCTCGAAAGATGAAAAGCTTATTTGGTGTCAAAAGTACACTATTTTTGTATTTGGTGTGTATTTGCACGGTTTTATGCATGTGGGATAAAACGAGTGTACCTTTGACGCGCTTTGGAACTTAAGCAAATAAACACATATAATACGCTAAAAAGGCATTAATAACGAGTTCTCGAACGATAAAATGCTTATTTGGTGTCAAAAGTACACTATTTTTGTATTTGGTGTGTATTTGCACTGTTTTAAGCATTTGTTGGATAAAACGTGTGTGCCTTTGACGTGCTTTGGAACTTAAGCAAATAAACACATATAGTACGCTAATAAGGCATTAATAGTAAGTTCTCAAACGATAAAATGCTTATTTGGGGTCAAAAGTACACTTTTTTTGCATTTGGAGTGTATTTGCACGGATTTATGCATGTGGGATAAAACGACTTTGACGCGCATTGGAACTTAAGCAAATAAACACTTATACTACACTAGTAGGACATTAATAATAAGTTCTCGAAAGATGAAAAGCTTATTTGGTGTCAAAAGTACACTATTTTTGTATTTGGTGTGTATTTGCACTGTTTTAAGCATTTGTTGGATAAAACGTGTGTGCCTTTGACGTGCTTTGGAACTTAAGCAAATAAACACATATAGTACGCTAATAAGGAATTAATAATAAGTTCTCAAACGATAAAATGCTTATTTGGGGTCAAAAGTACACTATTTTTGTAGTTGGTGTGTATTTGCACGGTTTTATGCATGTGGGATAAAACGAGTGTGCCTTTGACGCGCTTTGGAACTTAAGCAAATAAACACATATAATACGCTAAAAAGGCATTAATAACGAGTTCTCGAACGATAAAATGCTTATTTGGTGTCAAAAGTACACTATTTTTGTATTTGGTGTGTATTTGCACTGTTTTAAGCATTTGTTGGATAAAACGTGTGTGCCTTTGACGTGCTTTGGAACTTGATGTGAAAATTAACTTGACACTCAAATTAAACCCTCTTTTGACAATTGTAGTAAAGTATGTAAGTAGGGATCGTTCTAGACCGGGGATTAGGAGGGATTGCTAAACACTTGAAAACTGACTTAAAAACGTAAAAACAAAGTTTAAAACACTAAATTAGACTCAAAGAATGCAAGACTAAACTTTAAAACACTAAAACGAAGCAAAAGACTCAAAACAGCAACCAAAAGACTCAAAACTGCCTTAAAAACACTTTCTGGGCAGTTTTGGACACAAGCACCAAATTGGACGAATTTGGGTTTTAACTTGAATCAAAACACTTAAAAACACAAATCAAAACAGATTCTAACTAATTTAACACTTCAAAATAAAGGGGAATTTGGTTTTGACGGAATTGAAAACAAGACACAAACTTTGTAATTAAAACAGATTGTAAAAACGATTTTGGATGAAACTTATGGATGGAAGGCTAGCTAGAGGGTTCTTCTCCACACATGACACACTTGCATACAAACCAATTTTCAGTTGTTCTTTCGATAAGTTATGAAACTCAACACCCCAAGTTAATTAGGTTCGCTTAAATTAACCTTCAAGTTCTCCTTAAGTTAATGAATTGGATGGGAATGCGCATACAACAATTCAAAGCATTCTTCAAAAGTTCCTTACGTGAAAAGCACAACAAAGATACAATCAAAGATCATTAAGCAACATGAGAACTATAAGTGTTGACGAGGCCTTCGTTACTATGATGAGCATGAAACTAATGCCAAGAATTCATTTAACGCGATCGTTTATAAGCGACCTTCACTACTTGTGAAATATAAGGTTGTAACTATTAGGTGAAACTCCCTTATACTCTAGCATCATATTCATGCATGAAAACTAAGCGTGCACTCTCAATCAACATACAGAAATAAGTTATCCATCAAGCAGTTAAACGAACTGAACTCATAACTTATGAAATCACAACCAAAGGCAATCAATTCATATTGCAAGTATGTACATGGTTTCAAATCACCCCCCTAACTAAGGGGGGTTTAGTTCCTCATACTCACAACACAAAGAATATAAAGTTTAGACATTGAAAACAAAAGAAAGAAAACACCTAAACGCTCCAGCGATTCAAAGTGAACAGCAAGCACGTCCAAGAACTCTCCTTCCCTTCCTTGATTGCGGCACAAAGTGTGATGATGGAATTTGGGGGTTATGGATGGTGTAGGATGCTGGAATTGTGTTTAGGATGGATGTAGGGTGCGGCAAGGATGGTTTTTGGTCAGAAACTATGGTGTTTTGTGAAGGATGGTGGCTGCAGAGAATGGGTGAAGTTTTCTGGCGTGAATGGTAGTGAATGGATGATTTGTGGCTGCAACAAGGGTGTATATTTAAAGGGTTTTGGGTAACAAGGCTCAGAATTTAATTAGGTTAGAGAATTAAATCCAAAACTTAGAGGAAATAGGGCCCAAGGTCAGAAACTTAAGGGAAATAGGTTGGCTTTTGCGGCAAGGAAGAGGAATGTGCTCTCCTTGCTGATTTTGGGTGAAATTAAAAGGGGAATGTGAAGATTGCTTCATAAGCCCATTAAACCTACAAACACACGAAACTAACTCAAAATACTAGAATAACTAAGAAATAACAACGTAAATGCACGAGAACAAGCATACTAAGTCGCATAAATATGCTTCTATCAAATTCCCCCACACTTAGCTTTTGCTAGTCCTCGAGCAAAACAGAAGAACAAAACGAAACAAAGTAAAGCAAACACCTTCTAAACCTTCCAACATTTGCCTCAGGGATTTCCAATGCACATGACATGTCAACGATCATCATTCCCACAGATTTTAGTCATCTTTACACTTAAGCGCATACTTAATCATAGTCACCACTTACTAGTTCACATTTAACCAATTAAAACAATGTTTTGAATGTAGTAACATGCCTTAGAGAATTCACTCAATTCCTTACAAGATACTCTCTATTTTCACTCAGAATTTCTGACTACACACCCTACACTAAGTATATGTGAGAAGATTGATGTAAATATGAAAACGAATACTCACATATGTTTATAGCAAAGAAAGCATTTTCTGGAGTTATGAATGAATATGATCTCATGAATGGAATGCTACTACTTAGATGCGAGAAGCAGTGACACCATATGCTCATACCAATTCCAAACTCCACAAATTGAAACACACAACACCCAAGATCGAAGTCAAAGGTTGTAACGGGGCTAGGGTATTGGCTAACAAAGAAGGGTAAGGATAAACAAACGTTCTTTAAGCAATAGTAAGCAAAGTAATGAAATTGACACTTGGAATTCATTTTGGAGTGCAGAAATCACTTTTAAACAC
This sequence comes from Cotoneaster glaucophyllus, assembly GCA_036320875.1. Classification (NCBI taxonomy): domain Eukaryota; kingdom Viridiplantae; phylum Streptophyta; class Magnoliopsida; order Rosales; family Rosaceae; genus Cotoneaster; species Cotoneaster glaucophyllus. The sequence goes on along the minus strand of JAVVNS010000023.1, from coordinate 675,634 downwards.
AAGGGAAGATTCATTCAACATTTAGGGCCTAATTCAACTTTTTGGACCCTTTCTTCAACAATCAACACTTTGGAACTCTTTTTCTCATATTTTTCAACTCTTTTTCATTCTTTTCACAACTTTTCTCTTCTCTTTTCTTTTTCATACGAAATTTCTTCTTTTCTTTTCTCTCTACCCGTGCACTTTGGCACACACACACAAATTAATTCCCCCACACTTGTTTTCTGCACACAACTACTCAAAAGGAATTCCTCTAAGTCATGCTTTACTAAGCTTCAAGAACAAGGGATTGGATGGTCCTATTCTAGGCTAGGTGAGGATGATGCGGGTTAAGAAAGAAAATAGGCTAAACAAGGCTCAACGGGGTTAAACCTAAACAAAACATATGATTGAAGGGATTCGGCTATTTGGCTTTGGTGGCACTAAACAACTTCATCTTGAATATGTGTTATGCAAATCAATAGCATGCTTTGAATGGAACGGGCATGAGTTCTAGCATTTGGAACTAAATGATGAAACGCCTTGTAAGTAGTAACCAAGCAAAGAATAATGAGATCATGCAACGACTTTAGAACACAACAATGCATAGATTATTACACTCCAAAGAACGTGTTAGGCTCAAGTCTCTCAAGGTTGTAGCGTTAAGTTGAGTTCTTTCCTTCAAGCATGTTACAAAAACTGATTTTTTTCTTTATGATTACATGTGAATTCATAAGCTACAACGACAACCAAGCATAAACCAGAGGTAAATCAAACTTCCATCCATGTTTATAACTCTCTTTAACAGTCATGCAATTACAAACCGAATCCTCATCATTGTGTTGGAAGGTACCCTAAGACACAAACAAACACACAAAAACAACTCTTTTTGGGTTTTTCAAAACAATTTTTCAAATTTTTATGAGATTTTCGGATTTTTAAAACAAAACACACTAAAACACACCAAAACAGCTTAAAAACACTTAAAAACAGCAAGAAACATCATTAGAAGTGATAGGTGAATAAAACCCACGAAAATCATGCAAAACAGATTGTTTACCCCCCCACACTTAAATCAAACATTGTCCTCAATGTTTCAAGCATAGAATCACACAAAACAAAAGTAAACAACCAAACAGCAACTGAAACAACTAAACATGGCAGATTAGAAACAAGCAACAAAGAGAAGGGTTTTAGGAACGCAAATCTGGAATTGGAGTTATTCCTAAGGCTTCCTTTGTTGAAATGCATGGGTTGCCTCCCAAGTAGCGCTTTCTTTAACGTCTTGCAGCCGGACGAAGAACACATTCAGTCCCCATTGGTGCCCACGGCAGTGAGTGGGATCTCTTCCACGACATGCTCAACAAAGTGCTCATAGTAGGGCTTCAATCTATGTCCATTCACCTTGAATTCTTGTCCGGTTTTCAAACTTTGTATTTGGACTGCACCATGCACAAAAACATTAGTGATAACAAATGGACCAACCCACTTAGAACGTAACTTACCGGGGAATAACCGAAGACGAGAGTTAAATAGCAACACTTTCTGCCCAATGGTGAATGTTTTGCCTCTAATCATCTTGTCATGAACCGCCTTGGTCTTCTCTTTGTAAATCCGGGCATTCTCATAGGCATCATGCCGAATCTCCTCAAGCTCGTTCAATTGGAGCTTTCTATGATTTCCAGCCGTGTCCACATCCATATTGAAGGTTTTGACCGCCCAATGTGCCTTGTGTTCAAGCTCCACGGGCAGATGGCATGCTTTGCCATAGACTAGCCGAAATGGGGACATGCCAATGGGCGTTTTGTAAGCCGTTCGATACGCCCACAATGCATCCTCTAAACGCAAACTCCAATCTTTTCTATTTGGTCCAACGGTCTTCTCCAAGATTTGTTTGATCTCTCGATTAGAAACCTCGGCTTGGCCACTTGTTTGGGGGTGATAAGGTGTGGAAACCTTATGCATCACATTATACTTCCTCAACAATGCCTCAATGGTGCGGTTGCAAAAGTGAGATCCACCATCACTTATAAGCACTCTAGGCATCCCAAATCTAGAGAAAATGTTAGATTTAACGAAATCTGCAACAACTCTAGAATCGTTAGTTCGGGTGGCTTTAGCTTCCACCCACTTCGACACATAATCAACCGCAAGTAAAATGTAAGTAAAACCAAAAGATGTAGGGAAAGGACCCATAAAATCAATACCCCAAACATCAAAGATTTCAACAACAAGAATGGGGGTTTGCGGCATTTGGTCTCTTTGGCCTAAATTTCCTGTCCTTTGGCATCTATCACATGTCAAACAAAAAGTCCTAGCATCTCTAAACAACGTAGGCCAATAAAAACCACATTCAAGAACCTTATGCGCTGTGCGTTGTGTGCCAAAGTGTCCACCACATGCATATGAATGGCAAAAACTCAAAATTGAATTAAACTCAGATTCAAGAACACAACGACGCACAATCTGATCAGGGCAGATTTTCCACAGATATGGGTCATCCCATACATAAAAACGTGCATCCTTTCTAAGTTTATCACGTTGGGCCTTGCTTAGGGTGTTAGGAACTTGCTTAGACACCAAGAAATTGACCAAATCGGCATACCAAGGGGTACTTACCTTAATGGACAGAAGTTGTTCATCTGGAAACGTTTCCAAAATGGGAATAGGGTCCTCTTCACGCACCATTCGACTTAGGTGGTCAGCCACCACGTTTTCACATCCTTTCTTGTCCCTAATTTCAATATCGAATTCTTGCAGTAGTAGCATCCAACGAATGAGCCTTGGTTTGGCCTCCTTTTTGGTGAAAAGATACTTCAAGGCTGCATGGTCAGTGAAAACAATTACTTTAGTTCCAATAAGATATGATCTGAATTTATGTAAAGCAAATACAACCGCCAAAAGTTCTTTTTCAGTTGTAGAATAATTCAATTGAGCATCATTTAAGGTGCGTGAAGCATAATAAATAACATGTGGCTGTTTGTTTTTCCTTTGACCCAAAACAGCACCAAGTGCATAATCCGAGGCATCACACATCAATTCAAAGGGAATGGACCAATCTGGTGGTGTGATGATTGGTGCCGTGGTGAGGAGGTCCTTGAGATGGTTGAATGCCTTCTCACATGCCTCGTTGAACTCAAAAGACACTTCCTTTTGTAAGAGACGGCATAGGGGTTGTGCAACCTTGGAAAAGTCCTTGATAAATCGTCTATAGAATCCTGCATGACCAAGAAAAGAACGAACCTCTCTAACCGAAGTAGGAGAGGGTAAGTGACGAACAAGATCTATCTTTGACTTATCAACTTCAATGCCCTTTTCCGAGATAATATGACCTAAGACTATGCCTTGTTTAACCATGAAATGGCATTTTTCCCAATTAAGAACAAGGTTAGTTTCCACACAACGTTTTAAGATCAAACTAAGATTATGCAAACAATCATCGAATGATGCACCAAAAACGCTGAAATCATCCATAAAAACCTCAATACTTTTCTCAACATAATCAGAAAATATGCTCATCATGCATCTTTGAAATGTGGCAGGTGCATTACATAAACCAAAAGGCATGCGACGATATGCAAATGTACCAAAGGGACATGTGAAAGTGGTTTTTTCTTGATCCTCGGGTGCTATGACAATTTGATTATAACCAGAATAACCATCAAGAAAACAATAGAAAGCATAACCCGCTAACCTCTCAAGCATTTGGTCAATGAACGGTAATGGGAAGTGATCCTTCCTTGTGGTGGCATTTAGCTTCCTATAGTCGATACACACCCTCCAACCTGTTTGAACTCGTGTAGGCACAAGCTCATTTTCGGCATTTGTCACCACAGTCACCCCTGATTTCTTTGGAACACATTGAATGGGTGAAACCCACCTACTATCCGAAATTGGATAGATTACTCCACAATCGAGTAACTTAATTATCTCTTTCTTCACTACTTCCATCATTGGAGGGTTGAGACTGCGTTGAGCCTCTCTAGTTGGTTTGGCCCCCTCCTCAAGAAATATGTGATGCATACAAGTCGTAGGGCTTATACCTTTAATATCGGCCAAAGTCCAACCTAGGGCAGATTTGAACTCCTTCAAAACACGCATGAGTTTCTCCTCTTCTTGTGCCGTGAGGGATGAGGAGATGATGGCAGGTAGTGTCTCGTTCTCCCCCAAGAAAATGTACTTCAAATGGCTTGGTAAAGGTTTGAGTTCAAGGATAGGTGCCTGAACGAGTGATGGGAGCAACTTGTTAGTCGAAATAGGAATTGACTCAATGTTAGGAGACTTACCATCATGCTTAGGTAACGACTCAAGGGCAGCAACTATCTCAATGAATTCCTCACTAGGAGGCACGGCATAGGGTAGGTTATGCATGCCGTGGGTTAACCTACTTTCTCCCCCCTTGGTTTTGACTTCTACGCCTCTTGTAATGACCTTTTCAAGCACATCGTCACTCAGATCTTCAAGATATCCCTGCGCCAAAGAGTCAACAATATCAATAGAGAAACATGAATGATCTTCACTAGGATACTTAATAGAATCAGAAAGATTGAAGTTAACAACTTCCCCATCAAATTCCATGGACAAGGTTCCATTAAACACATCAATTTTAGTCCGGGCCGTCTTCATGAATGGCCTTCCAAGTAGAATGGGCAGCGAAGGTGCATGGTCCGATTCATCCATCTCAAGAACATAGAAATCCGTCGGAAAGATCAAATGATCAACCTGCACCAAAACGTCTTCCAAAACTCCCTTTGGATAGGCATTAGATCTATCGGCCAATTGTATGATAACACCATCATTTTTCAATGCTCCTAGGTTCATAGATACATAAATGGAATATGGCATAACATTTATAGAAGCACCTAAATCAAGCATGGCAGATTCAAATCTAGTGTTACCAATGACACAAGGAATGGTAAAACTACCCGGATCTTTGCATTTGGGAGGTAGTTTGCGTTGCAAGATGGCGGATACATTCTCACTTACCTTCACCACCTCCTTGGTCGAAATCCTTTTCCTAGTGGTGCACAATTCCTTCAAAAACTTGGCATATCTCGGGACTTGCTTGATTGCATCCAACAAAGGTATGTTAACTTGAACTTTTCTAAAGGTATCAAGGATGTCCTTTTCAGCCTCTTCTTTCTTCGTTTGCATGAACCTACTAGGAAAAGGCACATTTGAAGGAAAAACATTAGTATCAACTGAATTTGACACATTCTTACCCTTATTGGCCGAATTGGGCTGAATGGGTGCTTGCGGCAAGGGTTGCTTCACCCTTGCCGTGGGTGTGCCTTGTGCATCCTCAGATTGCAGCTCCTCTTCATCCACTTTCTGGGCAGATTTGGGAGTTTGGGACTCATTCCCAACTTCTTTTCCACTTCTCAAGAGTATGGCCTTTGCACTTTCGAAGCCCCCCTTCGGATTTGGAATGGTAGAACTAGGAAGTTGTCCTTGGTCTCGAAACTTACCTACGAAATCTGCAATCTGCCCAATTTGTTTCTCCAAGTGATCCACCCTTTTGTTTTGGGTTTGCATGGCTTGGGTGTGATCTTCTTGCCCCTGAGATAACTTGGTTAGTATTTTAAGAAGTGCATCATTGTCTAGGGACGTACCTGAAGCATTTGGGGCAGTTTGGGGTTGAACTTGAGGATAGGGCCGTGTGAACCCAGGGGGGTTTTGCCGAAATCCCCCTTGTTGTTGGGATTGTTGGGGCTCCCTCCACTTGAAGTTTGGATGGTCTCTCCAACCTGGATTATACGTATTAGAGTATGGATCGTTCCTTGGTTGGTTTTGGCCTTGAAATCCAATTGCATTGGCGCTCTCCCATCCACCATTCTCAATCAATTGTGGGCACTGTTCAGAAGCATGTCCTTGGATAGAACACACACCACACACAATTGGTCCTTGCACCCTCATTCCTTCGGCCATCTGAGACACAATGGAAGTAAGATTAGCTAATTGTGAGTGAATGTCGGATGTGGAACTTACCTCATGCACTTGCTGCCGTGGGGTGCCTCTTTGCCCAACACCTTCATATTGTTGAGCGTTCAACGCTCGGTTAGCAATCAAGATCTTGGCAGCCGTGGGTGTCTTGTCCACCAAAGCTCCACCCGCTGAGCATCTAGCATTTGGCGTTCAATTGGTAGAAGCCCCTCGTAGAAATATTGAAGAAGAAGCTCCTCCTTCATTTGGTGCTGTGGACATGAAGCAACAAGTGATTTAAAACGTTCATAATAAGTAGGAAAAGATTCACCTTCATCTTGCTGAATTCCACTAATCCTTTTTCGTAAAAGAATGACTCGAGAAGTTGGGAAGAACTTCTCCAAAAACGCCCTTTTCATGCTCTCCCAAGATGTAACAGTTCCGGGAGCTAATTCAAACAACCAATCTTTAGCTTTGTCCATTAAAGAGAATGGAAAAGCCTTCATCTTCAATATGCTGCCATCCACATTCACAGGGGTCATGCTCGAGCAAACTACTTCAAATTCCTTCAAATGCTTGTTCGGGTCTTCCATGGACAGCCCATGGTACTTTGGAATGTGATGCAACAAGCTTGATTTTAACTCGAATTCCTCGGTCTTCCCTTCTGCAGCCGTGGGGTATTGAATGCTGATATGAGCATATTTATGCGAATTAGTTAGCTTGTTCTCGTGCATTTATGTTAGTTATTTGTATTTAATTTAGTATTTTAAGCTATTTTCGTGTGTTTGTAGGTCCCAAGGGATAAAGTATCAAGAAAGTGCATTTTGGAGCCTTTTGGAGCAGTTTTGGGCATGTTTTGGATAGCTTATGCTTGGAGCAATGTAGATGGACGAAATTGAAGACCAAAGCATGCTAGGAATCAGCCAAAGAGAAGAGGAAAAATAAATTCAAGTCAAGGAAGGAAAAGGAATCCAAGAAGAAGAAGGATTGACCAAGTCAAAGTTTCCTAATCCTAATGTGCAAGGAAATCAGCCACAAAGGGGAGTCCTAAGTATTTTGGGACACCTAATTCCCACTCCAAGATGGGTGCTGCACACTCTCCTTCCCTCATACACCCTTGCCGCACAAGAGTACTTTCCCAATTTAATTTAAGACACAATTGCACACAAAATCAGCAAGGAAGTAATCTACTTACCCTTTTTCCTAATCCTTGCCGCAAGTTACCTTCCTTTTCTCTTCCAAATCAGCAACCAAACTTCCTTACCCTTTCTTCTAAGTCAAAGCTGTTTCTCTACTTACCTATTTGTTCCAAAATCTGCAAGATAACTTATTTTCCTTGTTCATTCCTCTTTGCCGCAAAAGACCTTACCCTTTCTTTGGGATTTCTGATTTTAATTCTTCTTTTCCCTTGAGGTTTTGGAGTAAATATGTTTCCTAAAATCATCCCAAACCGTGCTCCTTCCTTGCCCTATATATAATACCTCTTGCCACACCATTCCACCATCCATTCACTTACCTATCCATCATTCACTCACTCATTCATACAAACTGCTCACACATTCAACTCTCTCTCACTCTGCCGCACCTCTCTCTCATTCCTCACCCCAAAACACATCCCAAACCTCCCTCAACCACTTGTGCCGCAGCAAAGGAGAAGAAGGAAGGCCTTGGACGTGTTTGTTCTTCAAGCGTTGGATCATTGGAGCGTTCTAGGTGTAATTCTTTCTTTGTTCTAAATGTTTAAATTAAATTCTTGTTGTTTTGCTGTGAACATGAGTGGCTAGACCCCTTTTGGCTAGGGGTGATTTCAAAGCCATGATTATGGGTGCAATATGAATTGATAAGTTTCAGTTACGAATTCTTGAGTTGTGAATGCAATTGGCTTAACTGTTTGATTGATAACTTATTTGTGTTTGTTGATTGAGGGTCGACACTTAATTGGCATGCATGAATTTGATGCTAGAGTATAAGGGAGTTTCACATAATCGTTACAACCTTATACTCATAAGTGGTGAAGGTCGCTTATAAACGATCGCGTTAAGTTCAATTCCTAGCATGAGTGACATGATGTCATAGTTACAAGTGCTTTGTCAATGCTTATGATTTTCATTGAACGTAATGATCTTTGATTGTATCTTTATTATGATGTCATGTAGGGGACTTTTGAAGAATGCTTTGGGTTGTCGAATGATGTCATCCAATCCAATAACTCAAGGAAAATCTGATGGTTAATTAGTGATGTCACGGTTAACTTGGGGCATTGTCATTCGTGATTCATTGAAGGAGTAACTGGGAATCGATTCGTTTGCATACATAACATGTGTGGAGAAAGAGCCTCTAGCTAGCCCATCATCCATCCAACTTCCCAAAAACGTTTTCAAACTCTGTTTTACTTTAAAATCTGTTTTCAACTTGTTTTGCTTTTCAAATTCGTTCAAACAAAACCCCCCCTTTACTTTCTTGTTTCAAATTGTTTTAAACTTGTTTTGTTTGTGTTTTCAAGTGTTTTAAATGAAGCCTAAACCATATTTTCGTCCAAAATTGTGTTTAGAGTCAGAAACTACCTAGTTTGTGTTTTTAGGCAGTTTTGAGTGTTTTCAACCTATTTTGAGTCTTGTGAACTTGTTTTAAGTCTTTTGAACCTATTCAAACGTTTTTAACTTTATTTTTGAGTCTTTGAGTCAGTTTTAAATCGATTGGCAATCCCTCCTAATCCCCGGCCTAGAACGATCCCTACTTGCATCTATACTACAATTCACACCAAGAGGGTTTAATTTGTGTGCTTAATATATTTCGCATCAAATGCATAAAGGCATGGCATTGCCCACTCCCGAGGCAGAAAGCTCTTTGATGGTTCGATTGTCCGCTGCCATGGCTGGAACTTCCTCCAAAATTTGTGCCGTGAGTACTAACTCCTCCTCTTCTCCTTGCTCTTCGAGCTCAGGTTCAGGGCTGGGAGGATTTGATGCTTGCTGATTCCTCCTCCTTCTCAAAGTCCTCTCAAAATCGTCGTCAAAGTCAAGGATATGCTCACGAATCTGTTGAGAACTCCGAGTCATACACTAGTACCTGAAAAACAAAGAAAAAAATAAACTAGAATCAGTAACTAACTAAAACAAACTGAAATAAAAGATCCAAGGGATTAGCAAAGTTGCTAATCCCCGGCAACGGCGCCAAAAATTTGATGTGAAAATTAACTTGACACTCAAATTAAACCCTCTTTTGACAATTGTAGTAAATTATGTAAGTAGGGATCGTTCTAGACCGGGGATTAGGAGGGATTGCTAAACACTTGAAAACTGACTTAAAAACGTAAAAACAAAGTTTAAAACACTAAATTAGACTCAAAGAATGCAAGACTAAACTTTAAAACACTAAAACGAAGCAAAAGACTCAAAACAGCAACCAAAAGACTCAAAACTGCCTTAAAAACACTTTCTGGGCAGTTTTGGACACAAGCACCAAATTGGACGAATTTGGGTTTTAACTTGAATCAAAACACTTAAAAACACAAATCAAAACAGATTCTAACTAATTTAACACTTCAAAATAAAGGGGAATTTGGTTTTGACGGAATTGAAAACAAGACACAAACTTTGTAATTAAAACAGATTGTAAAAACGATTTTGGATGAAACTTATGGATGGAAGGCTAGCTAGAGGGTTCTTCTCCACACATGACACACTTGCATACAAACCAATTTTCAGTTGTTCTTTCGATAAGTTATGAAACTCAACACCCCAAGTTAATTAGGTTCGCTTAAATTAACCTTCAAGTTCTCCTTAAGTTAATGAATTGGATGGGAATGCGCATACAACAATTCAAAGCATTCTTCAAAAGTTCCTTACGTGAAAAGCACAACAAAGATACAATCAAAGATCATTAAGCAACATGAGAACTATAAGTGTTGACGAGGCCTTCGTTACTATGATGAGCATGAAACTAATGCCAAGAATTCATTTAACGCGATCGTTTATAAGCGACCTTCACTACTTGTGAAATATAAGGTTGTAACTATTAGGTGAAACTCCCTTATACTCTAGCATCATATTCATGCATGAAAACTAAGCGTGCACTCTCAATCAACATACAGAAATAAGTTATCCATCAAGCAGTTAAACGAACTGAACTCATAACTTATGAAATCACAACCAAAGGCAATCAATTCATATTGCAAGTATGTACATGGTTTCAAATCACCCCCTAACTAAGGGGGGTTTAGTTCCTCATACTCACAACACAAAGAATATAAAGTTTAGACATTGAAAACAAAAGAAAGAAAACACCTAAACGCTCCAGCGATTCAAAGTGAACAGCAAGCACGTCCAAGAACTCTCCTTCCCTTCCTTGATTGCGGCACAAAGTGTGATGATGGAATTTGGGGGTTATGGATGGTGTAGGATGCTGGAATTGTGTTTAGGATGGATGTAGGGTGCGGCAAGGATGGTTTTTGGTCAGAAACTATGGTGTTTTGTGAAGGATGGTGGCTGCAGAGAATGGGTGAAGTTTTCTGGCGTGAATGGTAGTGAATGGATGATTTGTGGCTGCAACAAGGGTGTATATTTAAAGGGTTTTGGGTAACAAGGCTCAGAATTTAATTAGGTTAGAGAATTAAATCCAAAACTTAGAGGAAATAGGGCCCAAGGTCAGAAACTTAAGGGAAATAGGTTGGCTTTTGCGGCAAGGAAGAGGAATGTGCTCTCCTTGCTGATTTTGGGTGAAATTAAAAGGGGAATGTGAAGATTGGTGCGGCAAGGGTGTGTGGGAAGAGGAAAAGGTGCGGCACCCTACTTAGGGTGGGAATTAGGTGTCCAAAAGTCTTTAGGGCCCATGCTTTGTGGCTGGAACTTAAGGAAATTTGGTTTAGGAAAGGTCAACCAAAATAGGAAACTTAGGCTTAACTTTCCTATTCCAAGTAGGAATCCTTGTGCAATTAGGAATCCTTGTCCTTCTAGGAATCCTCTTTCAATTAGGAATCCTTCTTCAATTAGGACTCCTTCACTTCAAGTCTTCAATTTCGTCCATTCCTTTTGCTCCATTCATATGTCCTTCATTCAAAGCTCCAAAAGGCTCCAGAATGCACCTTATTGCTTCATAAGCCCATTAAACCTACAAACACACGAAACTAACTCAAAATACTAGAATAACTAAGAAATAACAACGTAAATGCACGAGAACAAGCATACTAAGTCGCATAAATATGCTTCTATCACCACTGCCCTAAAAATGCCCAAACTGGCCGTAGGAACCATGGGAAAGAAAGTTGAGAGTGATGCCACTTCATCACATTCCAAAGGTAAGCCATCCAATCCAAATCCAATTCCCATTAGAATTAAGAGGTGGTTTCCTTCTTTGGTGCAGGTACCTTATCAGATTCCCGATGGTGCAAGCATTCTCATGAACTTTAGGATGCACAACGCCCCAATCACCAAAGCTCAATACCCCCTTCCTTTCGTTGATCCATTATATGAGGAAGTTGAAGAAAATGTGTTGGAGGCAGCACCACTCCTTCCCATGGGCACCAAGGGAGTTTGAATGGAAGCATCGTCCGGCTGCAAGACGTTAAAGCAAGCGCTTCGTGGGAGGCAACCCATGCCAATAAAGAACACCTAGAATCGGCTCTACATCCAGATTTGCTTTCTTTCAACCTTTCTACTTGCTGCCCTTATCTATTTATGTCTCTTTGTTGGTTGTTTAATTGTTTTTATGTGAGTTTCTGTTTAAAACATTGAGGACAATGTTTGATTTAAGTGTGGGGGGGTAAACAATCTGTTTATGCATGAATTTCGTGGGTTTTATTCACCTATCACTTGCAATGTTGTTTCTCACTGTTTTTATGTGTTTTAGTGTGTTTTGAGCTGTTTTTATGCATGTTGAAGTAAAAATCCGAAAATTTCATCGAAAATTTCATAAAAATTTGAAAAAATTGTTTTGAAAAAGCCAAAAAGAGTTGTTTTGTGTGTTTGTTTGTGTCTTAGGGTACCTTCCAACACAATGATGAGGATTTGGTTTTTAATTGCATGACTGTTAAGGAAAGTTGTAAACATGGATGGAAGTTTGATATACTCTTTGGTTTATGCTTGGTTGTCGTTGTAGCTTATGAATTCACATGTAATCATAAAGAAAAAATCAGTTTTTGTAACATGCTTGAAGGAAAGAACTCAACCTAACGCTACAACCTTGAGAGACTTGAGCCTAACACGTTCTTTGGAGTGTAATAATCTGTGCATTGTTGTTTCCTAAAATCGTTGCATGATCTCATTATTCTTTGCTTGGTTACTACTTAGAAGGCGTTTCATCATTTAGTTCCAAATGCTAGAACTCATATCCGTTTCATTCAAAGCATGATATTGATTTGCATAACACATATCAAGATGAAGTTGTGTAGTGAACCAAGAGCCAAACAGCCATCCCCGTGCATTGTGTTTAGGTTTAACCCCGTTGAGCCTCGTTTAGCCTATTTTCTTTCTTAACCCACATCATCCTCACCTAGCCTAGATTAGGACCATCCAATCCCTTGTTCTTGAAGCATAGTAAAGCATGACTTAGAGGAATTCCTTTTGAGTAGTTGTGTGCAGAAAACAAGTGTGGGGGAAAGAATCTGTGTGTGTGTGTGCCAAAGTGCACGGGTAGAGAGAAAAGAAAAGAAGAAATTTAGTATGAAAAAGAAAAGGGAAAAGAAAAAGTGTGAAAAGAATGAAAAAGAGTTAAAAAAATATGAGAAAAAGAGTTCCAAAGTGTTGATTGTTGAAGAAAGGGTCCAAAAAGTTGAATTAGGCCCTAAATGTTGAATGAATCTTCCCTTGTGTTTAAGAGTTGATTTCTGCAATCTAAATTGAATTCTAAGTGTCAATTTCATTACTTTGCTTACTATTGCTTAAAGAACGTTTGTTTATCCTTACCCTTCTTTGTTAGCCAATACCCTAGCCACGTTACAACCCTTGACTTCAATCTTGAGTGTTGTGTGTTTCAATTTGTGGAGTTCGGGATTGATATGAGCATATGGTGTCACTGGTTCTCGCATCTAAGTAGTAGCATTCCATTCATGAGATCATATCTAAACATGCTTAATAACTCCAGAAAAGTGCTTTCTTTGCTATAAACATATGTGAGTATTCGTTTACCTATTACATCAATCTTCTCACATATACTAGTGTAGGGTGTGTAGTCAGAAATTCTGAGTGAAAATATGAGTGTATCTTGTAAGGAATTGAGCTAATTCTCTAAGGCATGTTACTACATTCAAATCGTTGTTTTAATTGGCTAAATGTGAACTAGTAAGTGGTGACTATGATTAAGTATGCGCTTAAGTGTAAAGATGACTAAAATCTGTGGGAATGATGATCTTTGACATGTCATGTGCGTTGGAAATCCCTGAGGCAAATGTTGGAAGGTTTAGAGTGTGTTTGTTTTGTTTTGTTTGTTTTGTTCTTTCGTTTTGCTCGAGGACTAGCAAAAGCTAAGTGTGGGGGAATTTGATAGAAGCATATTTATGGCTTCGAATTTCCCCCTAGCTAAATAGGGGTTTAGCCACTCATAGCAACAACAAAATTAGAGAATAATAAAGTAAGCTTTGAAAGTAAGAACGAAGTACACCTAGAACGATCCAATCTTCAAGCTTGAAACGTCAAGGGCTCCTTCTTCTCCACCTTGTTGCGGCACAAGTGTCTAAGGTTGTGTATGGATGTGTTTTGGCCAAAAGGATGGAGGGATTGGTGCGGCAAAGGTTAGTTTATGGCTGGAAGTGTTTGTGTGAATGAATGGATGGATGTAGGTGAATTGTGGTGAATGATGGGTGGTGGAATGGTCTGTTTAGGGTGCGGCATAGTGTGATATATATAGGGAATAGGTAAGGCACGGTTTGGATTTATTTAGGAAACATATTTACTCCAAAACCTCAAGGGAAAAGAAGAATTAAAATCACAAATCCCAAAGAAAGGGTAAGGTCTTTTGCGGCAAAGAGGAATGAACAAGGAAAATAAGTTATCTTGCAGATTTTGGAACAAATAGGTAAGTAGAGAAACAGCTTTGACTTAGAAGAAAGGGTAAGGAAGTTTGGTTGCTGATTTGGAAGAGAACAGGAAGGTAACTTACGGCAAGGATTAGGAAAAAGGGTAAGTAGATTACTTCCTTGCTGATTTTGTGTGCAATTGTGTCTTAAATTAAATTGGGAAAGTACTCTTGTGCGGCAAGGGTGTATGAGGGAAGGAGAGTGTGCAGCACCCATCTTGGAGTGGGAATTAGGTGTCCCAAAATACTTAGGACTCCCCTTTGTGGCTGATTTCCTTGCACAGTAGGATTAGGAAACTTTGACTTGGTCAATCCTTCTTCTTCTTGGATTCCTTTTCCTTCCTTGACTTGAATTTATTTTTCCTCTTCTCTTTGGCTGATTCCTATCATGCTTTGGTCTTCAATTTCGTCCATCTACATTGCTCCAAGCATAAGCTATCCAAAACATGCCCAAAACTGCACCAAAAGGCTCCAAAATGCACTTTCTTGATACTTTACCCCTTGGGACCTACAAACACACGAAAATAGCTTAAAATTCTAAATTAAATATGAATAATCAACATAAATGCACGAGAACAAGCTAACTAAATCGCATATGCTCATATCAGAACTTAAGCAAATAAACACATATAGTACGCTAATAAGGTATTAATAATAAGTTCTCAAACGATAAAATGCTTATTTGGGGTCAAAGGTACACTATTTTTGTATTTGGAGTGTATTTGCACGGTTTTATGCATGTGGGATAAAACGAGCGTGACTTTGACGCGCTTTGGAACTTAAGCAAATAAACACTTATACTACGCTAGTAGGACATTAATAATGAGTTCTCGAAAGATCAAAAGTACACTATTTTTGTATTTGGAGTGTATTTGCACGGTTTTATGCGTGTGGGATAAAACGAGTGTGCCTTTGACGTACTTTGGAACTTAAGCAAATAAACACATATAATACGCTAATAAGGCATTAATAACGAGTTCTCGAATGATAAAATGCTTATTTGGTGTCAAAAGTACACTATTTTTCTATTTGGTGCGTATTTGCACTGTTTTAAGCATTTGTTGGATAAAACGTGTGTGCCTTTGACGTGCTTTGGAACATAAGCAAATAAACACATATAGTACGCTAATAAGGCATTAATAATAAGTTCTCAAACGATAAAATGCTTATTTGGGGTCAAAAGTACACTATTTTTGTAGTTGGAGTGTATTTGCACTGTTTTATGCATGTGGGATAAAAAGAGCGTGACTTTGACGCGCTTTGGAACTTAAGCAAATAAACAATTATACTACGCTAGTAGGACATTAATAATAAGTTCTCGAAAGATGAAAAGCTTATTTGGTGTCAAAAGTACACTATTTTTGTATTTGGTGTGTATTTGCACTGTTTTAAGCATTTGTTGGATAAAACGTGTGTGCCTTTGACGTGCTTTGGAACTTAAGCAAATAAACACATATAGTACGCTAATAAGGCATTAATAATAAGTTCTCAAACGATAAAATGCTTATTTGGGGTCAAAAGTACACTATTTTTGTATTTGGAGTGTATTTGCACGGTTTTATGCATGTGGGATAAAACGAGCGTGACTTTGACGCGCTTTGGAACTTAAGCAAATAAACACATATAATACGCTAATAAGGCATTAATAACGAGTTCTCGAACGATAAAATGCTTATTTGGTGTCAAAAGTACACTATTTTTGTATTTGGTGTGTATTTGCACTGTTTTGAGCATTTGTTGGATAAAACGTGTGTGCCTTTGACGTGCTTTGGAACTTAAGCAAATAAACACATATAGTACGCTAATAAGGCATTAATAATAAGTTCTCAAACGATAAAATGCTTATTTGGGGTCAAAAGTACACTATTTTTGTATTTGGAGTGTATTTGCACGGTTTTATGCATGTGGGATAAAACGAGCGTGACTTTGATGCGCTTTGGAACTTAAGCAAATAAACACTTATACTACGCTAGTAGGACATTAATAAAAAGTTCTCGAAAGATGAAAAGCTTATTTGGTGTCAAAAGTACACTATTTTTGTATTTGGTGTGTATTTGCACGGTTTTATGCATGTGGGATAAAACGAGCGTGCCTTTGACGCGCTTTGGAACTTAAGCAAATAAACACATATAATACGCTAATAAGGCATTAATAATGAGTTCTCAAATGATAAAATGCTTATTTGGCGTCAAAAGTACACTATTTTTGTATTTGGGGTGTATTTGCACTATTTTAAGCATTGGAGGGATAAAACGTGTGTGCCTTTGACGCGCGTTTGGAACTTAAGCAAATAAACACATATAATACGCTAATAAGGCATTAATAATGAGTTTTCAGATGATAAAATGCTTATTTGGTGTCAAAAGTACACTATTTTTGTATTTGGAGTGTATTTACACGGTTTTATGCATGTGGGGATAAAACGAGCATGCCTTTGAAGAGCTTTGGAACTTAAGCAAATAAACACTTATACTACGCTAGTAGGACATTAATAATAAGTTGTCGAAAGATGAAAAGCTACCCTAATGAGTTCTCAAATGATAAAATGCTTATTTGGTGTCAAAAGTACACTATTTTTGTATTTGGTGTGTATTTGCACTGTTTTAAGCATTCGATGGATAAAACGTGTGTGCCTTTGACACGCTTTTGGAACTGAAGCAAATAAACACATATAATACGCTAATAAGGCATTAATAATGAGTTTTCAGACGTTAAAATGCTTATTTGGTGTCAAAAGTACACTATTTTTGTATTTGGAGTGTATTTGCACGATTTTATGCATGTGGGATAAAACAAGCATGCCTTTGAAGAGCTTTGGAACTTAAGCAAATAAACACTTGTACTACGCTAGTAGGACATTAATAATGAGTTCTCAAAAGATCAAAAGCACACTATTTTTGTATTTGGAGTGTATTTGCACGGTTTTATGCGTGTGGGATAAAACGAGTGCGCCTTTGACGCACTTTGGAACTTAAGCAAATAAACACTTATACTACGCTAGTAGGACATTAATAATAAGTTCTCGAAAGATGAAAAGCTTATTTGGTGTCAAAAGTACACTATTTTTGTATTTGGTGTGTATTTGCACTGTTTTAAGCATTTGTTGGATAAAACGTGTGTGCCTTTGACGTGCTTTGGAACTTAAGCAAATAAACACATATAGTACGCTAATAAGGCATTAATAATAAGTTCTCAAACGATAAAATTCTTATTTGGGGTCAAAAGTACACTATTTTTGTATTTGGAGTGTATTTGCACGGTTTTATGCATGTGGGATAAAACGAGCGTGACTTTGACGCGCTTTGGAACTTAAGCAAATAAACACATATAATACTCTAATAAGGCATTAATAACGAGTTCTCGAGCTATAAAATGCTTATTTGGTGTCAAAAGTACACTATTTTTGTATTTGGTGTGTATTTGCACTGTTTTAAGCATTTGTTGGATAAAACGTGTGTGCCTTTGACGTGTGATGTGATAAAAGTTAAGCACTCAAATTAAACCCTCTTGTTGTCAATTGTAGTAAGTATGCAAGTAGGGATCGTTCTGGACCGGGGATTAGGAGGGATTGCTAATCGACTTTAAAAACACAAAAACAAAGTTAAAAACGTTTGGAAAGGTTTACAAGACTCAAAACAAGTTAAAAACACTTAAAACGGCTTAAAAACACTTTGTGGACAGATTTAAAACACTAGGGAGGGTTTTGGACGAAAATTGGTTTTAGGTTGACTCAAAACACAAAGAAAACAGATTTTGAACACTTTAAAACAAGAAAGTAAAAGGGGGGTTTTAGTTTGAACGAATTTGAAAGTAAAACAAAGACTTTGTAAAGTAAAACAGATTTGAAAACGAATTTGAAAACTTTGATGGGTGATGGGCTAGCTAGAGGGTCCTTCTCCACACATGACACACTTGTACATAAATCGATCTCCAATTGCTTTTCAATGAACCATGAACCTCAACACCCCAGATTAACCGTACGTGCACAAATTAACCCTCAGATTTTCCTTATGTCATTGAATCGGAAGAAGAGCATACAACAACCCAAATTATTCTCCAACGGTCCCCTACATGAGTGCATAGAAGAGATACAGTTAGAGATCATTAAGTTCCATGAAAATCATAAGTGTTGACGAGGCATTCGTAACTATGAGAGCATGATACGTTTGCCAAGAATCCAATTAACACGATTGTGACAAGCAACCTTCACTACTTGTGAATATAAGTTCGTAACGATTAGGTGAAACTCCCTTATATTCTAGCATCAAATTCCTGCATGAAAACTAAGTATGCATCCTCAATCAACATACAAGAACAAGTTATGAATAAAACAGTTAATTGAATTGCATTCACGATTCATCAAGTCGTAATTGGAAGTAATCAATTCATATCTCAAGCATGTTCATGGCTTCGAATTCCCCCCTAGCTAAGTAGGGGTTTAGCCACTCATAGTGACAACAAGATTAGAGAATAATAAAGTAAACATTGAAATTAAGAACGAAGTACACCTAGAATGCTCCAATCTTCAAGCTTGAAACGTCCAAGGTTCCTTCCTCTCCACCTTGCTGCGGTACAAAGGGTCTAAGATGGGTATGGATGTGTTTGGATGAGGGATGGAAGTCTAGAGAGAGTGAGGGCTGCGGCAAGAAAGGATTTTGAGCTGAAAGTGTGTGAATGAGTGAATGGTTGTGTGAATGATTGAGTTTGGTGTAGCATGGGGTCATATATATAGGGGAGAGGTTAAGGCACGGTTTGGGCATTCTAGGAAACAAAAACTAAACCAAAACCTAAAGGGAAATAGGAATTAAAATCAGAAACCTAAGGGAATTGGGTATGGATTTGCGGCATGGACAGAAAGTGCAAGGAAAAGGTAAGTTACTTGCGGCAAGGGAAAGAAATAAAAGGGAAAGGTCTAACAAGGCAAGGAAAAGGGTTTCCTTGCTGTTTTAGGTCCTAAATTAAAAGGGAAACATGAAACTTGAACGGCAAGAAAGGAAAGAGAAGAAGGAAGTTGCGGCTTTGTCCTAGAAGGCAAGGGATTGTGTCTTTCTTGTGAAGCAAGGAAGGAAAGGTGGTGTGGGATGTGTGGCTGGATCCTAAAGGGATAGGGGAAGTGTTTTACTTGGTTTAAGGATAGGGAAACATGGCAAGGGGAATTGTTGCACCAAAGGAGACAAGGAGGGAACACAAAGGGGACAAAACGCCACTTTTGTAGGAGATGCTGATTTTGTGTCTTTTATGCTTCCAAACTGACTTCTAACATCCTTCTAGGCTCTTTTGATCTTCAATTTCGTCCATCCACCTTGCTCCATTCATAAGCTATCCATTCCATGCCCAAAACAGCTCCAAAAGGCTCCAAAATGCACTTTCTTGATACTTTACCCCTTGGGACCTACAAACATACGAAAATAGCTTAAAATACTAAATTAAATACAAATAACTAACATAAATGCACGAGAACAAGCCTACTAATTCGCATAAATATGCTCATATCAACGTGCTTTGGAACTTAAGCAAATAAACACATATATTACGCTAATAAGGCATTAATAATAAGTTCTCAAACGATAAAATGCTTATTTAGGGTCAAAAGTACACTATTTTTGTATTTGGAGTGTATTTGCACGATTTTATGCATGTGGGATAAAACGAGCGTGACTTTGACGCGCTTTGGAACTTAAGCAAATAAACACTTATACTACGCTAGTAGGACATTAATAATAAGTTCTCGAAAGATGAAAAGCTTATTTGGTGTCAAAAGTACACTATTTTTGTATTTGGTGTGTATTTGCACGGTTTTATGCATGTGGGATAAAACGAGAGTGCCTTTGACGCGCTTTGGCACTTAAGCAAATAAACACATATAATACGCTAATAAGGCATTAATAATGAGTTCTCAAATGATAAAATGCTTATTTGGCGTCAAAAGTACACTATTTTTGTATTTGATGTGTATTTGCACTGTTTTAAGCATTCGAGGGATAAAACGTGTGTGCCTTTGACGTGCTTTTTGAACTTAAGCAAATAAACACATATAATACGCTAATAAGGCATTAATAATGAGTTTTCAGATGATAAAACGCTTATTTGGTGTCAAAAGTACACTATTTTTGTATTTGGAGTGTATTTACACGGTTTTATGCATGTGGGGATAAAACGAGCATGCCTTTGAAGAGCTTTGGAACTTAAGCAAATAAACGCTTATACTACGCTAGTAGGACATTAATAATAAGTTCTCAAAAGATGAAAAGCTACCCTAATGAGTTCTCAAATGATAAAATGCTTATTTGGTGTCAAAAGTACACTATTTTTGTATTTGGTGTGTATTTGCACTGTTTTAAGCATTCGATGGATAAAACGTGTGTGCCTTTGACGCGCTTTTGGAACTGAAGCAAATAAACACATATAATACGCTAATAAGGCATTAATAATGAGTTTTCAGACATTAAAATGCTTATTTGGTGTCAAAAGTACACTATTTTTGTATTTGGAGTGTATTTGCACGATTTTATGCATGTGGGATAAAACAAGCATGCCTTTGAAGAGCTTTGGAACTTAAGCAAATAAACACTTGTACTACGCTAGTAGGACATTAATAATGAGTTCTCGAAAGATCAAAAGTACACTATTTTTGTATTTGGAGTGTATTTGCACGGTTTTATGCGTGTGGGATAAAACGAGTGTGCCTTTGACGCACTTTGGAACTTAAGCAAATAAACACTTATACTACGCTAGTAGGACATTAATAATAAGTTCTCGAAAGATGAAAAGCTTATTTGGTGTCAAAAGTACACTATTTTTGTATTTGGTGTGTATTTGCACTGTTTTAAGCATTTGTTGGATAAAGCGTGTGTGCCTTTGACGTGCTTTGGAACTTAAGCAAATAAACACATATAGTACGCTAATAAGGCATTAATAATAAGTTCTCAAACGATAAAATGCTTATTTGGGGTTAAAAGTACACTATTTTTGTATTTGGAGTGTATTTGCACGGTTTTATGCATGTGGGATAAAACGTGCGTGACTTTGACGCGCTTTGGAACTTAAGAAAATAAACACTTTTACTACGCTAGTAGGACATTAATAATAAGTTCTCAAAAGGTGAAAAGCTTATTTGGTGTCAAAAGTACACTATTTTTGTATTTGGTGTGTATTTGCACGGTTTTATGCATGTGGGATAAAACGAGCGTGCCTTTGACGCGCTTTGGAACTTAAGCAAATAAACACATATAATACGCTAATAAGGCATTAATAATGAGTTCTCAAATGATAAAATGCTTATTTGGCGTCAAAAGTACACTATTTTTGTATTTGGTGTGTATTTGCACTGTTTTAAGCATTCGAGGGATAAAACGTGTGTGCCTTTGACGCACTTTTTGATAGGAGCATATTTATGCGACTTAATTAGCTTGTTTTCTTGCATTTAGTTAGCTAAACTATGTTAATTATAGTGTTTAAAGTTATTTTCGTCCAATTTCAGGTCCTAAGTGTCAAAGTGGCAAAAAGAAGCAATTTGGAGCATTCTAGAGCATTTTTGGGCCAAGATTGGATAGTTCAAACATGGATGCTTGAGGATGGACGAATTTGAAGAAAGGAAGGCTTGGAATCAGCCAAGAAAGATGGAGAATTAAATTCAAGTTCAGAAAGATAAGATAAAAGCAAGAAAAAAGGGAACATTATCTCTAACCTTATCACCTTATCTTATCTTATCCTTGCCTTATCTTATCTTTCCATACTTTTAGCCAAATAAGGGGGTTAATATCTGATTCTTATCTCCTAAAATTAGGGATTCTAGAAGCCTAAAAACCTGCTGAAACCTAAAATTAAACATGTGCTTCACATTCCCTAAAAACATGGCGCCTAGGCCATGTTTCTAGAAGCCTTTCATTCCAGCCGCACCCTTATCCCTTGTTCTTTGGAATTTCTGATTTCTGGAGGGGTTTGGCGTCCAAAACCTATGCAAATTATGTCCCAGCCGTGCCTTATTGTTCCCCTATAAATACATATGCTTGCAGCACTCATAAAACACCATTCACAGCCCCAAATTCACTCATACATATTCCTGCCGCAAATCCCTTAACTTTCAGCCTTCCATACACCTTCTACACCCTTTGCCGCATCCACCATCCATCCCTACCACCTTCACATATCCATACATAACCCCAGCCACCTGTGCCGCAGCAAAGTGGAGGAAAAGAAGAGCTTGGCGTTCCAAGGTTGCAGATTGGAGACATCTAGGTGTAATTCAATCTTGTTTTTAATGTCTACTTTCTTATTCTCTGATTTTGTTATAGTTATGAGTGGCTAAAACCCTAATTAGCTAGGGGGAAGTTTGAAGCCATGAACATGCTTGAGATATGAATTAATTCCTGCCAATTGCGATTTAATAAGTTGTGAATGCAATTCTATTAACTGTTTTATTCATAACTTGTTCTTGTTTGTTAATTAAGGATGCATACTTAGTTTTCATGCATGAACTTGATGCTAGAATATAAATAAGTTTCACCTAATCGTTACAAGTTTATATTCATGAGTAGTGAAGGTTGCTGTCACAATCGCGTTAATTGAATTCTTGACAAACGTATCATGCATTCATAGTTACGAATGTCTCGTCAACACTTATGATTTTCATTGAACGTAATGATCTTTAATTGTATCTCTATTATGCAGTCATGTAGGGAACTTGTGGAGAATGATTTGAGTTGTTGCATGCATTTCATCCAATTCAATGAGTAAAGGAAAATCTGAGGGTTAATTAGTGCAATTCACGGTTAATCTGGGGTGTTGAGCTTCATGATCTATTGAAAAGCAATTGGAAATTGATTCATGTACAAGTGTGTCATGTGTGGAGAATGGACCTCTAGCTAATCCATCAACCATCAAGGTTTTCAAATTCGTTTTACAAATCTGCCTAGTTTTACAATTTGTTTTGTTTTGTTTTAAATTCGTCCAAACCAAAACCCCCCCCTTTTTACTTTCTTGTTCCCAAGTGTTTAAATCTGTTTTGTGTCTGTTTTTAAGTACTTTGAGTCAAGCCAAAACCCTATTTTCGTCCAAAGTAGTGTTTAGAGTCAGAAACTGCTCAATTTGTGTTTTTAGGCAGTTTTGAGTGTTTTCAACCCATTCTGAGTCTTTTGAGTTTATTTTGAGGTCTTTGAGTCTATTCAAACGTTTTTAACTTTGTTTTTATGTTTTTGAGTCAGTTTAGAGGTTATTAGCAAGCCCTCCTAATCCCCGGTCCAGAACGATCTCTACTTGCATCTATACTACATTCTACAACAAGAGGGTTTAATTTGAGTGCTTAACTATATTTCGCATCAAGTTCTGAGGTTGAAGTTGAGGAACAAGAAGAGGCCGAATCTGAGGAGATAGAGGAGGCCGAGTTTGAGGAAGTTATGGCTGCAGATAATCGAACTATTAAGGAGCTTTCGGCCTCGGGATTGGATAATGCAGTACCTCTATGCATTCAATATCCTAGGGCAGCCCCAAATAAGACCGCCGAGTTCGAATTGAAGTCAAGCTTGTTGCATCACATTCCCAAATACCATGGGCTGTCCATGGAGGATCCAAACAAGCATTTGAAAGAATTTGAAGTGGTTTGCTCGAGCATGACACCCATTAACGTTGATGGGAATATTTTGATGATGAAAGCCTTTCCATTCTCATTGTTGGAGAAGGCTAAAGATTGGTTGTACGAATTGGCGCCCGGAACTGTCACATCTTGGGAGAGCATGAAACGAGCGTTTTTGGAGAAATTTTTCCCAACTTCAAGAGTCATTCTCTTGAGGAAACGGATTAGTGGCATCGAACAAAAGGAAGGTGAGTCGTTTCCCTCTTATTATGAACGTTTTAAAACTCTTGTAGCTTCATGTCCACAGCATCAAATGAAGGAGGAGCTGCTCATTCAATATTTCTACGAAGGACTCCTTCCAATTGAACGCCAAATGCTAGATGCCTCAGCGGGTGGTGCGTTGGTTGACAAAACTCCGGTGGCTGCCAAGACTTTAATTGTGAACCGAGCCCTCAACGCACAACAATATGAAGGCCATAGACAGAGAGAAGCCCCACGGCAGCAACATGTCAATGAGGTAAGTGCAATTTCTGATATTCAATCACAATTGGCTAATCTCACCCTCCTTGTGTCTCAGGTTGTCGAAGGACCAAAAACACCACCACCTACAATCTGTGGCGTGTGCACCCTACAAGGGCATACCTCTGAAATTTGCCCTCAATTGATTGAGAATGGAGGATGGGAAAGTGCCAATGCCGTTGGTTTCCAAGGCCAAAATCAGACCCGATATGACCCTTATTCGAACACATACAACCCCAGATGGAGAGATCACCCTAATATGAAGTGGAGAGAGCCTCAACAACCTATGCAACAAGGGGGATTTCGGCAAAACCCCCCTGGGTTTCCACGGCCATATCAATAAAATCAGCCACTCCCGGCCTCATCTAACTTAGGTACGTCAATGGGAAGTGATCAAGCTATTCAGTTACTAACCTCTATTTCGCAGGGGTTAGAAAAGCAAGACAATCGGATAGCAAACAATGAGAAGGAGATGATGGACATGAAGAAACAAATTGGGCAGATTTCAGAATTCCTAGGGCAGTTTAGAGAACAAGGCAAACTTCCTAGTTCAACCACTGTGAATCCGAAGGGAGGATTTGAATCTGCCAAAGCCATTACTCTAAGAAGTGGCAAAGAAGTTGGGAACCATCCCAAGACATCCAAATCTGTCCAAAAAGAGGACGAGAAATTGTTGCAAGAAGAGGCAGAGAATGAGGAGACCACGGCAAGGAGGGATACACCCTTGCCGCAGCCTTTGAATGGACCTACACCTTCCAAAACGTCCAACATTGGTAAGTTGGGTTCAAATTCGATTACTTCTAACGTTATTCCACCCAATGCACCCTTTCCTCGCAGATTCATGCAATCAAAGAAGGAGGAAGCCGAAAAGGACATTCTGGAAACATTTAGGAAAGTGCAAGTCAATATCCCACTCATGGATGCAATCAAACAAGTTCCGAAATATGCCAAATTCTTGAAGGAACTGTGCACAACAAGGAGAAGATTTTTGAACAAGGAGGTGGTCCGGGTAAGTGAAAATGTTTCAGCGGTTTTGCAACGCAAACTACCTCCCAAATGCAAAGATCCAGGTAGTTTTACTATCCCTTGTGTGATTGGAAATACTAAGTTTGAACATGCCATGTTAGACTTAGGTGCATCCATAAACGTCATGCCATATTCAATTTATGCATCAATGAACCTAGGTGAGCTTAAAAATGATGGGGTTATTATTCAATTGGCCGATCGTTCTAACGCTTATCCAAAGGGAGTTTTGGAGGATGTTTTGGTGCAGGTTAATCATCTCATCTTCCCGGCTGATTTCTATGTGCTAGAGATGGAAGATTCGGCCCATTCCACCCCATTGCCGATTCTACTCGGAAGACCGTTCATGAAAACAGCCTGTACAAAGATTGATGTGTTCATAGGGACCTTGACAATGGAATTTGATGGGGATGTTATTGATTTTAAAATTTCTGAAGCTATGAAATATCCTAATGATGATCATTCTTGTTTTGCAATTGATATTATTGATTCCATGGCGCAGGAGCATTTGGAGCAATTGCATGACGATGCACTTGAAATGGTCCTTACAAACGGAATTGGATGCAAGAACCAAGGGGCAAGACTAAGCAACACCCACGGCACCATTGAAGAATACCATGCCGTGCCACCTAGTGAGGATGAAGCTGAAATGGTGGCTGCCCTAGAGTCATTGCCAAAACAATATGGTAAGTCCCCACTCCCGATCTCAGATTCAGTTTCAACTAATAAGTTGCTTCCTTCAGTGATACAGCCACCTTCCCTTGAACTTAAACCATTACCAAGTCACTTGAAGTATGTTTTCTTGGGAGAACATGAGACATTGTCGGTCATCATCTCATCCTCACTCACGGCACAAGAAGAGGGCAGATTGGTGCGTGTTTTGCGAGAGTACAAAACGGCCATTGGATGGACCTTGGCCGACATCAAGGGAATCAGCCCCACCACGTGCATGCATCGAATACTTTTGGAGGAGGGGGCTAAACCATCTAGAGAGGCTCAACGCCGACTCAACCCTCCGATGATGGAAGTAGTCAAGAAAGAGATAATCAAGTTGCTAGATTGTGGAGTGATTTACCCTATTTCTGATAGCCGTTGGGTCTCACCGGTCCAAGTAGTTCCAAAGAAGTCCGGAGTAACCGTGGTGAAGAATGAAGAGAACGAGCTTGTGCCCACCCGTATCCAAACCGGATGGAGAGTTTGCATTGACTATAGGAAGCTCAACGCCACCACAAGAAAGGATCACTTCCCACTGCCCTTCATTGATCAAATGCTTGAAAGGTTAGCCGGTCATGCTTTTTATTGTTTTCTTGATGGATATTCAGGTTACAATCAGATTGTGATAGCCCCGGATGACCAAGAAAAGACCACTTTCACATGCCCCTTTGGTACCTTCGCCTATCGTCGCATGCCATTCGGTTTATGCAATGCACCTGCCACATTTCAAAGGTGTATGATGAGTATCTTTTCCGATTTTGTAGAGAAGATCATTGAGGTATTTATGGATGATTTTAGTGTTTTTGGTGATTCGTTTGATGATTGCTTGGATAATCTCACACTGATCTTGAAACGATGCATTGAAACTAATCTTGTGTTAAATTGGGAAAAGTGTCATTTTATGGTAAAACAAGGCATAGTTCTAGGGCATATCATATCTGAAAAAGGAATTGAGCTAGATAAGTCAAAAATAGATCTTGTACGCTACTTACCCTCTCCCACTTCGGTGAGAGAGGTTCGTTCTTTTCTTGGCCACGCAGGATTCTATAGGCGATTTATCAAGGACTTCTCCAAAATTGCACAGCCCCTATGCCGTTTGCTCCAAAAGGAGGTGACTTTTGAGTTCAACGCGGAGTGTGAGAAGGCCTTCAAAACCCTCAAAGAAGCACTCACTTCGGCCCCCATCATCACTCCACCAGATTGGAGCCTTCCCTTTGAGTTAATGTGTGATGCATCCGATTATGCAATTGGAGCTGTTTTAGGCCAAAGGAAGAATGATGTGATAAAAGTTAAGCACTCAAATTAAAACCTCTTGTTGTCAATTGTAGTAAGTATGCAAGTAGGGATCGTTCTGGACCGGGGATTAGGAGGGATTGCTAATCGACACAAAAACAAAGTTAAAAACGTTTGGAAAGGTTTACAAGACTCAAAACAAGTTAAAAACACTTTAAACGGCTTAAAAACACTTTATGGACAGGTTTAAAATACTAAGAAAGATTTTGGACGAAAATTAAGTTTAGGTTGACTCAAAACTCTTGAAAACACAAAGAAAACAGGTTTTAGACACTTAAAAACAAGTAAACAAATGGGGGGTTTTGAGTTGGACGAATTTGAAAATAAAACAAAGACTTTGTAAAGTAAACAAGTTTGAAAACGATTTTGAAAACTTTGATGATTGATGGGCTAGCTAGAGGGTCCTTCTCCACACATGACACACTTGTACATAAATCGATCTCCAATTGCTTTTCAATGAACCAAGAACCTCAACACCCCAGATTAACCGTGATGCACTAATTAACCCTCAGATTTTCCTTATGTCATTGAATTGGATGATGCATACGACAACCCAAATTATTCTCCAACGGTTCCCTACATGATGCATAGAAGAGATACAATTAGAGATCATTAAGTTCCATGAAAATCATAAGTGTTGACAAGGCATTCGTAACTATGATGCATGATACGTTTGCCAGGAATCCAATTAACGCGATTGTGACAAGCAACCTTCACTACTTATGAATGTAAGTTCATAACGATTAGGTGAAACTCCCTTACATTCTAGCATCAAATTCCTGCATGAAAACTAAGTATGCATCCTCAATCAACATACAAGAACAAGTTATGAATAAAACAGTTAATTGAATTGCATTCACGATTCATCAAGCCACAATTGGAAGAAATCAATTCATATCTCAAGCATGTTCATGGCTTCGAATTCCCCCCTAGCTAAGTAGGGGGCTTAGCCACTCATAGTCACAACAAGATTAAAGAATAATGAAGTAAACATTGAAATTAAGAACGAAGTACACCTAGAATGCTCCAATCTGAAAGCTTGAAACGTCCAAGGCTCCTTCCTCTCCACCTTGCTGCGGCACAAAGAGTCTAAGATGGGTATGGATGTGTTTGGATGAAGGGATGTGAGTCTAGAGAGAGTGAGGGCTGCGGCAAAGGGAGATTTTGGGCTGAAAGTGTGTGAATGATTGAATTGTTGAGTGAATGATGATTTGTGGTGCGGCATGGGGTAGTATTTATAGGGGAGAGGTTAAGGCACGTTTTGGAATGATTTTAGGCAACAAAACTAAACCAAAACCTGAAGGGAAATAGGATTTAAAATCAAAACCTAAGGGGAAAGGGCTAGGACTTGCGGCAGCATAGAAAATTAAAGGAAAGTGGTATGTTTTTGCGGCAAGGACAGGGAAATATGTTTTCCTTGCTAATTTGGGTCCAAAACTGAAAGGGAATGTGGCTTACTTGGTTTAAGGATAGGGAAACATGGCAAGGGGAATTGTTGCACCAAAGGAGACAAGGAGGGAACACAAAGGGGACAAAACGCCACTTTTGTAGGAGATGCTGATTTTGTGTCTTTTATGCTTCCAAACTGACTTCTAACATCCTTCTAGGCTCTTTTGATCTTCAATTTCGTCCATCCACCTTGCTCCATTCATAAGCTATCCATTCCATGCCCAAAACAGCTCAAAAAGGCTCCAAAATGCACTTTCTTGATACTTTACCCCTTGGGACCTACAAACATACGAAAATAGCTTAAAATACTAAATTAAATACAAATAACTAACATAAATGCACGAGAACAAGCCTACTAATTCGCATAAATATGCTCATATCAAATTCCCCCACACTTAGCTTTTGCTAGTCCTCGAGCAAAACGAAACAAAACAAAACAAAATAAAGTAAACAAAACAAAACACAATCTAAACCTTCCAACGTTTTCCTCAGGGATTTCCAACACACATGACATATCAAAGATCATCATTCACATAGATTTTAGTCATCCTTACGCTCGAGCGCATACTTAATCACAGTCATCACTTATTAGCTCGCATTTAATCAATTAAAACAATGATTTGAATGTAGTAACATGCCTTAGAGAATTCACCCAATTACACTAGTTATATGTGAGAAGATTGATGTAAAAATGAAAACGAAGACTCACATATGTTTATGACAAAGAAAGCATTTTCTGGAGTTATTAAGCATGTTTTAAATATGATCTCATGAATGGAATGCTACTACTTAGACGCGAGAACCAGGGACACCATATGCTCATACCAATTCCAAACTCCACAAATTGAACACACAACACTCAAGATTGAAGTCAAGGGTTGTAACTGGGCTTAAGGGTGTTGGCTAACAAGGAAAGGTAAGGATAAACAAACGTTCTTTAGGCAATAGCAAGCATAGTAATGAAATTGACACCTGGAATTCATTTTAGAATGCAGAAATCAACTTTTAAACACAAGGGAAGATTTATGCAACACTTAGGGCCTAATTCATCTTTTTGGACCCTTTCTTCAATAATCAACACTTTAGGACTCTTTTTCACATATTTTTCAACTCTTTTTCATTCTTTTCACAACTTTTCTTTTTCTCTTTTCTTTTTATACGAATTTTTTTCTTCTTTCTTGTACTCAAAAACACCAAAAATCTCTTCCCCCACACTTGTTTTCTGCAAACAATGACTCAAAACGAATTCCCTTTAAATCATGCTTTACTACGCTTCAAGAACAAGGATATGGATGGTCCTATTCTAGGCTTGGTGAGGATGATGTGGGTTAACAAAGAAATAGGCTAAACATGGCTCAACGGGGGTAATCCTAAACATATTTGCACGGGGGATGGCTATTTGGCTCTTGGTTTACTATACAACTTCATCTTGTTTATGTGTCATGCACTCAATACCATGCTTTGAATGAAACGGATATGAGTTCTAGTATTTGGAACTAAATGATGAAACGCCTTCTAAGTAGTAACCAAGCAAAGAATAATGAGATCATGCAACGACTTTAGAAAACAACAAATGCACAGATTTTTAACTCTCCAAAGAACGTTTAGGCTCAAGTCTCACAGGGTTGTAGCGTTAATTTGGGTTCCTTCCTTCAAGCACGTTACAAAAACTGATTTTTTTTTTCTTTGTAATCAAATGTGAATTCATAAACAACAACGAAAACCAAGCATAAACCAAAGGTATATCAAACTTCCATCCATGTTCACAACTTTCCTTAACAATCATGCAATTAAAAACCGAATCCTCATCATTGGGTTGGAAGGTACCCTAAAACGCAAACAAACACACAAAAACAAATCTTTTTGGCTTTTTCAAAACAATTTTTCAAATTTTTTTTATGAAATTTTCGGATTTTTAAAACAAAACATATTAAAATGCTTCAAAACACACTAGAAACACATAAAAACAGTGAAAAACAACATTGTAAGTGATAGGTGAATAAAACCCAAGAAATTCATGCAAAAACAGCTTGTTTTACCCCCCCACACTTAAATCAAACATTGTCCTCAATGTTGCAAACATAAACTCACACAAAAGAAAACAAACAAACAACAAACAAAACACAATAAGCATGGCAGAATATAAACAACAAAGAGAAGGGTTTAGGGACGCAAATCTGGAAATGGAGTGCTTTCTCGGTCTTCCTTTGTTGATTGCATGGGTTGCCTCCCAAGAAGCGCTTGCTTTAACGTCGTGCAGCCGGACGATTCCTCGATTTAAGCTCCATTGGTGCCCACTGCATGGAAGGGAATGGCCTTCACGACATACTTCTTAAAACGTCTAGGCATTGAATCCTTGAATGGAAGCGGATAGTGATCCTTTCTGTTTTTGGTGTTTTGCTTCCTTACGTCAAGGTGAACTTTCTCACCACCTTTTGTTCGATTAAGTCCCTGCACCAAAGAAGGTAACAACCTATTAGTCGAAATGGGAATTGATTTTGGAATTGGAGACTTACCCATGCATTGCATTGAAGTGGCAGATTTGTCAAGAATTGCACAATGGTTGCTCTCGGCTAGATTGGGCTTTTTGAGGGTTGTGACCGAATTTCCTACTCCAATTCCTTCTTCTTTGGTGGGTTGAAATCCATACTTTCTCAACTGATTCAGAAATTTTAAAATTAATCATATCACCACCAAATTGCATCGTTACTGCTCCTTTAGCCACATCAATCTTGGTGTTGGCTGTTTTCATGAAAGGTCGTCCAAGTAATAGTGGCGGTGATGGAGAGTGGGCGGTTTCCTCCATGTCAAGCACATAAAAATCTGCAGGAAAAATCAAATGGTCTACCTGCACAAAAACATCCTCCAAAACTCCTTTTGGATATGCGTTAGATCTATCGGCCAATTGAATAACAACACCATCCTTTTTGAGCTCTCCTAGATTCATAGATGCATAAACAGAATATGGCATGACATTAATTGATGCACCTAAATCTAGCATAGCATGTTCAAACTTAGTATTTCCAATAACACAAGGAATCGTGAAACTACCCGGATCTTTGCATTTAGGTGGTAGTTTTCTTTGTAAGATTGCAGAAACATTCTCACTTACCTGGACCACTTCTTTCTCCCGAATCCGTTTCCTTGTTGTACAAAGCTTCTTCAAAAACTTGGCATACTTGGGAATTTGCTTAATTGCATCAAGAAGCGGAATATTGACATGCACTTTCCTAAACGTCTCTAGAACATCTTTTTCCTCCTCTTCGTTCTTTGATTGCATAAATCTGCTAGGAAAGGGTACATTGGGTGGAATAGGGTTAGAATTAATCAAATTTGGACCCAACTTACTTGTGTTGGACGTTTTGGGAGGTTTAGGTGCACTAGAAGGCTGCGGCAAGGGTGCATCACCCTTTGCCGTGGCTTCCTCTTGTTCTGCCTTTTCTTGTAACAAATTTTCGTCCTCCTTTTGGGCAGATTTGGACGGGTTGGGGTCAGATCCAACTTCTTTTCCACTTCGCAAGGTGATGGCTTTGACAGATTCAAAGCCTCCCTTCGGATTCACATTCGTCGTACTAGGTAGCTTACCTTGTTCTCTAATCTGTCCAAGAAACTCAGAAATCTGCCCAATTTGTTTCTTCATGTCCATCATCTCCTTCTCATTATTTGCTATCCGATTGTCTTGCTTTTGTAACCCCTGCGAAATAGAGGTTAGTAACTGAATAACTTGATCACTTCCCATGGACGTACCTGAGTGAGATGAGGCAGAAGTTTGTTGGGCTTGTTGTGGTGCATACGGCTTGGTATAAATTCCAGGGGGGTTTGGCCAAAATCCCCCTTGTTGGGCTGCTTGTTGTGGCTCTCTCCATTTGAAGTTTGGATGGTCCCTCCATCCGTGGTTGTAAGTATTCGAGTATGGATCGTATTGGGTTTGGTTTTGGACTTGAAATCCAATAGAATTGGCAGATTCCCATCCTCCATTCTCAATCAACTGTGGGCATGTCTCGGATTGGTGACCTTGGATGGAGCACACGCCACAAACTTGATTTTCTTGTGGTTTTGATCCAATTACAACCTGAGACACAAGAGCGGTAAGATTAGCTATTTGTGATTGCATTTCAGAAATTGTACTTACCTCATTCACACTGTGTGGCCGTGAGCTCCCCCTCTGTCCAACACCTTCATATTGTTGTGCGTTGAGTGCTCGGTTTGCAATGAGAGTCTTGGCAACCACCGGAGTTTTGTCAACCAACGCACCACCCGCTGAGGCATCTAGCATTTGGCGTTCAAGGGGAAGGAGTCCTTCGTAGAAGTATTGAATGAGCAGCTCCTCCTTCATTTGATGCTGTGGACATGAAGCTACAAGAGTTTTAAAACGTTCATAATAAGCTGGAAATGATTCACCTTCCTTTTGTTCGATGCCACTAATCCGTTTCCTCAAGAGAATGACTCTTGAAGTAGGGAAAAACTTCTCCAAGAATGCTCGTTTCATACTTTCCCAAGATGTAACCGTCCCAGGCGCTAGTTCATACAACCAATCTTTAGCCTTTTCTAAGAGAGAAAAGGGAAAAGCCTTCATCTTCAAAATGCTGCCATCAACATTCACCGGGGTCATGCTCGAGCAAACAACTTCAAACTCCTTGAGATGTTTGTTTGGATCCTCCATGGACAGCCCATGGTACTTTGGGATGTGATGCAACAAGCTTGATTTCAACTCAAACTCTTCGGTCTTCCCTTGAGCTGCCGTGGGGTATTGGATGCATAGGGGCATGGCATTATCCACACCCGAGGCGGAAAGCTCTTTGATGGTTCGATTATCCGCTGCCATGTCTAGGACAACTCGTGCCGTGGGGACTTCTTCCTCCTCGACTTCGTGTTCTTCAAGCTCAGGTTCAGGGCTAGGTGGGTTAGATGCTTGCTGATTTCTTTGCCTTCTCAAAGTTCTCTCAAAATCGTCGTCAAAGTCTAAGATGTGCTCACGTACTGGTTGAGAACTTCGAGTCATAAACTAGTACCTAAAAACAAGAAACAAAACCAATTCAGAAACAAAAACACACGAAAAATAAACAAAAAGAAACAACGGGGGATTAGCAAAGTTGCTAATCCCCGGCAACGGCGCCAAAATTTGATGTGATAAAAGTTAAGCACTCAAATTAAACCCTCTTGTTGTCAATTGTAGTAAGTATGCAAGTAGGGATCGTTCTGGACCGGGGATTAGGAGGGATTGCTAATCGACACAAAAACAAAGTTAAAAACGTTTGGAAAGGTTTACAAGACTCAAAACAAGTTAAAAACACTTTAAACGGCTTAAAAACACTTTATGGACAGGTTTAAAATACTAAGAAAGATTTTGGACGAAAATTAAGTTTAGGTTGACTCAAAACTCTTGAAAACACAAAGAAAACAGGTTTTAGACACTTAAAAACAAGTAAGCAAATGGGGGGTTTTGAGTTGGACGAATTTGAAAATAAAACAAAGACTTTGTAAAGTAAACAAGTTTGAAAACGATTTTGAAAACTTTGATGATTGATGGGCTAGCTAGAGGGTCCTTCTCCACACATGACACACTTGTACATAAATCGATCTCCAATTGCTTTTCAATGAACCAAGAACCTCAACACCCCAGATTAACCGTGATGCACTAATTAACCCTCAGATTTTCCTTATGTCATTGAATTGGATGATGCATACGACAACCCAAATTATTCTCCAACGGTTCCCTACATGATGCATAGAAGAGATACAATTAGAGATCATTAAGTTCCATGAAAATCATAAGTGTTGACAAGGCATTCGTAACTATGATGCATGATACGTTTGCCAGGAATCCAATTAACGCGATTGTGACAAGCAACCTTCACTACTTATGAATGTAAGTTCATAACGATTAGGTGAAACTCCCTTACATTCTAGCATCAAATTCCTGCATGAAAACTAAGTATGCATCCTCAATCAACATACAAGAACAAGTTATGAATAAAACAGTTAATTGAATTGCATTCACGATTCATCAAGCCACAATTGGAAGAAATCAATTCATATCTCAAGCATGTTCATGGCTTCGAATTCCCCCCTAGCTAAGTAGGGGGCTTAGCCACTCATAGTCACAACAAGATTAAAGAATAATGAAGTAAACATTGAAATTAAGAACGAAGTACACCTAGAATGCTCCAATCTGAAAGCTTGAAACGTCCAAGGCTCCTTCCTCTCCACCTTGCTGCGGCACAAAGAGTCTAAGATGGGTATGGATGTGTTTGGATGAAGGGATGTGAGTCTAGAGAGAGTGAGGGCTGCGGCAAAGGGAGATTTTGGGCTGAAAGTGTGTGAATGATTGAATTGTTGAGTGAATGATGATTTGTGGTGCGGCATGGGGTAGTATTTATAGGGGAGAGGTTAAGGCACGTTTTGGAATGATTTTAGGCAACAAAACTAAACCAAAACCTGAAGGGAAATAGGATTTAAAATCAAAACCTAAGGGGAAAGGGCTAGGACTTGCGGCAGCA
Source organism: Cotoneaster glaucophyllus (assembly GCA_036320875.1). Lineage (NCBI taxonomy): Eukaryota > Viridiplantae > Streptophyta > Magnoliopsida > Rosales > Rosaceae > Cotoneaster > Cotoneaster glaucophyllus. Next base: position 640,654 of record JAVVNS010000023.1, on the reverse strand, counting down.
TAGAAAATTAAAGGAAAGTGATGTGATAAAAGTTAAGCACACAAATTAAACCCTCTTTTTGACAATTGTAGTATGGATAAGTAGGGATCGTTCTGGACCGGGGATTAGGAGGGATTGCTAATCGACTCTAAAAACACAAAAACAAAATAAAAAAACGTTTGAAAAGGTTCACAAGACTCAAAACAAGTTAAAAACACTTAAAAAGGCTTAAAAACACTTTTTGGACAGATTCTAACACTAAAGATGGTTTTGGACGAAAATTGGTTTTAGTTTGACTCAAAACTCTTGGAAACACAAACAAAACAGATTTTAAACACTTTAAAACAAGAAAGTAAAAGGGGGGTTTTGGTTTGGACGAATTTGAAAGTAAAACAAAGACTTTGTAAAGTAAAACAGATTTGAAAACGAATTTGAAAACTTTGATGGGTGATGGGCTAGCTAGAGGGTCCTTCTCCACACATGACACACTTGTACATGAATCGATTTCCAATTGCTTTTCAATGAACCATGAACCTCAACACCCCAGATTAACCGTGATGCACTAATTAACCCTCAGATTTTCGTTATGTCATTGAATTGGATGATGCATACGACAACCCAAATTATTCTCCAACGGTTCCCTACATGATGCATAGAAGAGATACAATTAGAGATCATTAAGTTCCGTGAAAATCATAAGTGTTGACAAGGCATTCGTAACTATGAATGCATGATACGTTTGCCAGGAATCCAATTAACGCGATTGTGACAAGCAACCTTCACTACTTGTGAATGTAAGTTCATAACGATTAGGTGAAACTCCCTTACATTCTAGCATCAAATTCCTGCATGAAAACTAAGTATACATCCTCAATCAACATACAAGAACAAGTTATGAATAAAACAGTTAATTGAATTGCATTCACGATTCATCAAGCCACAATTGGAAGAAATCAATTCATATCTCAAGCATGTTCATGGCTTTGAATTCCCCCCTAGCTAAGTAGGGGTTTAGCCACTCATAGTCACAACAAGATTAGAGAATAATAAAGTAAACATTGAAATTAAGAACGAAGTACACCTAGAATGCTCCAATCTGCAAGCTTGAAACGTCCAAGGCTCCTTCCTCTCCACCTTGCTGCGGCACAAAGAGTCTAAGATGGGTATGGATGTGTTTGGATGAAGGGATGTGAGTTTTTGGGAGTGAAAGGCTGCGGCAAAGAGGGATTTTGGGCTGAAAGTGTGTGAATGAGTGAATGGTTGTGTGAATGCTTGAATTGTTGAGTGAATGATGGTGGAATGGTGTGTTTAGGGTGCAGCAAGGGCCTTGTATTTATAGGGGAAGGTAGAGCACGGTTTGGAATGATTTTAGGCAATGTTTAGGACTCCAAATCCTCCAAGAAAAGGTAAGAAATCAGAATTAAAAGGAGAAAAGGAAAGGTGATGTGCAGCAGGAACAAAAAGAAAAGGGAAAGGTGATTTAGTTGCTGATTTTGGGGAGAAAGGGTAAGTAACTTAATTCCTGATTTGGGGAAAGAAAAAGGGAATGTATCTTGCAGCAAAGAAAGGGGAAAGTGTAAGGAGAGGTGCGGCTAGGTGGAAAAGGGAAAGGGAATGTGATTTCCTTGGCAGATTTGGTGCAATGAGAAAGGTAAGTTGGATGATTGGGTGCGGCAACTTCCTAGGCAGGTATTAGGACTTCTAGAACAAGTAATTAATTGCCCCAACATGTTTTGGACACCCCTTTGTAGCTGGAACATAGTTGAATTAGGATTAGGAAAGTTTAGAGCCAAAAATGGAAACCTTCAAAAATGGAAACCTCCACAAATAGAAACTTGGTTTCCAATTCTGAACTTCATTTGTCTTGAATTCATTTCTTCATCTCTTCATTCAATCCTAGCCTCCTTTGCTCTTCAATTTCGTCCATCCACTTTGCTCCAAGCATAAGCTATCCAAAACATGCCCAAAACTGCTCCAAAAGGCTCCAAAATGCACTTTCTTGCTACTTTAACCCTTTGGACCTACAAACACACGAAAATAGCTTAAAATACTAAATTAACTAATAACAATTAACATAAATGCACGAAAACAAGCTAACTATGTCGCACAAATATGCTTCTATCAGAAAGTGGTATGTTTTTGCGGCAAGGACAGGGAAATATGTTTTCCTTGCTAATTTGGGTCCAAAACTGAAAGGGAATGTGGCTTACTTGGTTTAAGGATAGGGAAACATGGCAAGGGGAATTGTTGCACCAAAGGAGACAAGGAGGGAACACAAAGGGGACAAAACGCCACTTTTGTAGGAGATGCTGATTTTGTGTCTTTTATGCTTCCAAACTGACTTCTAACATCCTTCTAGGCTCTTTTGATCTTCAATTTCGTCCATCCACCTTGCTCCATTCATAAGCTATCCATTCCATGCCCAAAACAGCTCAAAAAGGCTCCAAAATGCACTTTCTTGATACTTTACCCCTTGGGACCTACAAACATACGAAAATAGCTTAAAATACTAAATTAAATACAAATAACTAACATAAATGCACGAGAACAAGCCTACTAATTCGCATAAATATGCTCATATCAAAGAACAAGCAGCCCCATGTCATCTATTATGCCTCTCGAACCTTAAACGATGCTCAATTGAACTACTCTACCACGGAAAAAGAACTTCTTGCCGTTGTCTTTGCTTTAGATAAATTTCGTTCCTATTTAATTGGCACTAAAGTAATTGTATTCTCTGACCATGCAGCTTTGAAGTATCTTCTCACCAAGAAAGAGGCAAAACCAAGGCTAATTCGTTGGATGCTCCTACTCCAAGAGTTCGACATTGAGATTAGGGACAAGAAAGGGAGTGAAAACGTGGTGGCTGACCATCTTAGCCGTTTAGTACACAATGAAGACCCTCTCCCCATTCCAGAAACATTCCCCGATGAGCAATTGATGTCCATAGAGGTAAGTGAGCCTTGGTATGCTGATTTGGTTAATTATTTGGTCACAAAACATGTTCCCAGCACCCTAGACAAATATAAACGTGATAAGCTTAAAAAGGATGCTAGATTTTATGTTTGGGACGATCCATACTTATGGAAATATTGCCCGGATCAAATTGTGCGAAGATGTGTGCATAACTCTGAGTTTCATTCCATTCTTGCTTTCTGCCATTCTTATGCATGTGGGGGTCATTTTGGCACCCAAAGAACAGCACTCAAGGTATTAGAATGTGGTTTTTATTGGCCTACATTGTTTAAAGATGCTCGAACTTTTTGCATAACGTGTGATAGATGTCAAAGAACAGGTGGTATCGGTGCAAGGGACCAAATGCCGCAAACACCCATATTCAATGTTGAAATTTTTTATGTTTGGGGTATTGATTTCATGGGTCCTTTCCCTTCTTCGTATGGTTTCATGTATATTTTGCTTGCGGTTGATTATGTTTCGAAATGGGTGGAAGCCAAAGCCACCCGTACTAATGATTCTCGAGTGGTTGCAGATTTCATTAAAACTAACATTTTCTCGAGATTTGGGATGCCTAGAGTGTTTATAAGTGATGGAGGCTCCCATTTTTGCAACCGGACCATTGAGGCGCTGTTTAAGAAGTATAACGTCAAGCATAAGGTTGCAACACCTTATCACCCTCAAACTAGTGGTCAAGCCGAGGTTTCGAATAGGGAAATCAAGCAGATTTTGGAGAAGACAGTTGGGCCAACCCGGAAGGATTGGAGCTTGCGCTTAGACGATGCACTGTGGGCATATCGTACGGCCTACAAAACACCCCTAGGGATGTCCCCATTTCGACTCATTTATGGTAAGCTGTGTCACCTACCTGTGGAACTCGAGCACAAGGCGCATTGGGCCGTGAAATCATTCAATTTGGACATGGATGCCGCTGGAATACATAGGAAACTCCAATTGAATGAACTTGAGGAGATAAGGAATGAAGCATATGAGAATTCCCGAATCTACAAGGAGAAAACGAAGGCGTTTCACGACAAGATGATTCGGGGCAAAACATTCGAAATTGGGCAGAAAGTGTTGCTATTCAACTCCCGTTTACGTTTATTTCCGGGTAAGTTACGTTCTAAGGGCATTGGACCTTTTGTTGTTACTAATGTCTTTCCTTATGGTGCAGTCCAAGTCCAAAGCTTGAAAACCGGCCATTTATTCAAGGTGAATGGGCATCGTTTGAAGCCCTATTACGACCTGTTTGAGGAGCATGTGGTGGAGGACATACCCCTCCATGCCGTGGGCACCTTGGAGGACTAAAACCGAGGAATCGTCCGGCTGCAAGACGTTAAAGCAAGCGCTTCTTGGGAGGCAACCCATGCAATCAACAAACGAAGACCAAGAAAAAGCACTCCATAACCAGGTGTTTATGTTCCTAAACTCTTCTCTTTGTTGTTTTTCTTCTACCATGCTTATTATGTTTTGTTGCTTGCTGTGTGTTTTGTGTGAGTCTATGCTTGAAACATTGAGGACAATGTTTGGTTTAAGTGTGGGGGGGGTAAACAAGTGTTTTAATGCAAAATTCGTGGGTTTTTATCACCTATCACTTCCAATGTTGTTTTTCACTGTTTTTAAGTGTTTTTAGTGTGTTTTGAAGCATTTTAGTGTGTTTTGACATAAAAATCCGAAAATCTCATAAAAATTTGAAAAATTGTTTTGAAAAACCCAAAAAGAGTTGTTTTTGTGTGTTTGTTTGTGTCTTAGGGTACCTTCCAACACAATGATGAGGATTTGGTTTTTAATTGCATGACTATAAAAGAGAGTTGTAAACATGGATGGAAGTCTGATTTACTCTTGGGTTTATGCTTGATTGTGGTTATAATTCATGAATTCATGTCTAATCAAAAAGGAAAAAAATCAGTTTTTGTAACATGCTTGAAGGAAGAAACTCAAACTAACGCTACAACCCTGAGAGACTTGAGCCTAAAACGTTATTTGGAGAGTTAATAATCTGTGCATTTATTGTTTTCTAAAGTCGTTGCATGATCTCATTATTCTTTGCTTGGTTATTACTTAGAAGGCGTTTCATCATATAGTTCCAAATACTAGAACTCGTATTCGTTTCATTCAAAGCATAAAATTGAATTGCATAACACATAAACAAGATGAAGTTGTGTAGTGAACTAGAGCCAAAAAGCCTTACCCCTGTGCATAATGTTTTGTAGGATTAACCCCGTTGAGCCTCGTTTAGCCTATGTTCTTTGTTAACCCACATCATCCTTACCTAGCCTAGAATAGGACCATCCTTACCCTTGTTCTTAAGGTGTAGTGAAGCATGACCTAGAGTGAATTCCCGAGGTTTATTATTGGGCAGCAAATAAGTGTGGGGGAAGGGTTACAAGTATATGAGTGTGCCAAGGTATCAAAAGGGGCACGGGTTAGAAAAATGAGAAAAAGAAGAAAATTCGTGAGAAAAAGAAAAGAAAAAGAAAAGTATGTGAAAAAGTGTGAAAAGTGTTCAAAATAAGTGAGAATGAGCTCACAAGTGTTGATGGTTGAAGAAAGGGTCCAAAAAGTTGTATTCGGCCCTAAATATGTATGATTCTTCCCCTAGTATGTCAAAGTTTGTGGCTGCATTCAAAAGGGAGTTCTAAGTGTCAAATTCATTGCTTTGCTTGCTATTGCTTTAAGAACGTTTGTTTTCCTTACCTTTCTTTGTTAGCCAATTACCCTAGCCCCGTTACAACCCTTAACTTCAATCTTGGGTGTTGTGTGGTCAATAATGTGGAGTTTGAGATTGGTATGAGCATATGGTGTCCCTGGTTCTCGCATCTAAGTAGTAGCATTCCATTCATGAGATCATATCTATACATGCTTAATAACTTCAGAAATTGCTTTCTTTGCTATAAGCATATGTGAGTGTTCGTTTTCATATTTACATCAATCTTCTCACATATGCCTAGTGTAGGGTGTGTAGTTAGAAAATCTGAGTGAAAATAAGAGTGAAACCGTAAGGAATTGAGTGAATTCTCTAAGGCATGTTACTACGTTCAAAACATTGTTTTAATTGGTTAAATGTGAGCTAATGAATGGTGACTATGTTTAAGTATGTGCTCGAGGGTGGGGATGACTAAAATCTATGGCTGTGATGATCTTTAATATGTCATGTGCGTTGGAAATCCCTGAGGCAAACGTTGGAAGGTTTAGATTGTGTTTTGTTTACTTTGTTTTGTTTTGTTTGTTTCGTTTTGCTCGAGGACTAGCAAAAGCTAAGTGTGGGGGAATTTGATAGGAGCATATTTATGCGACTTAATTAGCTTGTTTTCTTGCATTTAGTTAGCTAAACTATGTTAATTATAGTGTTTAAAGTTATTTTCGTCCAATTTCAGGTCCTAAGTGTCAAAGTGGCAAAAAGAAGCAATTTGGAGCATTCTAGAGCATTTTTGGGCCAAGATTGGATAGTGCAAACATGGATGCTTGAGGATGGACGAATTTGAAGAAAGGAAGGCTTGGAATCAGCCAAGAAAGATGGAGAATTAAATTCAAGTTCAGAAAGATAAGATAAAAGCAAGAAAAAAGGGAACATTATCTCTAACCTTATCACCTTATCTTATCTTATCCTTGCCTTATCTTATCTTTCCATACTTTTAGCCAAATAAGGGGGTTAATATCTGATTCTTATCTCCTAAAATTAGGGATTCTAGAAGCCTAAAAACCTGCTGAAACCTAAAATTAAACATGTGCTTCACATTCCCTAAAAACATGGCGCCTAGGCCATGTTTCTAGAAGCCTTTCATTCCAGCCGCACCCTTATCCCTTGTTCTTTGGAATTTCTGATTTCTGGAGGGGTTTGGAGTCCAAAACCTATGCAAATTATGTCCCAGCCGTGCCTTATTGTTCCCCTATAAATACATATGCTTGCAGCACTCATAAAACACCATTCACAGCCCCAAATTCACTCATACATATTCCTGCCGCAAATCCCTTAACTTTCAGCCTTCCATACACCTTCTACACCCTTTGCCGCATCCACCATCCATCCCTACCACCTTCACATATCCATACATAACCCCAGCCACCTGTGCCGCAGCAAAGTGGAGGAAAAGAAGAGCTTGGCGTTCCAAGGTTGCAGATTGGAGACATCTAGGTGTAATTCAATCTTGTTTTTAATGTCTACTTTCTTATTCTCTGATTTTGTTATAGTTATGAGTGGCTAAAACCCTAATTAGCTAGGGGGAAGTTTGAAGCCATGAACATGCTTGAGATATGAATTAATTCCTGCCAATTGCGATTTAATAAGTTGTGAATGCAATTCTATTAACTGTTTTATTCATAACTTGTTCTTGTTTGTTAATTAAGGATGCATACTTAGTTTTCATGCATGAACTTGATGCTAGAATATAAATAAGTTTCACCTAATCGTTACAAGTTTATATTCATGAGTAGTGAAGGTTGCTGTCACAATCGCGTTAATTGAATTCTTGACAAACGTATCATGCATTCATAGTTACGAATGTCTCGTCAACACTTATGATTTTCATTGAACGTAATGATCTTTAATTGTATCTCTATTATGCAGTCATGTAGGGAACTTGTGGAGAATGATTTGAGTTGTTGCATGCATTTCATCCAATTCAATGAGTAAAGGAAAATCTGAGGGTTAATTAGTGCAATTCACGGTTAATCTGGGGTGTTGAGCTTCATGATCTATTGAAAAGCAATTGGAAATTGATTCATGTACAAGTGTGTCATGTGTGGAGAATGGACCTCTAGCTAATCCATTGATGTGAAAATTAACTTGACACTCAAATTAAACCCTCTTGTTGTAGATCGTAGTATAGATGCAAGTAGGGATCGTTCTGGATCGGGGATTAGGAGGGCTTGCTAAAACCTTTAAACTGACTCTAAAACATAAAAACAAGGTTAAAAACGTAAGGAAAGACTCACAAGACTCAAAACAAGTTCAAAAGACTCAAAATGGGCTGAAAACACTCAAAACTGCCTAAAAACACTAGTTAGGCAGTTTCTGACCTTAAATGAACTTTGCACGAAAATATGGATTTGTTTTGACTCAAAACCACTTAAAACATCAACACAACATATTTAAGACACTTTAGAACAAGAAAGTAAATGGGGGGTTTTGATTTGGACGAAATTAAAACTAAAACAAACAAGAATGTAAAACTGGCAGATTTGAAGTGAAACAACTTAAAAACGTTTGGAACTCAGATGGTGGATGGATTAGCTAGAGGTTCATTATCCACACATGACACACTTGTATACGAATCGATTTCCAATTGCTTTTCGACAAATTATGAAGCCGAACACCCCAGATTAACCGTGATGCACAAATTAACCCTCAGATTTTCCTTATATCATTGAATTGGATGAATGCATACAACAATCCAAATTATTCTCCAAAAGTCCTCCACATGAATGCATAATAGAGATACAATCAGAAATCATTAAGTTTCATGAAAATCATAAATGTTGGCGAGACATTCGTAACTATGAATGCATGATACGTTTGCCAAGAACTCAATTAACGCGATTGTGACAAGCAACCTTCACTACTTATGAATATAAACTTGTAACGATTAGGTGAAACTCATTTATATTCTAGCATCAAGTTCATGCATGCAAACTAAGTAGGCCTCCTTAATCAACATACAAGAACAAGTTATGAATAAAACAGTTAATTGAATTGCATTCACAACTTATTAAATCACAATTGGAAGAAATCAATTCATATCTCAAGCATGTTCATGGCTTCAAACTTCCCCCTAGCCAAATAGGGGTTTAGCCACTCATGGCTGCAACAAAATCAGAGAATAAGAAATTGAACATAAACATAAAACAAACTACACCTAGAACGCTCCAACGATCAAGCCTTTGCATCCAAGAGTAGTCTTCTCCTTCTCCTTGCTGCGGCACCAAGTGATTTTTGGGGCTTTTCTGGGCTGTTTGGGGTGGTTATGGAGGTGGTTTGAAAAGGGTGCGGCTGGAATGGTTTTGGGTGAATGAATGGGATGAATGGTGAAGGAATGATGCGGCTGAAGATGTGGTGGTAATAGGCTTTTATAAGGGAGGGAAGGTGCAGCTAGGTTTAGGAAAGAAAGGAATGGAAAAATCAAACTAGGAGACAAGAAAGTAGAAAAGTGGGAGAAGTTTGTGGCAGATTTTGAGGAGAGTTTTGAGGCTTTTCTCCATGTTTTGAGGCTTTTTAGAACCCCCAAATTTAGGTGATAAAGTATGATAAGAAACCCCCCTTTTGTGGCTAAAATCATGGAAAGATAAAGGTGACAATGTCCCTTGTTTCTTGGCTTTCCTTTGTCTTTGTCTTTAACTTATTTCTTCCACCTTCTTAGCTGATTTCTAGCCCTTAAACCTTCAATTTCGTCCATTCCTTTTGCTCCATACATATGTCCTTCATTCAAAGCTCCAATATGCTCCAAAAGGCTCCAAAATGCACCTTATTGCTTCATAAGCCCATTAAACCTACAAACACACGAAACTAACTCAAAATACTAGAATAACTAAGAAATAACAACGTAAATGCATGAGAACAAGCATACTAAGTCGCATAAATATGCTTCTATCATCCATCAACCATCAAGGTTTTCAAATTCGTTTTACAAATCTGCCCAGTTTTACAATTTGTTTTGTTTTGTTTTAAATTCGTCCAAACCAAAACCCCCCCCTTTTTACTTTCTTGTTCCCAAGTGTTTAAATCTGTTTTGTGTCTGTTTTTAAGTACTTTGAGTCAAGCCAAAACCCTATTTTCGTCCAAAGTAGTGTTTAGAGTCAGAAACTGCTCAATTTGTGTTTTTAGGCAGTTTTGAGTGTTTTCAACCCATTCTGAGTCTTTTGAGTTTATTTTGAGGTCTTTGAGTCTATTCAAACGTTTTTAACTTTGTTTTTATGTTTTTGAGTCAGTTTAGAGGTTATTAGCAAGCCCTCCTATCCCCGGTCCAGAACGATCCCTACTTGCATCTATACTACATTCTACAACAAGAGGGTTTAATTTGAGTGCTTAACTATAATTCGCATCACTTTTGGAACTTAAGCAAATAAACACATATAATACGCTAATACGGCATTAATAATGAGTTTTCAGACGTTAAAATGCTTATTTGGTGTCAAAAGTACACTATTTTTGTATTTGGAGTGTATTTGCACAATTTTATGCGTGTGGGATAAAACGAGCATGCCTTTGAAGAGCTTTGGAACTTTAGCAAATAAACACTTATACTACGCTAGTAGGACATTAATAATGAGTTCTCGAAAGATCAAAACTACACTATTTTTTTATTTGGAGTGTATTGATGTGATAAAAGTTAAGCACTCAAATTAAACCCTCTTGTTGTCAATTGTAGTAAGTATGCAAGTAGGGATCGTTCTGGACCGGGGATTAGGAGGGATTGCTAATCGACTCTAAAAACACAAAAACAAAGTTAAAAAAACGTTTGGAAAGGTTTACAAGACTCAAAACAAGTTAAAAACGGCTTAAAAACACTTTGTGGACAGATTTAAAACACTAGGGAAGGTTTTGGACGAAAATTGGTTTTAGGTTGACTCAAAACACTTGAAAACACAAAGAAAACAGATTTTGGACACTTTAAAACAAGAAAGTAAAAGGGGGGTTTTAGTTTGAACGAATTTGAAAGTAAAACAAAGACTTTGTAAAGTAAAACAGATTTGAAAACGATTTTGAAAACTTTGATGGGTGATGGGCTAGCTAGAGGGTCCTTCTCCACACATGACACACTTGTATACGAATCGATTTCCAATTGCTTTTCAATGAACCATGAACCTCAACACCCCAGATTAACCGTGATGCACTAATTAACCCTCAGATTCTCCTTATGTCATTGAATTGGATGATGCATACGACAACCCAAATTATTCTCCAACGGTTCCCTACATGATGCATAGAAGAGATACAATTAGAGATCATTAAGTTCCATGAAAATCATAAGTGTTGACAAGGCATTCGTAACTATGATGCATGATACGTTTGCCAGGAATCCAATTAACGCGATTGTGACAAGCAACCTTCACTACTTGTGAATGTAAGTTCATAACGATTAGGTGAAACTCCCTTACATTCTAGCATCAAATTCCTGCATGAAAACTAAGTATGCATCCTCAATCAACACACAAGAACAAGTTATGAATAAAACAGTTAATTGAATTGCATTCACGATTCATCAAGTCACAATTGGAAGAAATCAATTCATATCTCAAGCATGTTCATGGCTTTGAATTTCCCCCTAGCTAAGTAGGGGGCTTAGCCACTCATAGTCACAACAAGATTAGAGAATAATAAAAGTAAACATTGAAATTAAGAACGAAGTACACCTAGAATGCTCCAATCTTCAAGCTTGAAACGTCCAAGGCTCCTTCCTCTCCACCTTGCTACGGCACAAAGGTCTAAGATGGGTATGGATGTGTTTGGATGAAGGGATGTGAGTTTTTGGGAGTGAAAGGCTGCGGCAAAGGGAGGTTTTGGGCTGAAAGTGTGTGAATGATGGATAGGTAAGTGAATGGATGGTGGAATGGTGTGTTTAGGGTGCAGCAAGGGCCTTGTATTTATAGGGGAAGGTAGAGCACGGTTTGGAATGATTTTAGGCAATGTTTTTATTCCAAAACCTAAAGGGAAATAGGAATTAAAATCAGAAACCTAAGGGAATTGGGTATGGATGCATGGACAGAAAGTGCAAGGAAAAGGTAAGTTACTTGCGGCAAGGGAAAGAAATAAAAGGGAAAGGTCTAACAAGGCAAGGAAAAGGGTTTCCTTGCTGTTTTAGGTCCTAAATTAAAAAGGGAAACATGGCAAGGGGAATTGTTGCACCAAAAGAGACAAGGAGGGAACACAAAGGGGACAAAACGCCACTTTTGTAGGAGATGCTGATTTTGTGTCTTTTATGCTTCCAAACTGACTTCTAACATCCTTCTAGGCTCTTTTGATCTTCAATTTCGTCCATCCACCTTGCTCCATTCATAAGCTATCCATTCCATGCCCAAAACAGCTCCAAAAGGCTCCAAAATGCACTTTCTTGATACTTTACCCCTTGGGACCTACAAACATACGAAAATAGCTTAAAATACTAAATTAAATATAAATAACTAACATAAATGCACGAGAACAAGCCAACTAATTCGCATAAATATGCTCATATCATGTATTTGCACGGTTTTATGCGTGTGGGATAATACGAGTGTGCCTTTGACGCACTTTGGAACTTAAGCAAATAAACACATATAATACGCTAATCAGGCATTAATAACGAGTTCTCGAACGATAAAATGCTTATTTGGGGTCAAAAGTACATTATTCTTGTAGTTGGAGTGTATTTGCACGGTTTTATGCATGTGGGATAAAAAGAGCGTGACTTTGACGCGCATTGGAACTTAAGCAAATAAACACTTATACTACGCTAGTAGGACATTAATAATAAGTTCTCGAAAGATGAAAAGATTATTTGGTGTCAAAAGTACACTATTTTTGTATTTGGTGTGTTTTTGCACTGTTTTAAGCATTTGTTGGATAAAACGTGTGTGCCTTTGACGTGCTTTGGAACTTAAGCAAATAAACACATATAGTACGCTAATAAGGCATTAATACTAAGTTCTCAAACGATAAAATGCTTATTTGGGGTCAAAAACACACTATTTTTGTAGTTGGAGTGTATTTGCACTGTTTTATGCATGTGGAATAAAAAGAGCGTGACTTTGACGTGCTTTGGAACTTAAGCAAATAAACAATTATACTACGCTAGTAGGACATTAATAATAAGTTCTCGAAAGATGAAAAGCTTATTTGGTGTCAAAAGTACACTATTTTTGTATTTGGTGTGTATTTGCACTGTTTTAAGCATTTGTTGGATAAAACGTGTGTGCCTTTGACGCGCTTTGGAACTTAAGCAAATAAACACTTATACTACGCTAGTAGGACATTAATAATAAGTTCTCGAAAGATGAAAAGCTTATTTGGTGTCAAAAGTACAGTATTTTTGTATTTGGTGTGCTTTTGCACTGTTTTAAACATTTGTTGGATAAAACGTGTGTGCCTTTGACGTGCTTTGGAACTTAAGCAAATAAACACATATAGTACGCTAATAAGGCATTAATAATAAGTTCTCAAACGATAAAATGCTTATTTGGGGTCAAAAGTACACTATTTTTGTATTTAGAGTGTATTTGCACGGTTTTATGCAGGTGGGATAAAACGAGCGTGACTTTGACGCGCTTTGGCACTTAAGCAAATAAACACTTATACTAAGCTAGTAGGACATTAATAATAAGTTCTCGAAAGATGAAAAGCTTATTTGGTGTCAAAGGTACACTATTTTTGTATTTGGTGTGTATTTGCACGGTTTTATGCATGTGGGATAAAACGAGCGTGCCTTTGACGCGCTTTGGAACTTAAGCAAATAAACACATATAATACGCTAATAAGGCATTAATAATGAGTTTTCAGACGATAAAACGCTTATTTGGTGTCAAAAGTACACTATTTTTGTATTTGCACTGTTTTAAGCATTTGTTGGATAAAACGTGTGTGCCTTTCACGTGCTTTGGAACTTAAGCAAATAAACACATATAGTACGCTAATAAGGCATTAATAATAAGTTCTCAAATGATAAAATGCTTATTTGGGGTCAAAAGTACACTATTTTTGTATTTGGAGTGTATTTGCACGGTTTTATGCATGTGGGATAAAACGAGCGTGACTTTGACGCGCTTTGGAACTTAAGCAAATAAACACATATAATACACTAATAAGGCATTAATAACGAGTTCTCGAACGATAAAATGCTTATTTGGTGTCAAAAGTACACTATTTTTGTATTTGGTGTGTATTTGCACTGTTTTAAGCATTTGTTGGATAAAACGTGTGTGCCTTTGACGTGCTTTGGAACTTAAGCAAATAAACACATATTGTACGCTAATAAGGCATTAATAATAAGTTCTCAAACGATAAAATGCTTATTTGGGGTCAAAAGTACACTATTTTTGTAGTTGGAGTGTATTTGCACTGTTTTATGCATGTGGGATAAAAAGAGCGTGACTTTGACGCGCTTTGGAACTTAAGCAAATAAACACTTAGACTACGCTAGTAGGACATTAATAATAAGTTCTCGAAAGATGAAAAGCTTATTTGGTGTCAAAAGTACACTATTTTTGTATTTGGTGTGTATTTGCACTGTTTAAGCATTTGTTGGATAAAACGTGTGTGCCTTTGACGTGCTTTGGAACTTAAGCAAATAAACACATATAATACGCTAATAAGGCATTAATAATGAGTTTTCAGACGTTAAAATGCTTATTTGGTGTCAAAAGTACACTATTTTTGTATTTGGAGTGTATTTGCACGATTTTCTGCATGTGGGATAAAACGAGCATGCCTTTGTAGAGCTTTGGAACTTAAGCAGATAAACACTTATACTACGCTAGTAATACATTAATAATAAGTTCTCGAAAGATGAAAAGCTTATTTGGTGTCAAAAGTACACTATTTTTGTATTTGGTGTGTATTTGCACTGTTTAAGCATTTGTTGGATAAAACGTGTGTGCCTTTGACGTGCTTTGGAACTTAAGCAAATAAACACATATAATACGCTAATAAGGCATTAATAATGAGTTTTCAGACGTTAAAATGCTTATTTGGTGTCAAAAGTACACTATTTTTGTATTTGGAGTGTATTTGCACGATTTTCTGCATGTGGGATAAAACGAGCATGCCTTTGTAGAGCTTTGGAACTTAAGCAGATAAACACTTATACTACGCTAGTAATACATTAATAATAAGTTCTCGAAAGATGAAAAGCTTATTTGGTGTCAAAAGTACACTATTTTTGTATTTGGTGTGTATTTGCACTGTTTTAAGCATTTGTTAAATAGAACGTGTGTGCCTTTGATGTGCTTTGGAACTTAAGGAAATAAACACATATAGTACGCTAATAAGGCATTAATAATAAGTTCTCAAACGATAAAATGCTTATATGGGGTCAAAAGTACACTATTTTTGTATTTGGAGTGTATTTGCACGATTTTATGCATGTGGGATAAAACGAGCGTGACTTTGACGCGCTTTGGAACTTAAGCAAATAAACACTTATACTACGCTAGTAGGACATTAATTATAAGTTCTCGAAAGATGAAAAGCATATTTGGTGTCAAAAGTACACTATTTTTGTATTTGGTGTGTATTTGCACGGTTTTATGCATGTGGGATAAAACGAGCGTGCCTTTGACGCGCTTTGGAACTTAAGCAAATAAACACATATAATACGCTAATAAGGCATTAATAATGAGTTTTCAGACGATAAAATGCTTATTTGGTGTCAAAAGTACACTATTTTTGTATTTGGTGTGTATTTGCACTGTTTTAAGCATGTGGGATAAAACGAGCGTGCCTTTGACGCGCTTTGGAACTTAAGCAAATAAACACATATAATACGCTAAGAAGGCATTAATAATGAGTTTTCAGAAGATAAAATGCTTATTTGGTGTCAAAAGTACACTATTTTTGCATTTGGAGAGTATTTGCACGGTTTTATGCATGTGGGATAAAACGAGCATGCCTTTGAAGATCTTCGGAACTTAAGCAAATAAACACTTATACTACGCTAGTAGGACATTAATAATGTGTTCTCGAAAGATCAAAAGTACACTATTTTTGTAATTGGAGTGTATTTGCACGGTTTTATGCGTGTGGGATAAAACAAGTGTGCCTTTGACGCACTTTGGAACTTAAGCAAATAAACACATATAATACGCTAATAAGGCATTAATAACGAGTTCTCGAACGATAAAATGCTTATTTGGTGTCAAAAGTACACTATTTTTGTATTTGGTGTGTATTTGCACTGTTTTAAGCATTTATTGGATAAAACGTGTGTGCCTTTGACGTGCTTTGGAACTTAAGCAAATAAACACATATAGTACGCTAATAAGGCATTAATAATAAGTTCTCAAACGATAAAATGCTTATTTTGGGTTAAAAGTACACTATTTTTGTAGTTGGAGTGTATTTGCACGGTTTTAAGCATGTGGGATAAAAAGAGCGTGACTTTGACGCGCTTTGGAACTTAAGCAAATAAACACTTATACTACGCTAGTAGGACATTAATAATGGGTTCTCGAAAGATCAAAAGTACACTATTTTTGTATTTGGAGTGTATTTGCACGGTTTTATGCGTGTGGGATAAAACGAGTGTGCCTTTGACCCACTTTGGAACTTAAGAAAATAAACACATATAATACGTGATAGGAGCATATTTATGCGACTTAGTTAGCTTGTTTTCTTGCATTTAGTTAGCTAAACTATGTTAATTATAGTGTTTGAAGTCAGTTTCGTCCAATTTCAGGTTCTAAGTGTCAAAGTGGCAAAAAGAAGCAATTTGGAGCATTCTAGAGCATTTTTGGGCCAAGATTGGATAGTGCAAACATGGAGGCTTGAGGATGGACGAATTTGAAGATTGGAAGGCTTGGAATCAGCCAAGAAAGATGGAGAATTAAATTCAAGTTCAGAAAGATAAGATAAAAGCAAGAAAAAAGGAACATTATCTCTAACCTTATCACCTTATCTTATCTTATCCTTGCCTTATCTTATCTTTCCATACTTTTAGCCAAATAAGGGGGTTCATATCTGATCTTATCTCCTAAAATTAGGGATTCTAGAAGCCTAAAAATGTGCTAATCTGAATTAGAGCATGTGCTGCACATTCCCTATATTTCTGGCACCTAGACCTCATTCTAGAAGGCCAATCTGATTGTGCCACACCCTTATCCCCTTTTTCCTTGGGGTTTGGAGTCCAAAACCTATGCAAATTATGTCCCAGCCGTGCCTTATTGTTCCCCTATAAATACATATGCTTGCAGCACTCATAAAACAACATTCACAGCCCCAAATTCACTCATACATATTCCTGCCGCAAATCCCTTAACTTTCAGCCTTCCATTCACCTTCTACACCCTTTGTCGCATCCACCATCCATCCCTACCACCTTCACATATCCATACATAACCCCAGCCACCTGTGCCGCAGCAAAGTGGAGGAAAAGAAGAGCTTGGCGTTCCAAGGTTGCAGATTGGAGACATCTAGGTGTAATTCAATCTTGTTTTTAATGTCTACTTTCTTATTCTCTGATTTTGTTATAGTTATGAGTGGCTAAAACCCTAATTAGCTAGGGGGAAGTTTGAAGCCATGAACATGCTTGAGATATGAATTAATTCCTGCCAATTGCGATTTAATAAGTTGTGAATGCAATTCTATTAACTGTTTTATTCATAACTTGTTCTTGTTTGTTAATTAAGGATGCATACTTAGTCTTGATGCTAGAATATAAATAAGTTTCACCTAATCGTTACAAGTTTATATTCATGAGTAGTGAAGGTTGCTGTCACAATCGCGTTAATTGAATTCTTGACAAACGTATCATGCATTCATAGTTACGAATGTCTCGTCAACACTTATGATTTTCATTGAACGTAATGATCTTTAATTGTATCTCTATTATGCAGTCATGTAGGGAACTTGTGGAGAATGATTTGAGTTGTTGCATGCATTTCATCCAATTCAATGAGTAAAGGAAAATCTGAGGGTTAATTAGTGCAATTCACGGTTAATCTGGGGTGTTGAGCTTCATGATCTATTGAAAAGCAATTGGAAATTGATTCATGTACAAGTGTGTCATGTGTGGAGAATGGACCTCTAGCTAATCCATCAACCATCAAGGTTTTCAAATTCGTTTTACAAATCTGCCCAGTTTTACAATTTGTTTTGTTTTGTTTTAAATTCGTCCAAACCAAAACCCCCCCTTTTACTTTCTTGTTCCCAAGTGTTTAAATCTGTTTTGTGTCTGTTTTTAAGTACTTTGAGTCAAGCCAAAACCCTATTTTCGTCCAAAGTAGTGTTTAGAGTCAGAAACTGCTCAATTTGTGTTTTTAAGGCAGTTTTGAGTGTTTTCAACCCATTCTGAGTCTTTTAAGTTTATTTTGAGGTCTTTGAGTCTATTCAAACGTTTTTAACTTTGTTTTTATGTTTTTGAGTCAGTTTAGAGGTTATTAGCAAGCCCTCCTAATCCCCGGTCCAGAACGATCCCTACTTACATACTTACTACAATTGATAAAAAGAGGGTTTAATTTGTGTGCTTAACTAATATTCACATCAAATTTTGGCGCCGTTGCCGGGGATCGAACCCGGGTCACCCGCGTGACAGGCGGGAATACTTATTTGGTGTCAAAAGTACACTATTTTTGTATTTGGTCTGTATTTGCACTGTTTTAAGCATTTGTTGGATAAAACGTGTGTGCCTTTGACGTGCTTTGGAACTTAAGCAAATAAACACATATAGTACGCTAATAAGGCATTAATAATTAGTTCTCAAACGATAAAATGCTTATTTGGGGTTAAAAGTACACTATTTTTGTAGTTGGAGTGTATTTGCACGGTTTTATGCATGTGGGATAAAAAGAGCGAGCGTGACTTTGACGCGCTTTGGAACTTAAGCAAATAAACACTTATACTACGCTAGTAGGACATTAATAATAAGTTCTCGAAAGATGAAAAGCTTATTTAGTGTCAAAAGTACACTATTTTTGTATTTAATGGGTATTTGCACTGTTTTAAGCATTTGTTGGATAAAACGTGTGTGCCTTTGACGTGCTTTGGAACTTAAGCAAATAAACACATATAATCTAATAATGCATTAATAATGAGTTTTCAGACATTAAAACGCTTATTTGGTGTCAAAAGTACCTATTTTTGTATTTGGAGTGTAGTAGCACGATTTTATGCATGTGGGATAAAACGAGAATGCCTTTGAAGAGCTTTGGAACTTAAGCAAATAAACACTTATACTACTGATAGGAGCATATTTAGGCGACTTAGTTAGCTTGTTCTTATGCATTTACATTGTTATTTCTTAGTTATTGTAGACTTTTAAGCCATTTTCGTGTGTTTTCAGGTTCTAAGGACAAAGTATGCAAGAAGATGCATTTTGGGGCCTTTTGGAGCACTTTTGGGCCAAGTTTGGATAGCATGTGCTTGCAGCAAAGGGAGTGGACGAAATTGAAGATCAAATGAGCCTAGGATTGAAGGAAGAAGGAAGAGTCGAGAATTGGAAACCAAGTTTCTATTCTTGAAAGTTACCAATTGTGCAAGTTTCCATTTGTGAAGGTTTCCATTTTTGGGGTTTCCAAATTACGTTGGTTGCCTAATTACATGTTCTAGATGCCTTGGACAAGCCCTCTAAACCCTAATCTGCCGCACCCTTGGGCTTTTTCCCATTCAAATTCTGATTAGTTTGGCCTTTTCCTGATGGGTTTGGGTTCTAAAAGGCCTAATCTGATTTGCTAGGGTTTTGGGAGCCTATATATATGAGTTTTAAACCCTTGCCGCAGATCATTCCTCTCCATATTTATCAAATTCGTCAGAAATCATCTCCCCTCTTCCAGCCGCACCATTCTACACCATTCTCCATATTTTCTGCTCCAAACCACATCTAGCCGCACCACCCATCCTCCCTAAACACCACCACACCATCTTCCCCCATTCTACATCATTCAAAACCCCCTAAACCTACCTGCAAGTTTTGTGCCGCAGCAAGGAGAAGGAAGGAGGATGTCCATAGGCGTGCTTGTTGTTCAAGATTGGATCGTTTGAGCGTCTAGGTGTCTTCTTTCTTTTGTTCTCAATGTCTAAATTTATTTATCTTTGTTCTGTGAGTATGAGAACTTAAACCCCCCTTGGCTAGGGGGGGATTCGAAACTATGTCTAAGCTTGCTATATGATCTGATTACATTTAATTGTGTTTCATAAGTCGTGAATTCAATTTACTTATCTTCATGAATTTAGACAGATTTGTGTATGTTGGTTGAGAGTGCACGCTTAATTTTCATGCATAAATTGAATGCTAGGACATAAGGGAGTTTCACCTAATCGTTACGAACTTATATTCACAGGTAGTAAAGGTTGTTGATCACAATCGCGTTAAGTAAATTCTTGGCATAAGTTTCATGCAATTCATAGTAACAAGTGCCTCGTCAATGCTTATGGTTTCCATAGAATTTAATGATTTCTGCATGTATCTCTATTATGCAATTCATGTAGGGAACTTGTGGGGAATGCTTTGGGTTGTTGTATGCAATCATCCAATTCAATAACTTAAGGGAAATCTGAGGGTTAATTAGTGCAATTCACGGTTAATTTGGGGCGTTGAGAATTCATGGTATATTGAAACACAATTGGAAATCATTTTGTATGCAAGTGTGACATGTGTGGAGAAGAACCCCTTAGCTAGCTTTCCATCCATTCACTTTAATCAAATTCGTTTTAAAATCTGTTAGTTTACAAAGTTCTTGTTTTGTTTTCAAATTCGTCAAAACCAAACCCCCCTTTATGTTAAAGTGTCATTTTAGTTAGAAATCCATTTAGTCGTGTTTTTAAGTGTCTTGAGTCAAGTTAAAACCAATTTTCGTCCAAATTATCCCTTAGTGTCAAAACTGCCCAGATTGTGTTTTTAAGGCAGTTTTGAGTGTTTCTGTGCTGTTTTGAGTCTTTTGGTTTGTTTTAGTGTTTTAAACTTTAGTTTTGCATTCTTTGAGTCTAGTTTAGTGTCTTTAACTTTGTTTTTATGTTTTAGAGTCAGTTTAGTGTCCTAATCCCCGGTCCAGAACGATCCCTACTTGCATCTATACTACAATCTACAACAAGAGGGTTTAATTTGAGTGCTTAACTATAATTCACATCAAATTTTGGCGTCGTTGCCGGGGATTAGCAACATTGCTAATCCCTTTTGTTTATTCTCGTTTGTTTTTAGTCTATTTGCTGATTCTTGTTATTTTCTTTGATTTTCAGGTACTAGTTTATGAAAGTTCCCAAACTATTAGTAAGAACATCTTGGACTTCGACGACGATTTTGAGCGAACTTTGAGAAGGAAAAGAAAGACCCCAGAACCTGATCTACCTAGTTCAAGTTCTGAGGTTGAAGTTGAGGAACAAGAAGAGGCCGAATCTGAGGAGATAGAGGAGGCCGAGTCCGAGGAAGTGATGGCTGCAGATAATCGAACAATCAAGGAGCTTTCTGCTTCGGGATTGGACAATGCCGCACCCCTATGCATCCAATACCCCGTAGTTGCTCAAGGCAAGACCGAGGAGTTCGAGTTGAAGTCAAGCTTGCTGCACCACATTCCCAAGTACCATGGGTTGTCCATGGAGGATCCAAACAAGCATTTGAAAGAGTTCGAAGTGGTGTGTTCAAGCATGACTCCTGTCAACGTCGATGGAAGCATATTGAAGATGAAGGCTTTTCCTTTTTCTCTCTTGGAAAAAGCTAAGGATTGGTTGTATGAGCTAGCCCCCGGAACTGTCACATCTTGGGAGAGCATGAAACGGGCGTTCTTGGAGAAGTTCTTCCCAACTTCTCGAGTCATTCTTTTACGCAAAAGGATTAGTGGAATTCAGCAAAATGAAGGTGAATCGTTTCCTACTTATTATGAATGTTTTAAATCTCTTGTTGCTTCATGTCCACAGCATCAAATGAAGGAGGAGCTTCTTCTTCAATATTTCTACGAGGGACTTCTACCAATTGAACGTCAAATGCTAGATGCCTCAGCGGGAGGAGCTTTGGTGGACAAGACACCCACGGCTGCAAAGACTTTGATTGCTAATCGAGCTTTGAATGCCCAACAATACGAAGGCGTTGGACAAAGAGGGACCCCATGGCAACAACAAGTGAATGAGGTAAGTGCTATTTCCGAACTTCAAAATCAAATGGCTAACCTTACTACTCTTCTTTCTCAGGTTGTAGAAGGTCCAAAAGTACAAAGTGTGGCTGCTTGTGGCGTGTGTTCCATGCAAGGACATGTTACGGACAAGTGCCCTCAATTGATTGAGAATGGAGGGTGGGAATCCCTCAATGCCGTAGAAGAACATTAATAATGAGTTCTCGAAAGATCAAAACTACACTATTTTTGTATTTGGAGTGTATTTGCACGGTTTTATGCGTGTGGGATAAAACGAGTGTGCCTTTGACGCAGTTTGGAACTTTAGCAAATAAACACTTATAGTACGCTAATAAGACATTAATAATAAGTTCTCGAAACATGAAAAGCTTATTCGGTGTCAAAAGAACACTATTTTTGTATTTGGTGTGTATTTGCACTGTTTTAAGCATTTGTTGGATAAAACGTGTGTGCCTTTGACGTGCGTCGGAACTTAAGCAAATAAACACATATAGTACGCTAATAAGGCATTAATAGTAAGTTCTCAAACGATAAAATGCTTATTTGGGGTCAAAAGTACACTTTTTTTGCATTTGGAGTGTATTTGCACGGTTTTATGCATGTGGGATAAAACGACTTTGACGCGCTTTGGAACTTAAGCAAATAAACACTTATACTACACTAGTAGGACATTAATAATAAGTTCTCGAAAGATGAAAAGCTTATTTGGTGTCAAAAGTACACTTTTTTTGTATTTGGTGTGTATTTGCACGATGTTATGCACATGGGATAAAACGAGCGTGCCTTTGACGCGCTTTGGAACTTAAGCAAATAAACACTTATACTACGCTAGTAGGACATTAATAATAAGTTCTCGAAAGATGAAAAGCTTATTTGGTGTCAAAAGTACACTATTTTTGTATTTGGTGTGTATTTGCACGGTTTTATGCACATGGGATAAAACGAGCGTGCCTTTGACGCGCTTCGGAACATAAGCAAATAAACACTTATACTACGCTAGTAGGACATTAATAATAAGTTCTCGAAAGATGAAAAGCTTATTTGGTGTCAAAAGCACGCTATTTTTGTATTTGGTGTGTATTTGCACGGTTTTATGCATGTGGGATAAAACGAGTGTGCCTTTGACGCGCTTTGGAACTTAAGCAAATAAACACATATAATATGCTAATAAGGCATTAATAACGAGTTCTCGAACGATAAAATGATTATTTGGTGTCAAAAGTACACTATTTTTGTATTTGGTGTGTATTTGCACTGTTTTCAGCATTTGTTGGATAAAACGTGTGTGCCTTTGACGTGCTTTTGAACTTAAGCAAATAAACACATATAGTACGCTAATAAGGCATTAATAATAAGTTCTCAAACGATAAAATGCTTATTTCGGGTCAAAAGTACACTATTTTTGTAGTTGGAGTGTATTTGCACGGTTTTATGCATGTGGGATAAAACGTGTGTGCCTTTGACGTGCTTTGGAACTTAAGCAAATAAACACTTATACTACGCTAGTAGGACATTAATAATAAGTTCTCGAAAGTTGAAAAGCTTATTTGGTGTCAAAAGTACACTATTTTTGTATTTGGTGTTTATTTGCACGGTTTTATGCATGTGGGATAAAACGAGCGTGCCTTTGACACGCTTTGGAATTTAAGCAAATAAACACATATAATACGCTAATAAGGTATTAATAATGAGTTCTCAAATGATAAAATGCTTATTTGGTGTCAAAAGTACACTATTTTTGTATTTGGTGTGTATTTGCACTATTTTAAGCATTTGTTGGATAAAACGTGTGTGCCTTTGACGTGCTTTGGAACTTAAGCAAATAAATACTTATACTACGCTAGTAGGACATTAATAATAAGTTCTCGAAAGATGAAAAGCTTATTTGGTGTCAAAAGTACACTATTTTTGTATTTGGTGTGTATTTGCACTGTTTTAAGCATTTGTTGGATAAAATGTGTGTGCCTTTGACGTGCTTTGGAACTTAAGCAAATAAACACATATAGTACGCTAATAAGGCATTAATAATAAGTTCTCAAACGATAAAATGCTTATTTGGGGTCAAAAGTACACTATTTTTGTAGTTGGAGTGTATTTGCACGGTTTTATGCATGTGGGATAAAACGTGTGTGCCTTTGACGTGCTTTGCAACTTAAGCAAACAAACACTTATACTACGCTAGTAGGACATTAATAATAAGTTCTCGAAAGATGAAAAGCTTATTTGGTGTCAAAAGTACACTATTTTTGTATTTGGTGTGTATTTGCACGGTTTTATGCATGTGGGATAAAACGAGCGTGCCTTTGACGCGCTTTGGAACTTAAGCAAATAAACACTTAGAATAAGCTAATAAGGTTATACTAATGAGTTCTCAAATGATAAAATGCTTATTTGGTGTCAAAAGTACACTATTTTTGTATTTGGTGTGTATTTGCACTATTTTAAGCATATGTTGGATAAAACGTGTGTGCCTTTGACGTGCTTTGGAACTTAAGCAAATAAACACATATAGTACGCTAATAAGTCATTAATAATAAGTTTTCAAACGATAAAATGCTTATTTTGGGGTCAAAAGTACACTATTTTTGTAGTTGGAGTGTATTTGCACTGTTTTATGCATGTGGGATAAAACGTGTGTGCCTTTGACGTGGTTTGGAACTTAAGCAAATAAATACTTATACTACGCTAGTAGGACATTAATAATATGTTCTCGAAAGGTGAAAAGCTTATTTGGTGTCAAAAGTCCACTATTTTTGTATTTGGTGTGTATTTGCACTGTTTTAAGCATTTGTTGGATAAAACGTGTGTGCCTTTGACGTGCTTTGGAACTTAAGCAAATAAACATATATAGTACGCTAATAAGGCATTAATAATAAGTTCTCAAACAATAAAATGCTTATTTGGGGTCAAAAGTACACTATTTTTGTATTTGGAGTGTATTTGCACGGTTTTATGCATGTGGGATAAAACGAGCGTGACTTTGACGCGCTTTGGAACTTAAGCAAATAAACACTTATACTACGCTAATAGGACATTAATAATAAGTTCTCGAAAGATGAAAAGTTTATTTGGTGTCAAAAGTACACTATTTTTGTATTTGGTGTGTATTTGCACGGTTTTATACATGTGGGATAAAACGAGCGTGACTTTGACGCGCTTTGGAACTTAAGCAAATAAACACTTATACTACGCTAGTAGGACATTAATAATAAGTTCTCGAAAGATGAAAAGCTTATTTGGTCTCAAAAGTACACTATTTTTGTATTTGGTGTGTATTTGCACGGTTTTATGCATGTGGGATAAAACAAGCGTGCCTTTGACACGCTTTGGAACTTCAGCAAATAAACACATATAATACGCTAATAAGGCATTAATAATGAGTTTTCACATAATCGTTACAAACTTATGTTCACAAGTAGTAAAGGTTGCTGGATCAATCGTGTTAAGTTCAATTCTTGGTGTGAGTAACATGATGTCATAGTTATGAATGCCTCGTCAATGCTTATGATTCTCAATGCACTTAATGATCTCTGATTGTGTCTCTATTATGATGTCATGTAGGGAAATTGATGAGAATAATTTGGTTGTAGATGCGTTGTCCGTCCAATTCAATGAAATTAGGAGAATCTGAGGGTTAATTAGTGATTGACACGGTTAATTTGGGGCATTGTCATTCTTAATTCAATGAAAACGTAACTGGAAGTTGATTCATATGCATATAATTCATGTGTGGATAAGGAAACCTCTAGCTAAGTCACCATCCATCCTAAAAACCCTAATTCGTGCAAATCTGTCTAGTTTAGTATTTCTGTTTGTTTTAGCTTAAAATCAATCTAAAACCAATCCCCCTTCACTTGTTTGAGTCTAATTAGTTAAAATCTGTCTTAGTTTATGTTCTTGTGTGTTTTAAGTCAAGTTTAATTCAATTTTCGTCCAAAGTTGTGTCTAGTGTCAGAAACTGCCCAATTAGTGTTTTTAGGCAGTTTTGAGTGTTTTCAGCCCGTTTTGAGTCTCTTGAACTTGTTTTGAGGTCTTTGAGTTTATTTAAACGTTTTTAACTTTGTTTTCATGTTTTTGAGTCAGTTTAGAGGTTATTAGCAAGCCCTCCTAATCCCCGGTCCAGAACGATCCCTACTTACACACTTACTACAATTGATAAAAAGAGGGTTTAATTTGTGTGCTTAACTAAATTCACATCAAATTTTGGCGCCGTTGCCGGGGATTAGCAACTTTGCTAATCCCCCATTGTTTCTTTTTGTTTATTTTCGTTTCTTTTTGTTTTTGATTTTGTTTTGTTTCTTGTTTTCAGGTACTAATCATGGCGGCAGATAATCGAACCATCAAAGAGCTTTCCGCCTCGGGTGTGGACAATGCCATGCCCCTATGCATCCAATACCCCACGGCAGCTCAAGGGAAGACTGCCGAGTTCGAATTGAAGTCAAGCTTGTTGCATCACATTCCCAAATACCATGGGCTGTCCATGGAGGATCCAAACAAGCATTTGAAAGAGTTTGAAGTGGTTTGCTCGAGTATGACGCCCATTAACGTTGATGGGAACATTTTGAAGATGAAAGCTTTTCCATTCTCGTTGTTGGAAAAAGCTAAAGATTGGTTGTACGAATTGGCACCCGGAACTGTCACATCTTGGGAGAGTATGAAACGAGCGTTCTTGGAGAAATTTTTCCCAACTTCAAGAGTCATTCTCTTGAGGAAACGGATTAGTGGCATTGAACAAAATGAAGGTGAGACTTTTCCCGCTTATTATGAACGTTTTAAAACTCTTGTTGCTTCTTGTCCACAGCACCAAATGAAGGAGGAGCTGCTCATTCAATATTTCTACGAAGGACTCCTTCCAATTGAACGCCAAATGCTAGATGCCTCAGCGGGTGGTGCGTTGGTTGACAAGACTCCGGTGGCTGCCAAGACTTTAATTGCAAACCGAGCACTCAATGCCCAACAATATGAAGGTGTTGGACAAAGAGGAGGGGCACGGCAACAACATGTCAATGAGGTAAGTACAATTTCAGACATTCAATCACAAATAGCTAATCTTACCGCTCTTGTGTCTCAGGTTGTAATTGGATCAAAACCACAAGACAATCAAGTGTGTGGCGTGTGCACCATACAAGGACACACCTCTGAAAGTTGCCCTCAATTAATTGAGAATGGTGGATGGGAAAGTGCCAATGCCATTGGTTTCCAAGGCCAAAATCAGACCCGATTTGATCCATATTCGAATACATACAACCCCGGATGGAGAGACCACCCTAATTTGAAGTGGAGAGAGCCCCAACAATCTGCCCAACAAGGGGGATTTCGGCCACCACCCCCTGGGTTTACACGGCCATACCCACAAAATCAACCACCCCCGGTCCAATCCAACTCAGGTACGTCCTTGGGAAATGATCAAGCTATGCAATTATTAACTTCTATTTCGCAGGGGTTAGAAAAGCAAGACAATCGGATAGCAAACAATGAGAAGGAGATGATGGACATGAAGAAACAAATTGGGCAGATTTCAGAATTCCTAGGGCAGTTTAGAGAACAAGGCAAACTTCCTAGTTCAACCACTGTGAATCCGAAGGGAGGATTTGAATCTGCCAAGGCCATTACTCTAAGAAGTGGCAAAGAAGTTGGGAACCATCCCAAGAAGTTCAAATCTGCCCAATTAGAGGACGAGAAGTTGTTGCAAGAAGAGGCAGAGAATGAGGAGGCCACGGCAAGGAGGGATGCACCCTTGCCGCAGCCATTGAATGGCCCTACACCTCCCACAACGTCCAACATAGGTAAGATGGGGTCAAATTCAATTAATTCTAACCCTATTCCACCCAATGCACCCTTTCCTAGCAGATTTATGCAATCCAAGAACGAAGAGGAGGAAAAAGATGTTCTAGAGACGTTTAGGAAAGTGCATGTCAACATTCCGCTTCTTGATGCAATTAAGCAAATTCCCAAGTATGCCAAGTTCTTGAAAAAGCTTTGTACAACAAGGAAACGGATTCGGGAGAAAGAAGTGGTCCAGGTAAGTGAGAATGTTTCTGCGATCTTACAAAGAAAACTACCACCTAAATGCAAAGATCCGGGTAGTTTCACAATTCCTTGTGTTATTGGACATACTAAGTTTGAACATGCTATGCTAGATTTAGGTGCATCAATTAATGTCATGCCATATTCTGTTTATGCATCTATGAATCTAGGAGAGCTTAAAAAGGATGGTGTTGTTATTCAATTGGCCGATAGATCTAACGCATATCCAAAAGGAGTTTTGGAGGATGTTTTTGTGCAGGTAGACCATTTGATTTTTCCTGCAGATTTTTATGTGCTTGACATGGAGGAAACCACCCACTCTCCATCACCGCCACTCTTACTTGGACGACCTTTCATGAAAACAGCCAACACCAAGATTGATGTGGCTAAAGGAGCAGTAACGATGCAATTTGGTGGTGATATGATTAATTTTAAAATTTCTGAATCAGTTGAGCATACTAATGATGTTCATTCTTGTTGTGCTATTAATGTAATTAAAGATATAAGGCAGGAATGTTCATCACTAATCAAGCAGAATGGATTTCAACCCACCAAAGAAGAAGGAATTGGAGTAGGAAATTCGGTCACAACCCTCAAAAAGCCCAATCTAGCCGAGAGCAACCATTGTGCAATTCTCGACAAATCTGCCACTTCAATGCAATACATGGGTAAGTCTCCAATTCCAAAATCAATTCCCATTTCGACTAATAGGTTGTTACCTTCTTTGGTGCAGGGACTTAATCGAACAAAAGGTGGTGAGAAAGCTCACCTTGACGTAAGGAAGCAAAACACCAAAAACAGAAAGGATCACTATCCGCTTCCATTCAAGGATTCAATGCCTAGACGTTTTAAGAAGCATGTGGTGGAGGACATACCCCTCCATGCCGTGGGCACCTTGGAGGACTAAAACCGAGGAATCGTCCGGCTGCAAGACGTTAAAGCAAGCGCTTCTTGGGAGGCAACCCATGCAATCAACAAAGGAAGACCAAGAAAAAGCACTCCATAACCAGGTGTTTATGTTCCTAAACTCTTCTCTTTGTTGTTTTTTTTTTCGTATACCATGCTTATTATGTTTTGTTGCTTGCTGTGTGTTTTGTGTGAATCTATGCTTGAAACATTGAGGACAATGTTTGGTTTAAGTGTGGGGGGGTAAACAAGTGTTTTTATGCAAATTCGTGGGTTTTTATCACCTATCACTTCCAATGTTGTTTTTCACTGTTTTTAAGTGTTTTTAGTGTGTTTTGAAGCATTTTAGTGTGTTTTGACATAAAAATCCGAAAATCTCATAAAAATTTGAAAAATTGTTTTGAAAAACCCAAAAAGAGTTGTTTTTGTGTGTTTGTTTGTGTCTTAGGGTACCTTCCAACACAATGATGAGGATTTGGTTTTTAATTGCATGACTATAAAAGAGAGATGTAAACATGGATGGAAGTCTGATTTACTCTTTGGTTTATGCTTGATTGTGGTTATAATTCATGAATTCATATCTAATCAAAAAGGAAAAAAATCAGTTTTTGTAACATGCTTGAAGGAAGAAACTCAAACTAACGCTACAACCCTGAGAGACTTGAGCCTAAAACGTTCCTTGGAGAGTTAATAATCTGTGCATTTATTCTTTTCTAAAGT
The DNA here is from genome assembly GCA_036320875.1 of Cotoneaster glaucophyllus. Classification (NCBI taxonomy): domain Eukaryota; kingdom Viridiplantae; phylum Streptophyta; class Magnoliopsida; order Rosales; family Rosaceae; genus Cotoneaster; species Cotoneaster glaucophyllus. The sequence goes on along the minus strand of JAVVNS010000023.1, from coordinate 611,323 downwards.
CGTTGCATGATCTCATTATTCTTTGCTTGGTTGCTACTTAGAAGGCGTTTCATCATATAGTTCCACATACTAGAACTCATATCCGTTTCATTCAAAGCATAAAATTGATTAACATAACACATAAACAAGATGAAGTTGTGTAGTGAACTAGAGCCAAAAACCCTTACCCCTGTGCATTATGTTTTGTAGGATTAACCCCGTTGAGCCTCGTTTAGCCTATGTTCTTTGTTAACCCACATAATCCTTACCTAGCCTAGAATAGGACCATCCTTACCCTTGTTCTTAAGGTGTAGTGAAGCATGACCTAGAGTGAATTCCCGAGGTTTATTATTGGGCAGCAAATAAGTGTGGGGGAAGGGTTACAAGTATATGAGTGTGCCAAGGTATCAAAAGGGGCACGGGTTAGAAAAATGAGAAAAAGAAGAAAATTCGTGAGAAAAAGAAAAAGAAAAGAGAAGTATGTGAAAAAGTGTGAAAAGTGTTCAAAATAAGTGAGAATAAGCTCACAAGTGTTGATGGTTGAAGAAAGGGTCCAGAAAAGTTGTATTCGGCACTAAATATGTATGATTCTTCCCCTAGTATGTCAAAGTTTGTGGCTGCATTCAAAAGGGAGTTCTAAGTGTCAAATTCATTGCTTTGCTTGCTATTGCTTTAAGAACGTTTGTTTTCCTTACCTTTCTTTGTTAGCCAATTACCCTAGCCCCGTTACAACCCTTAACTTCAATCTTGGGTGTTGTGTGGTCAATAATGTGGAGTTTGGGATTGGTATGAGCATATGGTGTCCCTGGTTCTCGCATCTAAGTAGTAGCATTCCATTCATGAGATCATATCTATACATGCTTAATAACTCCAGAAATTCCTTTCTTTGCTATAAACATATGTGAGTGTTCGTTTTCATATTTACATCAATCTTCTCACATATACCTAGTATAGGGTGTGTAGTTAGAAAATCTGAGTGAAAATAAGAGTGAAACCGTAAGGAATTGAGTGAATTCTCTAAGGCATGTTACTACGTTCAAAACATTGTTTTAATTGGTTAAATGTGAGCTAATGAATGGACTGTGATTAAGTATGTGCTTGAGGGTGGGGATGACTAAAGTCTATGGTTGTGATGATCTTTAATATGTCATGTGCGTTGGAAATCCCTGAGGCGAACGTTGGAAGGTTTTAGATTGTGTTTTGTTTACTTTGTTTGGTTTTGACTATTTCGTTTTGCTCGAGGACTAGCAAAAGCTAAGTGTGGGGGAATTTGATAGGAGCATATTTATGCGACTTAGTTAGCTTGTTTTCTTGCATTTAGTTAGCTAAACTATGTTAATTATAGTGTTTAAAGTTATTTTCGTCCAATTTCAGGTCCTAAGTGTCAAAGTGGCAAAAAGAAGCAATTTGGAGCATTCTAGAGCATTTTTGGGCCAAGATTGGATAGTGCAAACATGGAGGCTTGAGGATGGACGAAATTGAAGATTAGAAGGCTTGGAATCAGCCAAGAAAGTTGGAGAATTAAATTCAAGTTCAGAAAGACAAGATTGAAGCAAGAAATAAGGAACATTATCTCTAACCTTATCACCTTATCTTATCTTATCCTTGCCTTATCTTATCTTTCCATACTTTTAGCCAAATAAGGGGGGGGCCATATCTGATTATTATCACCAAAAATTGGGGGTTCTAGAAGCCTAAAAACGTGCTAAAACCTGAATTAAAGCATGTGATTCATATCCCCTATTTTTATGGCGCCTAGGCCTTCTAGAAACCACAATTCACCCTTTGCCGCAAGTTTATCCATTCTCCCCTCAGATTTTGGTTTCCTGGCGCCCAAGTATTGGGAATTCTACTCCTACATTGACTTAGAAACCTCCTCCCAGCCGTGCCCTATTCTCCCCTATAAATACATGGGTTTGCCGCACTCATTGATCACCATCTCACAGCACAAATCACTCCCCATACATCCTGCCGCAAGTCCCTTCAATTTCTGCCATTCCATACCCTTCCACCACCCTTTGCCGCACCCACCACCCATCCACACCACCTTCATACATCCATATACTTCACCAGGCACTTGTGCCGCACCATAGCAAGGAGGAAGGAGAGGAGAAGAAGCCTTGGAGCGCGCTTGCACCCAATCTGAGTTCTGGGCGTTCTAGGTGTTTTCTACCTTATGTTTTCAATGTTTAATTTAATTTCTCTTGTTCTTGCTGTAATTATGAGAGGCTAAACTCGTTTTTAGCTAGAGGCTACTTTGAAACCATGATTTTATGTGCGTTATGAGTTAATAAGTTTCAGTTACAGATTCTTGAGTTATGAATGCAATTGGCTTAACTGTTTGAATTAGAACTTATTTGTGTTTGTTGGTTAAGGGTCGACACTTAATTTGCATGCATGAATTTGATGCTAGGATATAAGTAAGTTTTCACATAATCGTTACAAACTTATGTTCACAAGTAGTAAAGGTTGCTGGATCAATCGTGTTAAGTTCAATTCTTGGTGTGAGTAACATGATGTCATAGTTATGAATGCCTCGTCAATGCTTATGATTCTCAATGCACTTAATGATCTCTGATTGTGTCTCTATTATGATGTCATGTAGGGAAATTGATGAGAATAATTTGGTTGTAGATGCGTTGTCCGTCCAATTCAATGAAATTAGGAGAATCTGAGGGTTAATTAGTGATTGACACGGTTAATTTGGGGCATTGTCATTCTTAATTCAATGAAAACGTAACTGGAAGTTGATTCATATGCATATAATTCATGTGTGGATAAGGAAACCTCTAGCTAAGTCACCATCCATCCTAAAAACCCTAATTCGTGCAAATCTGTCTAGTTTAGTATTTCTGTTTGTTTTAGCTTAAAATCAATCTAAAACCAATCCCCCTTCACTTGTTTGAGTCTAATTAGTTAAAATCTGTCTTAGTTTATGTTCTTGTGTGTTTTAAGTCAAGTTTAATTCAATTTTCGTCCAAAGTTGTGTCTAGTGTCAGAAACTGCCCAATTAGTGTTTTTAGGCAGTTTTGAGTGTTTTCAGCCCGTTTTGAGTCTCTTGAACTTGTTTTGAGGTCTTTGAGTTTATTTAAACGTTTTTAACTTTGTTTTCATGTTTTTGAGTCAGTTTAGAGGTTATTAGCAAGCCCTCCTAATCCCCGGTCCAGAACGATCCCTACTTACACACTTACTACAATTGATAAAAAGAGGGTTTAATTTGTGTGCTTAACTAAATTCACATCATGTGCCTTTGACGTGCTTTGGAACTTAAGCAAATAAACACATATAGTACGCTAATAAGGCATTAATAATAAGTTCTCAAACGATAAAATGCTTATTTGGGGTCAAAAGTACACTATTTTTGTAGTTGGAGTGTATTTGCACGGTTTTATGCATGTGGGATAAAACGTGTGTGCCTTTGACGTGCTTTGGAACTTAAGCTAATAAATACTTATACTACGCTAGTAGGACATTAATAATAAGTTCTCGAAAGATGAAAAGCTTATTTGGTGTCAAAAGTACACTATTTTTGTATTTGGTGTGTATTTGCACTGTTTTAAGCATTTGTTGGATAAAACGTGTGTGCCTTTGACGTGCTTTGGAACTTAAGCAAATAAACACATATAGTACGCTAATAAGGCATTAATAATAAGTTCTCAAACGATAAAATGCTTATTTGGGGTCAAAAGTACACTATTTTTGTAGTTGGAGTGTATTTGCACGGTTTTATGCATGTGGGATAAAACGTGTGTGCCTTTGACGTGCTTTGGAACTTAAGCTAATAAATACTTATGCTACGCTAGTAGGACATTAATAATAAGTTCTCGAAAGATGAAAAGCTTATTTGGTGTCAAAAGTACACTATTTTTGTATTTGGTGTGTATTTGCACTGTTTTAAGCATTTGTTGGATAAAACGTGTGTGCCTTTGACGTGCTTTGGAACTTAAGCAAATAAACGTATATAGTACGCTAATAAGGCATTAATAATAAGTTCTCAAACGATAAAATGCTTATTTGGGGTCAAAAGTACACTATTTTTGTATTTGGAGTGTATTTGCACGGTTTTATGCGTGTGGGATAAAACGAGTGTGCCTTTGACGCACTTTGGAACTTAGGCAAATAAACACATATAATACGCTGATAAGGCTTTAATAACGAGTTCTCGAACGATAAAATGCTTGTTTGGTGTCAAAAGTACACTATTTTTGTATTTAGAGTGTATTTGCACTGTTTTATGCGTGTGGGATAAATCGAGTGTGCCTTTGACGCACTTTGGAAGTTAAGCAAATGAACACATATAATACGCTAATAAGGCATTAATAACGAGTTCTTGAACGATAAAATGCTTATTTGGTGTCAAAAGTACACTATTTTTGTATTTGTTGTGTATTTGCACTGTTTTAAGCATTTGTTGGATAAAATGTGTGTGCCTTTGACGTGTGGGATAAATCGAGTGTGCCTTTGACGCACTTTGGAAGTTAAGCAAATGAACACATATAGTACGCTAATAAAGCATTAATAATAAGTTCTCAAACGATAAAATGCTTATTTGGGGTCAAAAGTACACTATTTTTGTATTTGGAGTGTATTTGCGCGGTTTTATGCTTGTGGGATAAAACGAGCGTGACTTTGACGCGCTTTGGAACTTAAGCAAATAAACACTTATACTACGTGATGCGAAATATATAAGCACACAAATTAAACCCTCTTGTGACAATTGTAGTATATGTATAAGTAGGGATCGTTCTAGACCGGGGATTAGGAGGGATTGCTAAAACACTTGAAACTGACTTGTAAACGTAAAACTAAGTTTGAAACACTAAACTGGACTCAAAGAATGCAAAACTAAACTCTAAAACACTAAAACAACTCAAAAGACTCAAAGCAACACAAAACAAACTAAAAGACTCAAATCTGCCACTAAGAATGAATTTGGACGAAAATAGGTTTTGACTTAGATCAAAACACTTAAAAACACAAACAAAACAGATTTCAAACACTTTAAAACAAGAAAGTAAAAGGGGGGTTTTGGTTTTGACGAATTTGAAAGTAAAACAAACAGATTGTAACTAAAACAGATTTTGGACGAATTTGGGTAAAACTATGGATGATGGGCTAGCTAGGGGGTTCTTCTCCACATATGACACACTTGCACATAAATCAATTTTCAATTGTTCTTTAGATAAATCATGAAACTCAACACCCCAGGTTAATTAGGTTCGCTTAAATTAACCTTCAAGTTCTCCTTAAGTTATCGAATTGGATGGGAAAGCGCATACAACAATTCAAAGCATTCTTCAAAAGTCCTTTACATGAACAGCATAATAAAGATACAATCAAAGATCATTAAGCATCATGAGAACTATAAGTATTGACGAGGCATTCGTTACTATGATGAGCATGAAACTTTTGCCAAGAATTCATTTAACGCGATCGTTTATAAGCGACCTCCACTACTTGTGAATATAAGTTTGTAACTATTAGGTGAAACTCCCTTATACTCTAGCATCATATTCATGCATGAAAACTAAGCGTGCACTCTTAATAAACATACACGAATGAGTTATCAATCAAGCAGTTAAACAAATTGAATCCACAACTTATGAAATCACAACTGAACAGCAATCAATTCATAGTGCAAGCATAGCCATAGTTTCGAATTCCCCCCTAACTAAGAGGGGTTTAGTTCCTCATAATGGCAAAGCAAAGATTAACAAGTTTATACATTGAAAACAAAAGAAAGAAAACACCTAAACGCTCCAGCGATCGAAGTTGAACAGCAAGCACGTCCAAGAACTTTCCTCCCTTCCTTGATTGTGGCACAAGGTTTTGTGGTGGGTTTTGGGGGTTATGGATGGTGTAGAAGGATGGAATTGTGTTTAGGATGGATGTATGGTGCGGCAAGGGTTGATTGAGATCAGAAAATATGGAGAATGGTGAAGGAAGGGTGCGGCTGAGAGAGAGGATGAGTTTCTGACGAAATTGGGTGAATGAATTGTGTCTAGGGTGCAGCAAAGGGGAAGTATTTAAGGTTTTAGGAAATTAAAATCCTAACTTATTTAGGCTCCTAGAAATTAAGTCAAAAGCTTCTAGAAATAGGAAACAAAATCAGAAAACTAAAGGAAATTGGCTAAGAATTGCGGCAAGGCTTTTAAAACAAATTAGGAATGTGCTTTAATTCAGAAAATAGGAAAGAATCACTCTCCCTTGCACGGCAAGGAAGAGGAAAGGGCAAGGAGGGTGCGGCTGGATGTTTAGGAAAGGGGAAGTGTCCTAAAGTGTATATGAGGCTTTCAAAGTGGCTGGAACATAGGGACTTTTATGATTAGGAAAGGTCAAACCAAAATAGGAAACCTTGGCTTAACTTTCCTACTTCAAGTAGGAATCCTTGTTGGAGTAGGAATCCTCATTGGATTAGGAATCCTAACATCTTCAAGTCTTCAATTTCGTCCATTCCTTTTGCTCCAAGCATGTGATATTCATTCCAAGCCCAATTTTTTTGCTCCAAAAGGCTCCAAAATGCACCTTCTTGCATACTTTGTCCTTAGAACCTGAAAACACACGAAAATGGCTTAACAGACTAGAATAACTAAGAAAACACAACGTAAGTGCACAAGAACAAGCAAACTAAGTCGCATAAATATGCTCCTATCAAATTCCCCCACACTTAGCTTTTGCTAGTCCTCGAGCAAAACGAAACAAAACAAAATAAAAACACAATCTAAACCTTCCAACATTTGCCTCAGGGATTTCCAATGAACATGACATGCCAAAGATCACTACTCCCACAGATTTTAGTCATTCTTACCCTCGAGTACATACTTAATCATGGTCACCATTCACTAGCTCGCATTTAATCAATTAAAACATGGTTTTGAATGTAGTAACATGCCTTAGAGAATTCCCTCAATTCCTTACTAGATACACTCTTATTTTCACACAGATTTTCTGACTACACACCATACACTAGGTATATGTGAGAAGATTGATGTAAATATGTAGACTAAGCACTCACATATGTTATAACAAAGAAAGCACTTTTCTGGAGTATTAATGCATGTGTATATATGATCTCATGAATGGAATGCCACTACTTAGACGCGAGAACCAGGGACACCATATGCTCATACCAATTCCAAACTCCACATATTGAAACACATAACACTCAAGAAGTAGTTAAGGGTTGTAATGGGGCTAAGGGGAATTGGCTGACAAAGAAAGGTAAGGATAAACAAACGTTCTTAAAGCAAAGTAAGCAAAGTAATGAAATTGACACTTAGAATTCACTTTGAATGCAAAAATCAACTCTACAACACAAAGGGAAGATTAAACAACATTTGGGGCCACATTTGAACCTTTTGGACCCTTCCTTCAACAACCAACACATTTGAGCTTATTCTCACTTAGATTTCAACTATTTTTCATTCTTTTCATAACTTTTTCTTTTCTTTTTCTTTTTCCATGAATTTTTCCACAAGAACAAGCAAACTAAGTCGCATAAATATGCTCCTATCACTACGCTAGTAGGACATTAATAATAAGTTCTCGAAAGATGAAAAGCTTATTTGGTGTCAAAAGTACACTATTTTTGTATTTAGAGTGTATTTGCACGGTTTTAGGCATGTGGCATAAAACGAGTGTGCCTTTGACGCGCTTTGGAACTTAAGCAAATAAACACATATAATACGCTAATAAGGTATTAATAATGAGTTCTCAAATGATAAAATGCTTATTTGGTGTCAAAAGTACACTATTTTTGTATTTGGTGTGTATTTGCAATGTTTTAAGCATTTGTTGGATAAAACGTGTGTGCCTTTGACGTGCTTTGGAACTTAAGCAAATAAACACATATAATACGCTAATAAGGCATTAATAATAAGTTCTCAAATGATAAAATGCTTATTTGGGGTCAAAAGTACACTATTTTTGTATTTGGAGTGTATTTGCACGGTTTTATGCATGTGGGATAAAACGAGCATGACTTTGACGTGCTTTGGAACTTAAGCAAATAAACACTTATACTACGCTAGTAGGACATTAATAATAAGTGCTCGAAAGATGAAAAGCTTATTTGGTGTCAAAAGTACGCTATTTTTGTATTTGGAGTGTATTTGCAGGGTTTTATGCATGTGGGATAAAACGTGTGTGCCTTTGACGTGCTTTGGAACTTAAGCTAATAAATACTTATACTACGCTAGTAGGACATTAATAATAAGTTCTCGAAAGATGAAAAGCTTATTTGGTGTCAAAAGTACACTATTTTTGTATTTGGTGTGTATTTGCACTGTTTTTAAGCATTGGTTGGATAAAACGTGTGTGCCTTTGACGTGCTTTGGAACTTAAGCAAGTAAACATATATAGTACGCTAATAAGGCATTCATAATAAGTAAACATATATAGTACGCTAAGAAGGCATTAATAATGAGATTTTAGACGATAAAATGCTTATTTGGTGTCAAAAGTACACTATTTTTGAATTTGCAGTGTATTTGCACCGTTTTATGCATGTGGGATAAAACGAGCGTGACTTTGACGCGCTTTGGAACTTAAGCAGATAAACACTTATACTACGCTAGTAGGACATTAATAATAAGTTCTCGAAAGATGAAAAGCTTATTTGGTGTCAAAAGTACACTATTTTTGTATTTGGTGTGTATTTGCACGGTTTTATGCATGTGGGATAAAACGAGCGTGCCTTTGACGTGCTTTGGAACTTAAGCAAATAAACACTTATACTATGCTAGTAGGACATTAATAATGAGTTCTCGAAAGATCAAAAGTACACTATTTTTGTATTTGGAGTGTATTGGCACAGTTTTATGCGTGTGGGATAAAACGAGTGTGCCTTTGACGCACTTTGGAACTTAAGCAAATAAACACATATAATACGCTAATTAGGCATTAATAACGAGTTCTCAAACGATAAAATGCTTATTTGGTGTCAAAAGTACACTATTTTTGTATTTAGAGTGTATTGGCACGGTTTTATGCGTGTGGGATAAAACGAGTGTGCCTTTGACGCACTTTGGAACTTAAGCAAATAAACACATATAATACGCTAAAAAGGCATTAATAACGAGTTCTCGAACGATAAAATGCTTATTTGGTGTCAAAAGTAAACTATTTTTGTATTTGGTGTGTATTTGCAATGTTTTAAGCATTTGTTGGATAAAACGTGTGTGCCTTTGACGTGCTTTGGAACTTAGGCAAGTAAACACATATAGTACGCTAATAAGGTATTAATAATAAGTTCTCAAACGATAAAATGCTTATTTGGGGTCAAAAGTACACTATTTTTGTAGTTGGAGTGTATTTGCAGGGTTTTATGCATGTGGGATAAAACGTGTGTGCCTTTGACGTGCTTTGGAACTTAAGCTAATAAATACTTATACTACGCTAGTAGGACATTAATAATAAGTTCTCGAAAGATGAAAAGCTTATTTGGTGTCAAAAGTACACTATTTTTGTATTTGGTGTGTATTTGCACTGTTTTAAGCATTTGTTGGATAAAACGTGTGTGCCTTTGACGTGCTTTGGAACTTAAGCAAATAAACACATATAGTACGCTAATAAGGCATTAATAATAAGTTCTCAAACGATAAAATGCTTATTTGGGGTCAAAAGTACACTATTTTTGTAGTTGGAGTGTATTTGCACGGTTTTATGCATGTGGGATAAAACGTGTGTGCCTTTGACGTGCTTTGGAACTTAAGCTAATAAATACTTATGCTACGCTAGTAGGACATTAATAATAAGTTCTCGAAAGATGAAAAGCTTATTTGGTGTCAAAAGTACACTATTTTTGTATTTGGTGTGTATTTGCACTGTTTTAAGCATTTGTTGGATAAAACGTGTGTGCCTTTGACGTGCTTTGGAACTTAAGCAAATAAACGTATATAGTACGCTAATAAGGCATTAATAATAAGTTCTCAAACGATAAAATGCTTATTTGGGGTCAAAAGTACACTATTTTTGTATTTGGAGTGTATTTGCACGGTTTTATGCGTGTGGGATAAAACGAGTGTGCCTTTGACGCACTTTGGAACTTAGGCAAATAAACACATATAATACGCTGATAAGGCTTTAATAACGAGTTCTCGAACGATAAAATGCTTGTTTGGTGTCAAAAGTACACTATTTTTGTATTTAGAGTGTATTTGCACTGTTTTATGCGTGTGGGATAAATCGAGTGTGCCTTTGACGCACTTTGGAAGTTAAGCAAATGAACACATATAATACGCTAATAAGGCATTAATAACGAGTTCTTGAACGATAAAATGCTTATTTGGTGTCAAAAGTACACTATTTTTGTATTTGTTGTGTATTTGCACTGTTTTAAGCATTTGTTGGATAAAATGTGTGTGCCTTTGACGTGTGGGATAAATCGAGTGTGCCTTTGACGCACTTTGGAAGTTAAGCAAATGAACACATATAGTACGCTAATAAAGCATTAATAATAAGTTCTCAAACGATAAAATGCTTATTTGGGGTCAAAAGTACACTATTTTTGTATTTGGAGTGTATTTGCGCGGTTTTATGCTTGTGGGATAAAACGAGCGTGACTTTGACGCGCTTTGGAACTTAAGCAAATAAACACTTATACTACGTGATGCGAAATATATAAGCACACAAATTAAACCCTCTTGTGACAATTGTAGTATATGTATAAGTAGGGATCGTTCTAGACCGGGGATTAGGAGGGATTGCTAAAACACTTGAAACTGACTTGTAAACGTAAAACTAAGTTTGAAACACTAAACTGGACTCAAAGAATGCAAAACTAAACTCTAAAACACTAAAACAACTCAAAAGACTCAAAGCAACACAAAACAAACTAAAAGACTCAAATCTGCCACTAAGAATGAATTTGGACGAAAATAGGTTTTGACTTAGATCAAAACACTTAAAAACACAAACAAAACAGATTTCAAACACTTTAAAACAAGAAAGTAAAAGGGGGGTTTTGGTTTTGACGAATTTGAAAGTAAAACAAACAGATTGTAACTAAAACAGATTTTGGACGAATTTGGGTAAAACTATGGATGATGGGCTAGCTAGGGGGTTCTTCTCCACATATGACACACTTGCACATAAATCAATTTTCAATTGTTCTTTAGATAAATCATGAAACTCAACACCCCAGGTTAATTAGGTTCGCTTAAATTAACCTTCAAGTTCTCCTTAAGTTATCGAATTGGATGGGAAAGCGCATACAACAATTCAAAGCATTCTTCAAAAGTCCTTTACATGAACAGCATAATAAAGATACAATCAAAGATCATTAAGCATCATGAGAACTATAAGTATTGACGAGGCATTCGTTACTATGATGAGCATGAAACTTTTGCCAAGAATTCATTTAACGCGATCGTTTATAAGCGACCTCCACTACTTGTGAATATAAGTTTGTAACTATTAGGTGAAACTCCCTTATACTCTAGCATCATATTCATGCATGAAAACTAAGCGTGCACTCTTAATAAACATACACGAATGAGTTATCAATCAAGCAGTTAAACAAATTGAATCCACAACTTATGAAATCACAACTGAACAGCAATCAATTCATAGTGCAAGCATAGCCATAGTTTCGAATTCCCCCCTAACTAAGAGGGGTTTAGTTCCTCATAATGGCAAAGCAAAGATTAACAAGTTTATACATTGAAAACAAAAGAAAGAAAACACCTAAACGCTCCAGCGATCGAAGTTGAACAGCAAGCACGTCCAAGAACTTTCCTCCCTTCCTTGATTGTGGCACAAGGTTTTGTGGTGGGTTTTGGGGGTTATGGATGGTGTAGAAGGATGGAATTGTGTTTAGGATGGATGTATGGTGCGGCAAGGGTTGATTGAGATCAGAAAATATGGAGAATGGTGAAGGAAGGGTGCGGCTGAGAGAGAGGATGAGTTTCTGACGAAATTGGGTGAATGAATTGTGTCTAGGGTGCAGCAAAGGGGAAGTATTTAAGGTTTTAGGAAATTAAAATCCTAACTTATTTAGGCTCCTAGAAATTAAGTCAAAAGCTTCTAGAAATAGGAAACAAAATCAGAAAACTAAAGGAAATTGGCTAAGAATTGCGGCAAGGCTTTTAAAACAAATTAGGAATGTGCTTTAATTCAGAAAATAGGAAAGAATCACTCTCCCTTGCACGGCAAGGAAGAGGAAAGGGCAAGGAGGGTGCGGCTGGATGTTTAGGAAAGGGGAAGTGTCCTAAAGTGTATATGAGGCTTTCAAAGTGGCTGGAACATAGGGACTTTTATGATTAGGAAAGGTCAAACCAAAATAGGAAACCTTGGCTTAACTTTCCTACTTCAAGTAGGAATCCTTGTTGGAGTAGGAATCCTCATTGGATTAGGAATCCTAACATCTTCAAGTCTTCAATTTCGTCCATTCCTTTTGCTCCAAGCATGTGATATTCATTCCAAGCCCAATTTTTTTGCTCCAAAAGGCTCCAAAATGCACCTTCTTGCATACTTTGTCCTTAGAACCTGAAAACACACGAAAATGGCTTAACAGACTAGAATAACTAAGAAAACACAACGTAAGTGCACAAGAACAAGCAAACTAAGTCGCATAAATATGCTCCTATCAAATTCCCCCACACTTAGCTTTTGCTAGTCCTCGAGCAAAACGAAACAAAACAAAATAAAAACACAATCTAAACCTTCCAACATTTGCCTCAGGGATTTCCAATGAACATGACATGCCAAAGATCACTACTCCCACAGATTTTAGTCATTCTTACCCTCGAGTACATACTTAATCATGGTCACCATTCACTAGCTCGCATTTAATCAATTAAAACATGGTTTTGAATGTAGTAACATGCCTTAGAGAATTCCCTCAATTCCTTACTAGATACACTCTTATTTTCACACAGATTTTCTGACTACACACCATACACTAGGTATATGTGAGAAGATTGATGTAAATATGTAGACTAAGCACTCACATATGTTATAACAAAGAAAGCACTTTTCTGGAGTATTAATGCATGTGTATATATGATCTCATGAATGGAATGCCACTACTTAGACGCGAGAACCAGGGACACCATATGCTCATACCAATTCCAAACTCCACATATTGAAACACATAACACTCAAGAAGTAGTTAAGGGTTGTAATGGGGCTAAGGGGAATTGGCTGACAAAGAAAGGTAAGGATAAACAAACGTTCTTAAAGCAAAGTAAGCAAAGTAATGAAATTGACACTTAGAATTCACTTTGAATGCAAAAATCAACTCTACAACACAAAGGGAAGATTAAACAACATTTGGGGCCACATTTGAACCTTTTGGACCCTTCCTTCAACAACCAACACATTTGAGCTTATTCTCACTTAGATTTCAACTATTTTTCATTCTTTTCATAACTTTTTCTTTTCTTTTTCTTTTTCCATGAATTTTTCCACAAGAACAAGCAAACTAAGTCGCATAAATATGCTCCTATCACTACGCTAGTAGGACATTAATAATAAGTTCTCGAAAGATGAAAAGCTTATTTGGTGTCAAAAGTACACTATTTTTGTATTTAGAGTGTATTTGCACGGTTTTAGGCATGTGGCATAAAACGAGTGTGCCTTTGACGCGCTTTGGAACTTAAGCAAATAAACACATATAATACGCTAATAAGGTATTAATAATGAGTTCTCAAATGATAAAATGCTTATTTGGTGTCAAAAGTACACTATTTTTGTATTTGGTGTGTATTTGCAATGTTTTAAGCATTTGTTGGATAAAACGTGTGTGCCTTTGACGTGCTTTGGAACTTAAGCAAATAAACACATATAATACGCTAATAAGGCATTAATAATAAGTTCTCAAATGATAAAATGCTTATTTGGGGTCAAAAGTACACTATTTTTGTATTTGGAGTGTATTTGCACGGTTTTATGCATGTGGGATAAAACGAGCATGACTTTGACGTGCTTTGGAACTTAAGCAAATAAACACTTATACTACGCTAGTAGGACATTAATAATAAGTGCTCGAAAGATGAAAAGCTTATTTGGTGTCAAAAGTACGCTATTTTTGTATTTGGAGTGTATTTGCAGGGTTTTATGCATGTGGGATAAAACGTGTGTGCCTTTGACGTGCTTTGGAACTTAAGCTAATAAATACTTATACTACGCTAGTAGGACATTAATAATAAGTTCTCGAAAGATGAAAAGCTTATTTGGTGTCAAAAGTACACTATTTTTGTATTTGGTGTGTATTTGCACTGTTTTTAAGCATTGGTTGGATAAAACGTGTGTGCCTTTGACGTGCTTTGGAACTTAAGCAAGTAAACATATATAGTACGCTAATAAGGCATTCATAATAAGTAAACATATATAGTACGCTAAGAAGGCATTAATAATGAGATTTTAGACGATAAAATGCTTATTTGGTGTCAAAAGTACACTATTTTTGAATTTGCAGTGTATTTGCACCGTTTTATGCATGTGGGATAAAACGAGCGTGACTTTGACGCGCTTTGGAACTTAAGCAGATAAACACTTATACTACGCTAGTAGGACATTAATAATAAGTTCTCGAAAGATGAAAAGCTTATTTGGTGTCAAAAGTACACTATTTTTGTATTTGGTGTGTATTTGCACGGTTTTATGCATGTGGGATAAAACGAGCGTGCCTTTGACGTGCTTTGGAACTTAAGCAAATAAACACTTATACTATGCTAGTAGGACATTAATAATGAGTTCTCGAAAGATCAAAAGTACACTATTTTTGTATTTGGAGTGTATTGGCACAGTTTTATGCGTGTGGGATAAAACGAGTGTGCCTTTGACGCACTTTGGAACTTAAGCAAATAAACACATATAATACGCTAATTAGGCATTAATAACGAGTTCTCAAACGATAAAATGCTTATTTGGTGTCAAAAGTACACTATTTTTGTATTTAGAGTGTATTGGCACGGTTTTATGCGTGTGGGATAAAACGAGTGTGCCTTTGACGCACTTTGGAACTTAAGCAAATAAACACATATAATACGCTAAAAAGGCATTAATAACGAGTTCTCGAACGATAAAATGCTTATTTGGTGTCAAAAGTAAACTATTTTTGTATTTGGTGTGTATTTGCACTGTTTTAAGCATTTGTTGGATAAAACGTGTGTGCCTTTGACGTGCTTTGGAACTTAGGCAAGTAAACACATATAGTACGCTAATAAGGTATTAATAATAAGTTCTCAAACGATAAAATGCTTATTTGGGGTCAAAAGTACACTATTTTTGTAGTTGGAGTGTATTTGCAGGGTTTTATGCATGTGGGATAAAACGTGTGTGCCTTTGACGTGCTTTGGAACTTAAGCACATAAACACTTTTACTACGCTAGTAGGACATTAATAATAAGTTCTTGAAAGATGAAAAGCTTATTTGGTGTCAAAAGTACACTATTTTTGTATTTGGTGTGTATTTGCACTGTTTTACGCATTTGTTGGATAAAACGTGCTTTGGAACTTAAGCAAATGAACACATATAGTACGCTAATAAGGCATTAATAATAAGTTCTCAAATGATAAAATGCTTATTTGGGGTCAAAAGTACACTATTTTTGTATTTGGAGTGTATTTGCACGGTTTTATGCATGTGGGATAAAACGAGCGTGACTTTGACGCACTTTGGAACTTAAGCAAATAAACACTTATACTACGCTAGTAGGACATTAATAATAAGTTCTCGAAAGATGAAAAGCTTATTTGGTGTCAAAGGTACACTATTTTTGTATTTGGAGTGTATTTGCAGGGTTTTATGCATGTGGGATAAAACGTGTGTGCCTTTGACGTGCTTTGGAACTTAAGCTAATAAATACTTATACTACGCTAGTAGGACATTAATAATAAGTTCTCGAAAGATGAAAAGCTTATTTGGTGTAAAAAGTACACTATTTTTGTATTTGGTGTGTATTTGCACTGTTTTAAGCATTGGTTGGATAAAACGTGTGTGCCTTTGACGTGCTTTGGAACTTAAGCAAGTAAACATATATAGTACGCTAATAAGGCATTAATAATAAGTTCTCAAACGATAAAATGCTTATTTGGGGTCAAAAGTACAGTATTTTTGTATTTGGAGTGTATTTGCACGGTTTTATGCATGTGGGATAAAACGAGTGTGACTTTGACGCACTTTGGAACTTAAGCAGATAAACACTTATACTACGCTAGTAGGACATTAATAATAAGTTCTCGAACGATGAAAAGCTTATTTGGTGTCAAAAGTACACTATTTTTGTATTTGGTGTGTATTTGCACGGTTTTATGCATGTGGGATAAAACGAGCGTGCCTTTGACGTGCTTTGGAACTTAAGCAAATAAACACATATAATACGCTAATAAGGTATTAATAATGAGTTCTCAAATGATAAAATGCTTATTTGGTGTCAAAAGTACACTATTTTTGTATTTGGTGTGTATTTGCACTGTTTTAACCATTTGTTGGATAAAACGTGTGTGCCTTTGACGTGCTTTGGAACTTAAGCAAATAAACACATATAGTGTGCTAATAAGGCATTAATAATAAGTTCTCAAATGATAAAATGCTTATTTGGGGTCAAAAGTACACTATTTTTGTAGTTGGAGTGTATTTGCACGGTTTTATGCATGTGGGATAAAACGTGTGCGCCTTTGACGTGCTTTGGAACTTAAGCAAATAAACACTTATACTACGCTAGTAGGACATTAATAATAAGTTCTCGAAAGATGAAAAGCTTATTTGGTGTCAAAAGTACACTATTTTTGTATTTGGTGTGTATTTGCACTGTTTTAAGCATTTGTTGGATAAAACGTGTGTGCCTTTGACGTGCTTTGGAACTTAAGCAAATAAACATATATAGTACGCTAATAAGGCATTAATAATAAGTTCTCAAACGATAAAATGCTTATTTGGGGTCAAAAGTACACTATTTTTGTATTTGGAGTGTATTTGCACGGTTTTATGCATGTGGGATAAAACGAGCGTGACTTTGACGCACTTTGGAACTTAAGCAAATAAACACTTATACTACGCTAGTAGGACATTAATAATAAGTTCTCGAAAGATGAAAAGCTTATTTGGTGTCAAAAGTACACTATTTTTGTATTTGGTGTGTATTTGCCCTGTTTTAAGCATTCGTTGGATAAAACGTGTGTGCCTTTGACGTGCTTTGGAACTTAAGCAAGTAAACATATATAGTACGCTTATAAGGCATTAATAATAAGTTCTCAAACGATAAAATGCTTATTTGGTGTCAAAAGTACACTATTTTTGTATTTGGAGTGTATTTGCACTGTTTTTAAGCATTGGTTGGATAAAACGTGTGTGCCTTTGACGTGCTTTGGAACTTAAGCAAGTAAACATATATAGTACGCTAATAAGGCATTCATAATAAGTAAACATATATAGTACGCTAATAAGGCATTAATAATGAGATTTCAGACGATAAAATGCTTATTTGGTGTCAAAAGTACACTATTTTTTTTATTTGGAGTGTATTTGCACGGTTTTATGCATGTGGGATAAAACGAGCGTGACTTTGACGCGCTTTAGAACTTAAGCAAATAAACACTTATACTACGCTAGTAGGACATTAATAATAAGTTCTCGAAAGATGAAAAGCTTATTTGGTGTCAAAAGTACACTATTTTTGTATTTGGTGTGTATTTGCACGGTTTTATGCATGTGGGATAAAACGAGCGTGCCTTTGACGTGCTTTGGAACTTAAGCAAATAAACACATATAATACGCTAATAAGGCATTAATAATGAGTTTTCAGACGATAAAATGCTTATTTGGTGTCAAAAGTACACTATTTTTGTATTTGGAGTGTATTTGCTCTGTTTTATGCATGTGGGGATAAAACGAGAATGCCTTTGAAGAGCTTTGGAACTTAAGCAAATAAACACTTATACTATGCTAGTAGGACATTAATAATGAGTTCTCGAAAGATCAAAAGTACACTATTTTTGTATTTGGAGTGTATTGGCACAGTTTTATGCGTGTGGGATAAAACGAGTGTGCCTTTGACGCACTTTGGAACTTAAGCAAATAAACACATATAATAGGCTAATTAGGCATTAATAACGAGTTCTCAAACGATAAAATGCTTATTTGGTGTCAAAAGTACACTATTTTTGTATTTAGAGTGTATTGGCACGGTTTTATGCGTGTGGGATAAAACGAGTGTGCCTTTGACGCACTTTGGAACTTAAGCAAATAAACACATATACGCTAATAAGGCATTAATAACGAGTTCTCGAACGATAAAATGCTTATTTGGTGTTAAAAGTTGATAGGAGCATATTTATGCAACTTAGTATGCTTGTTTTCGTGCGTTTACGTTATTAATTCTTAGTTATTCTAGTATTTTGAGTTAGTTTCGTGTGTTTGTAGGTTTAAAGGGCCTATGAAGCATTTTGGAGCCTTTTGGAGCATAATGGAGCTTGGAATGAAGGACATATGTATGGAGCTATGTGGGTGGACGAAATTGAAGATCAAATGAGCCTAGGAGTGAAGGAAGAGTCAAGAATTGGAAACCAAGTTTCCATTCTTGAGAGTTTCTATTCTTGAAGGTTCCCAATTGTGCAAGTTTCCATTTGTGAAGGTTTCCATTTTTGGGGTTTCCAAATTATGTTTGGTTACCTAAATTACATGTTCTAGAAGCCTTAGACATGCCCTAAAATCCCAGCCGCAAGTCAACCCTATTCTCCCTTTATTTCTGATTTCCCAATTTCAGTTACCTTTTCTTAGGGGATTTGGGGATTAAAAATCTGATTGCCTAGAATTAAATAGGGGATTTGGAATTACTTTTCTGATTCCCTTAGCCTATTTCTAACCCTAGCCGCATGTCCCTTTCTTATTCTCTCCAAAATCTGCATCAAATCTCCTTTCCCTTTCCTTAGAATATCTGCCGCACCACCCTTACCTTTTCTTTGGGGATTTCTGATTTTAATTCCCTTTTCCCTTAAAGTTTTGGAGTAAATGTTGTTACCTAAATAAGTCCAAACCGTGCTAAACCCTAGTCCTATAAATAAAGAGCCTTGCCGCACCCTTTAGGCATCCATTCACTCACCATCCTTCACCATAACCTACCTACATCCATTCACTGACCACAATTCACCACAAATCACCACCAAACACCCTTGTGCCGCAGCAAAGAGGAAGGAAGGAGACCCTTGGATGTGCTTGCCATTCAAGACGTTGGATTGTTAGAGCGTTTCTAGGTGTACTCTATTCTTTGTTTATGTTTAAGTTTAATTATCTTTGCTTTGCTGTGAGTATGAGTGGCTAAAACCCTAATTGGCTAGGGGGAAGTTCGAAGCCATGAACAAGCTTGAGATATGAATTGATTTCTTCCAATTGTGATTTAATAAGTTGTGATTGCAATTCAATTAACTGTTTTATTCATAACTTGTTCTTGTATGTTGATTAAGGAGGCCTACTTAGTTTGCATGCTTGAACTTGATGCTAGAATATAAATGAGTTTCACCTAATCGTTACAAGTTTATATTCATGAGTAGTGAAGGTTGCTTGTCACAATCGCGTTAATTGGATTCTTGACAAACGTATCATGCATTCATAGTTACGAATGTCTCGCCAACACTTATGATTTTCATGGAACTTAATGATTTCTGATTGTATCTCTATTATGCATTCATGTGGAGGACTTTTGGAGAATAATTTGGGTTGTCGCATGCATCATCCAATTCAATGACATAAGGAAAATCTGAGGGTTAATTAGTGCATCACGGTTAATCTGGGGTGTTGGGCTTCATAATTTATCGAAAAGCAATTGGAAATCGATTCGTATACAAGTGTGTCATGTGTGGATAATGAACCTCTAGCCAATCCATAACCCATCTGAGTCCCAAAAACGTTTTTAAGTTGTTTTACTTCAAATCTGCCAGTTTTACATTCTTGTTTGTTTTAGTTTTAAATTCGTCCAAATCAAAACCCCCCATTTACTTTCTTGTTCTAAAGTGTCTTAAATATGTTTTGTTGATGTTTTGAGTGGTTTTGAGTCAAACCAAAACCATATTTTCGTCCAAAGTGTGTTTAAGGTCAGAAACTGCCCAATTAGTGTTTTTAGGCAGTTTTGAGTGTTTTCAGCCCGTTTTGAGTCTTTTGAACTTGTTTTGAGTCTTGTGAGTCTTTCCTTACGTTTTTAACTTTGTTTTTATGTTTTAGAGTCAGTTTAGAGGTTTTAGCAAGCCCTCCTAATCCCCGGTCCAGAACGATCCCTACTTGCATCTATACTACAATCTACAACAAGAGGGTTTAATTTGAGTGCTCAACTTATTTCACATCAAAAGTACACTATTTTTGTCTTTAGAGTGTATTTGCACGGTTTTATCCGTGTGGGATAAAACGAGTGTGCCTTTGACGCACTTTGGAACTTAAGCAAATAAACACATATAATACGCTAAAAAGGCATTAATAACGAGTTCTCGAACGATAAAATGCTTATTTGGTGTCAAAAGTAAACTATTTTTGTATTTGGTGTGTATTTGCACTGTTTTAAGCATTTGTTGGATAAAACGTGTGTGCCTTTGTCGTGCTTTGGAACTTAAGCAAGTAAACACATATAGTCCGCTAATAAGGTATTAATAATAAGTTCTCAAACGAGAAAATGCTTATTTGGGGTCAAAAGTACACTATTTTTGTAGTTGGAGTGTATTTGCAGGGTTTTATGCATGTGGGATAAAACGTGTGTGCCTTTGACGTGCTTTGGAACTTAAGCACATAAACACTTTTACTACGCTAGTAGGACATTAATAATAAGTTCTTGAAAGATGAAAAGCTTATTTGGTGTCAAAAGTACACTATTTTTGTATTTGGTGTGTATTTGCACTGTTTTAAGCATTTGTTGGATAAAACGTGCTTTGGAACTTAAGCAAATGAACACATATAGTACGCTAATAAGGCATTAATAATAAGTTCTCAAACGATAAAATGCTTATTTGGGGTCAAAAGTACACTATTTTTGTATTTGGAGTGTATTTGCACGGTTTTATGCATGTGGGATAAAACGAGCGTGACTTTGACGCACTTTGGAACTTAAGCAAATAAACACTTATACTACGCTAGTAGGACATTAATAATAAGTTCTTGAAAGATAAAAAGCTTATTTGGTGTCAAAAGTACACAATTTTTTATTTGGAGTGTATTTGCAGGGTTTTATGCATATGGGATAAAACGTGTGTGCCTTTGACGTGCTTTGGAACTTAAGCTAATAAATACTTATACTACGCTAGTAGGACATTAATAATAAGTTCTCGAAAGATGAAAAGCTTATTTGGTGTCAAAAGTACACTATTTTTGTATTTGGTGTGTATTTGCACTGTTTTAAGCATTGGTTGGATAAAACGTGTGTGCCTTTGACGTGCTTTGGAACTTAAGCAAGTAAACATATATAGTACGCTAATAAGGCATTAATAATAAGTTCTCAAACGATAAAATGCTTATTTGGGGTCAAAAGTACACTATTTTTGTATTTGGAGTGTATTTGCACGGTTTTATGCATGTGGGATAAAACGAGCGTGACTTTGACGCACTTTGGAACTTAAGCAAATAAACACTTATACTACGCTAGTAGGACATTAATAATAAGTTCTCGAAAGATGAAAAGCTTATTTGGTGTCAAAAGTACACTATTTTTGTATTTGGTGTGTATTTGCACGGTTTTATGCATGTGGGATAAAACGAGCGTGCCTTTGACGCGCTTTGGAACTTAAGCAAATAAACACATATAGTACGCTAATAAGGCATTAATAATAAGTTCTCAAACGATAAAATGCTTATTTGGGGTCAAAAGTACACTATTTTTGTAGTTGGAGTGTATTTGCACGGTTTTATGCATGTGGGATAAAACGTGTGCGCCTTTGACGTGCTTTGGAACTTAAGAAAATAAACACTTATACTACGCTAGTAGGACATTAATAATAAGTTCTCGAAAGATGAAAAGCTTATTTGGTGTCAAAAGTACACTATTTTTGTATTTGGTGTGTATTTGCACTGTTTTAAGCATTTGTTGGATAAAACGTGTGTGCCTTTGACGTGCTTTGGAACTTAAGCAAATAAACATATATAGTACGCTAATAAGGCATTAATAATAAGTTCTCCAATGATAAAATGCTTATTTGGTGTCAAAAGTACACTATTTTTGTATTTGGAGTGTATTTGCACGGTTTTATGTATGTGGGATAAAACGAGCGTGACTTTGACGCAGTTTGGAACTTAAGCAAATAAACACTTATACTACGCTAGTAGGACATTAATAATAAGTTCTCGAAAGATGAAAAGCTTATTTGGTGTCAAAAGTACACTATATTTGTATTTGGTGTGTATTTGCACTGTTTTACGCATTCGTTGGATAAAACGTGTGTGCCTTTGACGTGCTTTGGAACTTAAGCAAGTAAACATATATAGTACGCTAATAAGGCATTAATAATAAGTTCTCGAACGATAAAATGCTTATTTGGGGTCAAAAGTACACTATTTTTGTATTTGGAGTGTATTTGCACGGTTTTATGCATGTGGGATAAAACTAGCGTGACTTTGACGCAGTTTGGAACTTAAGCAAATAAACACATATAATACGCTAATAAGTGATAGGAGCATATTTATGTGACTTAGTTAGCTTGTTTTCTTGCATTTAGTTAGCTAAACTATGTTAATTATAGTGTTTAAAGTTATTTTCGTCCAATTTCAGGTCCTAAGTGTCAAAGTGACAAAAAGAAGCAATTTGGAGCATTCTAGAGCATTTTTGGGCCAAGATTGGATAGTGCAAACATGGAGGCTTGAGGGTGGACGAATTTGAAGAAAGGAATGCTTGGAATCAGTGATGTGAATTATAGTTAAGCACTCAAATTAAACCCTCTTGTTGTAGATTGTAGTATAGATGCAAGTAGGGATCGTTCTGGAACGGGGATTAGGAGGGCTTGCTAAAACCTCTAAACTGACTCTAAAACATAAAAACAAAGTTAAAGACACTAAACTAGACTCAAAGAATGCAAAACTAAAGTTTAAAACACTAAAACAAACCAAAAAACTCAAAACAGCACAGAAACACTCAAAACTGCCTTAAAAACACAATCTGGGCAGTTTTGACACTAAGGGATAATTTGGACGAAAATTGGTTTTAACTTGACTCAAGACACTTAAAAACACGAACTAAATGGATTTCTAACTAAAATGACACTTTAACATAAAGGGGGGTTTGGTTTTGACGAATTTGAAAACAAAACAAGAACTTTGTAAACTAAACAGATTTTTAAAACGAATTTGATTAAAGTGAATGGATGGAAAGCTAGCTAAGGGGTTCTTCTCCACATGTGTCACACTTGCATACAAAATGATTTCCAATTCCGTTTCAATTGCCATGCATTCTCAATGCCCCAAATTAACTGTGAATTGCACTAATTAACCCTCAGATTTCCCGTAAGTTATTGAATTGGATGATTGCATACAACAACCCAAAGCATTCCCCACAAGTTCCCTACATGAATTGCATAATAGAGATACATGCAGAAATCATTAAACTCTATGGAAACCATAAGCATTGACGAGGCACTTGTGATAGGAGCATATTTATGCGCCTTAGTTAGCTTGTTCTTGTGCATTTACATTGTTTTTCCTTAGTTAAAGTAATCTTTTAAGCTAGTTTTATGTGTTTTCAGGTTTTAAGGGCAAAGAATACTAAAAGATGCATTTTGGAGCCTTTTGGAGCAAAATGGAGCTTGGAATGGATGTCATATGCTTGGAGCCAAAGGAATGGACGAAATTGAAGATTTGAAGGGGTTAGGATTCCTAATCACAAGAGGATTCCTACTCCAACAAGGATTCCTACTTGAAGTAGGAAAGTTAAGCCTAGGGTTTCCTATTTTGGTTGACCTTTCCTAAACCTAAATGTCTCTAAATTTCAGCAACTTTGAAAGCCTTATATGCATTTTAGGACACAAAACAAAGGCACTAGACGACTTTTGGACCTTTGCCGCACTTGTTCCTACCTTCCCCTTCCCTTGCCGTGCAAGGGAACCCCTTCCCTTTCCTATTTCCTAGTTTCCTACTTTCCTAATCCCTTTTCCTTTAGTTTTAGGACATAAACCCCTTTCCAAACATCCAGCCGCACCTCCCTTGGCCTTTCCTCTTCCTTGCCGTGCAAGGGAGAGTGAATCTTTCCTATTTTCTGAATTAAAACACATTCCTAAAATGTTTTAAAGCCTTGCCGCACCTATTAGCTAATTCCCTTTAAGTTTTCTGATTTGATTTCCTATTTCTTTCTGCCTTTGACTTAATTTCTGATTACCTAAATCAACCTAGGGTTTTAATTCCTGATTTCCTTTAAATAAACCCCCTTGTTGCAGCCACAAACCATCCATTCACTACCATTCACGCCAGAAAACTTCACCCATTCTCTGCAGCCACCATCCTTCACAAAACACCATAGTTTCTGACCAAAAACCATCCTTGCCGCACCCTACATCCATCCTAAACACAATTCCAGCATCCTACACCATCCATAACCCCCAAATTCCATCATCAAACTTTGTGCCGCAATCAAGGAAGGGAAGGAGAGTTCTTGGACGTGCTTGCTGTTCACTTTGAATCGCTGGAGCGTTTAGGTGTTTTCTTTCTTTTGTTTTCAATGTCTAAACTTTATATTCTTTGTGTTGTGAGTATGAGGAACTAAACCCCCCTTAGTTAGGGGGTGATTCGAAACCATGTACATACTTGCAATATGAATTAATTACCTTTGGTTGTGATTTCATAAGTTATGAGTTCAATTCGTTTAACTGCTTGATGGATAACTTATTTGTGTATGTTGATTGAGAGTGCACGCTTAGTTTTCATGCATGAATATGATGCTAGAGTATAAGGTAGTTTCACCTAATAGTTACAACCTTATATTTCACAAGTAGTGAAGGTCGCTTATAAACGATCGCGTTAAATGAATTCTTGGCATTAGTTTCATGCTCATCATAGTAACGAAGGCCTCGTCAACACTTATAGTTCTCATGTTGCTTAATGATCTTTGATTGTATCTTTGTTGTGCTTTTCACGTAAGGAACTTTTGAAGAATGCTTTGAATTGTTGTATGCGCATTCCCATCCAATTCATTAACTTAAGGAGAACTTGAAGGTTAATTTAAGCGAACCTAATTAACTTGGGGTGTTGAGCTTCATAACTTATCGAAAGAACAACTGAAAATTGGTTTGTATGCAAGTGTGCCATGTGTGGAGAAGAACCCTCTAGCTAGCCTTCCATCCATAAGTTTCATCCAAAATCGTTTTTACAATCTGTTTTAATTACAAAGTTTGTGTCTTGTTTTCAATTTCGTCAAAACCAAATCCCCCTTTATTTTGAAGTGTTAAATTAGTTAGAATCTGTTTTGATTTGTGTTTTTAAGTGTTTTGATTCAAGTTAAAACCCAAATTCGTCCAATTTGGTGCTTGTGTCCAAAACTGCCCAGAAAGTGTTTTTAAGGCAGTTTTGAGTCTTTTGGTTGCTGTTTTGAGTCTTTTGCTTTGTTTTAGTGTTTTAAAGTTTAGTCTTGCATTCTTTGAGTCTAATTTAGTGTTTTAAACTTTGTTTTTACGTTTTTAAGTCAGTTTTCAAGTGTTTAGCAATCCCTCCTAATCCCCGGTCTAGAACGATCCCTACTTACATACTTTACTACAATTGTCAAAAGAGGGTTTAATTTGAGTGCTTAACTATTTTCGCATCAACTTGTTACTATGAATTGCATGAAACTTATGCCAAGAATTTACTTAACGCGATTGTGATCAACAACCTTTACTACCTGTGAATATAAGTTCGTAACGATTAGGTGAAACTCCCTTATATCCTAGCATTCAATTTATGCATGAAAATTAAGCGTGCACTCTCAACCAACATACACAAATCTGTCTAAATTCATGAAGATAAGTAAATTGAATTCACAACTTATGAAACACAATTGAATGTAATAAGATCATATAGCAAGCTTTAGACATGGTTTCGAATCCCCCCCTAGCCAAGGGGGGTTTAAGTTCTCATACTCACAGAACAAAGATAAATAAATTTAGACATTGAGAACAAAAGAAAGAAGACACCTAGACGCTCAAACGATCCAATCTTGAACAGCAAGCACGCCTATGGACATCCTCCTTCCTCCTCCTTGCTGCGGCACAACACTTGCAGGTATGTTTAGTGGGTTTTGGATGGTGTAGAATGGTGGAAGATGGTGTGGTGGTGTTTAGGGATGATGGGTGGTGCGGCTGGATGAGTTTTGGAGGGGAAAATATGGAGAATGGTGTAGAATGGTGCGGCTGCAATAGGGAGAATGATTTCTGACGAAGAAATATGGAGATGAATGATCTGCGGCAAGGGTTTAAAACTCATATATATAGGCTCCCAAAACCCTAGCAAGTCAGATTAGGCCTTTTAGAACCCAAACCCATCAGGAAAAGGCCAAAACTAATCAGAATTTGATGGGGAAAAGCCCAAGGGGTGCGGCAGATTAGGGTTTAGGGGAATTGGGCTTCTAGAATGCCTTGCAAGGCAAGGAACAAGGCCTCCTTGCTGAATTAGGTGCGGCTAGGGTGTATGAGAAGGTCCAAGGTGCGGCTAGGATGAGAGGGCTTGTCCAAGGCTTCTAGAACATGTAATTAGGCAACCAACATAATTTGGAAACCCCAAAAATGGAAACCTTCGCAAATGGAAACTTGCACAATTGGTAACTTTCAAGAATAGAAACTTGGTTTCCAATTCTCGACTCTTCCTTCTTCCTTCAATCCTAGGCTCATTTGATCTTCAATTTCGTCCATTCCCTTTGCTCCAAGCACATGCTATCCAAACTTGGCCCAAAAGTGCTCCAAAAGGCCCCAAAATGCATCTTCTTGCATACTTTGTCCTTAGAACCTGAAAACACACAAAATGGCTTAAAAGTCTACAATAACTAAGAAATAACAACGTAAATGCACAAGAACAAGCCAACTAAGTCGCCTAAATATGCTCCTATCAATCAGCCAAGAAAGGTGGAGAATTAAAATCAAGTTCAGAAAGATAAGATAGAAGCAAGAAATAAGGAACATTATCTCTAACCTTATCACCTTATCCTATCTTATCCTTGCCTTATCTTA
Organism: Cotoneaster glaucophyllus; assembly: GCA_036320875.1. Taxonomy (NCBI): domain Eukaryota; kingdom Viridiplantae; phylum Streptophyta; class Magnoliopsida; order Rosales; family Rosaceae; genus Cotoneaster; species Cotoneaster glaucophyllus. Next base: position 584,248 of record JAVVNS010000023.1, on the reverse strand, counting down.
TCTTTCCATACTTTTAGCCAAATAAGGGGGTTAATATCTGATTCTTATCTCCTAAAATTAGGGATTCTAGAAGCCTAAAAACCTGCTGAAACCTAAAATTAAACATGTGCTTCACATTCCCTAAAAACATGGCGCCTAGGCCTTGTTTCTAGAAGCTTTTCCTTCCAGCCGCACCCTTATCCCTTGTTCTTTGGGATTTCTGATTTCTAGAGGGGTTTTGGAGTCCAAAACCTATGCTAAAACCTCCTCCAGCCGTGCCCTACTCCTCCCTATATATATACATCTCTGCCGCACAAAATAAACACCATTCACAATCACAATTCACCCAAAAACACATCCTGCCGCAACCCTTCATAATTCAGCCCTTCCATCCATCTTCCACACCCCTTGCCGCACCTACCACCTATCCACACCACCTTCACACCTCCATACACACCCCTAGCCACTTGTGCCGCACCATAGCAAGGAGGAAGGAAAGGAGAAACGGCCTTGGAGCGTGCTTGCACCCAATCTGATTGCTGGGCGTTCTAGGTGTTTTCTACCTTATGTTTTCAATGTTTAATTTAATTTCTCTTGTTCTTGCTGTAATTATGAGAGGCTAAACTCGTTTTTAGCTAGAGGCTACTTTGAAACCATGATTTTATATGCGTTATGAGTTAATAAGTTTCAGTTACAGATTCTTGAGTTATGAATGCAATTGGCTTAACTGTTTGAATTAAAACTTATTTGTGTTTGTTGATTGAGGGTGCACACTTAATTTGCATGCATAAATCTGATGCTAGGATATAAGTGAGTTTCACATAATCGTTACAAACTTATGTTCAAAAGTAGTAAAGGTTGCTGGATCAATCGTGTTAAGTTCAATTCTTGGTGTGAGTAACATGATGTCATAGTTATGAATGCCTCGTCAATGCTTATGATTCTCAATGCACTTAATGATCTCTGATTGTGTCTCTATTATGATGTCATGTAGGGAAATTGATGAGACTAATTTGGTTGTAGATGCGTTGTCCGTCCAATTCAATGAAATTAGGAGAATCTGAGGGTTAATTAGTGATTGACACGGTTAATCTGGGGCATTGTCATTCTTAATTCAATGAAAACGTAACTGGAAGTTGATTCATATGCATATAATTCATGTGTGGATAAGGAAACCTCTAGCTAAGTCACCATCCATCCTAAAAACCCTAATTCGTGCAAATCTGTCTAGTTTAGTATTTCTGTTTGTTTTAGCTTAAAATCAATCTAAAATCAATCCCCCTTAACTTGTTTGAGTCTAATTAGTTATAATCTGTCTTAGTTTATGTTTTTGTGTGTTTTTGAGTCAAGTTTAATTAAATTTCGTCCAAGGTTGTGTCTAAAGTCTAGAATCTGTCCAATTGGTGTTTTTAAGCAGTTTTGAGTGTTTTGAGTTTGTTTTGAGTCTTGTGAACCTATTTAGAGTCCCTTGAGTTTATTTGAACGTTTTTAAGTTGTTTTTGTCTATTTGAGTCAGTTTGTGTTAGATTAGCAAGCCCTCCTAATCCCCGGCCTAGAACGATCCCTACTTGCATTAAATACTACAATCGATAAAAAGAGGGTTAATTTGTGTGCTTAACTAATATTCACATCAAATTTTGGCGCCGTTGCCGGGGATTAGCAACATTGCTAATCCCTTTTGTTTATTTTCGTTTGTTTTAAGTCTAGTTGCTGACTCTTGTTATTTTCTTTGTTTTTCAGGTACTAGTTTATGACTCGAAGTTCCCAAACTATTAGTAAGAACATCTTGGATTTTGACGACGATTTTGAGCGAACTTTGAGAAGGAAAAGAAAGACCCCAGAACCTGATCTATCTAGTTCAAGTTCTGAGGTTGAAGTTGAGGAACAAGAAGAGGCCGAATCTGAGGAGATAGAGGAGGCCGAGTTTGAGGAAGATATGGCTGCAGATAATCGAACTATTAAGGAGCTTTCGGCCTCGGGATTGGATAATGCAGTACCTCTATGTATCCAATATCCTAGGGCAGCCCCAGATAAGACCGCCGAGTTCGAATTGAAGTCAAGCTTGTTGCATCACATTCCCAAATACCATGGGTTGTCCATGGAGGATCCAAACAAGCATTTGAAAGAGTTTGAAGTGGTTTGCTCGAGTATGACACCCATTAACGTTGATGGGAATATTTAAAAGATGAAAGCCTTTCTCATTGTTGGATCTAAACCATTCTCATTGTTGGAGAAGGCTAAAGATTGGTTGTACGAATTGGCGCGCGGAACTGTCACATCTTGGGAGAGCATGAAACGAGTGTTTTTGGAGAAATTTTTCCCAACTTCAAGAGTAATTCTCTTGAGGAAACGGATTAGTGGCATCGAACAAAAGGAAGGTGAGTCGATTCCCTCTTATTATGAACGTTTTAAAACTCTTGTAGCCTCATGTCCACAGCATCAAATGAAGGAGGAGCTGCTCATTCAATATTTCTACGAAGGACTCCTTCCAATTGAACGCCAAATGCTAGATGCCTCAGCGGGTGGTGCGTTGGTTGACAAGACTCCGGTGGCTGCCAAGACTTTAATTGCAAACCGAGCTCTCAACGCACAACAATATGAAGGCCATGGACAGAGAGAAGCCCCACGGCAGCAACATATCAATGAGGTAAGTGCAGTTTCCGATATTCAATCACAATTGGCTAATCTCACCCTCCTTGTGTCTCAGGTTGTCGAATGACCAAAAGCACCACCACCTACAATCTGTGGCGTGTGCACCATACAAGGGCATACCTCTGAAATTTGCCCTCAATTGATTGAGAATGGAGGATGGGAAAGTGCCAATTCTATTGGATTTCAAGGCCAAAACCAAACCCAATACGATCCATACTCGAATACTTACAACCCCGGATGGAGAGATCCCCCTAATATGAAGTGGAGAGAGCCTCAACAACCTATGCAACAAGGGGGATTTCGGCAAAACCCCCCTGGGTTTCCACGGCCATATCAACAAAATCAGCCACTCCCGGCCTCATCTAACTCAGGTACGTCCATAGGAAGTGATCAAGCTACTCAGTTACTAACCTCTATTTTGCAGGGGTTACAAAAGCAAGACAATCGGATAGCAAACAATGAGAAGGAGATGATGGACATGAAGAAACAAATTGGGCAGATTTCAGAATTCCTAGGGCAGTTTAGAGAACAAGGCAAACTTCCTAGTTCAACCACTGTGAATCCGAAGGGAGGATTTGAATCTGCCAAGGCCATTACTCTAAGAAGTGGCAAAGAAGTTGGGAACCATCCTAAGACATCCAAATCTGCCCAAAAAGAGGACGAGAAATTGTTGCAAGAAGAGGCAGAGAATGAGGAGACCACGGCAAGGAGGGATGCACCCTTGCCGCAGCCTTTGAATGGACCTACACATTCCAAAACGTCCAACACAAGTAAGTTGGGTCCAAATTTGATTAATTCTAACCCTATTCCACCCAATGCACCCTTTCCTAGCAGATTTATGCAATCAAAGAACGAAGAAGGGGAAAAAGATGTTCTAGAGACGTTTAGGAAAGTGCATGTCAATATTCCGCTTCTTGATGCAATTAAGCAAATTCCCAAGTATGCCAAGTTTTTGAAGAAGCTTTGTACAACAAGGAAACGGATTCGGGAGAAAGAAGTGGTCCAGGTAAGTGAGAATGTTTCTGCGATCTTACAAAGAAGACTACCACCTAAATGCAAAGATCCGGGTAGTTTCACGTTTCCTTGTGTTATTGGAAATACTAAGTTTGAACATGCTATGCTAGATTTAGGTGCATCAATTAATGTCATGCCATATTCTGTTTATGCATCTATGAATCTAGGAGAGCTCAAAAAGGATGGTGTTGTTATTCAATTGGCTGATAGATCTAACGCATATCCAAAAGGAGTTTTGGAGGATGTTTTTGTGCAGGTAGACCATTTGATTTTTCCTGCAGATTTTTATGTGCTTGACATGGAGGAAACCGCCCACTCTCCATCACCGCCACTCTTACTTGGACGACCTTTCATGAAAACAGCCAACACCAAGATTGATGTGGCTAAAGGAGCAGTAACGATGCAATTTGGTGGTGATATGATTAATTTTAAAATTTCTGAATCAGTTGAGCATACTAATGATGTTCATTCTTGTTGTGTTATTAATGTAATTAAAGATATAAGGCAGGAATGTTCATCACTAATCAAGCAGAATGGATTTCAACCCACCAAAGAAGAAGGAATTGGAGTAGGAAATTCGGTCACAACCCTCAAAAAGCCCAATCTAGCCGAGAGCAACCATTGTGCAATTCTCGACAAATCTGCCACTTCAATGCAATACATGGGTAAGTCTCCAATTCCAAAATCAATTCCCATTTCGACTAATAGGTTGTTACCTTCTTTGGTGCAGGGACTTAATCGAACAAAAGGTGGTGAGAAAGTTCACCTTGACGTAAGGAAGCAAAACACCAAAAACAGAAAGGATCACTATCCGCTTCCATTCAAGGATTCAATGCCTAGACGTTTTAAGAAGTATGTCGTGAAGGCCATTCCCTTCCATGCCGTGGGCACCAATGAAGCTTGAACCGAGGAACCGTCCGGCTGCAAGACGTTAAAGCAAGCGCTTCTTGGGAGGCAACCCATGCATTCGAATAAAGAAGACCTAGGAACAACCGGCTCAAACCCAGATTTGCGTTCCTAACTCTACTCCTTATTGCATTTACTTTGCCATATTAGTGTCATGATTAGTTAGTTGTTGCTTGCTGTGTGTTTTATGTGTGTTTTGTTTTAAACATTGAGGACAATGTTTGGTTTAAGTGTGGGGGGGTAAAATTGAACGAGGACACACTTGAAACAACCATAACAAAGGCCGTAGAACTCAAAAACAAGGAAGGGGATGACATGCATACCCACGACCACAATGAGGACTTGTGTGCCGTGCCTCTCAAGGAGGGTTTGATTGAGACCGTGGCTGCCCTTGAGTCATTGCCTCGACATGTTGGTAAGTCTCCGAGCCTAAGTTCAATTTCAGTTTCTACTAACAAGTTGTTGCCTTCCGTTGTGCAGCCACCATCTCTTGAAATTAAGCCATTGCCGGACCATTTGAAATATGTTTTCTTGGGAGATGACGAGACGTTGCCCGTCATTGTGTCATCCACACTCACGGCACAAGAGGAGGGCAAGCTTTTGAGGGTGTTACGAGAGTACAAGACGGCTATAGGTTGGACCTTGGCCGACATTAAGGGGATTAGTCCCACCACTTGCATGCACCGAATACTTCTTGAGGAGGGGGCCAAACCATCTCGAGAGGCTCAACGCCGTCTCAACCCTCCTATGATGGAAGTAGTGAAGAAGGAGATAATCAAGCTTTTAGATTGTGGGGTGATCTATCCTATTTCTGATAGCCGTTGGGTCTCACCAACGCAAGTTGTTCCCAAGAAATCTGGAGTGACGGTTGTCAAGAATGAGGAGAATGAGCTTGTGCCTACACGAGTGCAAACTGGATGGCGAGTGTGTATCGATTATAGGAAGCTAAACGCCACAACAAGGAAAGATCACTTTCCTTTGCCATTCATCGACCAAATGCTTGAAAGGTTAGCCGGTCATGCTTTTTATTGTTTTCTTGATGGTTATTCCGGTTATAACCAAATTGTGATTGCTCCTGATGATCAAGAGAAAACTACTTTTACATGTCCTTTTGGAACTTTTGCTTATCGTCGCATGCCCTTTGGGTTATGCAACGCACCTGCCACATTCCAAAGGTGCATGGTAAGTATTTTCTCGGATTATGTTGAGAAAATTATTGAAGTGTTTATGGATGACTTTAGTGTGTTTGGCGACTCCTTTGATAATTGTTTGAATAATCTGACTTTGATATTGAAAAGATGTGTTGAAACTAACCTTGTCTTGAATTGGGAAAAATGTCATTTTATGGTTAAACAAGGTATAGTTTGTTTCAGAAAGAGGAATTGAGGTAGATAAGTCAAAAATAGACCTTGTACGTCACTTACCCTCTCCTACTTCGGTTAGAGAGGTTCGTTCTTTTCTTGGCCATGCAGGGTTCTATAAGCGATTTATCAAAGAATTTTCCAAGATTGCACAACCTTTGTGCCGTCTCCTCCAAAAGGAAGTGGCCTTCGAGTTCACAAAGGAGTGTGAGGCGGCATTCAAGCATCTCAAGGACATGCTTACCACGGCACCAATCATTGTGCCACCAGATTGGAGTCTCCCGTTCGAACTTATGTGTGATGCATCCGATTATGCATTAGGCGCTGTTTTGGGGCAAAGAAAAGACAAGCAGCCACATGTGATCTATTATGCCTCTCGGACGTTGAATGATGCCCAATTGAACTACTCCACTACGGAAAAAGAACTTCTTGCTGTTGTCTTTGCTTTAGATAAGTTTCGGTCTTATTTAATTGGAACTAAAGTGATTGTTTATTCTGATCATGCAGCTTTGAAGTACTTGCTTACGAAAAAGGAAGCAAAACCTAGGCTTATTCGTTGGATGCTTCTTCTTCAAGAGTTTGACATTGAAATCCGAGACAAGAAAGGAAGCGAGAATGTAGTGGCTGACCACCTAAGCCGTATGACACATGGTGAGGATGTTGATGCCGTGCCTATCCATGAGGTTTTCCCCGATGAGCAGCTGCTGTCCATTGAGGTAAGTGAACCATGGTATGCCGATTTGGTTAATTACTTAGTGTCTAAACAACTTCCCAGCACTTTAAGCAAGCACCAATGTGATAAATTGAGAAAAGATGCACGATTCTATGTTTGGGATGACCCTTATTTGTGGAAGTATTGCTCTAATCAGATTTTGCGTAGATGTGTGCATGATTGTGAATTTCATTCAATTTTAAAGTTTTGTCACACTTATGCTTGTGGTGGACACTTTGGCACACAAAGAACGTCTTTAAAGGTTCTTGAATGTGGTTTTTATTGGCCTACTTTGTTTAAAGATGCTAGAACTTTTTGTTTAACTTGTGATCGTTGCCAAAGAACCGGAAATATAGGTACTAAGGATCAAATGCCGCAGCAACCACTCTCTTTTGTGGAAATTTTTGATGAGGGTATTGATTTCATGGGTCCCTTTCCCCCATCTTTTGGTTTCACTTATATCTTGCTAGCTGTTGATTATGTTTCGAAATGGGTGGAAGCAAAAGCCACCCGTACTAACGATTCTAAGGTGGTTGCAGATTTTGTGAAAACTAACATTTTTGCTAGGTTTGGGATGCCCCGAGTTCTCATTAGTGATGGAGGTTCCCACTTCTGTAATCGTACCATTGAGGCTTTGCTCAAGAAGTACAACGTCACGCATAAGGTTTCAACACCTTACCATCCTCAAACCAATGGGCAAGCCGAGGTTTCAAATCGGGAGATCAAACAGATCCTAGAGAAGACCGTGGGGCCATCAAGGAGAGATTGGAGCTTACGTTTAGATGATGCATTGTGGGCATATCGTACGGCCTACAAAACTCCACTTGGCATGTCACCTTTTCGGCTCATCTATGGCAAACCATGTCATTTGCCCGTAGTTAGAGCACAAGGCACATTGGGCTGTGAAGACCTTCAACATGGACATAGATGCGGCTGGGGTCCATAGAAAGCTCCAATTGAATGAACTCGAAGAGATTAGACACGAGGCGTATGAGAATGCACGCATTTACAAGGACAAGACCAAGGCATATCATGATAAGATGCTTCGGACCAAGACATTCTCAAAGGGGCAGAAAGTGCTTCTCTTTGATTCTCGACTTCGATTATTCCCCGGTAAGTTATGTTCTAAGTGGATTGGACCTTTTGTTGTTACTAATGTTTTTCCCTATGGTGCAGTCCAAGTCCAAAGCTTGAAAACCGGACAAGAATTCAAGGTGAATGGGCATCGTTTGAAGCCCTATTATGACCTGTTTGAGGAGCATGTGGTGGAGGACATATCCCTCCATGCCGTGGGTTCTAGTGATGTTTGAAGGAACCGATTCGTCCGGCTGCACGACGTTAAAGCAAGCGCTTCGTGGGAGGCAACCCATGCCAATAAAGACACCTAGAATCGGCTCTTACCCCAGATTTGCTTTCTGTCACCATTTTCCTTGCTGCCTTTAGTTATTTATGTTTATTTGCTGTTTGTTTGCTTATCTTTATGTTAGTTTCTGTTTAAAACATTGAGGACAATGTTTGAATTAAGTGTGGGGGGGTAAACAAGTTGTTTATGCATGATTTTCGTGGGTTCTATTCACCTATCACTTGCAATGTTGTTTCTCACTGTTTCTGTGTGTTTTAGTGTGTTTTGAGCTGTTTTTATGCATGTTGAAGTAAAAATCCGAAAAGTGATAAAAATTTGAAAAAAATTGTTTTGAAAAAGCCAAAAAAGAGTTGTTTTGTGTGTTTGTTTGTGTCTTAGGGTACCTTCCAACACAATGATGAGGATTTGGTTTTTAATTGCATGACTGTTAAGGAAAGTTGTAAACATGGATGGAAGTTTGATTTACTCTTTGGTTTATGCTTGGTTGTCGTTGTAGCTTATGAATTCACATGTAATCATAAAGAAAAAAATCAGTTTTTGTAACATGCTTGAAGGAAAGAACTCAACTTAACGCTACAACCTTGAGAGACTTGAGCCTAAACGTTCTTTGGAGTGAAATAATCTGTGCATTGTTGTTTTCTAAAGTCGTTGCATGATTTCATTATTCTTTGATTGGTTACTACTTAGAAGGCGTTTCATCATTTAGTTCCAAATGCTAGAACTCATATCCGTTTCATTCAAAGCATGATGTTGATTTGCATAACACACAAACAAGATGAAGTTGTGTAGTGAACCAAGAGCCAAACAGCCATTCCCTTGCTTTGTGTTTAGGTTAACCCCGTTGAGCCTCGTTTAGCCTATTTTCTTTCTTAACCCACATCATCCTCACCTAGCCTAGAATAGGACCATCCAATCCCTTGTTCTTGAAGCATAGTAAAGCATGACTTAGAGGAATTCCTTTTGAGTAGTTGTGTGCAGGAAACAAGTGTGGGGGAAAGAATTTGTGTGTGTATGCCAAAGTGCACGGGTAGAGAGAAAAGAAAAGAAGAAATTTCGTATGAAAAAGAAAAGAGAAAAGAAAAAGTGTGAAAAGAATGAAAAATAGTTGAAAAATATGAGAAAAAGAGTTCCAAAGTGTTGATTGTTGAAGAAAGGGTCCAAAAAGTTGAATTAGGCCCTAAATGTTGAATAAATCTTCCCTTGTGTTTAAAAGTTGATTTCTGCACTCTAAATTGAATTCTAAGTGTCAATTTCATTACTTTGCTTACTATTGCTTAAAGAACGTTTGTTTATCCTTACCTTTCTTTCTTAACCAATACCCTAGCCCCGTTACAACCCTTAACTTCAATCTTGAGTGTTGTGTGTTTCAATATGTGGAGTTTGGGATTGATATGAGCATATGGTGTCACTGGTTCTCGCATCTAAGTAGTAGCATTCCATTCATGAGATCATATCTATACATACTCCAGAAATTGCTTTATTTGCTATAATCATATGTGAGTGTTCGTTTTCATGATTACATCAATCTTCTCACATATACTTAGTGTAGGGTGTGTAGTCAGAAATTCTGAGTGAAAATAGAGAGTATCTTGTAAGGAATTGAGCTAATTCTCTAAGGCATGTTACTACATTCAAGTCGTTGTTTTAATTGGTTAAATGTGAACTAGTAAGTGGTGACTATGATTAAGTATGCGCTTAAATGTAAAGATGACTAAAATCTGTGGGAATGATGATCTTTGGCATGTCATGTGCGTTGGAAATCCCTGAGGCAAATGTTGGAAGGTCTAGAGTGTGTTTGTTTGTTTTGTTTGTTTTGTTCTTTCGTTTTGCTCGAGGACTAGCAAAAGCTAAGTGTGGGGGAATTTGATAGGAGCATATTTATGCGACTTAGTATGCTTGTTCTCATGCATTTACGTTGTTATTTCTTAGTTATTCTAGTATTTTGAGTTAGTTTCGTGTGTTTGTAGGTTTAATGGGCTTATGAAGCAATAAGGTGCATTTTGGAGCCTTTTGGAGCATATTGGAGCTTTGAATGAAGGACATATGTATGGAGCAAAAGGAACGGACGAAATTGAAGACTTGAAGTGAAGGATTCCTAATTGAAGATGGATTCCTAATTGAAAGAGGATTCCTAGAAGGACAAGGATTCCTAATTGCACAAGGATTCCTACTTGGAATAGGAAAGTTAAGCCTAAGTTTCCTATTTTGGTTGACCTTTCCTAAACCAAATTTCCTTAAGTTCCAGCCACAAAGCATGGGCCCTAAAGAATTTTGGACACCTAATTCCCACCCTAAGAAGGGTGCCGCACCTTTTCCTCTTCCCACACACCCTTGCCGCACCAATCTTCACATTCCCCTTTTAATTTCACCCAAAATCAGCAAGGAGAGCACATTCCTCTTCCTTGCCGCAAGTCCTTACCCTTTTCTTTTGGTTTTCTGACCTTGGGCCTTATTTCCTCTAAGTTTTGGATTTAATTCTCTAACCTAATTAAACTCTGAGCCTTGTTACCCAAAACCCTTTAAATACACACCCTTGCCGCACCCTCTAGGGATCATTCATTCACCATTCAGCCCATTCATTCACAAACACATCACAGCCGCACCTCACCATCCCATTCACTCACTACCCTCCCTTGCCGCAGCCATCCATCACCATAACCACCCATCTCGTCCATCAAACCACCTCCATAACTACCCAAAACACCTTGTGCCGCAGCAAGGAGAAGAAGGAAGAGAAGACTACTCTTGGATGCAAAGGCTTGAGCGTTGGAGCATTCTAGGTGTAGTTTGTTTTATGTTTATGTTCAATTTCTTATTCTCTGATTTTGTTGCAGACATGAGTGGCTAAATCCCTAGTTAGCTAGGGGGAAGTTTGTAGCCATGAACATGCTTGTGAAATAAATCGATTGCTTTCAATTGTGATTTGATGAGTTTTTGAATGCAATTCAATTAACTATTTGATTGATAACTTATTTGTGTATGTTGATTAAGGATGCATACTTGGTTTTCATGCACAGATTTGATGCTAGATTATGAATGAGTTTCACCTAATCGTTACAAGTTCATAGTCACAAGTAGTGGAGGTTGCTTATAAACAATCGCGTTAATTGAATTCTTGACAAACGTATCATGCATTCATAGTTACGAATGTCTCGCCAACACTTATGATTTTCATGGAACTTAATGATTTCTAATTGTATCTCTATTATGCATTCATGTAGAGGACTTTTGGAGAATAATTTGGATTGTCGCATGCATTCATCCAATTCAATGATTCAAGGAAAATCTGAGGGTTAATTTGTGCATCACGGTTAATCTGGGGTGTTGGGCTTCATAATTCATTGGAAAGAATTGGAAATCGATTTATGTGCAAGTGTGTCATGTGTGAAAAACGGACCTCTAGCTAATCCATCAACCATCTGAGTTCCAAACGTTTTTAACATTGTTTGCTCTTGAATCTGCCTAGTTTACATTCTGTTTGTTTTAGCTTTAAATTCGTCCAAATCAAAACCCCCCATTTACTTTCTTGTTCTAAAGTGTCTTAAATATGTTTTGTTCATGTTTTAAGTGTTTTTGAGTCAAACCAAACTCATATTTTCGTCCAAAGTTCATTTAAGGTCAGAAACTGCCTAACTAGTGTTTTTAGGCAGTTTTGAGTGTTTTCAGCCCGTTTTGAGTCTTTTGAACTTGTTTTGAGTCTTGTGAGTCTTTCCTTACGTTTTTAACTTTGTTTTTATGTTTTAGAGTCAGTTTAGAGGTTTTAGCAAGCCCTCCTAATCCCCGGTCCAGAACGATCCCTACTTGCATCTATACTACAATCTACAACAAGAGGGTTAATTTGAGTGCTTAACTATTCTCACATCAATGCACAAATTAACCCTCAGATTTTCCCTATATCATTGAATTGGATGAATGCATACAACAATCCAAATTATTCTCCAAAAGTCCTCCACATGAATGCATAATAGAGATACAATCAGAAATCATTAAGTTTCATGAAAATCATAAGTGTTGGCGAGACATTCGTAACTATGAATGCATGATACGTTTGCCAAGAACTCAATTAACGCGATTGTGACAAGCAACCTTCACTACTTATGAATATAAACTTGTAACGATTAGGTGAAACTCATTTATATTCTAGCATCAAGTTCGTGCATGAAAACTAAGTATGCATCCTTAATCAACAAACAAGAACAAGTTATGAATAAAACAGTTAATCGAATTGCATTCACAACTTATTAAATCACAACTGGAAGAAATCAATTCATATCTCAAGCATGTCCATGGCTTCAAACTTCCCCCTAGCTAATTAGGGGTTTAGCCACTCATGACTACAACAAAATCAGAGAATAAAGAAGTAGACATTGAAAAGAAGAATGAATTACACCTAGAAGTCTCCAATCTGCACTCTTTGGAACTCCAAAGCTCTCTTCTTCTCCACCTTGCTGCGGCACCAATGGTTAAGGGTCAGGATGGATGTGTTTTGGGTGAAGAGATGGATGGTTAAGGTGGTGGAAGGCTGCGGCAAAGGGTAGGGAGGAAAGATGATGGCTGCGGCAGAGAATGGTTGTGGGTGAATGGTTGTGGCTGAATGTTTGGATGGTGAATGAATGATCTCTAGAGGGTGCGGCAGAGATGTATATTTAAAGGGTTTTGGGTAACAAGGCTCAGAAATCAATTTAGGTTAGAGAATTAAATCCAAAACTTAGAGGAAATAAGGCCCAAGGTCAGAAAATTAAAGGAAAGGGTAAGGGACTTGCGGCTAGGGTTTTGGGAAAGGGAAAGGTCTTCCAAAGAAAGGGAAACCTCCCTCCTTGCACGGCAAGGAGGGGAGAGGGCATGGATGTGTGCGGCAAGGGTTCTTTGATGTGGGAAAGGTCTTATTTTGTGCTGAAACTTAGAGACTTTTAAGATTAGGAAAGGTCAAAACCAAAAGAGGAAACCCTGGCTTAACTTTCCTACTCCAAGTAGGAATCCTTGTTTCATTAGGAATCATCTTTCAACTAGGAATCCTATTTCACTTAGGAATCCTTCTTCCATTAGGAATCCTTCTTCAATTAGGAATCCTTCTTCAATTAGGAATCCTTCGTTCATTCCTTTAACTCCATTATGCTCCAAAAAGGCTCCAAAATGCACCTTATTGCTTCATAAGCCTTTTTAACCTACAAACACACGAAACTAACTCAAAATACAAAAATAGCTAAGAAATAACAACGTAAATGCATGAAAACAAGCATACTAAGTCGCATAAATATGCTTCTATCAAATTCCCCCACACTTAGCTTTTGCTAGTCCTCGAGCAAAACGAAAGAACAAAACAAACAAAACAAACAAAACAAACAAACACACTCTAGACCTTCCAACATTTACCTCAGGGATTTCCAACGCACATGACATGTCAAAGATCATCATTCCCACAGATTTTAGTCATCTTTACACTTAAGCGCATACTTAATCATAGTCACCACTTACTAGTTCACATTTAACCAATTAAAACAACAATTTGAATGTAGTAACATGCCTTAGAGAATTAGCTCAATTCTTTACAAGATACTCTCTATTTTCACTCAGAATTTCTGACTACACACCCTACACTAAGTATATGTGAGAAGATTGATGTAATCATGAAAACGAATACTCACATATGTTTATAGCAAAGAAAGCATTTTCTGGAGTTATGAATGAATATGATCTCATGAATGGAGTGCTACTACTTAGACGCGAGAACCAGTGACACCATATGCTCATACCAATCCCAAACTCCACAAATTGAAACACACAACACTCAAGATTGAAGTTAAGGGTTGTAACGGGGCTAGGGTATTGGTTAAGAAAGAAAGGTAAGGATAAACAAACGTTCTTTAAGCAATAGTAAGCAAAGTAATGAAATTGACACTTAGAATTCAATTTAGAGTGCAGAAATCAACTTTTAAACACAAGGGAAGATTTATTCAACATTTAGGGCCTAATTCAACTTTTTGGACCCTTTCTTCAACAATCAACACTTTGGAACTCTTTTTCTCATATTTTTCAACCCTCTTTCATTCTTTTCACACTTTTTCTTTTCTCTTTTCTTTTTCATACGAAATTTCTTCTTTTCTTTTCTCTCTACCCGTGCACTTTGCCACACACGCACAGATTCTTTCCCCCACACTTGTTTCCTGCACACAACTACTCAAAAGGAATTCCTCTAAGTCATGCTTTACTATGCTTCAAGAACAAGGGATTGGATGGTCCTAATCTAGGCTAGGTGAGGATGATGTGGGTTAAGAAAGAAAATAGGCTAAACAAGGCTCAACGGGGTTAAACCTAAACACATTTTGCACGGGGGATGGCTGTTTGGCTCTTGGTTTTCTACACAACTTCATCTTGTTTGTGTGTTATGCAAATCAATATCATGCTTTGAATGAAACGGATGTGAGTTCTAGCATTTGGAACTAAATGATGAAACGCCTTCTAAGTAGTAACCAAGCAAAGAATAATGAGATCATGCAACGACTTTAGAAAACAACAATGCACAGATTTTAACTCTCCAAAGAACGTTATAAGCTCAAGTCTCTCAGGGTTATAGCGTTAATTTGAGTTCCTTCCTTCAAGCATGTTACAAAAACTAATTTTTTTCTTTGTGATTACATGTGAATTCATAAGCTATAACCACAACCAAGCATAAACCAAAGGTATATCAAACTTCCATCCATGTTTACAACTTTCCTTAATAGTCATGCAATTAAAAACCAAATCCTCATCATTGTGTTGGAAGGTACCCTAAGACACAAACAAACACACAAAAACAACTCTTTTTGGGTTTTTCAAAACAATTTTTTCAAATTTTTATCAGTTTTCGGATTTTTTCTTCAACATGCATAAAAACAGCTCAAAACACACTAAAACACACAAAAACAGTGAGAAACAACATTGCAAGTGATAGGTGAATAAAACCCACGAAATTCATGCAAAAACAGATTGTTTACCCCCCCACACTTAAATCAAACATTGTTCTCAATGTTTCAAACAGAAACTCTCATAAAAACAATCAAACACACAACACAGAAACATATATAAATAAGGGCAGCAAGGAGAGCAGAGTTGAAAGAAAGCAAATCTGGAAGTAGAGCCGATTCTAGGTGTCTTTATTGGCATGGGTTGCCTCCCATGAAGCGCTTGCTTTAACGTCTTGCAGCCGGACGAAAAAGACCCTTCAAACATCATTGGAGCCCACGGCATGGAGAGTTGTCTCCTCCACCACATGCTCCTCGAACAGGTCGTAATAGGGCTTCAAACGATGCCCATTCACCTTGAATTCAAGTCCGGTTTTCAAGCTTTGGACTTGGACTGCACCATGAGGAAAGACATTAGTAACAACAAAAGGTCCAATCCACTTAGAACGTAACTTACCGGGGAATAACCGAAGTCGAGAGTCAAAGAGAAGCACTTTCTGCCCCTTGGAGAAAGTCTTGGTGCGAAGCATCTTATCATGATATGCCTTGGTCTTGTCCTTGTAAATGCGAGCATTCTCATAAGCCTCATGTCTAATCTCTTCGAGTTCATTCAATTGGAGCTTCCTATGAATCCCAGCCGCATCTATATCCATGTTGAAGGTCTTCACAGCCCAATGTGCCTTGTGCTCTAACTCGACGGGCAAATGACATGGCTTGCCATAGATGAGCCGAAAAGGAGACATACCAAGTGGAGTTTTGTAGGCCGTACGATATGCCCACAGTGCATCGTCTAAACGTAAGCTCCAATCTCTCCTTGATGGCCCCACTGTCTTCTCTAGGATCTGTTTGATCTCCCTATTTGAAACCTCGGCTTGCCCATTGGTTTGAGGATGGTAAGGTGTTGAAACCTTATGCGTAACGTTGTACTTCTTGAGCAAAGCCTCAATGGTTAGATTACAGAAGTGGGAACCTCCATCACTAATGAGAACTCTAGGCATCCCAAACCTAGCAAAAATGTTAGTTTTGACAAAATCTGCAACCACCTTAGAATCGTTAGTACGGGTGGCTTTAGCTTCCACCCATTTTGAAACATAATCAACAACTAGCAAGATATAAGTGAAACCAAAAGAGGGAGGGAAAGGACCCATAAAATCAATACCCCACACATCAAAAATTTCAACAAAGGAGAGGGGTTGCTGCGGCATTTGGTCCTTTGCACCTATATTTCCCGTTCTTTGACATCGATCACAGGTTAGACAAAAAGTTCTAGTATCTTTAAACAAGGTAGGCCAATAAAAACCACATTCAAGAACCTTTAAAGCCGTTCTTTGTGTGCCAAAGTGTCCACCACAAGCATAAGTGTGACAAAACTTTAAAATTGAATGAAATTCACAATCATGCACACATCTACGCAAAATCTGATCAGAGCAATACTTCCACAAATAGGGGTCATCCCAAACATAGAACCGTGCATTTTTTCTCAATTTATCACATTGGTGCTTGCTTAGAGTGCTTGGAAGTTGTTTAGACACTAAGTAATTAACCAAATCGGCATACCATGGTTCACTTACCTCAATGGACAGCAGCTGCTCATCGGGGAAAGTTTCAGGGATAGGCACGGCCTGATCATCATGGAGCATGCGGCTTAAATGGTTAGCCACCACATTCTCGCTCCCTTTCTTGTCTCGAATCTCAATGTTAAACTCTTGGAGGAGAAGCATCCAACGAATGAGCCTAGGTTTGGCTTCCTTCTTTGTTAGTAAGTACTTCAAAGCTGCATGATCAGAATAAACAATCACTTTAGTTCCAATTAAATAAGACCGAAACTTATCTAAAGCAAAGACAACAGCAAGAAGTTCTTTTTTCGTTGTGGAGTAGTTCAATTGGGCATCATTGAGGGTCTGAGAGGCATAGTAGATAACATGCGGCTGCTTGTCTTTTCTTTGCCCCAAAACAGCTCCTAATGCATAGTCGGATGCATCACACATAAGCTCGAACGGAATGCTCCAATCTGGTGGCAATATGATTGGTGCCGTGGTAAGCTTTTCTTTGAGCAGTTTGAATGCCAACTCACACTCTTCATCAAACTTGAAGGGCACATCCTTTTGAAGCAATCGGCAAAGGGGGGTGGAAATCTTGGAAAAGTCCTTGATAAATCGCCTATAAAACCCTGCATGGCCAAGGAAAGAACGAACCTCTCTAACCGAAGTAGGAGAGGGTAAGTGACGTACAAGGTCTATTTTTGATTTATCTACTTCAATTCCTTTTTTAGAAACAATATGGCCTAAAACTATACCTTGTTTAACCATAAAATGACATTTTTCCCAATTCAAGACAAGGTTAGTTTCAACACACCGTTTCAAGATCAAAGTCAAATTATCCAAACAATTATCAAAAGAGTCCCCAAACACACTGAAATCATCCATAAAGACCTCAATAATCTTTTCAACAAAATCAGAGAATATACTTACCATACACCTTTGGAAAGTGGCAGGTGCGTTGCATAAGCCGAATGGCATGCGACGATAAGCAAAAGTACCAAAGGGACACGTGAAGGTGGTCTTCTCTTGGTCCTTCGGGGCTATCACAATTTGGTTATATCCAGAATATCCATCAAGAAAACAATAAAAAGCATGTCCGGCTAACCTTTCAAGCATTTGGTCGATGAATGGCAAAGGGAAGTGGTCTTTCCTTGTTGTGGCGTTTAGCTTCCTATAGTCAATACAAACTCGCCATCCCGTTTGAACTCGTGTAGGCACAAGCTCGTTCTCCTCATTCTTGACAACCGTGACTCCGGACTTCTTAGGAACAACTTGAATTGGTGAGACCCAACGGCTATCGGAAATAGGATAGATCACTCCACAATCCAAGAGCTTGATTATCTCCTTCTTCACTACTTCCATCATAGGAGGGTTGAGACGGCGTTGAGCCTCTCGTGATGGTTTAGTCCCCTCCTCAAGAAGTATGCGGTGCATGCAAGTGGTGGGGCTAATTCCCCTAATATAGGCCAAGGTCCACCCTATGGCTGTTTTGTATTCTCGTAGCACCCTCACAAGCTTCCCTTCCTCTTGTGCCGTGAGTATGGAAGATACAATGACGGGCAATGTCTCGTCCTCTCCCAAAAACACATATTTTAAATGGTCCGGCAAGGGCTTAAGTTCAAGAATAGGTGCCTGAACAACAGAGGGTAACGTCTTAGTAGAAACTGAACTCGGAATTGAGAGCGGAACCTTACCATATTGTTGTGGAAGTGACTCAAAAGCCGCCACAACTTCTGCAACCTCTTCATTGAAGGGCACGGCCCTATATTGCACAATCTGGCCGTGGGGTTGCAAGGGCTCCATGGCTTGATTCTTGAGTTCTACGCCTTTTGTTATGGTTGTCTCAAGTGCGTCCTCGTTCAATTCTTCAAGGTATGCCTGTGCCAAAGAGTCAATAACATCAATGGAAAAACAAGAATGGTCATCAACGGGATATCTCATAGTATCAGAAATATTAAAATCAATAACTTCCCCATCGAATTCCATAGTCAAAGTGCCCTTAAACACATCTATCTTCGTGCGGGCTGTCTTCATGAATGGCCTACCAAGGAGGATCGGCAAAGAGGTGGAATGGGCTGAATCCTCCATGTCTAGAACGTAAAAATCAGCCGGAAAGATCAATTGGTTCACCTGCACTAGAACATCTTCTAAAACACCTTTTGGGTAAGCGTTAGAACGATCCGCCAATTGTATAATCACACCATCATTTTTCAATTCACCCAAGTTCATAGATGCATAAATGGAGTAAGGCATGACATTTATAGATGCACCTAAGTCTAGCATTGCATGTTCAAACCTAGTAGTACCAATCACACAAGGAATCGTAAAACTGCCCGGATCTTTGCATTTAGTGGGCATTTTACGTTGCAAGACGGCTGAAACGTTTTCACTTACCTTTACTACCTCTTTGTTCGACATTCTTCTTTTGGTGGTGCACAGCTCCTTGAGGAATTTGGCATACTTTGGCACTTGTTTAATTGCATCAAGAAGTGGTATGTTCACTTGCACCTTCCGGAACGTTTCAAGAATGTCCTTCTCGCTCTCATCTTTTTTCGATTGCATGAACCTGCGAGGGAAAGGTACATTGGGCAGATTAGTGTTTGAATTAAGTGACTTAGAAACCAAATTACCTTGCTTGGCCGATTTAGGCTCAATGGGTGCTTGCGGCAAGGGTTGCTTCACCCTTGCCGTGGGTGTGCTTTGGGCATCCTCAGATTGCAGCTCCTCTTCATCCACGTTCTGGGCAGGTTTGGTAGTTTGGGACTCATTCCCAACTTCTTTTCCACTACGCAAAGTGATGGCTTTGGCAGATTCGAACCCTCCCTTCGGATTCACATTCGTTGAACTAGGTAGCTTACCTTGTTCGCTATTGAATTGCCCCATGAATTCAGCTATTTGTCCCATTTGTTTCTTTAAGTCATCCACCTCTTTAGCTTGATTTTGCTGCCCCTGAGACAAAGTAGTTAGTAACTGAATAACTTGAGAATTATCGAGAGACAAACCTGAGTTATTTTGGACCGGTGGTGGTGGTTGAGGTTGTGGAGGGGCATAGGGCCGTGTGAACCCAGGGGGGTTTTGCCGAAAGCCTCCTTGTTGGGCAGGTTGTTGTGGTTCTCTCCATTTGAAGTTTGGGTGGTCTCTCCATCCGGGGTTATAAGTATTCGAGTATGGATCGTATTTGGTTTGGTTTTGACCTTGGAATCCAATTGCATTGGCAGATTCCCAACCACCATTCTCGATCAATTGAGGGCACTTGTCAGATGGATGCCCTTGAATGGAGCACACAGCACACACTTGGGGTTCTTGTGTTTTTGGTGCAATCACAACCTGAGAAACAAGAGAAGTAAGATTAGCTAGTTGTGATTGAATTTCAGAAATGGCACTTACCTCATTCACACTTTGTTGCCGTGGGTTGCTCCTTTGTCCAACACCTTCATATTGTTGTGCATTGAGAGCTCGGTTGGCAATAAGAGTCTTGGCAGCCACCGGGGTCTTATCCACCAACGCACCACCCGCTGAGGCATCTAGCATTTGACGTTCAATGGGGAGGAGTCCTTCGTAGAAGTATTGAATGAGTAGCTCCTCCTTCATTTGATGCTGTGGACAAGAAGCAACAAGGGTTTTAAAACGTTCATAATAAGCGGGAAATGTCTCACCTTCGTTTTGTTCAATGCCACTAATCTGTTTCCTCAAGAGAATGACTCTTGAAGTAGGGAAAAACTTCTCCAAGAAAGCTCGTTTCATACTCTCCCAAGATGTGACAGTTCCCGGGGCTAGTTCATAGAGCCAATCCTTGGCCTTGTCCATAAGAGAAAATGGAAAGGCCTTCATCTTCAATATGCTGCCATCCACATTCACCGGGGTCATGCTCGAGCAAACTACTTCAAATTCCTTCAAGTGCTTGTTCGGGTCCTCCATGGACAGCCCATGGTACTTTGGAATGTGATGCAACAAGCTTGATTTTAACTCGAATTCCTCGGTCTTCCCTTGTGCAGCCGTGGGGTATTGGATGCATAAGGGCATGGCATTGTCCACACCCGAGGCGGAAAGCTCTTTGATGGTTCGATTGTCCGCTGCCATGGCTGGAACTTCCTCCAAAATCTGTGCCGTGGGTACTAACTCCTCCTCTTCTCCTTGCTCTTCAAGCTCAGGTTCAGGGCTAGGAGGATTTGATGCTTGCTGATTCCTCCTCCTTCTCAAAGTCCTCTCAAAATCGTCGTCAAAGTCAAGGATATGCTCACGAACCTGTTGAGAACTTCGAGTCATAAACTATTACCTAAAAACAAGAAATAAACCAAAGTCAGTAACCAACTAATCCCCGGCAACGGCGCCAAAATTTGATGTGATAAAAGTTAAGCACTCAAATTAACCCTCTTGTTGTAGATTGTAGTATAGATGCAGGTAGGGATCGTTCTGGACCGGGGATTAGGAGGGCTTGCTAAAACCTCTAAACTGACTCTAAAACATAAAAACAAAGTTAAAAACGTAAGGAAAGACTCACAAGACTCAAAACAAGTTCAAAAGACTCAAAACGGGCTGAAAACACTCAAAACTGCCTAAAAACACTAGTTAGGCAGTTTCTGACCTTAAATGAACTTTGGACGAAAATATGGTTTTGGTTTGACTCAAAACCTCTCAAAACATCAACAAAACATATTTAAGACACTTTAGAACAAGAAAATAAATGGGGGGTTTTGATTTGGACGAATTTAAAGCTAAAACAAACAGATTGTAAACTAGGCAGATTCTGGAGTAAAACAATGTTAAAAACGTTGGAACTCAGATGGTTGATGGATTAGCTAGAGGTTCATCATCCACACATGACACACTTGTATACGAATCGATTTCCAATTGCTTTTCGATAAATTATGAAGCCCAACACCCCAGATTAACCGTGATGCACAAATTAACCCTCAGATTTTCCCTATATCATTGAATTGGATGAATGCATACAACAATCCAAATTATTCTCCAAAAGTCCTCCACATGAATGCATAATAGAGATACAATCAGAAATCATTAAGTTTCATGAAAATCATAAGTGTTGGCGAGACATTCGTAACTATGAATGCATGATACGTTTGCCAAGAACTCAATTAACGCGATTGTGACAAGCAACCTTCACTACTTATGAATATAAACTTGTAACGATTAGGTGAAACTCATTTATATTCTAGCATCAAGTTCGTGCATGAAAACTAAGTATGCATCCTTAATCAACAAACAAGAACAAGTTATGAATAAAACAGTTAATCGAATTGCATTCACAACTTATTAAATCACAACTGGAAGAAATCAATTCATATCTCAAGCATGTCCATGGCTTCAAACTTTCCCCTAGCTAATTAGGGGTTTAGCCACTCATGACTACAACAAAATAAGAGAATAAAGAAGTAGACATTGAAAAGAAGAATGAATTACACCTAGAAGTCTCCAATCTGCACTCTTTGGAACTCCAAAGCTCTCTTCTTCTCCACCTTGCTGCGGCACCAATGGTTAAGGGTCCGGATGGATGTGTTTTGGGTGAAGAGATGGATGGTTAAGGTGGTGGAAGGCTGCGGCAAAGGGTAGGGAAAGATGATGGCTGCGGCAGAGAATGGTTGTGGGTGAATGGTTGTGGCTGAATGTTTGGATGGTGAATGAATGATCTCTAGAGGGTGCGGCAGAGATGTATATTTAAAGGGTTTTGGGTAACAAGGCTCAGAAATCAATTTAGGTTAGAGAATTAAATCCAAAACTTAGAGGAAATAAGGCCCAAGGTCAGAAAATTAAAGGAAAGGGTAAGGGACTTGCGGCTAGGGTTTTGGGAAAGGGAAAGGTCTTCCAAAGAAAGGGAAACCTCCCTCCTTGCACGGCAAGGAGGGGAGAGGGCATGGATGTGTGCGGCAAGGGTTCTTTGATGTGGGAAAGGTCTTATTTTGTGCTGAAACTTAGAGACTTTTAAGATTAGGAAAGGTCAAAACCAAAAGAGGAAACCCTGGCTTAACTTTCTTACTCCAAGTAGGAATCCTTGTTTCATTAGGAATCATCTTTCAACTAGGAATCCTATTTCACTTAGGAATCCTTCTTCAATTAGGAATCCTTCTTCAATTAGGAATCCTTCGTTCATTCCTTTAACTCCATTATGCTCCAAAAAGGCTCCAAAATGCACCTTATTGCTTCATAAGCCTTTTTAACCTACAAACACACGAAACTAACTCAAAATACAAAAATAGCTAAGAAATAACAACGTAAATGCATGAAAACAAGCATACTAAGTCGCATAAATATGCTTCTATCAATCAGCCAAGAAAGGTGGAGAATTAAAATCAAGTTCAGAAAGATAAGATAGAAGCAAGAAATAAGGAACATTATCTCTAACCTTATCCTATCTTATCCTTGCCTTATCTTATCTTTCCATACTTTTAGCCAAATAAGGGGGTTAATATCTGATTCTTATCTCCTAAAATTAGGGATTCTAGAAGCCTAAAAACCTGCTGAAACCTAAAATTAAACATGTGCTTCACATTCCCTAAAAACATGGCGCCTAGGCCTTGTTTCTAGAAGCTTTTCCTTCCAGCCGCACCCTTATCCCTTGTTCTTTGGGATTTCTGATTTCTAGAGGGGTTTTGGAGTCCAAAACCTATGCTAAAACCTCCTCCAGCCGTGCCCTACTCCTCCCTATATATATACATCTCTGCCGCACAAAATAAACACCATTCACAATCACAATTCACCCAAAAACACATCCTGCCGCAACCCTTCATAATTCAGCCCTTCCATCCATCTTCCACACCCCTTGCCGCACCTATGATGTGATAAAAGTTAAGCACTCAAATTAAACCCTCTTGTTGTCAATTGTAGTAAGTATGCATGTAGGGATCGTTCTGGACCGGGGATTAGGAGGGATTGCTAATCGACTCTAAAAATACAAAAACAAAGTTAAAAACGTTTGGAAAGGTTTACAAGACTCAAAACAAGTTAAAAACACTTAAAACGGTTTAAAAACACTTTAAAGACAGATTTAGAACACTAGGAATGGTTTTGGACGAAAATTGGTTTTAGGTTGACTCAAAACACTTGAAAACACAAGGAAAACAGGTTTTAGACACTTTAAAACAAGAAAGTAAAAGGGGGGTTTTGGGTTGAACGAATTTGAAAATAAAACAAAGACTTTGTAAAGTAAAACAGATTTTGAAAACTTTTATGGTTGATGGGCTAGCTAGAGTGTCCTTCTCCACACATGACACACTTGTACATAAATCGATTTCCAATTGCTTTTCAATGAACCAAGAACCTCAACACCCCAGATTAACCGTGATGCACTAATTAACCCTAAGATTTTCCTTATGTCATTGAATTGGATGATGCATACGACAACCCAAATTATTCTCCAACGGTTCCCTACATGATGCATAGAAGAGATACAATTAGAGATCATTAAGCTCCATGAAAATCATAAGTGTTGACAAGGCATTCGTAACTATGATGCATGATACGTTTGCCAGGAATCCAATTAACGCGATTGTGACAAGCAACCTTCACTACTTGTGAATGTAAGTTCATAACGATTAGGTGAAACTCCCTTACATTCTAGCATCAAATTCCTGCATGAAAACTAAGTATGCATCCTCAATCAACATACAAGAACAAGTTATGAATAAAACAGTTAATTGAATTGCATTCACGATTCATCAAGCCACAATTGGAAGAAATCAATTCATATCTCAAGCATGTTCATGGCTTCGAATTCCCCCCTAGCTAAGTAGGGGTTTAGCCACTCATAGTCACAACAAGATTAGAGAATAATAAAAAAAGTAAACATTGAAATTAAGAACGAAGTACACCTAGAATGCTCCAATCTTCAAGCTTGACACGTCCAAGGTTCCTTCCTCTCCACCTTGCTGCGGCACAAAGGGTCTAAGATGGGTATGGATGTGTTTGGATGAGGGATGGAAGTCTAGAGAGAGTGAGGGCTGCAGCAAGAAAGGATTTTGAGCTAAAAGTGTGTGAATGAGTGAATGGTTGTGTGAATGATGGATAGGTAAGTGAATGGATGGTGGAATGGTGTGTTTAGGGTGCTGCAAAGGTCCATATATATAGGGAATAGGTAAGGCACGGTTTGGGATTTATTTAGGAAACTTATTTACTCCAAAACCTTAGGGGAAAAGATAAGGGACTTGCGGCAAAGAGGAAAGAAAAAGGGAAAGGTGCGGCTTTGTCCTAGAAGGCAAGGGATTGTGTCTTTCTTGTGAAGCAAGGAAGGAAAGGTGGTGTGGGATGTGTGGCTGGATCCTAAAGGGATAAGGGAAGTGTTTTACTTGGTTTAAGGATAGGGAAACATGGCAAGGGGAATTGTTGCACCAAAGGAGACAAGGAGGGAACACAAAGGGGACAAAACGCCACTTTTGTAGGAGATGCTGATTTTGTGTCTTTTATGCTTCCAAACTGACTTCTAACATCCTTCTAGGCTCTTTTGATCTTCAATTTCGTCCATCCACCTTGCTCCATTCATAAGCTATCCATTCCATGCCCAAAACAGCTCCAAAAGGCTCCAAAATGCACTTTCTTGATACTTTACCCCTTGGGACCTACAAACATACGAAAATAGCTTAAATTACTAAATTAAATACAAATAACTAACATAAATGCACGAGAACAAGCCAACTAATTCGCATAAATATGCTCATATCAAATTCCCCCACACTTAGCTTTTGCTAGTCCTCGAGCAAAACGAAACAAAACAAAACACAATCTAAACCTTCCAACGTTTTCCTTAGGGATTTCCAACACACATGACATGTCAAAGATCATCATTCACATAGATTTTAGTCATCCTTACGCTCGAGCACATACTTAATCACAGTCGTCACTTATTAGCTCGCATTTAATCAATTAAAACAATGATTTGAATGTAGTAACATGCCTTAGAGAATTCACCCAATTCCTTACAAGATACACTCTTTTTCACACAGATTTTCTGACTCCACACCCTACACTAGTTATATGTGAGAAGATTGATGAAAAAATGAAAACAAATACTCACATATGTTTATGACAAAGAAAGCATTTTCTGGAGTTATTAAGCATGTTTAAATATGATCTCATGAATGGAATGCTACTATTTAGACGCGAGAACCAGTGACACCATATGCTCATACCAATTCCAAACTCCACAAATTGAAACACACAACACTCAAGATTGAAGTCAAGGGTTGTAACGGGGCTAGGGGTATTGGTTAACAAAGAAAGGTAAGGATAAACAAACGTTCTTTAGGCAATAGCAAGCAAAGTGATGAAATTGACACTTGGAATTCAATTTAGAATGCAGAAATCAACTTTTAAACACAAGGGAAGATTCATGCAACACTTAGGGCCTAATTCAACTTTTTGGACCCTTTCTTCAACAATCAACACTTTAGAGCTCTTTTTCACATATTTTCCACTCTTTTTCATTCCTTTCACAACTTTTCTTTTTCTTCTTTTCTTTTTTCATACGAATTTTTTCTTTTTTCCTTTTTGTTTTTCTAGCCATGAACTTTGGCATACACACACAAATCCTTTCCCCCACACTTGCTTTCTGCAACATGTTACTCAAAAAGAATTCCCTCTAAGTTATGCTCCACTATGCTTCAAGAACAAGGGTATGGATGGTCCTATTCTAGGCTAGGTGAGGATGATGTGGGTTAACAAAGAAATAGGCTAAACATGGCTCAACAGGGGTAATCCTAAACATATTTGCACGGGGGATGGCTATTTGGCTCTTGGTTTACTATACAACTTCATCTTGATCGTGTGTTATGCAAATCAATATCATGCTTTGAATGAAACGGATATGAGTTCTAGTATTTGGAACTAAATGATGAAACGCCTTCTAAGTAGTAACCAAGCAAAGAATAATGAGATCATGCAACGACTTTAGAAAACAATGAATGCACAGATTTTTAACTCTCCAAAGAACGTTTAGGCTCAAGTCTCACAGGGTTGTAGCGTTAATTTGGGTTCCTTCCTTCAAGCATGTTACAAAAACTGATTTTTTTCTTTGTAATCAAATGTGAATTCATAAACAACAACGACAACCAAGCATAAACCAAAGGTATATCAAACTTCCATCCATGTTTATAACTTTCCTTAACCGTCATGCAATTAAAAACCAAATCCTCATCATTGGGTTGGAAGGTACCCTAAAACACAAACAAACACACAAAAACAAATCTTTTTGGCTTTTTCAAAACAATTTTTCAAATTTTTATGAAATTTTCGGATTTTTATGTCAAAACACACTAAAATGCTTCAAAACACACTAAAAACACATAAAAACAGTGAAAAACAACATTGCAAGTGATAGGTGAATAAAACCCACGAAATTTATGCAAAAACAGCTTGTTTACCCCCCCCCCCCCACACTTAAATCAAACATTGTCCTCAATGTTTCAAACATAAACTCACACAAAAGCAAACAAACAAACAACAAATAAAACATGAAATGCAAATTAAAATCAACAAAGAGTAGAGTTTAGGAACATAAACACCTGGTTATGGAGTGCTTTCTCGGTCTCCCTTTGTTGATTGCATGGGTTGCCTCCCAAGAAGCGCTTGCTTTAGCGTCGTTCAGCCGGACGATACCTCTCCTTTATCCTTGAATGGAAGATGGTAGTTGAAATGATCCGGTAACGGTTTAAATTCAAGAGTAGGTGCCTGAATCATTAACAACATGTTAGTATAAAACGAATTTGAAATTCGGGGAGGTGGCTTACCTTTGTGCTCTAACACGAATTCAAGAACAAACACTTCTTCAAAAGATTGGGGATTAGAGATTTCGGCCAAATGAGGTGGTTGTAGTGTTGTGACTTGTCCCGTGTCATAAAATTCAACCTCATTGGGAATTGTTATTGCAGGCACATCCTCTTTGATTAATTCAAGACAATCTCCAGCCACCTCTTTCTCTTGAATCGTTGGAAAGGTTTCGACGATGCCTTTCTCACCCTCTTTTTCATTGAATCTGCAAGGAATAGGCACATTTGGTGTAACGGGGTCAGAAAGTATTGAATATGGAACTACCTTACCTAAAGTGGGTGGTGTTGGATCCGTGGAAGGTTGCAACAAGGGTGGTGGAGCAAGGGTAGGTTGCGGCAAAGGTGCTTCCCAACTTGCCGTGGTCTTGTCATCTTCCTCTTCCTCAAGCAGCCACTGTTCATCCATGTTTTGGCTTGAGTCGGACATCTTGGGTTCATCTCCAACCTCCATGCCACTTTGTTGAATTTGCCCCATGAATTCTGCGATCTCGCCCATTTGATTCCTCAGTTCGCCCAATTTCTTGGCTTGATTTTGCTGCCCCTGCACCATAGTGGTTAGTAATTGAATAATTTGATCATTATCCATCGACGAACCTGAATTTGTTTGGGCTTCTTGCGGGGGAGGCTGTGGTGGCTGCATAGGCATTGAATAAAACTCCTCATATGGCTGCCAATATCCTTCTTGTTGAGTTTCTTTGGCTTGATTTTGTGTTCCCTGCGCTAAAGAAGTTAATACATCAAAAATTTCATCATAATTGATTGACGAACCTGAGTTTGGTTGGAATTGTTGCTGGGGAGGCATAGGCTCTGAATAGGACTCCTCATAGGGCTGCCAATATGCTTCGTGTTGATCTTGTTGAGGTTGCCACCACATAGAATTTGAATGATCAATCCAATCTGAATTGTACGTGTTGGAAAAGAAGTCGTTTCTCGATTGATTAGGGCTTTGATAACCCCAGGTATCGACATTCTCCCAACCTCTTTGTGGACGTTCATGGGCTCGATATCCTTGCACACCATATGCAGGGGCACTTTGCATTGTGGTCCTTTCGATGTGCTGTGACAATAGAGAAGTAAGATTCGCTATTTGAGCTTGAATATTAGCAATTGCCATGTCTTACTTCTCTAGCACCTGAAATCAAAGAAAGAAAACTAAATCAAATATCAAAAGTAAAATAAACAAAACAAAACAGAACTAAAAGCAAAAGACACGAAAAGAAACAAAGGGGAAAAACCGGGGGATTAGCAAAGTTGCTAATCCCCGGCAACGGCGCCAAAATTTGATGTGATAAAAGTTAAGCACTCAAATTAAACCCTCTTGTTGTCAATTGTAGTAAGTATGCATGTAGGGATCGTTCTGGACCGGGGATTAGGAGGGATTGCTAATCGACTCTAAAAATACAAAAACAAAGTTAAAAACGTTTGGAAAGGTTTACAAGACTCAAAACAAGTTAAAAACACTTAAAACGGTTTAAAAACACTTTAAAGACAGATTTAGAACACTAGGAATGGTTTTGG
This sequence comes from Cotoneaster glaucophyllus, assembly GCA_036320875.1. Lineage (NCBI taxonomy): Eukaryota > Viridiplantae > Streptophyta > Magnoliopsida > Rosales > Rosaceae > Cotoneaster > Cotoneaster glaucophyllus. Next base: position 555,486 of record JAVVNS010000023.1, on the reverse strand, counting down.
ACGAAAATTGGTTTTAGGTTGACTCAAAACACTTGAAAACACAAGGAAAACAGGTTTTAGACACTTTAAAACAAGAAAGTAAAAGGGGGGTTTTGGGTTGAACGAATTTGAAAATAAAACAAAGACTTTGTAAAGTAAAACAGATTTTGAAAACTTTTATGGTTGATGGGCTAGCTAGAGTGTCCTTCTCCACACATGACACACTTGTACATAAATCGATTTCCAATTGCTTTTCAATGAACCAAGAACCTCAACACCCCAGATTAACCGTGATGCACTAATTAACCCTTAGATTTTCCTTATGTCATTGAATTGGATGATGCATACGACAACCCAAATTATTCTCCAACGGTTCCCTACATGATGCATAGAAGAGATACAATTAGAGATCATTAAGCTCCATGAAAATCATAAGTGTTGACAAGGCATTCGTAACTATGATGCATGATACGTTTGCCAGGAATCCAATTAACGCGATTGTGACAAGCAACCTTCACTACTTGTGAATGTAAGTTCATAACGATTAGGTGAAACTCCCTTACATTCTAGCATCAAATTCCTGCATGAAAACTAAGTATGCATCCTCAATCAACATACAAGAACAAGTTATGAATAAAACAGTTAATTGAATTGCATTCACGATTCATCAAGCCACAATTGGAAGAAATCAATTCATATCTCAAGCATGTTCATGGCTTCGAATTCCCCCCTAGCTAAGTAGGGGTTTAGCCACTCATAGTCACAACAAGATTAGAGAATAATAAAAAAAGTAAACATTGAAATTAAGAACGAAGTACACCTAGAATGCTCCAATCTTCAAGCTTGACACGTCCAAGGTTCCTTCCTCTCCACCTTGCTGCGGCACAAAGGGTCTAAGATGGGTATGGATGTGTTTGGATGAGGGATGGAAGTCTAGAGAGAGTGAGGGCTGCAGCAAGAAAGGATTTTGAGCTAAAAGTGTGTGAATGAGTGAATGGTTGTGTGAATGATGGATAGGTAAGTGAATGGATGGTGGAATGGTGTGTTTAGGGTGCTGCAAAGGTCCATATATATAGGGAATAGGTAAGGCACGGTTTGGGATTTATTTAGGAAACTTATTTACTCCAAAACCTTAGGGGAAAAGATAAGGGACTTGCGGCAAAGAGGAAAGAAAAAGGGAAAGGTGCGGCTTTGTCCTAGAAGGCAAGGGATTGTGTCTTTCTTGTGAAGCAAGGAAGGAAAGGTGGTGTGGGATGTGTGGCTGGATCCTAAAGGGATAAGGGAAGTGTTTTACTTGGTTTAAGGATAGGGAAACATGGCAAGGGGAATTGTTGCACCAAAGGAGACAAGGAGGGAACACAAAGGGGACAAAACGCCACTTTTGTAGGAGATGCTGATTTTGTGTCTTTTATGCTTCCAAACTGACTTCTAACATCCTTCTAGGCTCTTTTGATCTTCAATTTCGTCCATCCACCTTGCTCCATTCATAAGCTATCCATTCCATGCCCAAAACAGCTCCAAAAGGCTCCAAAATGCACTTTCTTGATACTTTACCCCTTGGGACCTACAAACATACGAAAATAGCTTAAATTACTAAATTAAATACAAATAACTAACATAAATGCACGAGAACAAGCCAACTAATTCGCATAAATATGCTCATATCAACCTACCACCTATCCACACCACCTTCACACCTCCATACACACCCCTAGCCACTTGTGCCGCACCATAGCAAGGAGGAAGGAGAGGAGAAACAGCCTTGGAGTGTGCTTGCACCCAATCTGACTGCTGGGCGTTCTAGGTGTTTTCTACCTTATGTTTTCAATGTTTAATTTAATTTCTCTTGTTCTTGCTGTAATTATGAGAGGCTAAACTCGTTTTTAGCTAGAGGCTACTTTGAAACCATGATTTTATATGCGTTATGAGTTAATAAGTTTCAGTTACAGATTCTTGAGTTATGAATGCAATTGGCTTAACTGTTTGAATTAAAACTTATTTGTGTTTGTTGATTGAGGGTGCACACTTAATTTGCATGCATAAATCTGATGCTAGGATATAAGTGAGTTTCACATAATCGTTACAAACTTATGTTCAAAAGTAGTAAAGGTTGCTGGATCAATCGTGTTAAGTTCAATTCTTGGTGTGAGTAACATGATGTCATAGTTATGAATGCCTCGTCAATGCTTATGATTCTCAATGCACTTAATGATCTCTGATTGTGTCTCTATTATGATGTCATGTAGGGAAATTGATGAGAATAATTTGGTTGTAGATGCGTTGTCCGTCCAATTCAATGAAATTAGGAGAATCTGAGGGTTAATTAGTGATTGACACGGTTAATCTGGGGCATTGTCATTCTTAATTCAATGAAAACGTAACTGGAAGTTGATTCATATGCATATAATTCATGTGTGGATAAGGAAACCTCTAGCTAAATCACCATCCATCCTAAAAACCCTAATTCGTGCAAATCTGTCTAGTTTAGTATTTCTGTTTGTTTTAGCTTAAAATCAATCTAAAACCAATCCCCCTTAACTTGTTTGAGTCTAATTAGTTATAATCTGTCTTAGTTTATGTTTTTGTGTGTTTTTGAGTCAAGTTTAATTAAATTTCGTCCAAGGTTGTGTCTAAAGTCTAGAATCTGTCCAATTGGTGTTTTTAAGCAGTTTTGAGTGTTTTGAGTTTGTTTTGAGTCTTGTGAACCTATTTAGAGTCCCTTGAGTTTATTTGAACGTTTTTAAGTTGTTTTTGTCTATTTGAGTCAGTTTGTGTTAGATTAGCAAGCCCTCCTAATCCCCGGCCTAGAACGATCCCTACTTGCATTAAATACTACAATCGATAAAAAGAGGGTTAATTTGTGTGCTTAACTAATATTCACATCAAATTTTGGCGCCGTTGCCGGGGATTAGCAACATTGCTAATCCCTTTTGTTTATTTTCGTTTGTTTTAAGTCTAGTTGCTGACTCTTGTTATTTTCTTTGTTTTTCAGGTACTAGTTTATGACTCGAAGTTCCCAAACTATTAGTAAGAACATCTTGGATTTTGACGACGATTTTAAGCGAACTTTGAGAAGGAAAAGAAAGACCCCAGAACCTGATCTATCTAGTTCAAGTTCTGAGGTTGAAGTTGAGGAACAAGAAGAGGCCGAATCTGAGGAGATAGAGGAGGCCGAGTTTGAGGAAGATATGGCTGCAGATAATCGAACTATTAAGGAGCTTTCGGCCTCGGGATTGGATAATGCAGTACCTCTATGTATCCAATATCCTAGGGCAGCCCCAGATAAGACCGCCGAGTTCGAATTGAAGTCAAGCTTGTTGCATCACATTCCCAAATACCATGGGTTGTCCATGGAGGATCCAAACAAGCATTTGAAAGAGTTTGAAGTGGTTTGCTCGAGTATGACACCCATTAACGTTGATGGGAATATTTTGAAGATGAAAGCCTTTCCATTCTCATTGTTGGAGAAGGCTAAAGATTGGTTGTACGAATTGGCGCGCGGAACTGTCACATCTTGGGAGAGCATGAAACGAGTGTTTTTGGAGAAATTTTTCCCAACTTCAAGAGTAATTCTCTTGAGGAAACGGATTAGTGGCATCGAACAAAAGGAAGGTGAGTCGTTTCCCTCTTATTATGAACGTTTTAAAACTCTTGTAGCTTCATGTCCACAACATCAAATGAAGGAGGAGCTGCTCATTCAATATTTCTATGAAGGACTCCTTCCAATTGAACGCCAAATGCTAGATGCCTCAGCAGGTGGTGCGTTGGTTGACAAGACTCCGGTGGCTGCCAAGACTTTAATTGCAAACCGAGCTCTCAACGCACAACAATATGAAGGCCATGGACAGAGAGAAGCCCCACGGCAGCAACATATCAATGAGGTAAGTGCAATTTCCTATATTCAATCACAATTGGCTAATCTCACCCTCCTTGTGTCTCAGGTTGTCGAAGGACCAAAAGCACCACCACCTACAATCTGTGTCGTATGCAATCATCCAATTCAATAACTTAAGGGAAATCTGAGGGTTAATTAGTGCAATTCACGGTTAATTTGGGGCGTTGAGAATTCATGGTATATTGAAACGCAATTGGAAATCGTTTTGTATGCAAGTGTGACATGTGTGGAGAAGAACCCCTTAGCTAGCTTTCCATCCATTCACTTTAATCAAATTCGTTTTAAAATCTGTTTAGTTTACATTCTGTTTTGTTTTGTTTTAATTTCGTCCAAATCAAAACCCCCCTTTTATTTTCTCGTTCCCAAGTGTTTAAATCTGTTTTGTGTGTGTTTTTAAGTACTTTGAGTCAAGCCAAAACCCTATTTTCGTCCAAAGTAGTGTTTAGAGTCAGAAACTGCCCAATTTGTGTTTTTAGGCAGTTTTGAGTGTTTTCAACCCATTCTGAGTCTTTTGAGTTTATTTTGAGGTCTTTGAGTCTATTCAAACGTTTTTAACTTTGTTTTTATGTTTTTGAGTCAGTTTAGAGGTTATTAGCAAGCCCTCCTAATCCCCGGTCCAGAACGATCCCTACTTGCATCTATACTACATTCTACAACAAGAGGGTTTAATTTGAGTGCTTAACTATAATTCACATCAAATTTTGGCGCCGTTGCCGGGGATTAGCAACATTGCTAATCCCTTTTGTTTATTCTCGTTTGTTTTTAGTCTATTTACTGGTTCTTGTTATTTTCTTTGTTTTTCAGTACTAGTTTATGACTCGAAGTTCCCAAACTATTAATAAGAACATCTTGGACTTTGACGACGATTTTGAGCGAACTTTGAGAAGGAAAAGAAAGACCCCAGAACCTGATCTACCTAGTTCAAGTTCTGAGGTTGAAGTTGAGGAACAAGAAGAGGCCGAATCTGAGGAGATAGAGGAGGCCGAGTTTGAGGAAGTTATGGCTGCAGATAATCGAACAATTAAGGAGCTTTCGGCCTCGGGATTGGATAATGCCGCACCCCTATGCATCCAATACCCCACAGCTGCTCAAGGTAAGAGCGAGGAGTTCGAGTTGAAGTCAAGCTTGCTGCACCACATTCCAAAGTATCATGGGTTGTCCATGGAGGATCCAAACAAGCATTTGAAAGAGTTCGAAGTGGTGTGTTCAAGCATGACTCCTGTCAACGTCGATGGAAGCATATTGAAGATGAAGGCTTTTCCTTTTTCGCTCTTGGAAAAAGCTAAAGATTGGTTGTATGAACTAGCCCCCGGAACTGTCACATCTTGGGAGAGCATGAAACGGGGGTTCTTGGAGAAGTTCTTCCCAACTTCTCGAGTCATTCTTTTACGCAAAAGGATTAGTGGAATTCAGCAAGATGAAGGTGAATCTTTTCCTACTTATTATGAACGTTTTAAATCACTTGTTGCTTCATGTCCACAGCACCAAATGAAGGAGGAGCTTCTTCTTCAATATTTCTACAAGGGGCTTCTACCAATTGAACGTCAAATGCTAGATGCCTCAGCGGGAGGAGCCTTGGTGGACAAGACACCCACGGCTGCAAAAACTTTGATTGCTAATCGAGCTTTGAATGCCCACAATACGAAGGCGTTGGACAAAGAGGGACCTCACTGCAACAACAAGTGAATGAGGTAAGTGCTATTTCCGAACTTCAAAATCAAATGGCTAACCTTACTACTCTTCTTTCTCAGGTTGTGGAAGGTCCAAAAGTACAAAGTGTGGCTGCTTGTGGCGTGTGTTCCATGCAAGGACATGTTACGGACAAGTGCCCTCAATTGATTGAGAATGGAGGCTGGGAATCCCTCAATGCCGTGGGGTTTGGGAATCAATACCAACCAAGGAGTGACCCCTTTTCCAATACTTACAATCCCGGTTGGAGAGATCATCCCAATTTCAAATGGCGAGAACCCCAACAAGGCCAACAACAAAGTGCATTTAGGCAACCACCCCCGGGTTTCTATCAAAAGCCGTTTGTACCAACTCAACCCCAAGCACAACCTGCCCAAAACAAATCAGGTTCTTCTATTGATAATGATCAAATTTTTCAATTACTAACTTCTATGTCGCAGGGTATGCAAACTAGGGACAAGAAGGTGGACGAGTTGGAGAAGCAAGTAGGGCAGATTGCCGAGTTCATGGGGCAATTCCGAGAGCAAGGCAAGTTGCCTAGCTCAACCGTGGTCAATCCAAAAGGTGGATTCGAATTTGCAAAAGCCATAAGTTTGCGAAGTGGGAAGCAAGTCGGATCTGACCCCCAACCTTCCAAATCACGTTCTAACGAGGTGGAAGAATTGATAATTGAGGAGGAGGAGCAAAAGCAACCCACGGCAAAGGTGGATACACCATTGCCGCAGGCCCTAAGAGATCCTAACCCACCAAATCTATCCAATAGAGGTAAGGACGTGTCCAATTCAGTTCCTACTAATGTTTTTCCTTCAAATGTTCCTTTTCCTAGTAGATTCAAGCAAACAAAGAAAGAAGAAGCTGAAAAGGACATTCTAGAGACATTTAGGAAAGTTCAAGTCAACATACCTCTTTTGGATGCGATCAAGCCAGTCCCGAGGTATGCCAAGTTTTTGAAGGAACTTTGTACCACTAGGAAGAGGATTTCGACCAAGGAAGTTGTAAAAGTAGGTGAAAACGTCCATCTTGCAACGCAAACTGCCCCCTAAATGCAAAGATCCGGGTAGTTTTACAATTCCTTGTGTCATTGGTAATACTAGGTTTGAATCTGCCATGTTAGACTTAGGTGCATCTATAAATGTCATGCCATATTCAATTTATGCATCTATGAATCTAGGAGAGTTGAAAAATGATGGTGTAATCATACAATTGGCCGATAGATCTAACGCCTATCCAAAGGGAGTTTTGGAAGATGTGTTAGTGCAGGTTAATCACTTGATCTTCCCGGCGGATTTCTATGTGCTTGAGATGTATGAATCGGACCATGCCCCTTCATTGCCCATCCTCCTTGGAAGGCCATTCATTTAAACGGCCCGGACAAAGATTGACATGTTTTGCTATTGATTTAATTGACTCTTTTGCGCAGGACCATTTTGACAATTTGAATGACGATGCACTTGAATTGGTTATTGCACGAGGAAAGGACATGCAAGACATTGAAGCAGCAAAGGAAACAACCCACGGCATGCATGAACATTCCATTGCCGTGCCCCCTAGTGAGGATGTCATTGAGATGGTGGCTGCCCTTGAATCATTGCCACCACAATCTGGTAAGTTTTTGGACCCAATTTTAAGTTCAGTTTCGGCTAATAAGATGCTTCCCTCAGTTGTGCAGCCACCTACACTTGAACTTAAGCCATTGCCTAGTCACTTGAAGTACGTTTTCTTGGGAGATGATGAGACGTTGCCCGTCATCATCTCAAGCTCACTCACCGCACAAGAGGAGGACAAGTTGGTGAGGGTGTTAAAAGAGTACAAATCTGCAGTTGGGTGGACATTGGCCGACATCAAAGGAATTAGTCCCACCACTTGCATGCATCGCATACTTTTGGAGGAGGGGTCTAAAACATCTCGAGAGGCGCAACGCCGACTCAACCCTCCTATGATGGAAGTTGTGAAGAAGGAGATCATAAAGCTTTTGGATTGTGGAGTAATCTATCCAATCTCGGATAGTAGGTGGGTTTCGCCCGTTCAATGCGTTCCAAAGAAATCCGGAGTGACAGTGGTAGCAAATGCCGAGAATGAGCTTGTTCCTACTCGCATTCAAACCGGTTGGAGGGTGTGCATCGACTATAGGAGGCTAAACGCCACCACAAGGAAGGATCACTTCCCATTGCCATTCATTGACCAAATGCTTGAGAGGTTAGCGGGTTATGCTTTCTATTGTTTTCTTGATGGTTATTCTGGGTATAATCAAATTGTCATAGCACCCGAGGACCAAGAAAAAACTACTTTTACATGCCCTTTTGGTACATTTGCTTATCGTCGCATGCCTTTTGGTTTATGTAATGCACCTGCCACATTTCAAAGATGCATGATGAGCATATTTTCTGATTATGTTGAGAAAATAATTGAAGTGTTTATGGATGATTTTAGCGTTTTTGGTGATTCTTTTGATGGTTGCTTGCATAATCTCAGTTTGATCTTAAAACGTTGCGTTGAAACTCAAGGAGTTGTTGACCACGGCACCAATCATTGTCCCACCTGATTGGAGCCTACCTTTCGAGCTTATGTGTGATGCGTCCGACTACGCTTTAGGGGCTGTTTTAGGACAAAGGAAGGACAAGAGGCCGCATGTCGTCTACTATGCCTCACGGACCTTGAATGATGCCCAATTGAACTATTCCACTACGGAAAAAGAACTTCTTGCCGTTGTTTTTGCTTTAGATAAGTTTAGATCATATCTAATTGGTACTAAAGTAATTGTTTTCACTGACCATGCAGCGTTGAAGTATTTGCTCACCAAAAAGGAGGCCAAGCCATGGCTAATTCGTTGGATGTTACTACTTCAAGAGTTCGACATCGAGATTCGAGACAAAAAGGGAAGTGAAAACGTGGTGGCTGACCACCTAAGCCGAATGGTGCATAATGAGGAGTCTCTACCTATTGCAGAAACATTCCCCGATGAGCAATTGCTGTCCATAACGGTTAGTGAGCCTTGGTATGCCGATTTGGTAAACTTTTTGGTGTCAAAACGAATTCCAAGCACTTTCACTAGGCACCGATGTGATAATTTAAGACATGATGCACGGTTTTATGTGTGGGATGATCCATATCTATGGAAATTTTGCCCTGATCAGATTGTACGTCGATGTGTGCATGATTCTGAATTTCATTCAATTTTAAGCTTTTGTCATACATATGCATGTGGTGGGCATTTTGGCACACAAAGAACTGCCCTTAAGGTGTTACAAAGTGGATTTTATTGGCCTAGTATCTTTAAGGATGCTAGAACTTTTTGCTTAACATGTGATAAATGCCAAAGAATGGGTAGTATAAGTGCAAAGGACCAAATGCCGCAGGTTTCTATCCTTAATGTTGAGATTTTCGATGTTTGGGGTATTGATTTTATGGGTCCCTTTCCTTCCTCGTACGGTTTCATATATATTTTGCTTGCGGTTGATTATGTGTCGAGGTGGGTGGAAGCAAAGGCCACCCGGACTAATGATTCTAAAGTGGTTGCAGATTTTATTAGAACTAACATATTTGCAAGGTTTGGCATGCCACGAGTGATCATTAGTGATGGAGGGTCACACTTTTGTAACCGGACCATTGAGGCGTTGTTGAGGAAGTACAATGTCAACCATAAGGTTTCTACACCTTACCATCCTCAAACAAATGGCCAAGCCGAGGTTTCCAACCGTGAAATCAAGCAAATCCTAGAGAAGACCGTTGGGCCAACAAGGAAGGATTGGAGCTTACGGTTAGATGATGCACTTTGGGCATATCGTACGGCGTACAAAACACCCATTGGAATGTCCCCATTTAGGCTCATCTATGGCAAGCCGTGCCATCTCCCCGTTGAATTGGAACACAAAGCTCATTGGGCCGTTAAGAAGTTTAACATGGACTTGGATGCAGCGGGAAGTCATAGGAGGCTCCAATTAAATGAACTTGATGAGATAAGGCATGAAGCGTACGAGAATGCTTGCATTTACAAGGAGAAGACCAAAGCTTTCCATGATAAGATGATTCATGGCAAAACATTCTCTATAGGGCAGAAAGTGCTATTGTTCAATTCCCGTTTACGTTTGTTTCCCGGTAAGTTACGTTCTAAATGGATTGGACCGTTTGTTATCACTAATGTTTTTGTTCATGGTGCAGTCCAAATCCAAAGCTTGAAAACGGGGCATGAATTCAAGGTGAACGGGCATCGTTTGAAGCCCTATTATGAGCACTTTCAGGAGCATGTCGTGGATGACATCCCCCTGGATGTCGTGGACTCCAATGTGGAGTGAAGAAGTTCATCGTCCGGCTGCAAGACGTTAAAGAAAGCGCTACTTGGGAGGCAACCCATGCATTCAACAAAGGAAGACCTAGGAATCACTCCAATTCCAGATTTGCGTTCCTAAAACCCTTCTCTTTGTTGTTCTTTCGTTTCTGCCATGTTGAGTTGTTTAGTTGCTGTCTGTTTGTATATGTATTTTGTGTGAGTGTATGCTTGAAACATTGAGGACAATGTTTGATTTAAGTGTGGGGGGGTAAATACATGCTTTTGATGCAAATTCGTGGGATTTTATCACCCATCACTTCGAATGTTGTTTTCACTGTTTTTAAGTGTTTTTAGTGTGTTTTGAAGCTTTTTAGTGTGTCTTGACATAAAAATCCGAAAATCTCATAAAAATTTGAAAAATTGTTTTGAAAAACCCAAAAAGAGTCGTTTTTGTGTGTTTGTTTGTGTTTTAGGGTACCTTCCAACACAATGATGAGGATTTGGTTTTTAATTGCATGACTATGAAAGAGAGTTGTAAACATGGATGGAAGTCTGATTTACTCTTTGGTTTATGCTTGATTGTGGTTATAATTCATGAATTCATGTCTAATCAAAAAGGAAAAAATCAGTTTTTTTTTGTAACATGCTTGAAGGAAGAAACTCAAACTAACGCTACAACCCTGAGAGACTTGAGCCTAAAACGTTATTTGGAGAGTTAATAATCTGTGCATTCATTGTTTTCTAAAGTCGTTGCATGATCTCATTATTCTTTGCTTGGTTGCTACTTAGAAGGCGTTTCATCATATAGTTCCAAATACTAGAACTCATATCCGTTTCATTCAAAGCATAAAATTGAATTGCATAACACATAAACAAGATGAAGTTGTGTAGTGAACCAAGAGCCAAAAAGCCTTACCCCTGTGCATAATGTTTTGTAGGATTAACCCTGTTGAGCCTCGTTTAGCCTATGTTCTTTGTTAACCCACATATTCCCTACCTAGCCTAGAATAGGACCATCCTTACCCTTGTTCTTAAGGCGTAGTGAAGCATGACCTAGAGTGAATTCCCGAGGTTCATTATTGGGCAGAAATTAAGTATGGGGGAAGGGTTACAAGAGTATGTGTGTGCCTAGCAAACAAAAAGGCACGGCAAAAAAAAAAAAAAAAAAAGAAGAAGAAAATTCGTGAGAAAAAGAAAAGAAAAAGAAAAGTATGTGAAAAAGTGTGAAAAGTGTTCAAAATAAGTGAGAATAAGCTCACAAGTGTAGATTGTTGAAGAAAGGGTCCAAAAAGTTGAAATCGGCCCTAAATATTGTATGATTATTCCCCTAGTATGTCAAAGTTTGTGGCTGCATTCAAAAGAGAGTTCTAAGTGTCATATTCATTGCTTTGCTTGCTACTGCTTTAAGAACGTTTGTTTTCCTTACCTTTCTTTGTTAGCTAATCACCCTAGCCCCGTTGCAACCCTTAACTTCAATCTTGAGTGTTGTGTGATCAATAATGTGGAGTTTGGGATTGGTATGAGCATATGGTATCCCTGGTTCTCGCATCTAAGTAGTAGCATTCCATTCATGAGATCATATCTATACATGCTTAATAACTCTAGAAATTGCTTTCTTTGCTTTAAACATATGTGAGTGTTCGTTTTCATATTTATATCAATCTTCTCACATATACCTAGTATAGGGTGTGTAGTTAGAAAATCTGAGTGAAAATAAGAGTGTAAACAGTAAGGAATTGAGTGAATTCTCTAAGGCATGTTACTATGTTCAAAACATTGTTTTAAATGGTTAAATGCGAGCTAATGAATGGTGACTGGTGTGAAAATTAACTTGACACTCAAATTAAACCCTCTTTTGACAATTGTAGTAAAGTATGTAAGTAGGGATCGTTCTAGACCGGGGATTAGGAGGGATTGCTAAACACTTGAAAACTGACTTAAAAACGTAAAAACAAAGTTTAAAACACTAAATTAGACTCAAAGAATGCAAGACTAAACTTTAAAACACTAAAACAAAGCAAAAGACTCAAAACAGCAACCAAAAGACTCAAAACTGCCTTAAAAACACTTTCTGGGCAGTTTTGGACACAAGCACCAAATTGGACGAATTTGGGTTTTAACTTGAATCAAAACACTTAAAAACACAAATCAAAACAGATTCTAACTAATTTAACACTTCAAAATAAAGGGGGATTTGGTTTTGACGAAATTGAAAACAAGACACAAACTTTGTAATTAAAACAGATTGTAAAAACGATTTTGGATTAAACTTATGGATGGAAGGCTAGCTAGAGGGTTCTTCTCCACACATGACACACTTGCATACAAACCAATTTTCAGTTGTTCTTTCAATAAGTTATGAAGCTCAACACCCCAAGTTAATTAGGTTCGCTTAAATTAACCTTCAAGTTCTCCTTAAGTTAATGAATTGGATGGGAATGCGCATACAACAATTCAAAGCATTCTTCAAAAGTTCCTTACGTGAAAAGCACAACAAAGATACAATCAAAGATCATTAAGCAACATGAGAACTATAAGTGTTGACGAGGCCTTCGTTACTATGATGAGCATGAAACTAATGCCAAGAATTCATTTAACGCGATCGTTTATAAGCGACCTTCACTACTTGTGAAATATAAGGTTGTAACTATTAGGTGAAACTCCCTTATACTCTAGCATCATATTCATGCATGAAAACTAAGCGTGCACTCTCAATCAACATACACAAATAAGTTATCCATCAAGCAGTTAAACGAATTGAACTCATAACTTATGAAATCACAACCAAAGGTAATTAATTCATATTGCAAGTATGTACATGGTTTCGAATCACCCCCTAACTAAGGGGGGTTTAGTTCCTCATACTCACAACACAAAGAATATAAAGTTTAGACATTGAAAACAAAAGAAAGAAAACACCTAAACGCTCCAGCGATTCAAAGTGAACAGCAAGCACGTCCAAGAACTCTCCTTCCCTTCCTTGATTGCGGCACAAAGTTTGATGATGGAATTTGGGGGTTATGGATGGTGTAGGATGCTGGAATTGTGTTTAGGATGGATGTAGGGTGCGGCAAGGATGGTTTTTGGTCAGAAACTATGGTGTTTTGTGAAGGATGGTGGCTGCAGAGAATGGGTGAAGTTTTCTGGCGTGAATGGTAGTGAATGGATCATTTGTGGCTGCAACAAGGGTGTATATTTAAAGGGTTTTGGGTAACAAGGCTCAGAATTTAATTAGGTTAGAGAATTAAATCCAAAACTTAGAGGAAATAGGGCCCAAGATCAGAAACTTAAGGGAAATAGGTTGGCTTTTGCGGCAAGGAAGAGGAATGTGCTCTCCTTGCTGATTTTGGGGTGAAATTAAAAGGGGAATGTGAAGATTGGTGCGGCAAGGGTGTGTGGGAAGAGGAAAAGGTGCGGCACCCTACTTAGGGTGGGAATTAGGTGTCCAAAAGTCTTTAGGGCCCATGCTTTGTGGCTGGAACTTAAGGAAATTTGGTTTAGGAAAGGTCAACCAAAATAGGAAACTTAGGCTTAACTTTCCTATTCCAAGTAGGAATCCTTGGACAATTAGGAATCCTTGTCCTTCTAGGAATCCTCTTTCAATTAGGAATCCTTCACTTCAAGTCTTCAATTTCGTCCATTCCTTTTGCTCCATTCATATGTCCTTCATTCAAAGCTCCAATATGCTCCAAAAGGCTCCAAAATGCACCTTATTGCTTCATAAGCCCATTAAACCTACAAACACACGAAACTAACTCAAAATACTAGAATAACTAAGAAATAACAACGTAAATGCACGAGAACAAGCATACTAAGTCGCATAAATATGCTTCTATCAAATTCCCCCACACTTAGCTTTTGCTAGTCCTCGAGCAAAACAGAAGAACAAAACGAAACAAAGTAAACGAACACACTCTAAACCTTCCAACATTTGCCTCAGGGATTTCCAACGCACATGACAAGTCAAAGATCATCATTCACATAGATTTTAGTCATCCTTACACTTGAGCGCATACTTAATCATAGTCACCACTTACTAGTTCACATTTAACCAATTAAAACAATGATTTGATTGTAGTAACATGCCTTAGAGAATTCACTCAATTCCTTACAAGATACACTCTTATTTTCACTCAGATTTTCTAACTACACACCCTACACTAAGTATATGTGAGAAGATTGATGTAAACATGAAAACGAATACTCACATATGTTTATAGCAAAGAAGTCATTTTCTGGAGTTAATAGGCATGTATAGATATGATCTCATGAATGGAATGCTACTACTTAGACGCGAGAACCAGTGACACCATATGCTCATACCAATTCCAAACTCCACAAATTGAACACACAACACCCAAGATCGAAGTCAAAGGTTGTAACGGGGCTAGGGTATTGGCTAACAAAGAAGGGTAAGGATAAACAAACGTTCTTTAAGCAATAGTAAGCAAAGTAATGAAATTTGACACTTGGAATTCAATTTAGAGTGCATAAATCAACTTTTAAACACAAGGGAAGATTCATTCAACATTTAGGGCCTAATTCAACTTTTTGGACCCTTTCTTCAACAATCAACACTTTGGAACTCTTTTTCTCATATTTTTCAACTCTTTTTCATTCTTTTCACAACTTTTCTCTTCTCTTTTCTTTTTCATACGAAATTTCTTCTTTTCTTTTCTCTCTACCCGTGCACTTTGGCACACACACACAAATTATTTCCCCCACACTTGTTTTCTGCACACAACTACTCAAAAGGAATTCCTCTAAGTCATGCTTTACTATGCTTCAAGGACAAGGGATTGGATGGTCCTATTCTAGGCTAGGTGAGGATGATGCGGGTTAAGAAAGAAAATAGGCTAAACGAGGCTCAACGGGGTTAAACCTAAACACAATGCATGGGGATGGCTGTTTGGCTTTTGGTTCACTACACAACTTCATCTTGTTCGTGTGTTATCAATATCATGCTTTGAATGAAACGGATATGAGTTCTAGCATTTGGAACTAAATGATGAAACGCCTTCTAAGTAGTAACCAAGCAAAGAGTAATGAGATCATGCAACGACTTTAGAAAACAACAATGCACAGATTATTACACTCCAAAGAACGTGTTAGGCTCAAGTCTCTCAAGGTTGTAGCGTTAAGTTGAGTTCTTTCCTTCAAGCATGTTACAAAAACTGATTTTTTTCTTTATGATTACATGTGAATTCATAAGCTACAACGACAACCAAGCATAAACCAGAGGTAAATCAAACTTCCATCCATGTTTACAACTCTCATTAACAGTCATGCAATTAAAAACCAAATCCTCATCATTGTGTTGGAAGGTACCCTAAGACACAAACAAACAAAAACAACTCTTTTTGGGTTTTTCAAAACAATTTTTCAAATTTTTATGAAATTTTCGGATTTTTAAAACAAAACACACTAAAACACACCAAAACAGCTTAAAAACACTTAAAAACAGCAAGAAACATCATTAGAAGTGATAGGTGAATAAAACCCACGAAAATCATGCAAAACAGATTGTTTACCCCCCCACACTTAAATCAAACATTGTCCTCAATGTTTCAAGCATAGAATCACACAAAACAAAAGTAAACAACCAAACAGCAACTGAAACAACTAAACATGGCAGATTATAAACAAGCAACAAAGAGAAGGGTTTTAGGAACGCAAATCTGGAATTGGAGTGATTCCTAAGGCTTCCTTTGTTGAAATGCATGGGTTGCCTCCCAAGTAGCGCTTTCTTTAACGTCTTGCAGCCGGACGAAGAACACGTTCAGTCCCCATTGGTGCCCACGGCAGTGAGTGGGATCTCTTCCACGACATGCTCAACAAAGTGCTCATAGTAGGGCTTCAATCTATGTCCATTCACCTTGAATTCTTGTCCGGTTTTCAAACTTTGTATTTGGACTGCACCATGCACAAAAACATTAGTGATAACAAATGGACCAACCCACGTAGAACGTAACTTACCGGGGAATAACCGAAGACGCGAGTTAAATAGCAACACTTTCTGCCCAATGGTGAATGTTTTGCCTCTAATCATCTTGTCATGAACCGCCTTGGTCTTCTCTTTGTAAATCCGGGCATTCTCATAAGCATCATGCCGAATCTCCTCAAGCTCGTTCAATTGGAGCTTTCTATGATTTCCAGCCGTGTCCACATCCATATTGAAGGTTTTGACCGCCCAATGTGCCTTGTGTTCAAGCTCCACGGGCAGAAGGCATGCTTTGCCATAGACTAGCCGAAATGGGGACATGCCAATGGGCGTTTTGTAAGCCGTTCGATACGCCCACAATGCATCCTCTAAACGCAAGCTCCAATCTTTTCTATTTGGTCCAACGGTCTTCTCCAAGATTTGTTTGATCTCTCGATTAGAAACCTCGGCTTGGCCACTTGTTTGGGGGTGATAAGGTGTGGAAACCTTATGCATCACATTATACTTCCTCAACAATGCCTCAATGGTGCGGTTGCAAAAGTGAGATCCACCATCACTTATAAGCACTCTAGGCATCCCAAATCTAGAGAAAATGTTAGATTTAACGAAATCTGCAACAACTCTAGAATCGTTAGTTCGGGTGGCTTTAGCTTCCACCCACTTCGACACATAATCAACCGCAAGTAAAATGTAAGTAAAACCAAAAGATGTAGGGAAAGGACCCATAAAATCAATACCCCAAACATCAAAGATTTCAACAACAAGAATGGGGGTTTGCGGCATTTGGTCTCTTTGGCCTAAATTTCCTGTCCTTTGGCATCTATCACATGTCAAACAAAAAGTCCTAGCATCTCTAAACAACGTAGGCCAATAAAAACCACATTCAAGAACCTTATGCGCTGTGCGTTGTGTGCCAAAGTGTCCACCACATGCATATGAATGGCAAAAACTCAAAATTGAAGTAAACTCAGATTCAAGAACACAACGACGCACAATCTGATCAGGGCAGATTTTCCACAGATATGGGTCATCCCAGACATAAAAACGTGCATCCTTTCTAAGTTTATCACGTTGGGCCTTGCTTAGGGTGTTAGGAACTTGCTTAGACACCAAGAAATTGACCAAATCGGCATACCAAGGGGTACTTACCTTAATGGACAGAAGTTGTTCATTTGGAAACATTTCCAAAATGGGAATAGGGTCCTCTTCACGCACCATTCGACTTAGGTGATCAGCCACCACGTTTTCACATCCTTTCTTGTCCCTAATTTCAATATCGAATTCTTGCAGTAGTAGCATCCAACGAATGAGCCTTGGTTTGGCCTCCTTTTTGGTGAAAAGATACTTCAAGGCTGCATGGTCAGTGAAAACAATTACTTTAGTTCCAATAAGATATGATCTGAATTTATCTAAAGCAAATACAACCGCCAAAAGTTCTTTTTCAGTTGTAGAATAATTCAATTGAGCATCATTTAAGGTGCGTGAAGCATAATAAATAACATGTGGCTGTTTGTTTTTCCTTTGACCCAAAACAGCACCAAGTGCATAATCCGAGGCATCACACATCAATTCAAAGGGAATGGACCAATCTGGTGGTGTGATGATTGGTGCCGTGGTGAGGAGGTCCTTGAGATGGTTGAATGCCTTCTCACATGCCTCGTTGAACTCAAAAGACACTTCCTTTTGTAAGAGACGGCATAGGGGTTGTGCAACCTTGGAAAAGTCCTTGATAAATCGTCTATAGAATCCTGCATGACCAAGAAAAGAACGAACCTCTCTAACCGAAGTAGGAGAGGGTAAGTGACGAACAAGATCTATCTTTGACTTATCAACTTCAATGCCCTTTTCAGAGATAATATGACCTAAGACTATGCCTTGTTTAACCATGAAATGGCATTTTTCCCAATTAAGAACAAGGTTAGTTTCAACACAACGTTTTAAGATCAAACTAAGATTATGCAAACAATCATCGAATGATGCACCAAAAACGCTGAAATCATCCATAAAAACCTCAATACTTTTCTCAACATAATCAGAAAATATGCTCATCATGCATCTTTGAAATGTGGCAGGTGCATTACATAAACCAAAAGGCATGCGACGATATGCAAATGTACCAAAGGGACATGTGAAAGTGGTTTTTTCTTGATCCTCGGGTGCTATGACAATTTGATTATAACCAGAATAACCATCAAGAAAACAATAGAAAGCATAACCCGCTAACCTCTCAAGCATTTGGTCAATGAACGGTAATGGGAAGTGATCCTTCCTTGTGGTGGCATTTAGCTTCCTATAGTCGATACACACCCTCCAACCTGTTTGAACTCGTGTAGGCACAAGCTCATTTTCGGCATTTGTCACCACAGTCACCCCCGATTTCTTTGGAACACATTGAATGGGTGAAACCCACCTACTATCCGAAATTGGATAGATTACTCCACAATCGAGTAACTTAATTATCTCTTTCTTCACTACTTCCATCATTGGAGGGTTGAGACGGCGTTGAGCCTCTCTAGTTGGTTTGGCCCCCTCCTCAAGAAATATGTGATGCATACAAGTCGTAGGGCTTATACCTTGAATATCGGCCAAAGTCCAACCTAGGGCAGATTTGAACTCCTTCAAAACACGCATGAGTTTCTCCTCTTCTTGTGCCGTGAGGGATGAGGAGATGATGGCAGGTAGTGTCTCGTTCTCCCCCAAGAAAATGTACTTCAAATGGCTTGGTAAAGGTTTGAGTTCAAGGATAGGTGCCTGAATGATTGATGGGAGCAACTTGTTAGTCGAAATAGGAATTGACTCAATGTTAGGAGACTTACCATCATGCTTAGGTAACGACTCAAGGGCAGCAACTATCTCAATGAATTCCTCACTAGGAGGTACGGCATAGGGTAGGTTATGCATGCCGTGGGTTAGCCTACTTTCTCCCCCCTTGGTTTTGACTTCTACGCCTCTTGTAATGACCTTTTCAAGCACATCGTCACTCAGATCTTCAAGATATCCTTGCGCCAAAGAGTCAACAATATCAATAGAGAAACATGAATGATCTTCACTAGGATACTTAATAGAATCAGAAAGATTGAAGTTAACAACTTCCCCATCAAATTCCATGGACAAGGTTCCATTAAACACATCAATTTTAGTCCGGGCCGTCTTCATGAATGGCCTTCCAAGTAGAATGGGCAGCGAAGGTGCATGGTTCGATTCATCCATCTCAAGAACATAGAAATCCGCCGGAAAGATCAAATGATCAACCTGCACCAAAACGTCTTCCAAAACTCCCTTTGGATAGGCATTAGATCTATCGGCCAATTGTATGATAACACCATCATTTTTCAATGCTCCTAGGTTCATAGATACATAAATGGAATATGGCATAACATTTATAGAAGCACCTAAATCAAGCATGGCAGATTCAAATCTAGTGTTACCAATGACACAAGGAATGGTAAAACTACCCGGATCTTTGCATTTGGGAGGTAGTTTGCGTTGCAAGATGGCGGATACATTCTCACTTACCTTTACCACCTCCTTGGTCGAAATCCTTTTCCTAGTGGTGCACAATTCCTTCAAAAACTTGGCATATCTCGGGACTTGCTTGATTGCATCCAACAAAGGTATGTTAACTTGAACTTTTCTAAAGGTATCAAGGATGTCCTTTTCAGCCTCTTCTTTCTTCGTTTGCATGAACCTACTAGGAAAAGGCACATTTGAAGGAAAAACATTAGTATCAACTGAATTTGACACATTCTTACCCTTATTGGCCGAATTAAACCCTCTTGTTGTAGAATGTAGTATAGATGCAAGTAGGGATCGTTCTGGACCGGGGATTAGGAGGGTTTGCTAATAACCTTGAAACTGACTCAAAAACATAAAAACAAAGTTAAAAACGTTTGGAAAGGTTTACAAGACTCAAAACAAGTTAAAAACACTTAAAACGGCTTAAAAACACTTTGTGGACAGATTTAAGACACTAGGGAAGGTTTTGGACGAAAATTGGTTTTAGGTTGACTCAAAACACTTGAAAACACAAAGAAAACAGATTTTGGACACTTTAAAACAAGAAAGTAAAAGGGGGGTTTTGATTTGAACGAATTTGAAAGTAAAACAAAGATTTTGTAAAGTAAACAAGTTTGAAAACGATTTTGAAAATAAGTTTGAAAACTTTTATGGTTGATGGGTTAGCTAGAGGTCCCTTCTCCACACATGACACACTTGTACATGAATCAATTTCCAATTGCTTTTCAATAAATTATGAAGCTCAACACCCCAGATTAACCGTGAATTGCACTAATTAACCGTCAGATTTTCCTTTACTCATTGAATTGGATGAAATGCATACGACAACCCAAATTATTCTCCAAAAGTTCCCTACATGAATGCATAATAAAGATACAATTAGAGATCCTTACGTTCAATGAAAATCATAAGTGTCGACGAGACATTCATAACTATGACTGCATGATATGTTTGTCAAGAATCCAATTAACACGATTGTGATAACAACCTTCACTACTTATGAATATAAACTTGTAACGATTAGGTGAAACTTATTTATATTCTAGCACCAAGTTCATGCATGAAAACTAAGTACGCATCCTTAATTAACAAACAAGAACAAGTTCCCAATAAAACAGTTAATAGAATTGCATTCACAACTTATTAAATCGCAATTGAAAGGAATTAATTCATATCTCAAGCATGTTCATGGCTTCAAACTTCCCCCTAGCTAATTAGGGTTTAGCCACTCATAATTACAGCAAGAATAAGAGAAATTAAATTAAACATTGAAAACATAAGATAGAAAACACCTAAGAACGCCCAGCAATCAGATTGGGTGCATGCACGCTCCAAGGCTTCTTTCCTCTCCTTCCTCCTTGCTATGGTGCGGCACAAGTGGCTGAGGGTGGTTATGGATGTGTGAAGATGGTGTGGATGGGTGGTGGGTGCGGCAAGGAGTGTGGAAGATGGATGGAAGGCTGAAAGTTAAGGGATTTGCGGCAGGAATGTGTATGGGTGAATTTGGGGCTGTGAATGGTGTTGAATGAGTGTGGCACACATATGTATTTATAGGGGAGAGGTAAGGCACGGCTGGAGAGGGTTTCCAAGGTAGTTTAGGAGTAGGAAATCTCAAGAAATCAGAGATAAGGGTGCGGCAAAGGGTTAGGACCTCTAGAACATGGCCTAGGCGCCATGTTTTTAGGGAATGTGAAGCACATGTTTAATTTCAGGTTTTAGCACGTTTTTAGGCTTCTAGAATCCCTAATTTTAGGAGATAAGAATCAGATATGGACCCCCTTATTTGGCTAAAAATATGGAAAGATAAGATAAGGTAAGGATAGGATAAGATAAGGTGATAAGGTTAGAGATAATGTCCTTTTTTTCTTGCTTTTATCTTATCTTTCTGAACTTGAATTTAATTCTCCCTCTTCCTTGGCTGATTCCAAGCCTTCTAATCTTCAATTTCGTCCATCCTCAAGCCTCCATGTTTGCACTATCCAATCTTGGCCCAAAAATGCTCTAGAATGCTCCAAATTGCTTCTTTTTGCCACTTTGACACTTAGGACCTGAAATTGGACGAAAATAACTTTAAACACTATAATTAACATAGTTTAGCTAACTAAATGCAAGAAAACAAGCTAACTAAGTCGCATAAATATGCTCCTATCAAATTCCCCCACACTTAGCTTTTGCTAGTCCTCGAGCAAAACGAAATAGTCAAAACAAAACAAAGTAAACAAAACACAATCTAAAACCTTCCAACGTTCGTCTCAGGGATTTCCAACGCACATGACATATTAAAGATCATCACAACCATAGATTTTAGTCATTACCACCCTCGAGCACATACTTAAACATAGTTACCATTCATTAGCTCACATTTAACCAATTAAAACAATGTTTTGAACGTAGTAACATGCCTTAGAGAATTCACTCAATTCCTTACGGTTTCACTCTTATTTTCACTCAGATTTTCTAACTACACACCCTATACTAGGTATATGTGAGAAGATTGATGTAAATATGAAAACGAACACTCACATATGTTTATAGCAAAGAAAGGAGTTTCTGAAGTTATTAAGCATGTATAGATATGATCTCATGAATGGAATGCTACTACTTAGATGCGAGAACCAGGGACACCATATGCTCATACCAATCCCAAACTCCACATTATTGACCACACAACACCCAAGATTGAAGTTAAGGGTTGTAACGGGGCTAGGGTAATTGGCTAACAAAGAAAGGTAAGGAAAACAAACGTTCTTAAAGCAATAGCAAGCAAAGCAATGAATTTGACACTTAGAACTCCCTTTTGAATGCAGCCACAAACTTTGACATACTAGGGGAAGAATCATACATATTTAGGCCCGAATACAACCTTTTGGACCCTTTCTTCAACCATCAATACTTGTGAGCTTATTCTCACTTATTTTGAACACTTTTCACACTTTTTTACATACTTCTCTTTTTCTTTTCTTTTTCTCACGATTTTTTTTTTTTTTTTTTTTTTTTTTTTTTTTTTTTTTTGCCGTGCCACTTTTGATACTTTGGCACACTAATATACTTGTAACCCTTCCCCCACACTTATTTGCTGCCCAATAATGAACCAAGGGAATTCACTCTAGGTCATGCTTCACTATGCCTTAAGAACAAGGGTAAGGATGGTCCTATTCTAGGCTAGGTAGGGAATATGTGGGTTAACAAAGAACATAGGCTAAACGAGGCTCAACGGGGTTAATCCTACAAAACATAATGCACAGGGGTAAGGGTTTTTTGGCTCTAGTTCACTACACAACTTCATCTTGTTTATGTGTTATGTTAATCAATTTTATGCTTTGAATGAAACGGATATGAGTTCTAGTATTTGGAACTATATGATGAAACGCCTTCTAAGTAATAACCAAGCAAAGAATAATGAGATCATGCAACGACTTTAGAAAACAATAAATGCACAGATTATTAACTCTCCAAATAACGTTTTAGGCTCAAGTCTCTCAGGGTTGTAGCGTTAGTTTGAGTTTCTTCCTTCAAGCATGTTACAAAAACTGATTTTTTTCCTTTTTGATTAGATATGAATTCATGAATTATAACCACAATCAAGCATAAACCAAAGAGTAAATCAGACTTCCATCCATGTTTACAACTTTCTTTAACAGTCATGCAATTAAAAACCGAATCCTCATCATTGTGTTGGAAGGTACCCTAAGACACAAACAAACACACAAAAACAACTCTTTTTGGGTTTTTCAAAACAATTTTTCAAATTTTTATGAGATTTTCGGATTTTTATGTCAAAACACACTAAAATGCTTCAAAACACACTAAAAACACTTAAAAACAGTGAAAACAACATTGTAAGTGATAGGTGATAAAAACCCACGAAATTCATGCAAAAACAGCTTGTTTACCCCCCCCACACTTAAATCAAACATTGTCCTCAATGTTTCGAACATAAACTCACACAAAAGCAAACAAACAAACAGCAAATAAAACATGAAATGCAAAGTAAAATCAACAAAGATTAGAGTTTAGGAACATAAACACCTGGTTATAATGCCGGATCGTCCAAAAGCTCTTTATTGAATGCATGGGTTGCCTCCCGAGAAGCGCTTGCTTTAACGTCTTGCAGCCGGAAGAAGAACTCCATTTAAACTCCCCTAGGTCCCACGGCATGGAATTGATCTTTGAATGGACGGTGATACTTGAAATGAACCGGCAATGGTTTGAATTCAAGAGTGGGTGCCTGAATCATTAACAACATATTAGTATAAAACGAATTTGAAATTCGGGGAGGTGGCTTACCTTTGTGCTCTAACACGAATTCAAGAACAAACACTACTTCAAAAGATTGAATATTAGAGATTTCGGCCAGGTTGGTTGTTTGTAGTGTTGTGACTTGTCCCGTGTCATAAAATTCAACTTCATTGGGAATTGTTGTTGCAAGCACATCGTCTTTGATTAATTCAAGATAATCCCCAACTACCTCTTTCTCTTGAATCGTTGGAAAGGTTTCGATGATGCCTTTCTCACCCTCTTCTTCGTTGAATCTGCAAGGAATAGGCACATTTGATGGAATAAGGTTAGAAAGAATTGAAATCTTACTTGAATTGGGTGGTGGAGGGTCCTTGGAAGGCTGCGGCAAAGCTTCTTCCAAGCTTGCCGTGGCCTTGTCTTCCTCCTCTTCTTCAAGTAGCAACTGCTCGTCCTCCTCTTGGCTTGGTTTGCATATTGAGCTGGAGAGTTCACTTTGTGCTTGAATTTGCCCTATGAATTCTACAATCTCTCCCATTTGATTCTTCAATTCTCCCAACTCCTTGGCTCTATTTTCTAATCTTTGGTTTTGATTTTGTACTTTCTGTGCCAAAGAAGTTAGTAATTGAATAGTTTGATCATTATCCAAGGACGAACCTGAATTTGGTTGGACTTCTTGCAGGGGAGGCTGTGGTGGCTGCATAGGCGTTGCATAAAACTCCTCATATGGCTGCCAATATGCTTCGTGTTGAACTTGTTGAGGTTCCCACCGCATAGAGTTTGAATGATCACGCCAATCAAATGTAGGGACACTTTGCATTGTGGTCCATTCGATGTGCTGAGACAATTGAGAAGTAAAATTCGCTATTTGAGCTCGAATATTAGCAATTTCCATATCTTACTTCTCTAGTACCTGAAATCAAAGAAAACTAAATCAAATATCAAAAGTAAACAAAGAAAGCAAACAAAGCAAAACAAAAATTAGAAATCAAAAACAAAAGACACGAAAAAGAAAACCAAGGGATTAGCAAAGTTGCTAATCCCCGGCAACGGCGCCAAAATTTGATGTGAAAATTAACTTAAGCACACAAATTAAACCCTCTTGTTGTAGAATGTAGTATAGATGCAAGTAGGGATCGTTCTGGACCGGGGATTAGGAGGGTTTGCTAATAACCTTGAAACTGACTCAAAAACATAAAAACAAAGTTAAAAACGTTTGGAAAGGTTTACAAGACTCAAAACAAGTTAAAAACACTTAAAACGGCTTAAAAACACTTTGTGGACAGATTTAAGACACTAGGGAAGGTTTTGGACGAAAATTGGTTTTAGGTTGACTCAAAACACTTGAAAACACAAAGAAAACAGATTTTGGACACTTTAAAACAAGAAAGTAAAAGGGGGGTTTTGATTTGAACGAATTTGAAAGTAAAACAAAGATTTTGTAAAGTAAACAAGTTTGAAAACGATTTTGAAAATAAGTTTGAAAACTTTTATGGTTGATGGGTTAGCTAGAGGTCCCTTCTCCACACATGACACACTTGTACATGAATCAATTTCCAATTGCTTTTCAATAAATTATGAAGCTCAACACCCCAGATTAACCGTGAATTGCACTAATTAACCGTCAGATTTTCCTTTACTCATTGAATTGGATGAAATGCATACGACAACCCAAATTATTCTCCAAAAGTTCCCTACATGAATGCATAATAAAGATACAATTAGAGATCCTTACGTTCAATGAAAATCATAAGTGTCGACGAGACATTCATAACTATGACTGCATGATATGTTTGTCAAGAATCCAATTAACACGATTGTGATAACAACCTTCACTACTTATGAATATAAACTTGTAACGATTAGGTGAAACTTATTTATATTCTAGCACCAAGTTCATGCATGAAAACTAAGTACGCATCCTTAATTAACAAACAAGAACAAGTTCCCAATAAAACAGTTAATAGAATTGCATTCACAACTTATTAAATCGCAATTGAAAGGAATTAATTCATATCTCAAGCATGTTCATGGCTTCAAACTTCCCCCTAGCTAATTAGGGTTTAGCCACTCATAATTACAGCAAGAATAAGAGAAATTAAATTAAACATTGAAAACATAAGATAGAAAACACCTAAGAACGCCCAGCAATCAGATTGGGTGCATGCACGCTCCAAGGCTTCTTTCCTCTCCTTCCTCCTTGCTATGGTGCGGCACAAGTGGCTGAGGGTGGTTATGGATGTGTGAAGATGGTGTGGATGGGTGGTGGGTGCGGCAAGGAGTGTGGAAGATGGATGGAAGGCTGAAAGTTAAGGGATTTGCGGCAGGAATGTGTATGGGTGAATTTGGGGCTGTGAATGGTGTTGACTGAGTGTGGCACACATATGTATTTATAGGGGAGAGGTAAGGCACGGCTGGAGAGGGTTTCCAAGGTAGTTTAGGAGTAGGAAATCTCAAGAAATCAGAGATAAGGGTGCGGCAAAGGGTTAGGACCTCTAGAACATGGCCTAGGCGCCATGTTTTTAGGGAATGTGAAGCACATGTTTAATTTCAGGTTTTAGCACGTTTTTAGGCTTCTAGAATCCCTAATTTTAGGAGATAAGAATCAGATATGGACCCCCTTATTTGGCTAAAAATATGGAAAGATAAGATAAGGTAAGGATAGGATAAGATAAGGTGATAAGGTTAGAGATAATGTCCTTTTTTTCTTGCTTTTATCTTATCTTTCTGAACTTGAATTTAATTCTCCCTCTTCCTTGGCTGATTCCAAGCCTTCTAATCTTCAATTTCGTCCATCCTCAAGCCTCCATGTTTGCACTATCCAATCTTGGCCCAAAAATGCTCTAGAATGCTCCAAATTGCTTCTTTTTGCCACTTTGACACTTAGGACCTGAAATTGGACGAAAATAACTTTAAACACTATAATTAACATAGTTTAGCTAACTAAATGCAAGAAAACAAGCTAACTAAGTCGCATAAATATGCTCCTATCGGTTGGCATGTCTCCTCCTCTTCAGTTCTCAGTTTTTCATCTTCTTTAGGACCTGATGTGGATGGTTTAGGACCTGCCCCTACTTCTTTTCCACTTCTCAAGAGTATGGCCATTGCACTTTCGAAGCCCCCCTTCGGATTTGGAATGGTAGAACTAGGAAGTTGTCCTTGGTCTCGAAACTTACCTACGAAATCTGCAATCTGCCCAATTTGTTTCTCCAAGTGATCCACCCTTTTGTTTTGGGTTTGCATGGCTTGGGTGTGATCTTCTTGCCCCTGAGATAACTTGGTTAGTATTTTAAGAAGTGCATCATTGTCTAGGGACGTACCTGAAGCATTTGGGGCAGATTGGGGTTGGACTTGAGGATAGGGCCGTGTGAACCCAGGGGGGTTTTGCCGAAATCCCCCTTGTTGTTGGGATTGTTGGGGCTCCCTCCACTTGAAGTTTGGATGGTCTCTCCAACCTGGATTATACGTATTAGAGTATGGATCGTTCCTTGGTTGGTTTTGGCCTTGAAATCCAATTGCATTGGCGCTCTCCCATCCACCATTCTCAATCAATTGTGGGCACTTTTCAGAAGCATGTCCTTGGATAGAACACACACCACACACACTTGGTCCTTGCACCCTCATTCCTTCGGCCATCTGAGACACAATGGAAGTAAGATTAGCTAATTGTGAGTGAATGTCGGATGTGGAACTTACCTCATGCACTTGCTGCCGTGGGATGCCTCTTTGCCCAACACCTTCGTATTGTTGAGCGTTCAACGCTCGGTTAGTAATCAAGATCTTGGCAGCCGTGGGTGTCTTGTCCACCAAAGCTCCACCCGCTGAGGCATCTAGCATTTGGCGTTCAATTGGTAGAAGCCCCTCGTAGAAATATTGAAGAAGAAGCTCCTCCTTCATTTGGTGCTGTGGACATGAAGCAACAAGTGATTTAAAACGTTCATAATAAGTAGGAAAAGATTCACCTTCATCTTGCTGAATTCCACTAATCCTTTTGCGTAAAAGAATGACTCGAGAAGTTGGGAAGAACTTCTCCAAAAACGCCCTTTTCATGCTCTCCCAAAATGTAACAGTTCCGGGAGCTAATTCAAACAACCAATCTTTGGCTTTGTCCATTAAAGAGAATGGAAAAGCCTTCATCTTCAATATGCTGCCATCCACATTCACAGGGGTCATGCTCGAGCAAACTACTTCAAATTCCTTCAAATGCTTGTTCGGGTCTTCCATGGACAGCCCATGGTACTTTGGAATGTGATGCAACAAGCTTGATTTTAACTCGAATTCCTCGGTCTTCCCTTCTGCAGCCGTGGGGTATTGAATGCATAAAGGCATGGCATTGCCCACTCCCGAGGCAGAAAGCTCTTTGATGGTTCGATTGTCCGCTGCCATGGCTGGAACTTCCTCCAAAATCTGTGCCGTGGGTACTAACTCCTCCTCTTCTCCTTGCTCTTCGAGCTCAGGTTCAGGGCTGGGAGGATTTGATGCTTGCTGATTCCTCCTCCTTCTCAAAGTCCTCTCAAAATCGTCGTCAAAGTCAAGGATATGCTCACGAATCTGTTGAGAACTCCGAGTCATACACTAGTACCTGAAAAACAAAGAAAAAAAATAAACTAGAATCAGTAACTAACTAAAACAAACTGAAATAAAAGATCCAAGGGATTAGCAAAGTTGCTAATCCCCGGCAACGGCGCCAAAAATTTGGTGTGAAAATTAACTTGACACTCAAATTAAACCCTCTTTTGACAATTGTAGTAAAGTATGTAAGTAGGGATCGTTCTAGACCGGGGATTAGGAGGGATTGCTAAACACTTGAAAACTGACTTAAAAACGTAAAAACAAAGTTTAAAACACTAAATTAGACTCAAAGAATGCAAGACTAAACTTTAAAACACTAAAACAAAGCAAAAGACTCAAAACAGCAACCAAAAGACTCAAAACTGCCTTAAAAACACTTTCTGGGCAGTTTTGGACACAAGCACCAAATTGGACGAATTTGGGTTTTAACTTGAATCAAAACACTTAAAAACACAAATCAAAACAGATTCTAACTAATTTAACACTTCAAAATAAAGGGGGATTTGGTTTTGACGAAATTGAAAACAAGACACAAACTTTGTAATTAAAACAGATTGTAAAAACGATTTTGGATTAAACTTATGGATGGAAGGCTAGCTAGAGGGTTCTTCTCCACACATGACACACTTGCATACAAACCAATTTTCAGTTGTTCTTTCAATAAGTTATGAAGCTCAACACCCCAAGTTAATTAGGTTCGCTTAAATTAACCTTCAAGTTCTCCTTAAGTTAATGAATTGGATGGGAATGCGCATACAACAATTCAAAGCATTCTTCAAAAGTTCCTTACGTGAAAAGCACAACAAAGATACAATCAAAGATCATTAAGCAACATGAGAACTATAAGTGTTGACGAGGCCTTCGTTACTATGATGAGCATGAAACTAATGCCAAGAATTCATTTAACGCGATCGTTTATAAGCGACCTTCACTACTTGTGAAATATAAGGTTGTAACTATTAGGTGAAACTCCCTTATACTCTAGCATCATATTCATGCATGAAAACTAAGCGTGCACTCTCAATCAACATACACAAATAAGTTATCCATCAAGCAGTTAAACGAATTGAACTCATAACTTATGAAATCACAACCAAAGGTAATTAATTCATATTGCAAGTATGTACATGGTTTCGAATCACCCCCTAACTAAGGGGGGTTTAGTTCCTCATACTCACAACACAAAGAATATAAAGTTTAGACATTGAAAACAAAAGAAAGAAAACACCTAAACGCTCCAGCGATTCAAAGTGAACAGCAAGCACGTCCAAGAACTCTCCTTCCCTTCCTTGATTGCGGCACAAAGTTTGATGATGGAATTTGGGGGTTATGGATGGTGTAGGATGCTGGAATTGTGTTTAGGATGGATGTAGGGTGCGGCAAGGATGGTTTTTGGTCAGAAACTATGGTGTTTTGTGAAGGATGGTGGCTGCAGAGAATGGGTGAAGTTTTCTGGCGTGAATGGTAGTGAATGGATCATTTGTGGCTGCAACAAGGGTGTATAGTTAAAGGGTTTTGGGTAACAAGGCTCAGAATTTAATTAGGTTAGAGAATTAAATCCAAAACTTAGAGGAAATAGGGCCCAAGATCAGAAACTTAAGGGAAATAGGTTGGCTTTTGCGGCAAGGAAGAGGAATGTGCTCTCCTTGCTGATTTTGGGGTGAAATTAAAAGGGGAATGTGAAGATTGGTGCGGCAAGGGTGTGTGGGAAGAGGAAAAGGTGCGGCACCCTACTTAGGGTGGGAATTAGGTGTCCAAAAGTCTTTAGGGCCCATGCTTTGTGGCTGGAACTTAAGGAAATTTGGTTTAGGAAAGGTCAACCAAAATAGGAAACTTAGGCTTAACTTTCCTATTCCAAGTAGGAATCCTTGGACAATTAGGAATCCTTGTCCTTCTAGGAATCCTCTTTCAATTAGGAATCCTTCACTTCAAGTCTTCAATTTCGTCCATTCCTTTTGCTCCATTCATATGTCCTTCATTCAAAGCTCCAATATGCTCCAAAAGGCTCCAAAATGCACCTTATTGCTTCATAAGCCCATTAAACCTACAAACACACGAAACTAACTCAAAATACTAGAATAACTAAGAAATAACAACGTAAATGCACGAGAACAAGCATACTAAGTCGCATAAATATGCTTCTATCAGTGACTGTGATTAAGTATGTGCTCAAGGGTGGGGATGACTAAAATCTATGATTATGATGATCTTTAATATGTCATGTGCGTTGGAAATCTCTGAGGCGAACGTTGGAAGGTTTAGGTTATGTTTTGTTTGTTTTGTTTTGCTCGAGATGGAGAATTAAATTCAAGTTCAGAAAGATAAGATAGAAGCAAGAAAAAAGGAACATTATCTCTAACCTTATCACCTTATCTTATCCTATCCTTACCTTATCTTATCT
Organism: Cotoneaster glaucophyllus; assembly: GCA_036320875.1. Lineage (NCBI taxonomy): Eukaryota > Viridiplantae > Streptophyta > Magnoliopsida > Rosales > Rosaceae > Cotoneaster > Cotoneaster glaucophyllus. The sequence continues at coordinate 524,990 of JAVVNS010000023.1, read as the reverse complement.
TTCCATATTTTTAGCCAAATAAGGGGGTCCATATCTGATCTTATCATCTAAATTTGGGGGTTCTAGAAGCCTAAATTCGTGCTAATACAATCCATATCTGATTCCTAGCATTGTGCCGCACCAAATCTCTCTAGAACTTGTTTCTAGATGTCCTATCCTAATTCCTTAAATCCTGCAGCACTTTAGGCATTCTAGAACGTCACAAACCTGTTTTAAATCCTCCTGCCGAGTATCCCCATGTTTTGAGTCAGATATTGGGTCTAGAACCCTATATTTATGGCGCCTAGCCTTGTTCTAGAAGCCCAATCTGCCAGCCGCAAGTTTTAAACCCTTTTCTCCTAGGATCTTATCAGTTTTTAGTCCCTTTCCTGGTGGGATTGTGATAGGAGCATATTTATGCGACTTAGTTAGCTTGTTTTCTTGCATTTAATTAGCTAAACTATGTTAATTATAGTGTTTAAAGTCATTTTCGTCCAATTTCAGGTTCTAAGTGTCAAAGTGGCAAAAAGAAGCAATTTGGAGCATTCTAGTGCATTTTTGGGCCAAGATTGGATAGTGCAAACATGGAGGCTTGAGGATGGACGAAATTGAAGATTGGAAGGCTTGGAATCAGTCAAGAAAGATGGAGAATTAAATTCAAGTTCAGAAAGATAAGATAGAAGCAAGAAATAAGGAACATTATCTCTAACCTTATCACCTTATCTTATCTTATCCTTGCCTTATCTTATCTTTCCATATTTTTAGCCAAATAAGGGGGTTCATATCTGATCTTATCACCTAAATTTGGGGGTCCTAGAAGCCTAAAAACGTGCTAATCTGAATTAGAGCATGTGCTGCACATTCCCTATATTTCTGGCGCCTAGACCTCATTCTAGAAGGCCAATCTGATTGTGCCGCACCCTTATCCCCTTATTCCTTGGGTTTCCTACTCCTAAACTAACCTAAAAACCTCTTCCCAGCCGTGCCCTACTCCCCTCTATAAATACATGTGTGTGCCGCACAAAATATTCACCACCACACAGCCCCAAATTCACCCATTCACATCCTGCCGCAAGTCCCTTCATATTTCAGCCATTCTAAACACCTTCCACCACCCTTTGCCGCACCCACCACCCATCCACACCACCTTCACACATCCATAACCACCCCTAGCCACTTGTGCCGCACCATTGATGTGAATTATAGTTAAGCACTCAAATTAAACCCTCTTGTTGTAGATTGTAGCACAGATGCAAGTAGGGATCGTTCTGGACCGGGGATTAGGAGGGCTTGCTAAAACCTCTAAACTGACTCTAAAACATAAAAACAAAGTTAAAGACACTAAACTAGACTCAAAGAATGCAAAACTAAAGTTTAAAACACTAAAACAAACCAAAAGACTCAAAACAGCACAGAAACACTCAAAACTGCCTTAAAAACACAATCTGGGCAGTTTTGACACTAAGGGATAATTTGGACGAAATTTGGTTCTAACTTGACTCAATACACTTAAAAACACAAACTAAATGGATTTCTAACTAAAATGACACTTTAACATAAAGGGGGTTTGGTTTTGACGAATTTGAAAACAAAACAAGAACTTTGTAAACTAAACAGATTTTAAAACGAATTTGATTAAAGTGAATGGATGGAAAGCTAGCTAAGGGGTTCTTCTCCACACATGTCACACTTGCATACAAAATGATTTCCAATTACGTTTCAATTGCCATGCATTCTCAATGCCCCAAATTAACTGTGAATTGCACTAATTAACCCTCAGATTTCCCTTAAGTTATTGAATTGGATGATTGCATACAACAACCCATAGCATTACCCACAAGTTCCCTACATGAATTGCATAATAGAGATACAAGCAGAAATCATTAAGTTTTATGAAAACCATAAGCATTGACGAGGCACTTGTTACTATGAATTGCATGAAACTTATGCCAAGAGTTTACTTAACGCGATTGTGATCAACAACCTTTACTACCTGTGAATATAAGTTCGTAACGATTAGGTGAAACTCCCTTATATCCTAGCATTCAATTTATGCATGAAAATTAAGCGTGCACTCTCAACCAACATACACAAATCTGTCTAAATTCATGAAGATAAGTAAATTGAATTCACAACTTATGAAACACAATTGAATGTAATCAGATCATATAGCAAGCTTTAGACATGGTTTCGAATCCCCCCCTAGCCAAGGGGGGTTTAAGTTCTCATACTCACAGAACAAAGATAAATAAGTTTAGACATTGAGAACAAAAGAAAGAAGACACCTAGACGCTCAAACGATCCAATCTTGAACAGCAAGCACGCCTATGGACATCCTCCTTCCTCCTCCTTGCTGCGGCACAACACTTGCAGGTATGTTTAGGGGGTTTTGGATGGTGTAGAATGGTGGAAAATGGTGTGGTGGTGTTTAGGGATGATGGGTGGTGCGGCTGGATGAGTTTTGGAGGGGAAAATATGGAGAATGGTGTAGAATGGTGCGGCTGCAATAGGGAGAATGATTTCTGACGAAATTGAGAAATATGGAGATGAATCATGTGTGGCAAGGGTTTAAAACTCATATATATAGGCTCCCAAAACCCTAGCAAGTCAGATTAGGCCTTTTAGAACCCAAACCCATCAGGAAAAGGCCAAAACTAATCAGAATTTGATGGGGAAAAGCCCAAGGGGTGCGGCAGATTAGGTTTAGGGAGATTGGGCTTCTAGAATGCCTTGCAAGGCAAGGAAAAAGGCCTCCTTGCTGAATTAGGTGCGGCTAGGGTGTATGAGAAGGTCCAAGGTGCGGCTAGGACATGTAATTAGGCAACCAACATAATTTGGAAACCCCAAAAATGGAAACCTTCACAAATGGAAACTTGCACAATTGGTAACTTTCAAGAATAGAAACTTGGTTTCCAATTCTCGACTCTTCCTTCTTCCTTCAATCCTAGGCTCATTTGATCTTCAATTTCGTCCATTCCCTTTGCTCCAAGCACATGCTATCCAAACTTGGCCCAAAAGTGCTCCAAAAGGCCCCAAAATGCATCTTCTTGCATACTTTGTCCTTAGAACCTGAAAACACACGAAAATGGCTTAAAAGTCTACAATAACTAAGAAATAACAACGTAAATGCACAAGAACAAGCCAACTAAGTCGCCTAAATATGCTCCTATCAAATTCCCCCACACTTAGCTTTTGCTAGTCCTCGAGCAAAACAAAACGAAACAAAACACAACCTAGACCTTCCAACATTTGCCTCAGGGATTTCCAATGCACATGACATGTTAAAAATCATCATTCCCACAGATTTTAGACATCTTTACACTTGAGCACATACTTAATCATAGTCACCACTCACTAGTTCACATTGAACCAATTAAAACAATGATTTGAATGTAGTAACATGCCTTAGAGAATTCACTCAATTCCTCACAAGATACTCTCTATTTTCACACACATTTTCTGACTACACACCCTACACTAGTATATGTGAGAAGATTAATGTAAACATGAAACGAACACTCACATATGATGATAGCAAAGAAGGCAATTTCTGGAGTATGTATAGATATGATCTCATGAATGGAATGCTACTACTTAGATGCGAGAACCAGTGACACCATATGCTCATACCAATTCCAAACTCCACAAATTGAAATGTACAACACTCAAGATAGAAGTCAAGGTTTGTAACGGGGCTAGGGTGATTGGCTAACAAAGAACGGATATGGAAAACAAAATTCTTGAAACAATAGTAATCATAATAGTTGAATTGAGGTTTAGAATTCACTTTAGTGGCAGAAACTAATTGAAACACAAAGGGGTTGTGAATAACACATATTAGGGCCAAATTGAGCGTTTTGGACCCTTCCTTCAACAAACAACACTTGTGAGTTCATTCTCACTTATTTTGACCCTCTTTTTCATTCTTTTCACAACTTTTCTTTTTCTCTTTTCTTTTCATACGAATTTTCTTTCCTTTTTGCTCTCAAAAACACAAGAGTCCCTTCCCCCACACTTGTTTTCTGCAATAATTACTCAAAACGAATTCCCTTTACATCATGCTTTACTATGCTTCAAGAACAAGGGTATGGATGGTCCTAATCTAGGCTAGGTGAGGATGATGTGGGTTAACAAAGAAAATAGGCTAAACGAGGCTCAACGGGGTTAAACCTAAACACAATGCACGGGGATGGCTGTTTGGCTCTTGGTTCACTACACAACTTCATCTTGTTCGTGTGTTATGCAAATCAATATCATGCTTTGAATGAAACGGATATGAGTTCTAGCATTTGGAACTAAATGATGAAACGCCTTCTAAGTAGTAACCAAGGAAAGAATAATGAGATCATGCAACGACTTTAGAAAACAACAATGCACAGATTATAAACACTCCAAAGAACGTTTTAGGCTCAAGTCTCTCAGGGTTATAGCGTTAGTTTGAGTTTCTTCCTTCAAGCATGTTACAAAAACTGATTTTTCCTTTGTGATAACATGTGAATTCATAAGTTATAACCACAACCAAGCATGCACCACAGAGTAAATCAAACTTTCATCCATGTTTATAACTCTCTTTAACAGTCATGCAATTACAAACCAAATCCTCATCATTGTGTTGGAAGGTACCCTAAAACACAAACAAACACATAAAAACAACTCTTTTTGGCTTTTTCAAAACAATTTTTTAAATTTTTATGAGATTTTCGGATTTTTATGTCAACACACAATAAAATGCACCAAAACAGCTTAAAAACACATAAAAACAGCAAGGAACAACATTGAAAGTTATGGGTGATAAAATCCCACGAATTTGCATCAACAACACTTAGTTACCCCCCCACACTTAAATCAAACATTGTCCTCAATGTTTCAAGCATACACTCACACAAAACACATAAACAAACAGACAGCAACTAAACAACTCAACATGGCAGAAACGAAAGAACAACAAAGAGAAGGGTTTTAGGAACGCAAATCTGGAATTGGAGTGATTCCTAGGTCTTCCTTTGTTGAATGCATGGGTTGCCTCCCAAGTAGCGCTTTCTTTAACGTCTTGCAGCCGGACGATGAACTTCTTCACTCCACATTGGAGTCCACGGCATCCAGGGGGATGTCATCCACGACATGCTCCTGAAAGTGCTCATAATAGGGCTTCAAACGATGCCCGTTCACCTTGAATTCATGCCCCGTTTTCAAGCTTTGGATTTGGACTGCACCATGAACAAAAACATTAGTGATAACAAACGGTCCAATCCATTTAGAACGTAACTTACCGGGAAACAAACGTAAACGGGAATTGAACAATAGCACTTTCTGCCCTATAGAGAATGTTTTGCCACGAATCATCTTATCATGGAAAGCTTTGGCCTTCTCCTTGTAAATGCTAGCATTCTCGTACGCTTCATGCCTTATCTCATCAAGTTCATTTAATTGGAGCCTCCTATGACGTCCCGCTGCATCCAAGTCCATGTTAGACTTCTTAACGGCCCAATGAGCTTTGTGCTCCAATTCAACGGGGAGATGGCACGACTTGCCATAGATGAGCCTAAATGGGGACATTCCAATGGGTGTTTTGTATGCCGTACGGTACGCCCAAAGTGCATCATCTAACCGTAAGCTCCAATCCTTCCTTGTTGGCCCAACGGTCTTCTCTAGGATTTGCTTGATCTCACGGTTGGAAACCTCGGCTTGGCCATTTGTCTGAGGATGGTAAGGTGTAGAAACCTTATGGTTGACATTGTACTTCCTCAACAACGCCTCAATGGTCCGGTTACAAAAGTGTGACCCTCCATCACTAATGATCACTCGTGGCATGCCAAACCTTGCAAATATGTTAGTTCTAATAAAATCTGCAACCACCTTAGAATCATTAGTCCGGGTGGCCTTTGCTTCCACCCACTTTGACACATAATCGACCGCAAGCAAAATATATATGAAACCATACGAGGAAGGAAAGGGACCCATAAAATCAATACCCCAAACATCGAAAATTTCAACATTAAGGATAGAAACCTGCGACATTTGGTCCCTTGCACTTATACTACCCATTCTTTGGCATTTATCACATGTTAAGCAAAAAGTTCTAGCATCCTTAAAGATACTAGGCCAATAAAATCCACTTTGTAACACCTTAAGGGCAGTTCTTTGTGTGCCAAAATGCCCACCACATGCATATGTATGACAAAAGCTTAAAATTGAATGAAATTCAGAATCATGCACACATCGACGTACAATCTGATCAGGGCAAAATTTCCATAGATATGGATCATCCCACACATAAAACCGTGCATCATGTCTTAACTTATCACGTTGGTGCCTAGTGAAAGTGCTTGGAATTTGTTTTGACACCAAAAAATTTAACAAATCGGCATACCAAGGCTCATTAACCGTTATGGACAGCAATTGCTCATCGGGGAATGTTTCTGCAATAGGTAGAGACTCCTCATTATGCACCATTCGGCTTAGGTGGTCAGCCACCACGTTTTCACTTCCCTTTTTGTCTCGAATCTCGATGTCGAACTCTTGAAGTAGTAACATCCAACGAATTAGCCGTGGCTTGGCCTCCTTTTTGGTGAGCAAATACTTCAACGCTGCATGGTCAGTGAAAACAATTACTTTAGTACCAATTAAATATGATCTAAACTTATCTAAAGCAAAAACAACGGCAAGAAGTTCTTTTTCCGTAGTGGAATAGTTCAATTGGGCATCATTCAACGTCCGTGAGGCATAGTAGATGACATGTGGCCTCTTGTCCTTCCTTTGTCCTAAAACAGCCCCTAAAGCGTAGTCGGCCGCATCACACATAAGCTAGAAAGGTAGGCTCCAATCAGGTGGGACAATGATTGGTGCCGTGGTCAACAACTCCTTGAGTTGGTTGAATGATGCCGTGCACTCCCTATTGAAGTCAAACGCCACATCTTTTTGTAGGAGTCGGCAAAGAGGTTGGGCAACCTTTGAGAAGTCTTTGATGAACCTACGATAGAACCCTGCATGGCCAAGAAAAGAACGAACCTCTCTAACCGAAGTAGGAGAGGGTAAGTGACGTACAAGATCTATCTTTGACTTATCAACTTCAATACCGTTTTCAGAGATAATATGACCTAAAACTATGCCTTGTTTAACCATAAAGTGACATTTTTCCCAATTAAGAACAAGGTTAGTTTCAACGCAACGTTTTAAGATCAAACTGAGATTATGCAAGCAACCATCAAAAGAATCACCAAAAACGCTAAAATCATCCATAAACACTTCAATTATTTTCTCAACATAATCAGAAAATATGCTCATCATGCATCTTTGAAATGTGGCAGGTGCATTACATAAACCAAAAGGCATGCGACGATAAGCAAATGTACCAAAAGGGCATGTAAAAGTAGTTTTTTCTTGGTCCTCGGGTGCTATGACAATTTGATTATACCCATAATAACCATCAAGAAAACAATAGAAAGCATAACCCGCTAACCTCTCAAGCATTTGGTCAATGAATGGCAATGGGAAGTGATCCTTCCTTGTGGTAGCGTTTAGCTTCCTATAGTCGATGCACACCCTCCAACCGGTTTGAATGCGAGTAGGAACAAGCTCATTCTCGGCATTTGCTACCACTGTCACTCCGGATTTCTTTGGAACGCATTGAACGGGCGAAACCCACCTACTATCCGAGATTGGATAGATTACTCCACAATCCAAAAGCTTTATGATCTCCTTCTTCACAACTTCCATCATAGGAGGGTTGAGTCGGCGTTGCGCCTCTCGAGATGTTTTATACCCCTCCTCCAAAAGTATGTGATGCATGCAAGTGGTGGGACTAATTCCTTTGATGTCGGCCAATGTCCACCCAACTGCAGATTTGTACTCTTTTAACACCCTCACCAACTTGTCCTCCTCTTGTGCCGTGAGTGAGCTTGAGACGATGACGGGCAACGTCTCATCATCTCCCAAGAAAACGTACTTCAAGTGACTAGGCAATGGCTTAAGTTCAAGTGTAGGTGGCTGCACAACTGAGGGAAGCATCTTATTAGCCGAAACTGAACTTAAAATTGGGTCCAAAAACTTACCAGATTGTGGTGGCAATGATTCAAGGGCAGCCACCATCTCAATGACATCCTCACTAGGGGGCACGGCAATGGAATGCTCATGCATGCCGTGGGTTGTTTCCTTTGCTGCTTCAATGTCTTGCATGTCCTTTCCTCGTGCAATGACCAATTCAAGTGCATCGTCATTCAAATTGTCAAAATGGTCCTGCGCAAAAGAGTCAATTAAATCAATAGCAAAACATGAATGATTCTCCCTAGGATACTTCATAGAATCAGAAAGATTGAAATTAATCACTTCCCCATCAAATTCCATCGTCAACGTTCCATTAAACACGTCAATCTTTGTTCGGGCCGTTTTCATGAATGGCCTTCCAAGGAGGATGGGCAATGAAGGGGCATGGTCCGATTCATCCATCTCAAGCACATAGAAATCCGCCGGGAAGATCAAGTGATTAACCTGCACTAACACATCTTCCAAAACTCCCTTTGGATAGGCATTAGATCTATCGGCCAATTGTATGATTACACCATCATTTTGCAATTCTCCTAGGTTCATAGATGCATAAATTGAATATGGCATGACATTTATAGATGCACCTAAGTCTAACATGGCAGATTCAAACCTAGTATTACCAATGACACAAGGAATTGTAAAACTACCCGGATCTTTGCATTTAGGGGGCAGTTTGCGTTGCAAGATGGCTGAGACGTTTTCACCTACTTTTACAACTTCCTTGGTCGAAATCCTCTTCCTAGTGGTGCAAAGTTCCTTCAAAAACTTGGCATACCTTGGGACTTGCTTGATTGCATCCAAAAGAGGTATGTTGACTTGAACTTTCCTAAATGTCTCTAGAATGTCCTTTTCAGCTTCTTCTTTCTTTGTTTGCTTGAATCTACTAGGAAAAGGAACATTCAAAGGAAAAACATTAGTAGGAACTGAATTGGACACGTTCTTACCTCTATTGGACAGATTTGCTGGGTTAGGTGCCGTGGGCTGCTTTTGCTCCTCCTCCTCAATTATCAATTCTTCCACCTCGTTAGAACGTGATTTGGACGGTTGGGGATCAGATCCGACTTGCTTCCCACTTCGCAAACTTATGGCTTTTGCAGATTCGAATCCACCTTTTGGATTGACCACGGTTGAGCTAGGCAACTTGCCTTGCTCTCGGAATTGCCCCATGAACTCGGCAATCTGCCCTACTTGCTTCTCCAACTCGTCCACCTTCTTGTCCCTAGTTTGCATACCCTGCGACATAGAAGTTAGTAATTGAAAAATTTGATCATTACCAATAGAAGAACCTGATTTGTTTTGGGCAGGTTGTGCTTGGGGTTGAGTTGGTACAAACGGCTTTTGATAGAAACCCGGGGGTGGTTGCCTAAATGCACTTTGTTGTTGGCCTTGTTGGGGTTCTCGCCATTTGAAATTGGGATGATCTTTCCAACCGGGATTGTAAGTATTGGAAAAAGGGTCATTCCTTGGTTGGTATTGATTCCCAAACCCCACGGCATTGAGGGATTCCCACCCTCCATTCTCAATCAATTGAGGGCACTTGTCCGTAACATGTCCTTGCATGGAACACACGCCACAAGCAGCCACACTTTGTACTTTTGGACCTTCCACAACCTGAGAAAGAAGAGTAGTAAGGTTAGCCATTTGATTTTGAAGTTCGGAAATAGCACTTACCTCATTCACTTGTTGTTGCCGTGGGGGTCCTCTTTGTCCAACGCCTTCGTATTGTTGGGCATTCAAAGCTCGATTAGCAATCAAAGTCTTTGCAGCCATGGGTGTCTTGTCCACCAAAGCTCCTCCCGCTGAGGCATCTAGCATTTGACGTTCAATTGGTAGAAGTCCCTCGTAGAAATATTGAAGAAGAAGCTCCTCCTTCATTTGATGCTGTGGACATGAAGCAACAAGTGATTTAAAATGTTCATAATAAGTAGGAAAAGATTCACCTTCATTTTGCTCAATTCCACTAATCCTTTTACGTAAAAGAATGACTCGAGAAGTTGGGAAGAACTTCTCCAAGAACGCCCGTTTCATGCTCTCCCAAGATGTGACAGTTCCGGGGGCTAGCTCATACAACCAATCCTTAGCTTTTTCCAAGAGAGAAAAAGGAAAAGCCTTCATCTTCAACATGCTTCCATCGACGTTGACAGGAGTCATGCTTGAACACACCACTTCGAACTCTTTCAAATGCTTGTTTGGATCCTCCATGGACAACCCATGGTACTTGGGAATGTGGTGCAGCAAGCTTGACTTCAACTCGAACTCCTCGGTCTTGCCTTGAGCAGCTACGGGGTATTGGATGCATAGGGGTGCGGCATTGTCCAATCCCGAAGCATAAAGCTCCTTGATTGTTCGATTATCTGCAGCCATCACTTCCTTAGACTCGGCCTCCTCTATCTCCTCAGATTCGGCCTCTTCTTGTTCCTCAACTTCAACCTCAGAACTTGAACTAGGTAGATCAGGTTCTGGGGTCTTTCTTTTCCTTCTCAAAGTTCGCTCAAAATCGTCGTCGAAGTCCAAGATGTTCTTACTAATAGTTTGGGAACTTCGAGTCATAAACTAGTACCTGAAAAACAAAGAAAATAACAAGAATCAGCAAATAGACTAAAAACAAACGAGAATAAACAAAAGGGATTAGCAATGTTGCTAATCCCCGGCAACGGCGCCAAAATTTGATGTGAATTATAGTTAAGCACTCAAATTAAACCCTCTTGTTGTAGATTGTAGCATAGATGCAAGTAGGGATCGTTAAGTTTTATGAAAACCATAAGCATTGACGAGGCACTTGTTACTATGAATTGCATGAAACTTATGCCAATAATTTACTTAACGCGATTGTGATCAACAACCTTTACTACCTGTGAATATAAGTTCGTAACGATTAGGTGAAACTCCCTTATATCCTAGCATTCAATTTATGCATGAAAATTAAGCGTGCACTCTCAACCAACATACACAAATCTGTCTAAATTCATGAAGATAAGTAAATTGAATTCACAACTTATGAAACACAATTGAATGTAATCAGATCATATAGCAAGCTTTAGACATGGTTTCGAATCCCCCCCTAGCCAAGGGGGTTTAAGTTCTCATACTCACAGAACAAAGATAAATAAGTTTAGACATTGAGAACAAAAGAAAGAAGACACCTAGACGCTCAAACGATCCAATCTTGAACAGCAAGCACGCCTATGGACATCCTCCTTCCTCCTCCTTGCTGCGGCACAACACTTGCAGGTATGTTTAGGGGGTTTTGGATGGTGTAGAATGGTGGAAGATGGTGTGGTGGTGTTTAGGGATGATGGGTGGTGCGGCTGGATGAGTTTTGGAGGGGAAAATATGGAGAATGGTGTAGAATGGTGCGGCTGCAATAGGGAGAATGATTTCTGACGAAATTGAGAAATATGGAGATGAATCATGTGTGGCAAGGGTTTAAAACTCATATATATAGGCTCCCAAAACCCTAGCAAGTCAGATTAGGCCTTTTAGAACCCAAACCCATTAGGAAAAGGCCAAAACTAATCAGAATTTGATGGGGAAAAGCCCAAGGGGTGCGGCAGATTAGGTTTAGGGAGATTGGGCTTCTAGAATGCCTTGCAAGGCAAGGAAAAAGGCCTCCTTGCTGAATTAGGTGCGGCTAGGGTGTATGAGAAGGTCCAAGGTGCGGCTAGGACATGTAATTAGGCAACCAACATAATTTGGAAACCCCAAAAATGGAAACTTGCACAATTGGTAACTTTCAAGAATAGAAACTTGGTTTCCAATTCTCGACTCTTCCTTCTTCCTTCAATCCTAGGCTCATTTGATCTTCAATTTCGTCCATTCCCTTTGCTCCAAGCACATGCTATCCAAACTTGGCCCAAAAGTGCTCCAAAAGGCCCCAAAATGCATCTTCTTGCATACTTTGTCCTTAGAACCTGAAAACACACGAAAATGGCTTAAAAGTCTACAATAACTAAGAAATAACAACGTAAATGCACAAGAACAAGCCATCTAAGTCGCCTAAATATGCTCCTATCAACCATAGCAAGGAGGAAGGAGAGGAGAAACAGCCTTGGAGCGTGCTTGCACCCAATCTGATTTCTGGGCGTTCTAGGTGTATTCTACCTTATGCTTTCAATGTTTAATTTAATTTCTCTTGTTCTTGCTGTAATTATGAGAGGCTAAACTCGTTTTTAGCTAGAGGCTACTTTGAAACCATGATTTTATATGCGTTATGAGTTAATAAGTTTCAGTTACAGATTCTTGAGTTATGAATGCAATTGGCTTAACTGTTTGAATTAGAACTTATTTGTGTTTGTTGGTTAAGGGTCGACACTTAATTTGCATGCATGAATTTGATGCTAGGATATAAGTGAGTTTCACATAATCGTTACAAACTTATGTTCACAAGTAGTAAAGGTTGCTGGATCAATCGTGTTAAGTTCAATTCTTGGTGTGAGTAACATGATGTCATAGTTATGAATGCCTCGTCAATGCTTATGATTCTCAATGAACTTAATGATCTCTGATTGTGTCTCTATTATGATGTCATGTAGGGAAATTGATGAGAATAATTTGGTTGTAGATGAGCTGTCCGTCCAATTCAATGAAATTAGGAGAATCTGAGGGTTAATTAGTGATTGACACGGTTAATCTGGGGCATTGTCATTCGTAATTCAATGAAAACGTAACTGGAAGTTGATTCATATGCATATAATTCATGTGTGGATAAGGAAACCTCTAGCTAGTTCACCATCCATCCCTAAAACCCAAATTCGTCCAAATCTGTCTAGTTTAGTGTTTCTGTTTGTTTTAGCTTTAATTCACTCTAAAATCAATCCCCCTTCACTTGTTTTGAGTCAAGTTTAATTCAATTTTCGTCCAAAGTTAAGTCTAGTGTCTAGAATCTGTCCAATTGGTGTTTTTAAGCAGTTTTGAGTCTTGTGAACCTGTTTTGAGTCCCTTAAGTCTATTTGAACGTTTTTAAGTTGTTTTTGTCTATTTGAGTCAGTTTGTGTTAGATTAGCAAGCCCTCCTAATCCCCGGCCTAGAACGATCCCTACTTGCATTAAATACTACAATCGATAAAAAGAGGGTTTAATTTGTGTGCTTAACTATAATTCACATAAGATTGGAGTCCTATTTCCACTCTTAATTCAGTCCCAGCCGTGCCTTATTGTTCCCCTATATATACATGTGTGTGCCGCACCCATTCAATACCATCTCACAATCGCAAAAGACCATTCACAACCACAATTCACTCCCACATAATTCCTGCCGCAACCATTCATATTTCAGCCCTTCCATCCATCTTCCAAACACCTAGCCGCACCACCCATCCACCCTAAACACCACCACACCATCTTCCACCATTCTACACCATTCATTACCCCCTAAACCTGTCCACAAGTCTTGTGCCGCAGCAAAGAGGAAGGAGGACAGTCCATAGGCGTGCTTGCTGTTCAAGATTGGATCGTTGGAACGTCTAGGTGTTTTCTTTCTTTTATTTTCCATGTTTAAATTTGTTTATCTTTGCTCTGTGAGTATGAGAACTTAAACCCCCCTTGGCTAGGGGGGATTTGAAACCATGTTTATGCTTGCTATATGATTCGATTACTTCTAACTGTGTTTCATAAGTTGTGAATTCAATTTACTTATCTTCATGAATTAAAACTGATTTGTGTGTGTTGGTTGAGAGTGCACGCTTAATTATCATGCATAAATTGAATGCTAGGGTATAAGGGAGTTTCACCTAATCGTTATGAACTTATATTCACAGGTAGTAAAGGTTGTTGATTACAATCGCGTTAAGTAAATTCTTGGCATAAGTTTCATGCAATTCATAGTAACGAGTGCCTCGTCAATGCTTATGCTTTTCATAGAACTTAATGATTTCTGCTTGTATCTCTATTATGCAATTCATGTAGGGAACTTGTGGGGAATGCTTTGGGTTGTCGTATGCAATCATCCAATTCAATAACTTAAGGGAAATCTGAGGGTTAATTAGTGCAATTCACGGTTAATTTGGGGCGTTGAGAATTCATGGTATATTGAAACGCAATTGGAAATCGTTTTGTATGCAAGTGTGACATGTGTGGAGAAGAACCCCTTAGCTAGCTTTCCATCCATTCACTTTAATCAAATTCGTTTTAAAATCTGTTTAGTTTACATTCTGTTTTGTTTTGTTTTAATTTAGTCCAAATCAAAACCCCCCTTTTTATTTTCTCGTTCCCAAGTGTTTAAATCTGTTTTGTGTGTGTTTTTAAGTACTTTGAGTCAAGCCAAAACCCTATTTTCGTCCAAAGTAGTGTTTAGAGTCAGAAACTGCCCAATTTGTGTTTTTAGGCAGTTTTGAGTGTTTTCAACCCATTCTGAGTCTTTTGAGTTTATTTTGAGGTCTTTGAGTCTATTCAAACGTTTTTAACTTTGTTTTTATGTTTTTGAGTCAGTTTAGAGGTTATTAGCAAGCCCTCCTAATCCCCGGTCCAGAACGATCCCTACTTGCATCTATACTACATTCTACAACAAGAGGGTTTAATTTGAGTGCTTAACTATAATTCACATCAACTATGCTAGTAGGACATTAATAATAAGTTCTCGAAAGATGAAAAGCTTATTTGGTGTCAAAAGTACACTATTTTTGTATTTGGTGTGTGATGTGAAAATTACTTAACACGCAAATTAAACCCTTTTTTGACAATTGTAGTATATGATGCAAGTAGGGATCGTTCTAGACCGGGGATTAACTAGGGATGCTAATCAACACAATTTAGACTTAAAAACACAAAAACAAACTTAAAAACGTTTAAATAGACTCAAATAACAAGATTATATGAAAAGGGGATTGTTTTGGACGAATTTAAACTTTAAAACAGAAACTTTGTTTAAAACACTTAAGAAAAACGATTTTGATGAATTGAATGGATGATGAGTTTAGTTAGAGGATCCTTCTCCACACATGACATATGCACATGAACCAATTTCCAATTATTATTCCTTTAGACTATGAATGACAACACTCCAAGTTAACCATGTAAGCATAAATTAACCATCAGATTTTCCTTTTCTCATTGAATTGAATGAAACATGCATTACAACCAAATTATCCTTATCAAGTTCCTAACTATGATTGCATGATAGAAAACATATCAAAGGTCATTACGTTCTTTGAAAATCATAAGTGTTGACAAGGCAATTATAACTATGAATGCATGAAACTCTTGCCTAGGACTTACTTAACATGATTGTGACTAGCAACCTTTACTACTTGTGAATATAAGTTCATAACGATTAGGTGAAATTCCCTTATACTCTAGCTTCAAGTTAATGCATGCAAATTAAGTGTCGACTCCCAATTAACACACAAAAACAAGTTTTAATAACTTAGTTAAGCAAATCACATTCAAGTCTTAAGAAACAATAATTGGATGTAATCAATTCATATATAGCATATAATCATGGCTTCAAATTCACCCCCAACTAATAAGAAATTTAGCCTCTCATGTTTGCAATTACACAATAATAACTTGAATAAAACATTGAGATAAAAGAAAGACAACACCTAGAACAATGGCAGCAAAGTGCACAGCAAAGTCTTCCTCCTAGCAATTGCGGCACAAGATGGCTTTTTGAGTGAATGAGGGTGGATGAGTGCTGAATGTAGAGAGAAATCTGAGATGGGTGGTGTTTGAGAGGTGAGTGGTGAGTGAAAAGGGTGCGGCACTTGGATGTTTATACGGCTGAAAACTAAAAGCCACAGCAAGGGTGGATTTAGGAATTATAATGTGTAGGAGTTTTGGATTTAGAATAGGTAGAGAACTTGGACTCCAAAACCACAAAGGAAAAGGGACTTTCAAACATAATCCAAAGAGGAAAGGGACATGTTTTCCAGCAGGTTTTAGGCATCTAGAAGGGCATTTAGGCGCCAGGTTTTTAGGACAAGGGAAAGGCTTCTAGAAGGACATCTAGGCGCCACCTTTGTAGGAGAAGGTTGTGGCAGATTTGTAGGAGAGGTTTAAGGGATTTGTTGCATGTTTTTAGGCTTCTAGAACCCCTAAATTTAGGTGATAAAACCTGTTTAGAATCCCCCCTCTTTTTGGCTAAAAATAAGGTGGATAAGATAAGGTAAGGATAAGGCAAGATAAGATAAGGTTATGGATAATGCTTCTAGATAATGTTCCTTATTTCTTGCTCTTCTCTTATCTTCTAGAACTTGAACTTGTTTCTTCCTTCTTCCTAGCTGATTCCTTGTCTTTAAATCTCCAAATTCGTCCATCCTTCTTGCTTGGCTTTGATATGAGCATATTTATGCGAATTAGTTAGCTTGTTCTCGTGCATTTATGTTAGTTATTTGTATTTAATTTAGTATTTTAAGCTATTTTCGTGTGTTTGTAGGTCCAAAGGGGTAATATAGCAAGAAAGTGCATTTTGGAGCCTTTTGGAGCATTTTTGGGCAAGTTTTGGATAGCATATGCTTGGAACAAAGTAGATGGACGAAATTGAAGACCAAGACATGCTAGGAATCAGCTATGAGAAGAGGAAGAATTAATTCAAGTCAAAGAAGGAAAAGGAATCCAAGAAGAAGAAGGGTTGACTAAGTCAAAGTTTCCTTACTTTGACCTTTGACTTTGTCAAATCCTATTTGATCAAGACTTCAACTACAAAGAGGGAATCCTAGATACTTTGGGACTCCTAAATCCTTGCTCAACAAGGTTGCCGCACAACCAACAGCCACATTCCCTTTTCTTTTGAGTCTTGCCGTCCAAGAAACCCATCCCCTTGCCTTTTAAATTGCTGCCGCAACTTCCCTTCATATTTCCTCTTTCTTGCCCTTCAAGATTCAGGTTTCCCTTCATATTTTAGACCCAAACTTGCAAGGAAACACTTTTCCTTGTCCCAAAAGACCTTTCCCTTTTATTTTCTTCCCTTGCCGCATAGGATATTGTCTTTTACCCTTTGTTTTCCCTTTGCCGCAGGTTTCTTACCCTTTTCCCCTTAGGTTCTGATTTTAATTCTTCTTTTCCCCTAAGGTTTTGGAGTAAATAAGTTTCCTAAATAAATCCCAAACCGTGCCTTACCTATTCCCTATATATATGGACCTTTGCAGCACCCTAAACACACCATTCCACCATCCATTCACTTACCTATCCATCATTCACTCAACAATTCAATCATTCACACACTTTCAGCCCAAAATCTCTCTTTGCCGCAGCCTTTCACTCCCAAAAACTCACATCCCTTCATCCAAACACATCCATACCCATCTTAGACTCTTTGTGCCGCAGCAAGGTGGAGAGGAAGGAGCCTTGGACGTTTCAAGCTTGCAGATTGGAGCATTCTAGGTGTACTTCGTTCTTAATTTCAATGTTTACTTCATTATTCTTTAATCTTGTTGTGACTATGAGTGGCTAAGCCCCCTACTTAGCTAGGGGGGAATTCAAAGCCATGAACATGCTTGAGATATGAATTGATTTCTTCCAATTGCGACGTGATGAATCGTGAATGCAATTCAATTAACTGTTTTATTCATAACTTGTTCTTGTATGTTGATTAAGGATGCATACTTAGTTTTCATGCAGGAATTTGATGCTAGAATGTAAGGGAGTTTCACCTAATCGTTATGAACTTACATTCACAAGTAGTGAAGGT
This sequence comes from Cotoneaster glaucophyllus, assembly GCA_036320875.1. Taxonomy (NCBI): domain Eukaryota; kingdom Viridiplantae; phylum Streptophyta; class Magnoliopsida; order Rosales; family Rosaceae; genus Cotoneaster; species Cotoneaster glaucophyllus. Next base: position 507,344 of record JAVVNS010000023.1, on the reverse strand, counting down.
TGCTTGTCACAATCGCATTAATTGAGTTCCTGGCAAACGTATCATGCATCATAGTTACGAATGCCTTGTCAACACTTATGATTTTCATGGAACTTAATGATCTCTAATTGTATCTCTTCTATGCATCATGTAGGGAACCGTTGGAGAATAATTTGGGTTGTCGTATGCATCATCCAATTCAATGACATAAGGAAAATCTGAGGGTTAATTAGTGCATCACGGTTAATCTGGGGTGTTGAGGTTCATGGTTCATTGAAAAGCAATTGGAAATCGATTCGTATACAAGTGTGTCATGTGTGGAGAAGGACCCTCTAGCTAGCCCATCAACCATCAAAGTTTTCAAAATCGTTTTCAAACTTGTTTACTTTACAAAGTCTTTGTTTTACTTTCAAATTCGTCCAAACTCAAAACCCCCCATTTACTTACTTGTTTTTAAGTGTCTAAAACCTGTTTTCTTTGTGTTTTCAAGAGTTTTGAGTCAACCTAAACTTAATTTTCGTCCAAAATCTTTCTTAGTATTTTAAACCTGTCCATAAAGTGTTTTTAAGCCGTTTAAAGTGTTTTTAACTTATTTTGAATCTTGTAAACCTTTCCAAAACGTTTTTAACTTTGTTTTTGTGTCGATTAGCAATCCCTCCTAATCCCCGGTCCAGAACGATCCCTACTTGCATACTTACTACAATTGACAACAAGAGGGTTTAATTTGAGTGCTTAACTTTTATCACATCAGCGCGTCAAAGTCACGCTCGTTTTATCCCACAAGCATAAAACCGTGCAAATACACTCCAACTACAAAAATAGTGTACTTTTGACGCCAAATAAGCATTTTATCGTTTGAGAACTTATTATTAATGCCTTATTAGCGTACTATATATGTTTATTTGCTTAAGTTCCAAAGCACGTCAAAGGCACACAGGTTTTATCCAACAAATGCTTAAAACAGTGCAAATACACACCAAATACAAAAATAGTGTACTTTTGACACCAAATAAGCTTTTCATCTTTCGAGAACTTATTATTAATGTCCTACTAGCGTAGTATAAGTGTTTATTTGCTTAAGTTCCAAAGGACGTCAAAGGCACACACGTTTTATCCCACATGCATAAAACCGTGCAAATACACTCCAACTACAAAAATAGTGTACTTTTGACCCCAAATAAGCATTTTATCGTTTGAGAACTTATTATTAATGCCTTAATAGCGTACTATATTTGTTTATTTGCTTAAGTTCCAAAGCACGTCAAAGGCACACACGTTTTATCCAACAAATGCTTAAAACAGTGCAAATACACACCAAATACAAAAATAGTGTACTTTTCACACCAAATAAGCATTTTATCGTTCGAGAACTCGTTATTAATGCCTTATTAGCGTATTATATGTGTTTATTTGCTTAAGTTCCAAAGTGCGTCAAAGGCACACTCGTTTTATCCCACACGCATAAAACCGGGCAAATACACTCTAAATACCAAAATAGTGTACTTTTGACACCAAATAAAAATTTTATCGTACGAGAACTCGTTATTAATGCCTTATTAGCGTATTATATGTGTTTATTTGCTTAAGTTCCAAAGTGCGTCAAAGGCACACTCGTTTTATCCCACACGCATAAAACCGTGCCAATACACTCCAAATACAAAAATAGTGTACTTTTGACACCAAATTGATAGGAGCATATTTAGGCGACTTAGTTGGCTTGTTCTTGTGCATTTACGTTGTTATTTCTTAGTTATTGTAGACTTTTAAGCCATTTTCGTGTGTTTTCAGGTTCTAAGGACAAAGTATGCAAGAAGATGCATTTTGGGGCCTTTTGGAGCACTTTTGGGCCAAGTTTGGATAGCATGTGCTTGGAGCAAAGGGAATGGACGAAATTGAAGATCAAATGAGCCTAGGATTGAAGGAAGAAGGAAGAGTCAAGAATTGGAAACCAAGTTTCTATTCTTGAAAGTTACCAATTGTGCAAGTTTCCATTTGTGAAGGTTTCCATTTTTGGGGTTTCCAAATTATGTTGGTTGCCTAATTACATGTTCTAGAAGCCTTGGACAAGCCCTCTCATCCTAGCCGCACCTTGGACCTTCTCATACACCCTAGCCGCACCTAATTCAGCAAGGAGGCCTTGTTCCTTGCCTTGCAAGGCATTCTAGAAGCCCAATTCCCCTAAACCCTAATCTGCCGCACCCCTTGGGCTTTTCCCCATCAAATTCTGATTAGTTTTGGCCTTTTCCTGATGGGTTTGGGTTCTAAAAGGCCTAATCTGACTTGCTAGGGTTTTGGGAGCCTATATATATGAGTTTAAACCCTTGCCACAGATCATTCCTCTCCATATTTATCAAATTCGTCAGAAATCATCTCCCCTCTTCCAGCCGCACCATTCTACACCATTCTCCATATTTTCTGCTCCAAACCACATCCAGCCGCACCACTCATCCTCCCTAAACACCACCACACCATCTTCCCCCATTCTACATCATTCAAAACCCCCTAAACCTACCTGCAAGTTTTGTGCCGCAGCAAGGAGAAGGAAGGAGGATGTCCATAGGCGTGCTTGCTGTTCAAGATTGGATCGTTTGAGCGTCTAGGTGTCTTCTTTCTTTTGTTCTCAATGTCTAAATTTATTTATCTTTGTTCTGTGAGTATGAGAACTTAAACCCCCCTTGGCTAGGGGGGGATTCGAAACTATGTCTAAGCTTGCTATATGATCTGATTACATTTAATTGTGTTTCATAAGTTGTGAATTCAATTTACTTATCTTCATGAATGTAGACAGATTTGTGTATGTTGGTTGAGAGTGCACGCTTAATTTTCATGCATAAATTGAATGCTAGGACATAAGGGAGTTTCACCTAATCGTTACGAACTTATATTCACAGGTAGTAAAGGTTGTTGATCACAATCGCGTTAAGTAAATTCTTGGCATAAGTTTCATGCAATTCATAGTAACAAGTGCCTCGTCAATGCTTATGGTTTTCATAAAACTTAATGATTTCTGCTTGTATCTCTATTATGCAATTCATGTAGGGAACTTGTGGGGAATGCTTTGGGTTGTTGTATGCAATCATCCAATTCAATAACTTAAGGGAAATCTGAGGGTTAATTAGTGCAATTCACGGTTAATTTGGGGCGTTGAGAATTCATGGTATATTGAAACGCAATTGGAAATCATTTTGTATGCAAGTGTGACATGTGTGGAGAAGAACCCCTTAGCTAGCTTTCCATCCATTCACTTTAATCAAATTCGTTTTAAAAATCTGTTTAGTTTACAAAGTTCTTGTTTTGTTTTCAAATTCGTCAAAACCAAACCCCCCCTTTATGTTAAAGTGTCATTTTAGTTAGAAATCCATTTAGTTCGTGTTTTTAAGTGTCTTGAGTCAAGTTAAAACCAATTTTCGTCCAAATTATCCCTTAGTGTGAAAACTGCCCAGATTGTGTTTTTAAGGCAGTTTTGAGTGTTTCTGTGCTGTTTTGAGTCTTTTGGTTTGTTTTAGTGTTTTAAACGTTAGTTTTGCATTCTTTGAGTCTAGTTTAGTGTCTTTAACTTTGTTTTTATGTTTTAGAGTCAGTTTAGAGGTTTTAGCAAGCCCTCCTAATCCCCGGTCCAGAACGATCCCTACTTGCATCTATACTACAATCTACAACAAGAGGGTTTAATTTGAGTGCTTAACTATATAATTCACATCAAATTTTGGCGCCGTTGCCGGGGATTAGCAACATTGCTAATCCCTTTTGTTTATTCTCGTTTGTTTTTAGTCTATTTGCTGATTCTTGTTATTTTCTTTGTTTTTCAGGTACTAGTTTATGACTCGAAGTTCCCAAACTATTAGTAAGAACATCTTGGACTTCGACGACGATTTTGAGCGAACTTTGAGAAGGAAAAGAAAGACCCCAGAACCTGATCTACCTAGTTCAAGTTCTGAGGTTGAAGTTGAGGAACAAGAAGAGGCCGAATCTGAGGAGATAGAGGAGGCCGAGTCTGAGGAAGTGATGGCTGCAGATAATTGAACAATCAAGGAGCTTTCTGCTTCGGGATTGGACAATGCCGCACCCCTATGCATCCAATACCCCGTAGCTGCTCAAGGCAAGACCGAGGAGTTCGAGTTGAAGTCAAGCTTGCTGCACCACATTCCCAAGTACCATGGGTTGTCCATGGAGGATCCAAACAAGCATTTGAAAGAGTTCGAAGTGGTGTGTTCAAGCATGACTCCTGTCAACGTCGATGGAAGCATATTGAAGATGAAGGCTTTTCCTTTTTCTCTCTTGGAAAAAGCTAAGGATTGGTTGTATGAGCTAGCCCCCGGAACTGTCACATCTTGGGAGAGCATGAAACGGGCGTTCTTGGAGAAGTTCTTCCCAACTTCTCGAGTCATTCTTTTACGCAAAAGGATTAGTGGAATTGAGCAAAATGAAGGTGAATCTTTTCCTACTTATTATGAACGTTTTAAATCACTTGTTGCTTCATGTCCACAGCACCAAATGAAGGAGGAGCTTCTTCTTCAATATTTCTACGAGGGACTTCTACCAATTGAACGTCAAATGCTAGATGCCTCAGCGGGAGGAGCTTTGGTGGACAAGACACCCATGGCTGCAAAGACTTTGATTGCTAATCGAGCTTTGAATGCCCAACAATACGAAGGCGTTGGACAAAGAGGGTCCCCACGGCAACAACAAGTGAATGAGGTAAGTGCTATTTCCGAACTTCAAAATCAAATGGCTAACCTTACTACTCTTCTTTCTCAGGTTGTGGAATGTCCAAAAGTACAAAGTGTGGCTGCTTGTGGCGTGTGCTCCATGCAAGGACATGTTACGGACAAGTGCCCTCAATTGATTGAGAATGGAGGGTGGGAATCCCTCAATGCCGTGGGGTTTGGGAATCAATACCAACCAAGGAATGACCCTTTTTCCAATACTTACAATCCCAGTTGGAAAGATCATCCCAATTTCAAATGGCGAGAACCCCAACAAGGCCAACAACAAAGTGCATTTAGGCAACCACCCCCGGGTTTCTATCAAAAGCCGTTTGTACCAACTCAACCCCAAGCACAACCTGCCCAAAACAATTCAGGTTCTTCTATTGATAATGATCAAATTTTTCAATTACTAACTTCTATGTCGCAGGGTATGCAAACTAGGGACAAGAAGGTGGACGAGTTGGAGAAGCAAGTAGGGCAGATTGCCGAGTTCATGGGGCAATTCCGAGAGCAAGGCAAGTTGCCTAGCTCAACCGTGGTCAATCCAAAAGGTGGATTCGAATCTGCAAAAGCCATATGTTTGCGAAGTGGGAAGCAAGTCGGATCTGACCCCCAACCTTCCAAATCACGTTCTAACGAGGTGGAAGAATTGATACTTGAGGAGGAGGAGCAAAAGCAACCCACGGCAAAGGTGGATACACCATTGCCGCAGGCCCTAAGAGATCCTAACCCATCAAATCTGTCCAATAGAGGTAAGAACGTGTCCAATTCAGTTCCTACTAATGTTTTTCCTTCAAATGTTCCTTTTCCTAGTAGATTCAAGCAAACAAAGAAAGAAGAAGCTGAAAAGGACATTCTAGAGACATTTAGGAAAGTTCAAGTCAACATACCTCTTTTGGATGCGATCAAGCAAGTCCCGAGGTATGCCAAGATTTTGAAGGAACTTTGCACCACTAGGAAGAGGATTTCGACCAAGGAAGTTGTAAAAGTAGGTGAAAACGTCTCAGCCATCTTGCAACGCAAACTGCCCCCTAAATGCAAAGATCCGGGTAGTTTTACAATTCCTTGTGTCATTGGTAATACTAGGTTTGAATCTGCCATGTTAGACTTAGGTGCATCTATAAATGTCATGCCATATTCAATTTATGCATCTATGAACCTAGGAGAGTTGAAAAATGATGGTGTAATCATACAATTGGCCGATAGATCTAATGCCTATCCAAAGGGAGTTTTGGAAGATGTGTTAGTGCAGGTTAATCACTTGATCTTCCCGGCGGATTTCTATGTGCTTGAGATGGATGAATCGGACCATGCCCCTTCATTGCCCATCCTCCTTGGAAGGTGATATGAGCATATTTATGCGAATTAGTTAGCTTGTTCTCGTGCATTTATGTTAGTTATTTGTATTTAATTTAGTATTTTAAGCTATTTTCGTGTGTTTGTAGGTCCCAAGGGGTAAAGTATCAAGAAAGTGCATTTTGGAGCCTTTTGGAGCATTTTTGGGCATGTTTTGGATAGCTTATGATTGGAGCAAGGTGGATGGACGAAATTGAAGATCAAAAGAGCCTAGAAGGATGTTAGAAGTCAGTTTGGAAGCATAAAAGACACAAAATCAGCATCTCCTACAAAAGTGGCGTTTTGTCCCCTTTGTGTTCCCTCCTTGTCTCCTTTGGTGCAACAATTCCCCTTGCCATGTTTCCCTATCCTTAAGCCAAGTAAAACACTTCCCTTATCCCTTTAGGATCCAGCCACACACCCTTCACTTATGTTTACCTTCCTTGCCGCACAAGCCAAGCACATTCCCTTTCTTTCTAGGTTGCTGCACCCTACATTCCCTTTTCCCCTTGGTTTCTGACATTTAATTGCCTTTTCCTTGTGGATTTGGTATTAAAATCTGATTCCCAAATTAATTGGGGCGTGCTCTACCTTCCCCTATAAATATATGACTTTGCAGCACCATTCTAGACACCATTCCACCATCCATTCACTTACCTATCCATCATTCACACAACCATTCACTCATTCACACACTTTCAGCCCAAAATCTCTCTTTGCCGCAGCCTTTCACTCCCAAAAACTCACATCCCTTCATCCAAACACATCCATACCCATCTTAGACCTTTGTGCCGCAACAAGGTGGAGAGGAAGGAACCTTGGACGTTTCAAGCTTGAAGATTGGAGCATTCTAGGTGTACTTCGTTCTTAATTCAATGTTTACTTTATTATTCTCTAATCTTGTTGTGACTATGAGTGGCTAAACCCCTACTTAGCTAGGGGGGAATTCGAAGCCATGAACATGCTTGAGATATGAATTGATTACTTCCAATTGCGACTTGATGAATCGTGAATGCAATTCAATTAACTGTTTTATTCATAACTTGTTCTTGTATGTTGATTGAGGATGCATACTTAGTTTTCATGCAGGAATTTGATGCTAGAATATAAGGGAGTTTCACCTAATCGTTACGAACTTATATTCACAAGTAGTGAAGGTTGCTTGTCACAATCGTGTTAATTGGATTCTTGGCAAACGTATCATGCTCTCATAGTTACGAATGCCTCGTCAACACTTATGATTTTCATGGAACTTAATGATCTCTAACTGTATCTCTTCTATGCACTCATGTAGGGGACCGTTGGAGAATAATTTGGGTTGTTGTATGCTCTTCTTCCGATTCAATGACATAAGGAAAATCTGAGGGTTAATTTGTGCACGTACAGTTAATCTGGGGTGTTGAGGTTCATGGTTCATTGAAAAGCAATTGGAGATCGATTTATGTACAAGTGTGTCATGTGTGGAGAAGGACCCTCTAGCTAGCCCATCAACCATCAAAGTTTTCAAAATCGTTTTCAAACTTGTTTACTTTACAAAATCTTTGTTTTATTTTCAAATTCGTCCAACTCAAAACCCCCCATTTACTTACTTGTTTTTAAGTGTCTAAAACCTGTTTTCTTTGTGTTTTCAAGAGTTTTGAGTCAACCTAAACTTAATTTTCGTCCAAAATCTTTCTTAGTATTTTAAACCTGTCCATAAAGTGTTTTTAAGCCGTTTAAAGTGTTTTTAACTTATTTTGAGTCTTGTAAACCTTTCCAAACGTTTTTAACTTTGTTTTTGTCTCGATTAGCAATCCCTCCTAATCCCCGGTCCAGAACGATCCCTACTTGCATACTTACTACAATTGACAACAAGAGGGTTTAATTTGAGTGCTTAACTTTTATCACATCAGAAGGCCATTCATGAAAACTGCCCAAACCAAGATTGATGTGGCCAAGGGAACGTTATCTATGAAGTTTGGTAACGATAAGATTAAGTTTAATGTTTCTAAACCCGTTGAGACTTCTAATGCTATTCACTCGTGCTTTGTTATTGATAAGATAAAAACTAAAGGGCAGGAACATTCAACATTACCTCGAACCACCATCGAAGAGGGCATTAGCGTGGAGCACGTGGACCAAGCCCCTACTCCCAAAGCACCCAATCTGGCCGAGAGTAACACCCTTGCTGTTACTTTGGCATCTTCATCGCAGAACAATGGTAAGCCCTTTCCTCTAAATCCAATTCCCATTTCAACTAATAGGTTGTTACCTTCTTTGGTGCAGGTACCTAATCTAGTTCAAGATGGTGGAAATCATTACATTGATTTTAGGGAGCTCAATGCCACAATCAGGAAGGACCACTATCCCCTTCCATTCTTAGAGCAAAGACGTGATGTGTTTCGAAAGGCAGGTCGTGGAGGAAGACCCATCCATGCCGTGGGTTCCAATTGATCTTTCGAGAACTCATTATTAATGTCCTACTAGCGTAGTATAAGTGTTTATTTGCTTAAGTTCGAAAGCTCTTCAAAGGCATTCTCGTTTTATCCCCACATGCATAAAACAGTGCAAATACACTCCAAATACAAAAATAATGTACTTGGTGTGTATTTGCACTGTTTTAAGCATTTGTTGGATAAAACGTGTGTGTCTTTGACGTGCTTTGCAACTTGATGTGAAAATTAGCTTGACACTCAAATTAACCCTCTTGTTGTAGATTGTAGTATAGATGCAAGTAGGGATCGTTCTGGACCGGGGGTTAGGAGGGCTTGCTAAAACCTCTAAACTGACTCTAAAACATAAAAACAAAGTTAAAAACGTAAGGAAAGACTCACAAGACTCAAAACAAGTCCAAAAGACTCAAAATGGGCTGAAAACACTCAAAACTGCCTAAAAACACTAGTTAGGCAGTTTCTGACCTTAAATGAACTTTGGACGAAAATATGATTTTGGTTTGACTCAAAACCACTCAAAACATCAACAAAACATAATTAAGACACTTTAGAACAAGAAAATAAATGGGGGGTTTTGATTTGGACGAATTTAAAGCTAAAACAAACAGAATGTAAAATTAGCAGATTTGGAGCAAAACAACTTAAGAACGTTTTTGGGACTCAAATGGGTTATGGATTAGCTAGAGGTCCGTTTTTCACACATGACACACTTGCACATAAATCGATTTCCAATTGCTTTTCAATGAATTATGAAGCCCAACACCCCAAATTAACCGTGATGCACAAATTAATCCTCAGATTTTCCTTGAATCATTGAATTAGATGAATGCATGCGACAATCCAAATTATTCTCTAAAAGTTCTCTACATGAATGCATAATAGAGATACAGTCAGAAATCATTAAGTTCCATGAAAATCATAAGTGTTGGCGAGACATTCGTAACTATGAATGCATGATACGTTTGTCAAGAATTCAATTAACGCGATTGTTTATAAGCAACCTCCACTACTTGTGACTATGAACTTGTAGTATAGATGCAAGTAGGGATCGTTCTAGGCCGGGGATTAGGAGGGATTGCTAATCTAACACAAACTGACTCAAATAGACAAAAACAATTTAAAAACGTTCAAATAGACTTAAGGGACTCTAAATAGGTTCACAAGACTCAAAACAAGCTAGAAATACTCAAAACTGCCTAAAAACACTAATTGGACAGTTTCTGGGCACTAGACACAACTTTGACGAAAATTGAATTAAACTTGACTCAAAACACACAAAAACATAAACTAAGACAGATTATAACTAATTAGACTCAAACAAGTGAAGGTGGATTGGTTTTAGATTGATTTTAAGCTAAAACAAACAGAAATACTAAACTAGACAGATTTGGACGAATTAGGGTTTTTAGGATGGATGGTGACTTAGCTAGAGGTTTCCTTATCCACACATGAATTATATGCATATGAATCAACTTCCAGTTACGTTTTCATTGAATTAAGAATGACAATGCCCCAGATTAACCGTGTCAATCACTAATTAACCCTCAGATTCTCCTAATTTCATTGAATTGGACGGACAACGCATCTACAACCAAATTATTCTCATCAATTTCCCTACATGACATCATAATAGAGACACAATCAGAGATCATTAAGTGCATCGAAAATCATAAGCATTGACGAGGCATTCATAACTATGACATCATGTTACTCACACCAAGAATTGAACTTAACACGATTGATCCAGCAACCTTTACTACTTTTGAACATAAGTTTGTAACGATTATGTGAAACTCACTTATATCCTAGCATCAAATTTATGCATGCAAATTAAGTGTCGACCCTCAATCAACAAACACAAATAAGTTCTAATTCAAACAGTTAAGCCAATTGCATTCATAACCCAAGAATCTGTAACTGAAACTTATTAATTCATAACACAAATAAAATCATGGTTTCAAAGTAGCCTCTAGCTAAAAACGAGTTTAGCCTCTCATAATTACAGCAAGAACAAGAGAAATTAAATTAAACATCGAAAGCATAAGGTAGAATACACCTAGAACGCCCAGAACTCAGATTGGGTGCAAGCACGCTCCAAGGCTTCTTCTCCTCTCCTTCCTCCTTGCTATGGTGCGGCACAAGTGGCTAGGGGTGTGTATGGAGGTGTGAAGGTGGTGTGGATGGATGGTGGGTGCGGCAAAGGGTGGTAGAAGGGTATGGAATGGCAGAAATTGAAGGGAATTGCGGCAGGATGTGAATGGGATGATTTGTGATGATGGTGGTGGTGAATGAGTGCGGCTGCTGTATGTATATATAGGGGAGAGGTAGGCACGGCTGGGAGGAGAATTAGCATAGGTTTTGGAGTAGGAAACCCAAGGAAAAAGGGGATAAGGGTGTGGCACAATCAGATTGGCCTTCTAGAATGAGGTCTAGGTGCCAGAAATATAGGGAATGTGCAGCACATGCTCTAATTCAGATTAGCACGTTTTTAGGCTTCTAGAATCCCTAATTTTAGGAGATAAGATCAGATATGAACCCCCTTATTTGGCTAAGTATGCATCCTTAATCAACATACACAAATAAGTTATCAATCAAATAGTTAATTGAATTGCATTCAAAAACTCATCAAATCACAATTGAAAGCAATCGATTTATTTCACAAGCATGTTCATGGCTACAAACTTCCCCCTAGCTAACTAGGGATTTAGCCACTCATGGCTGCAACAAAATCAGAGAATAAGAAATTGAACATAAACATAAGACAAACTACACCTAGAATGCTCCAACGCTCAAGCCTTTGCATCCAAGAGTAGTCTTCTCTTCCTAATTCTCCTTGCTGCGGCACAAGGTGTTTTGGGTGGTTATGGAGGTGGTTTGATGGAAGGGATGGATGATTAGGATGGTGGAAGGCTGCGGCTAAATGTATGGATGGGTGGTGTTTGTGGCTGAGTGGGGGTGGAATGGCTGTGATGGATGGAATGTTTGGATGGTGAATGGAATGGGTGGTAGAATGAGAGATAGCTGCGGCACCAGAAGGAAAATATATATATGTGCCCTTAAAAACCCTAAGTTAGGTTTCCCAATCCAATTCCTAACTTAAAAGACCAAAACCAAACAGAAAAGGGACCCCAAGGGTGCGGCAAAGGCTTTTGGGAAAGGGAAAGGTCTTCCAAAGAAAGGGAAACCTCCCTCCTTGCACGGCAAGGAAGGGAGAGGGCAGGGATGTGTGCGGCAAGGGTTCTTTGATGTGGGAAAGGTCTTATTTTGTGCTGAAACTTAGAGACTTTTAAGATTAGGAAAGGTCAAAACCAAAAGAGGAATCCTCATTTGAGTAGGAATCATCTTTCAACTAGGAATCCTATTTCACTTAGGAATCCTTCTTCCATTAGGAATCCTTCTTCAATTAGGAATCCTTCTTCAATTAGGAATTTCATCTTCAAGTCTTCAACTTCATTCATGCCTTTGACGCACTTTGGAACTTAAGCAAATAAACACATATAATACGCTAATAAGGTATTAATAATGAGTTCTCAAATGATAAAATGCTTATTTGGTGCCAAAAGTACACTATTTTTTTATTTGGTGTGTATTTGCACTGTTTTAAGCATTTGTTGGATAAAACGTGTGTGCCTTTGACGTGCTTTGGAACTTAAGCAAATAAACGTATATAGTACGCTAATAAGGCATTAATAATAAGTTCTCAAATGATAAAATGCTTATTTGGGGTCAAAAGTACACTATTTTTGTAGTTGGAGTGTATTTGCACGGTTTTATGCATGTGGGATAAAACGTGTGCGCCTTTGACGTGCTTTGGAACTTAAGCAAATAAACACTTATACTACGCTAGTAGGACATTAATAATAAGTTCTCGAAAGATGAAAAGCTTATTTGGTGTCAAAAGTACACTATTTTTGTATTTGGTGTGTATTTGCACTGTTTTAAGCATTTGATGGATAAAACGTGTGTGCCTTTGACGTGTGATGTGAAAATTACTTAACACGCAAATTAAACCCTCTTGTTGTCAATTGTAGTAAGTATGCAAGTAGGGATCGTTCTGGACCGGGGATTAGGAGGGATTGCTAATCGACTTTAAAAACACAAAAACAAAATTAAAAACGTTTGGAAAGGTTTACAAGACTCAAAACAAGTTAAAAACACTTAAAAACGGTTTAAAAACACTTTAAAGACAGATTTAGAACACTAGGAGAGGTTTTGGACGAAAATTGGTTTTAGGTTGACTCAAAACACATGAAAACACAAGGAAAACAGGTTTTAGACACTTTAAAACAAGAAAGTAAAAGGGGGGTTTTGGTTTGGACGATTTTGAAAGTAAAACAAAGACTTTGTAAAGTAAAACAGATTTGAGAACGAATTTGAAAACTTTTATGGTTGATGGGCTATCTAGAGGGTCCTTCTCCACACATGACACACTTGTACACGAATCGATTTCCAATTGCTTTTCAATGAACCATGAACCTCAACACCCCAGATTAACCGTGATGCACTAATTAACCCTCAGATTTTCCTTATGTCATTGAATTGGATGATGCATACGACAACCCAAATTATTCTCCAACGGTTCCCTACATGATGCATAGAAGAGATACAATTAGAGATCATTAAGTTCCATGAAAATCATAAGTGTTGACAAGGCATTCGTAACTATGATGCATGATACGTTTGCCAGGAATCCAATTAACGCGATTGTGACAAGCAACCTTCACTACTTGTGAATGTAAGTTCATAACGATTAGGTGAAACTCCCTTACATTCTAGCATCAAATTCCTGCATGAAAACTAAGTATGCATCCTCAATCAACATACAAGAACAAGTTATGAATAAAACAGTTAATTGAATTGCATTCACGATTCATCAAGTCACAATTGGAAGAAATCAATTCATATCTCAAGCATGTTCATGGCTTTGAATTTCCCCCTAGCTAAGTAGGGGGCTTAGCCACTCATAGTCACAACAAGATTAAAGAATAATGAAGTAAACATTGAAATTAAGAACGAAGTACACCTAGAATGCTCCAATCTTCAAGCTTGAAACGTCCAAGGTTCCTTCCTCTCCACCTTGCTGCGGCACAAAGGGTCTAAGATGGGTATGGATGTGTTTGGATGAAGGGATGTGAGTTTTTGGGAGTGAAAGGCTGCGGCAAAGGGAGGTTTTGGGCTGAAAGTGTGTGAATGAGTGAATGGTTGTGTGAATGAAGGATAGGTAAGTGAATGGATGGTGGAATGGTGTGTTTAGGGTGCAGCAAGGGCCTTGTATTTATAGGGGAAGGTAGAGCACGGTTTGGAATGATTTTAGGCAAGGTTTTTATTCCAAAACCTAAGGGGAAAGGTAAATAAAAGTCAGAATCCAAAGAAAAAGGGTAAGTAATATGCGGCTGACCTAGGGAGTAAAGGAAATCAACCTCCTTGCACGGCAAGGAAGGATTCCTTGCAGATTTGGGTGCTAAATGTCCTAAATGAAGTGGGAAGGAGGATCCCATGTGAGGCAAGGAAGGGAAATTAAAGGAGAGAGTGCAGCAACCTTCTAGAACTGGGATTTAGGTGTCCTAAAGTGTTTAGGAAACCTTCTTGTGGCTGAAACCCTTGTAGATTAGGATTAGGAAACTTTGACTTGGTCAATCCTTCTTCTTCTTAGATTCCTTTTCCTTCCTTGACTTGAATTAATTTTTCCTTCTCTCTTTGGCTGATTCCTAGCATGCTTTGGTCTTCAATTTCGTCCATCTACATTGCTCCAAGCATAAGCTATCCAAAACATGCCCAAAACTGCTCCAAAAGGCTCCAAAATGCACTTTCTTGCTACTTTACCCCTTTGGACCTACAAACACACGAAAATAGCTTAAACTACTAAATTAACTAAGAACAATTAACATAAATGCACGAAAACAAGCTAACTAAGTCGCATAAATATGCTTCTATCAAATTCCCCCACACTTAGCTTTTGCTAGTCCTCGAGCAAAACGAAACAAACAAAATAAAACAAATAAACAAAACACAATCTAAACCTTCCAACGTTTGCCTCAGGGATTTCCAACGCATATGACATGCCAAAGATCATCATTCACATAGATTTTAGTCATCCTTACGCTCGAGCACATACTTAATCACAGTCGTCACTTACTAGCTCGCATTTAATCAATTAAAACAATGATTTGAATGTAGTAACATGCCTTAGAGAAATCACCCAATTCCTTACAAGATACACTCTTTTTCACACAGATTTTCTGACTACACACCCTACACTAGTTATATGTGAGAAGATTGATGTAAAAATGAAAACGAAGACTCACATATGTTTATGACAAAGAAAGCATTTTCTGGAGTTATTAAGCATGTTTTAAATATGATCTCATGAATGGAATGCTACTACTTAGATGCGAGAACCAGTGACACCATGATATGAGCATATTTATGCGAATTAGTTAGCTTGTTCTCATGCATTTATGTTAGTTATTTGTATTTAATTTAGTATTTTAAGCTATTTTCGTGTGTTTGTAGGTTCCAAGGGGTAAAGTATCAAGAAAGTGCATTTTGGAGCCTTTTGGAGCATTTTTGGGCATGTTTTGGATAGCTTATGATTGGAGCAATGTAGATGGACGAAATTGAAGACCAAAGCATGCTAGGAATCAGCTATGAGAAGAGGAAAAATTAATTCAAGTCAAAGAAGGAAAAGGAATCCAAGAAGAAGAAGGGTTGACTAAGTCAAAGTTTCCTTACTTTGACCTTTGACTTTCCTAATCCTATTTTGTCAAGGTTTCATCTACAAAAGAGAGTCCTAAACAATATGGGACACTTAATTACATGTTCTAAGAAGTCAAGACCCATTCAAACAAGGGAGCCGCACCTACCTTTCAGCCACACCTTCCTTGCCATGCAAGGAATCACACTCCCTTTCAATTTGGGACTTAACCGCACCTTTCCTTGTACTTTCTCCTTCCTTGCTGCATGTTTATGTCACTTTCCTTTTAGTTTCAGCCCTTATACATTCCCCTTTTAAATTTCACCCAAAAACAGCAACTAAATCACCTTTCCCTTTCTTTTCCAACCAGCCGCATGATGTGAATTATGTTAAGCACACAAATTAAACCCTCTTTTTATCAATTGTAGTATATGTATAAGTAGGGATCGTTCTGGACCGGGGATTAGGAGGGTTTGCTAATAACCTTGAAACTGACTCAAAAACATAAAAACAAAGTTAAAAACGTTTGGAAAGGTTTACAAGACTCAAAACAAATTAAAAACACTTAAAACGGCTTAAAAACACTTTGTGGACAGATTTAAGACACTAGGGAAGGTTTTGGACGAAAATTGGTTTTAGGTTGACTCAAAACACTTGAAAACACAAAGAAAACAGATTTTGGACACTTTAAAACAAGAAAGTAAAAGGGGGGTTTTAGTTTGAACGAATTTGAAAGTAAAACAAAGATTTTGTAAAGTAAACAAGTTTGAAAACGATTTTGAAAATAAGTTTGAAAACTTTTATGGTTGATGGGCTAGCTAGAGGTCCATTCTCCACACATGACACACTTGTACATGAATCAATTTCCAATTGCTTTTCAATAAATTATGAAGCTCAACACCCCAGATTAACCGTGAATTGCACTAATTAACCGTCAGATTTTCCTTTACTCATTGAATTGGATGAAATGCATACGACAACCCAAATTATTCTCCAAAAGTTCCCTACATGAATGCATAATAAAGATACAATCAGAGATCCTTACGTTCAATGAAAATCATAAGTGTCGACGAGACATTCATAACTATGACTGCATGATATGTTTGTCAAGAATCCAATTAACACGATTGTGATAACAACCTTCACTACTTATGACTATAAACTTGTAACGATTAGGTGAAACTTATTTATATTCTAGCACCAAGTTCATGCATGAAAACTAAGTATGCATCCTTAATTAACAAACAAGAACAAGTTCCCAATAAAACAGTTAATAGAATTGCATTCACAACTTATTAAATCGCAATTGAAAGGAATTAATTCATATCTCAAGCATGTTCATGGCTTCAAACTTCCCCCTAGCTAATTAGGGTTTAGCCACTCATAATTACAGCAAGAATAAGAGAAATTAAATTAAACATTGAAAACATAAGATAGAAAACACCTAAGAACGCCCAGCAATCAGATTGGGTGCATGCACGCTCCAAGGCTTCTTTCCTCTCCTTCCTCCTTGCTAGGCTGCGGCACAAGTGGCTGGTGAAGTATATGGATGTATGAAGGTGGTGTGGATGGGTGGTGGGTGCGGCAAAGGGTGGTGGAAGGGTATGGAATGGCAGAAATTGAAAGGACTTGCTGCAGGATGTATGGGGAGTGATTTGTGCTGTGAGATGGTGATCAATGAGTGCGGCAAACCCATGTATTTATAGGGGAGAATAGGGCACGGCTGGGAGGAGGTTTCTAAGTCAATGTAGGAGTAGAATTCCCAATACTTGGGCGCCAGGAAACCAAAATCTGAGGGGAGAATGGATAAACTTGCGGCAAAGGGTGAATTGTGGTTTCTAGAAGGCCTAGGCGCCATAAAAATAGGGAATATGAATCACATGCTTTAATTCAGGTTTTAGCACGTTTTTAGGCTTCTAGAACCCCCAATTTTAGGAGATAAGAATCAGATATGGACCCCCTTATTTGGCTAAAAATATGGAAAGATAAGATAAGGTAAGGATAGGATAAGATAAGGTGATAAGGTTAGAGATAATGTTCCTTATTTCTTGCTTCAATCTTGTCTTTCTGAACTTGAATTTAATTCTCCATCTTTCTTGGCTGATTCCAAGCCTTTCACTCTTCAATTTCGTCCATCCTTAAGCCTCCATGTTTGCATTATCCAATCTTGACCCAAAAATGCTCTAGAAAGCTCCAAATTGCTTCTTTTTGCCACTTTGACACTTAGAACCTGAAATTGGACGAAAATGACTTTAAACACTATAATTAACATAGTTTAACTAACTAAATGCAAGAAAACAAGCTAACTAAGTCGCATAAAATATGCTCCTATCAAATTCCCCCACACTTAGCTTTTGCTAGTCCTCGAGCAAAACGAAACAAACAAAACACAATCTAAACCTTCCAACGTTTGTCTCAGGGATTTCCAACGCACATGACATATTAAAGATCATCACAACTATAGATTTTAGTCATCCCCACCCTCGAGCACATACTTAAACATAGTTACCATTCATTAGCTCACATTTAACCAATTAAAACAATGTTTTGAACGTAGTAACATGCCTTAGAGAATTCACCCAATTCCTTACGGTTTCACTCTTATTTTCACTCAGATTTTCTAACTACACACCCTATACTAGGTATATGTGAGAAGATTGATGTAAATATGAAAACGAACACTCACATATGTTTATAGCAAAGAAAGGAATTTCTGGAATTATTAAGCATGTATAGATATGATCTCATGAATGGAATGCTACTACTTAGATGCGAGAACCAGGGACACCATATGCTCATACCAATCCCAAACTCCACATTATTGACCACACAACACCCAAGATTGAAGTTAAGGGTTGTAACGGGGCTAGGGTAATTGGCTAACAAAGAAAGGTAAGGAAAACAAACGTTCTTAAAGCAATAGCAAGCAAAGCAATGAATTTGACACTTAGAACTCCCTTTTGAATGCAGCCACAAACTTTGACATACTAGGGGAAGAATCATACATATTTAGGGTCGAATACAACTTTTTGGACCCTTTTCTTCAACCATCAACACTTGTGAGCTCATTCTCACTTATTTTGAACACTTTTCACACTTTTTCACATACTTTTCTTTTTCTTTTTTCTTTTCACGAATTTTCTTCTTTTTCTCATTTTTCTAACCCGTGCCCTCTTTGTTTGGTAGGCACACATAAACATACGTTGAGACCCTTCCCCCACACTTGTTTGCTGCCTAGTAACGAACCTCGGGAATTCACTCTAGGTCATGCTTTACTACGCCTTAAGAACAAGGGTAAGGATGGTCCTATTCTAGGCTAGGTAAGGATGATGTGGGTTAACAAAGAACATAGGCTAAACGAGGCTCAACGGGGTTAATCCTACAAAACATAATGCACAGGGGTAAGGCTTTTTGGCTCTTGGTTCACTACACAACTTCATCTTGTTTATGTGTTATGCAATTCAATTTTATGCTTTGAATGAAACGGATATGAGTTCTAGTATTTGGAACTATATGATGAAACGCCTTCTAAGTAATAACCAAGCAAAGAATAATGAGATCATGCAACGACTTTAGAAAACAATAAATGCACAGATTATTAACTCTCCAAATAACTTTTTAGGCTCAAGTCTCTCAGGGTTGTAGCGTTAGTTTGAGTTTCTTCCTTCAAGCATGTTACAAAAACTGATTTTTTCCTTTTTGATTAAACATGAATTCATGAATTATAACCACAATCAAGCATAAACCAAAGAGTAAATCAGACTTCCATCCATGTTTACAACTCTCTTTTATAGTCATGCAATTAAAAACCAAATCCTCATCATTGTGTTGGAAGGTACCCTAAGACACAAACAAACACACAAAAACAACTCTTTTTGGGTTTTTCAAAACAATTTTTCAAATTTTTATGAGATTTTCGGATTTTTATGTCAAAACACACTAAAATGCTTCAAAACACACTAAAAACACTTAAAAACAGTGAAAAACAACATTGGAAGTGATAGGTGATAAAAACCCACGAATTTGCATAAAAATACTTGTTTACCCCCCCACACTTAAACCAAACATTGTCCTCAATGTTTCAAGCATAGATTCACACAAAACACACAGCAAGCAACAAAACATAATAAGCATGGTATAAGAAAAAAAAACAACAAAGAGAAGAGTTTAGGAACATAAACACCTGGTTATGGAGTGCTTTTTCTTGGTCTTCCTTTGTTGATTGCATGGGTTGCCTCCCAAGAAGCGCTTGCTTTAACGTCTTGCAGCCGGACGATTCCTCGGTTTTAGTCCTCCAAGGTGCCCACGGCATGGAGGGGTATGTCCTCCACCACATGCTTCTTAAAACGTCTAGGCATTGAATCCTTGAATGGAAGCGGATAGTGATCCTTTCTGTTTTTGGTGTTTTGCTTCCTTACGTCAGGGTGAGCTTTCTCACCACCTTTTGTTCGATTAAGTCCCTGCACCAAAGAAGGTAACAACCTATTAGTCGAAATGGGAATTGATTTTGGAATTGGAGACTTACCCATGTATTGCATTGAAGTGGCAGATTTGTCAAGAATTGCACAATGGTTGCTCTCGGCTAGATTGGGCTTTTTGAGGGTTGTGACCGAATTTCCTACTCCAATTCCTTCTTCTTTGGTGGGTTGAAATCCATTCTGCTTGATTAGTGATGAACATTCCTGCCTTATATCTTTAATTACATTAATAGCACAACAAGAATGAACATCATTAGTATGCTCAACTGATTCAGAAATTTTAAAATTAATCATATCACCACCAAATTGCATCGTTACTGCTCCTTTAGCCACATCAATCTTGGTGTTGGCTGTTTTCATGAAAGGTCGTCCAAGTAAGAGTGGCGGTGATGGAGAGTGGGCGGTTTCCTCCATGTCAAGCACATAAAAATCTGCAGGAAAAATCAAATGGTCTACCTGCACAAAAACATCCTCCAAAACTCCTTTTGGATATGCGTTAGATCTATCGGCCAATTGAATAACAACACCATCCTTTTTGAGCTCTCCTAGATTCATAGATGCATAAACAGAATATGGCATGACATTAATTGATGCACCTAAATCTAGCATAGCATGTTCAAACTTAGTATTTCCAATAACACAAGGAATCGTGAAACTACCCGGATCTTTGCATTTAGGTGGTAGTCTTCTTTGTAAAATCGCAGAAACATTCTCACTTACCTGGACCACTTCTTTCTCCCGAATCCGTTTCCTTGTTGTACAAAGCTTCTTCAAAAACTTGGCATACTTTGGAATTTGCTTAATTGCATCAAGGAGCGGGATATTGACATGCACTTTCCTAAACGTCTCTAGAACGTCTTTTTCCTCCTCTTCGTTCTTTGATTGCATAAATCTGCGAGGAAAGGGTGCATCGGGCGGAATATAGTTAGAATTAATCAAATTTGGACCCATTTTACCTGTGTTGGACGTTTTGGAAGGTGTAGGTGCATTTGAAGGCTGCGGCAAGGGTGCATCCCTCCTTGCCGTGGTCTCCTCATTCTCTGCCTCTTCTTGCAACAATTTCTCGTCCTCTTTTTGGGCAAATTTGGATGTCTTGGGATGGTTCCCAACTTCTTTGCCACTTCTTAGAGTAATGGCCTTGGCAGATTCAAATCCTCCCTTCGGATTCACAGTGGTTGAACTAGGAAGTTTGCCTTGTTCTCTAAACTGTCCTAGGAATTCTGAAATCTGCCCAATTTGTTTCTTCATGTCCATCATCTCCTTCTCATTGTTTGCTATCCGATTGTCTTGCTTTTCTAACCCCTGCGAAATAGAGGTTAGTAACTGAATAGCTTGATCACTTCCCATTGACGTACCTGAGTTAGATGAGGCCGGGAGTGGCTGATTTTGTTGATATGGCCGTGGAAACCCAGGGGGATTTTGCCGAAATCCCCCTTGTTGCACAGGTTGTTGGGGCTCTCTCCACTTCATATTAGGATGATCTCTCCATCCGGGGTTGTATGTGTTTGAATATGGATCATATCGGGTCTGATTTTGGCCTTGGTGATAGGAGCATATTTATGCAACTTAGTTAGCTTGTTTTCTTGCATTTTAGTAGTTAGTTGTTACTTACTATAGTGTTTAAACTCAAATTCGTGCATTTTCAGGTTCCATTGGCTAAGGATGCAAAAAGAGCCAATTTGGAGCATTTTGGAGTGTTTTTGGACCTAGGAAGGATTGTGTATGATTCAAGCTAAAGGGATGGACGAATTTGAAAGTTCAAAGGCTAGGAATCAGCTAAGAAGGTGGAGAACATGGCTGCCCATTCCATTGGCTAATAAAATAAGGAGGATGGACAACAAATGATGGGTCTTCCACTTATAGTTTTGAGTGTTGGTGTCATAAAAGGAGTGAGCATGCTGATATGTAGGGGATGGGGGAAGAATTTAAAAGAAATATGCCCATAACACCTTGTGGCTGCAAGTCCTTTAAGTAGCAGCCATCCCATACATTCAAGGGAACTTCAGACAGCTTCATAGATCTCCATACAGCTCCCATATTCACCATTCACGCCAGAAATCATTCCTCCTCTCTCAGCCTCACCATCCTTCACCATTCTCCATATTTTCTGCTCCAAAACACATCCAGCCGCACCATATATCCACCCTAAACACCACCACACCATCTTCCACCAGTTCTACATCATCCATAACCCCCTAAACCTGTCCAGCAAGTCTTGTGCCGCAGCAAAGAGGAAGGAGGACAGTCCATAGGCGTGCTTGCTGTTCACTTTGAATCGCTGGAGCGTTTAGGTGCTTTCTTTCTTTTGTTTTCAATGTCTAAACTTTATATTCTTTGTGTTGTGAGTATGAGGAACTAAACCCCCCCTTAGTTAGGGGGGGATTCGAAACCATGTACATACTTGCAATATGAATTGATTACCTTTGGTTGTGATTTCATAAGTTATGAGTTCAATTCGTTTAACTACTTGATGGATAACTTATTTGTGTATGTTGATTGAGAGTGCACGCTTAGTTTTCATGCATGAATATGATGCTAGAGTATAAGGGAGTTTCACCTAATAGTTACAAACTTATATTCACAAGTAGTGAAGGTCGCTTATAAACGATCGCGTTAAATGAATTCTTGGCATTAGTTTCATGCTCATCATAGTAACGAAGGCCTCGTCAACACTTATAGTTCTCATGTTGCTTAATGATCTTTGATTGTATCTTTATTGTGCTTTTCACGTAAGGAACTTTTGAAGAATGCTTTGAATTGTTGTATGCGCATTCCCATCCAATTCATTAACTTAAGGAGAACTTGAAGGTTAATTTAAGCGAACCTAATTAACTTGGGGTGTTGAGTTTCATAACTTATCGAAAGAACAACTGAAAATTGGTTTGTATGCAAGTGTGTCATGTGTGGAGAAGAACCCTCTAGCTAGCCTCCCATCCATAAGTTTCATCCAAAATCGTTTTTAGAATCTGTTAGTTTACAAAGTTCTTGTTTTGTTTTCAAAATCGTCAAAACCAAACCCCCCCCTTTATGTTAAAGTGTCATATTAGTTAGAAATCCATTTAGTTTGTGTTTTTAAGTGTCTTGAGTCAAGTTAAAACCAAATTCGTCCAATTTGGTGCTTGTGTCCAAAACTGCCCAGAAAGTGTTTTTAAGGCAGTTTTGAGTCTTTTGGTTTGTTTTAGTGTTTTGAACTTTAGTTTTGCATTCTTTGAGTCTAGTTTAGTGTTTCAAACTTTGTTTTTACGTTTTTAAGTCAGTTTTCAAGTGTTTAGCAATCCCTCCTAATCCCCGGTCTAGAACGATCCCTACTTACATACTTTACTACAATTGTCAAAAGAGGGTTTAATTTGAGTGTCAAGTTAATTTTCGCACCAAATTTTGGCGCCGTTGCCGGGGATTAGCAACTTTGCTAATCCCTTGGTTCTTTTCTTTTTGTTTAGTTTGTTTTTGTTTTAGTTTCTGACTTAGTTTCGTTTTCTTTGTTTTGTGTTACTTTTGATATTTGATTTAGTTCTCTTTCTTTGATTTTAGGACTAGAGAAGTAAAACATGGATTTTGCTAGCATTCAAGCTCAATTGGCAAATCTTACTTCTCTATTGTCACAACACATCGAAAGGACCACAATGCAAAGTGCCCCTACATATGGTGTGCAAGGAAATCGAGCCCATGAACGTCCACAAACAGGTTGGGAGAATGTCGATACCTGGGGTTATCAAAGCCCTAATCAATCAAGAAACGACTTGTTTTCCAACACGTACAATTCAGATTGGATTGATCATTCAAATTCTATGTGGTGGGAACCTCAACAAGGACAACATGAAGCATATTGGCAGCCTTATGAGGAGTCGTATTCAGAGCCTATGCCTCCCCCGCAAGAAGCCCAAACAAACTCAGGTTCGTCAATCAATTATGATGAAATTTTTGATGTATTAACTTCTTTAGCGCAGGGAACACAAAATCAAGCCAAAGAGGCTCAACAAGAAGGATATTGGCAGCCATATGAGGAGTTTTATTCAATGCCTATGCAGCCACCCCAGCCTCCCCCGCAAGAAGCCCAAACAAATTCAGGTTCGTCGATGGATAATGATCAAATTATTCAATTACTAACCACTATGGTGCAGGGGCAGCAAAATCAAGCCAAGAAATTGGGCGAACTGAGGAATCAAATGGGCGAGATCGCCGAATTCATGGGGCAAATTCAAGAAAAAAGTGGCATGGAGGCTGGAGATGAACCCAAGATGTCCGAATCAAGCCAAAACATGGATGAACAGTGGGTGCTTGAGGAAGAGGAAGATGACAAGACCACGGCAAGTTGGGAACCACCTTTGCCGCAGACTACCCTTGCTCCACCACCCTTGCCGCAACCCCCTAAGGACCCTACACCACACACTTTAGGTAAGGTAGTTCCATATTCAATACTTTCTGACCCCATTACACCAAATGTGCCTATGCCTTGCAGATTCATGCAATCCAATGAAGAAGAGGGTGAGAAAGGCATCTTCGAAACCTTACCAAAGATTCACGAAGAAGAAGTGGCTGGGGAATGTTTCGAATTAATCAAAGAGGATGTGCTTACACCAACAATTCCTAATGAAGTTGAATTTGATGACACGGGACAAGTTACAACCATCATTGTAAATCTGGCCAAATACAAAGTTCCTGAAACGTTCAAGGACGTAGTGTTTGTCATTGAGTTCTTGTCGAACAAAGCAAGTAAGCCATCTTCTCCAATTTCAACTTCATTTTCTATTAACATGTTGTTGATTTTGATGATTCAGGCACCCACTTTAGAATTTAAACTCTTGCCGGATCATTTCAAGTATCACCTTCCATTCAAGGATCAACTCCAGGCCGTGGGCTCCAAGGGGAAGTGAACGTGTTCTTCGTCCGGCTGCACGACGTTAAAGAAAGCGCTACTTGGGAGGCAACCCATGCATTCAACAAAAGAAGACCTAGGCATCACTCCAATTCCAGATTTGCGTTCCTAAACCCTTCTCTTTGTTGTTTATAATCTGCCATGTTTAGTGTGTTTATTAGTTGTTTGTTTATGTGTTTTGTGTGAGTGTATGCTTGAAACATTGAGGACAATGTTTGATTTAAGTGTGGGGGGGGGTAACTAAGTGTTGTTGATGCAAATTCGTGGGATTTTATCACCCATAACTTTCAGTGTTGTTCCTTGCTGTTTTATGGGTTTTTAAGCTGTTTTGGTGCATTTTATTGTGTGTTGACATAAAAATCCGAAAATCTCATAAAAATTTAAAAAAATTGTTTTGAAAAACCCAAAAAGAGTTGTTTTTGTGTGTTTGTTTGTAGGGTACCTTCCAACACAATGATGAGGATTCGGTTTGTAATGGCATGGCTGTTGAAGAGAGTTATAAACATGGATGAAAGTTTGAATTACTTTGTGGTGCATGCTTGGTTGTGGTTATAACTTATGAATTCACATGTAATCACAAAGGAAAAAAATCAGTTTCTGTAACATGCTTGAAGGAAGAAACTCAAATTAACGCTATAACCCTGAGAGACTTGAGCCTAAAACGTTCTTTGGAGTGTTTATAATCTGTGCATTGTTGTTTTCTAAAGGCGTTGCATGATCTCATTTTTCTTTGATTGGTTACTACTTAGAAGGCGTTTCATCATGTAGTTCCAAATGCTAGAACTCATATCCATTTCATTCAAAGCATGATATTGATTTGCATAACACACGAACAAGATGAAGTTGTGTAGGGAACCAAGAGCCAAACAGCCATCCCCCTTGCAATTGTGTTTAGGTTTAACCCTGTTGAGCCTCGTTTAGCCTATTTTCTTTGTTAACCCACTTCATCCTCACCTAGCCTAGATTAGGACCATCCATACCCTTGTTCTTGAAGCATAGTAAAGCATGACTTAGAGGGAATTCCTTTTGAGTAAATTTTGTGCAGAAAACAAGTGTGGGGGAAAGGAAAGAAAAAAGAAAAAGAAAAGTTGTGAAAAGAATGAAAAAGAGGTTCAAAATAAGTGAGAATGAACTCACAAGTGTTGTTTGTTGAAGGAAGGGTCCAAAACGTTCAATTTGGCCCTAATATGTGTTATTTATTCCCCTTTGTGTTTCAATGAGTTTCTGCCACTAAAGTGAATTCTAAACCTCAATTCAACTATTATGATTACTATTGTTTCAAGAATGTTTGTTTTCCATATCCGTTCTTTGTTAGCCAATTCCCTTAGCCCCGTTTCAACCCTTAACTTCAATCTTGAGTGTTATGTGTTTCAATTTGTGGAGTTTGAAATTGGTATGAGCATATGGTGTCACTGGTTCTCGCATCTAAGTAGTAGCATTCCTTTCATGAGATCATATATACACATGTCCAGAAAATGCTTTCTTTGTTATAAACATATGTGAGTGTTCGTTTTCATGTTTACATCAATCTCCTCACGTATACTTAGTGTAGGGTGTGTAGTCAGAAAATCTGAGTGAAAATTGAGTGCATATCTAGTAAGGAATTGAGGGAATTCTCTAAGGCATGTTACTACATTCAAAACCATGTTTAAATCGATTAAATGCGAGCTAGTGGATGGTGACTATGATTAAGTATGTGCTCGAGGGTAAGGATGATTAAAATCTGTGGTTGTGATGATTTTTAGCATGTCATGTTCATTGGAAATCCCTGAAGCAATCGTTGGAAGGTGTAGATTGTGTTTTGTTTGTTTTGTTTCGTTTTGATTGTTTTGTTTATTTTGTTTTGCTCGAGGACTAGCAAAAGCTAAGTGTGGGGGAATTTGATAGGAGCATATTTATGCAACTTAGTTAGCTTGTTTTCTTGCATTTTAGTAGTTAGTTGTTACTTACTATAGTGTTTAAACTCAAATTCGTGCATTTTCAGGTTCCATTGGCTAAGGATGCAAAAAGAGCCAATTTGGAGCATTTTGGAGTGTTTTTGGACCTAGGAAGGATTGTGTATGATTCAAGCTAAAGGGATGGACGAATTTGAAAGTTCAAAGGCTAGGAATCAGCTAAGAAGGTGGAGAACATGGCTGCCCATTCCATTGGCTAATAAAATAAGGAGGATGGACAACAAATGATGGGTCTTCCACTTATAGTTTTGAGTGTTGGTGTGATAAAAGGAGTGAGCATGCTGATATGTAGGGGATGGGGGAAGAATTTAAAAGAAATATGCCCATAACACCTTGTGGCTGCAAGTCCTTTAAGTAGCAGCCATCCCATACATTCAAGGGAACTTCAGACAGCTTCATAGATCTCCATACAGCTCCCATATTCACCATTCACGCCAGAAATCATTCCTCCTCTCTCAGCCTCACCATCCTTCACCATTCTCCATATTTTCTGCTCCAAAACACATCCAGCCGCACCATATATCCACCCTAAACACCACCACACCATCTTCCACCATTCTACATCATCCATAACCCCCTAAACCTGTCCACAAGTCTTGTGCCGCAGCAAAGAGGAAGGAGGACAGTCCATAGGCGTGCTTGCTGTTCACTTTGAATCGCTGGAGCGTTTAGGTGCTTTCTTTCTTTTGTTTTCAATGTCTAAACTTTATATTCTTTGTGTTGTGAGTATGAGGAACTAAACCCCCCCCTTAGTTAGGGGGGGATTCGAAACCATGTACATACTTGCAATATGAATTGATTACCTTTGGTTGTGATTTCATAAGTTATGAGTTCAATTCGTTTAACTACTTGATGGATAACTTATTTGTGTATGTTGATTGAGAGTGCACGCTTAGTTTTCATGCATGAATATGATGCTAGAGTATAAGGGAGTTTCACCTAATAGTTACAAACTTATATTCACAAGTAGTGAAGGTCGCTTATAAACGATCGCGTTAAATGAATTCTTGGCATTAGTTTCATGCTCATCATAGTAACGAAGGCCTCGTCAACACTTATAGTTCTCATGTTGCTTAATGATCTTTGATTGTATCTTTATTGTGCTTTTCACGTAAGGAACTTTTGAAGAATGCTTTGAATTGTTGTATGCGCATTCCCATCCAATTCATTAACTTAAGGAGAACTTGAAGGTTAATTTAAGCGAACCTAATTAACTTGGGGTGTTGAGTTTCATAACTTATCGAAAGAACAACTGAAAATTGGTTTGTATGCAAGTGTGTCATGTGTGGAGAAGAACCCTCTAGCTAGCCTCCCATCCATAAGTTTCATCCAAAATCGTTTTTAGAATCTGTTAGTTTACAAAGTTCTTGTTTTGTTTTCAAAATCGTCAAAACCAAACCCCCCCCTTTATGTTAAAGTGTCATATTAGTTAGAAATCCATTTAGTTTGTGTTTTTAAGTGTCTTGAGTCAAGTTAAAACCAAATTCGTCCAATTTGGTGCTTGTGTCCAAAACTGCCCAGAAAGTGTTTTTAAGGCAGTTTTGAGTCTTTTGGTTTGTTTTAGTGTTTTGAACTTTAGTTTTGCATTCTTTGAGTCTAGTTTAGTGTTTCAAACTTTGTTTTTACGTTTTTAAGTCAGTTTTCAAGTGTTTAGCAATCCCTCCTAATCCCCGGTCTAGAACGATCCCTACTTACATACTTTACTACAATTGTCAAAAGAGGGTTTAATTTGAGTGTCAAGTTAATTTTCGCACCACTTGGAAGCCAATGGCATTGGCACTTTCCCATCCTCCATTCTCAATCAATTGAGGGCAAATTTCAGAGGTATGTCCTTGTAGGGTGCACACGCCACAGATTGTAGGTGGTGGTGTTTTTGGTCCTTCGACAACCTGAGACACAAGGAGGGTGAGATTAGCCAATTGTGATTGAATATCAGAAATTGCACTTACCTCATTGACATGTTGCTGCCGTGGGGCTTCTCTCTGTCCATGGCCTTCATATTGTTGTGCGTTGAGGGCTCGGTTTGCAATTAAAGTCTTGGCAGCCACCGGAGTCTTGTCAACCAACGCACCACCCGCTGAGGCATCTAGCATTTGGCGTTCAATTGGAAGGAGTCCTTCGTAGAAATATTGAATGAGCAGCTCCTCCTTCATTTGATGCTGTGGACATGAAGCTACAAGAGTTTTAAAACGTTCATAATAAGAGGGAAACGACTCACCTTCCTTTTGTTCGATGCCACTAATCCGTTTCCTCAAGAGAATGACTCTTGAAGTTGGGAAAAATTTCTCCAAAAACGCTCGTTTCATGCTTTCCCAAGATGTGACAGTTCCGGGCGCCAATTCGTACAACCAATCTTTAGCCTTCTCCAACAATGAGAATGGAAAGGCTTTCATCTTCAAAATATTCCCATCAACGTTAATGGGTGTCATACTCGAGCAAACCACTTCAAACTCTTTCAAATGCTTGTTTGGATCCTCCATGGACAGCCCATGGTATTTGGGAATGTGATGCAACAAGCTTGACTTCAATTCGAACTCAGCGGTCTTATTTGGGGCTGCCCTAGGATATTGAATGCATAGAGGTACTGCATTATCCAATCCTGAGGCCGAAAGCTCCTTAATAGTTCGATTATCTGCAGCCATAGCTTCCTCAAGCTCGGCCTCCTCTATCTCCTCAGATTCGGCCCCTTCTTGTTCCTCAACTTCAACCTCAGAACTTGAACTAGATAGATCAGGTTCTGGGGTCTTTCTTTTCTTTCTCAAAGTTCGCTCAAAATCGTCGTCAAAGTCCAAGATGTTCTTACTAATAGTTTGGGAACTTCGAGTCATAAACTAGTACCTGAAAAACAAAGAAAATAACAAGAATCAGCAAATAGACTTAAAACAAACGAAAATAAACAAAAGGAATTAGCAATGTTGCTAATCCCCGGCAACGGCGCCAAAATTTGATGTGAATTATGTTAAGCACACAAATTAAACCCTCTTTTTATCAATTGTAGTATATGTATAAGTAGGGATCGTTCTGGACCGGGGATTAGGAGGGTTTGCTAATAACCTTGAAACTGACTCAAAAACATAAAAACAAAGTTAAAAACGTTTGGAAAGGTTTACAAGACTCAAAACAAATTAAAAACACTTAAAACGGCTTAAAAACACTTTGTGGACAGATTTAAGACACTAGGGAAGGTTTTGGACGAAAATTGGTTTTAGGTTGACTCAAAACACTTGAAAACACAAAGAAAACAGATTTTGGACACTTTAAAACAAGAAAGTAAAAGGGGGGTTTTAGTTTGAACGAATTTGAAAGTAAAACAAAGATTTTGTAAAGTAAACAAGTTTGAAAACGATTTTGAAAATAAGTTTGAAAACTTTTATGGTTGATGGGCTAGCTAGAGGTCCATTCTCCACACATGACACACTTGTACATGAATCAATTTCCAATTGCTTTTCAATAAATTATGAAGCTCAACACCCCAGATTAACCGTGAATTGCACTAATTAACCGTCAGATTTTCCTTTACTCATTGAATTGGATGAAATGCATACGACAACCCAAATTATTCTCCAAAAGTTCCCTACATGAATGCATAATAAAGATACAATCAGAGATCCTTACGTTCAATGAAAATCATAAGTGTCGACGAGACATTCATAACTATGACTGCATGATATGTTTGTCAAGAATCCAATTAACACGATTGTGATAACAACCTTCACTACTTATGACTATAAACTTGTAACGATTAGGTGAAACTTATTTATATTCTAGCACCAAGTTCATGCATGAAAACTAAGTATGCATCCTTAATTAACAAACAAGAACAAGTTCCCAATAAAACAGTTAATAGAATTGCATTCACAACTTATTAAATCGCAATTGAAAGGAATTAATTCATATCTCAAGCATGTTCATGGCTTCAAACTTCCCCCTAGCTAATTAGGGTTTAGCCACTCATAATTACAGCAAGAATAAGAGAAATTAAATTAAACATTGAAAACATAAGATAGAAAACACCTAAGAACGCCCAGCAATCAGATTGGGTGCATGCACGCTCCAAGGCTTCTTTCCTCTCCTTCCTCCTTGCTAGGCTGCGGCACAAGTGGCTGGTGAAGTATATGGATGTATGAAGGTGGTGTGGATGGGTGGTGGGTGCGGCAAAGGGTGGTGGAAGGGTATGGAATGGCAGAAATTGAAAGGACTTGCTGCAGGATGTATGGGGAGTGATTTGTGCTGTGAGATGGTGATCAATGAGTGCGGCAAACCCATGTATTTATAGGGGAGAATAGGGCACGGCTGGGAGGAGGTTTCTAAGTCAATGTAGGAGTAGAATTCCCAATACTTGGGCGCCAGGAAACCAAAATCTGAGGGGAGAATGGATAAACTTGCGGCAAAGGGTGAATTGTGGTTTCTAGAAGGCCTAGGCGCCATAAAAATAGGGAATATGAATCACATGCTTTAATTCAGGTTTTAGCACGTTTTTAGGCTTCTAGAACCCCCAATTTTAGGAGATAAGAATCAGATATGGACCCCCTTATTTGGCTAAAAATATGGAAAGATAAGATAAGGTAAGGATAGGATAAGATAAGGTGATAAGGTTAGAGATAATGTTCCTTATTTCTTGCTTCAATCTTGTCTTTCTGAACTTGAATTTAATTCTCCATCTTTCTTGGCTGATTCCAAGCCTTTCACTCTTCAATTTCGTCCATCCTTAAGCCTCCATGTTTGCATTATCCAATCTTGACCCAAAAATGCTCTAGAAAGCTCCAAATTGCTTCTTTTTGCCACTTTGACACTTAGAACCTGAAATTGGACGAAAATGACTTTAAACACTATAATTAACATAGTTTAACTAACTAAATGCAAGAAAACAAGCTAACTAAGTCGCATAAAATATGCTCCTATCACCGCACAAAACTTCCTCTTTCCCTTAAGTTTCTGATTTTAATTCTTCTTTTCCCTTAAGGTTTTGGAGTAAATATGTTACCTAAATCATCCCAAACCGTGCTCCTTCCTGGCCCTATATATAACACCCTTTTTCCGCACCCTTTAGACACCAATTCCACCATTCACTCACTCATTCACACAACCTTACACACATTCAGCCATCTCTACATTCTGCCGCACCTACCTTACCATTCCTCACCCCAAAACACATCCCAAACCTCCCTCAACCACTTGTGCCGCAGCAAAGGAGAAGAAGGAAGGCCTTGGACGTGTTTGTTCTTCAAGCGTTGGATCATTGGAGCGTTCTAGGTGTAATTCTTTCTTTGTTCTAAATGTTTAAATTAAATTCTTGTTGCTTTGTTGTGCAATATGAATTGATAAGTTTCAGTTACGAATTCTTGAGTTGTGAATGCAATTGGCTTAACTGTTTGATTGATAACTTATTTATGTTTGTGGGTTAAGGGTGCACACTTAATTGGCATGCATGAATTTGATGCTAGAGTATAAGGGAGTTTCACATAATCGTTACAACCTTATACTCATAAGTGGTGAAGGTCGCTTATAAACGATCGCGTTAAGTTCAATTCCTAGCATGAGTGACATGATGTCATAGTTACAAGTGCTTTGTCAATGCTTATGATTTTCATTGGACGTAATGATCTTTGATTGTATCTTTATTATGATGTCATGTAGGGGACTTTCAAAGAATGCTTTGGGTTGTCGAATGATGTCATCCAATCCAATAACTCAAGGAAAATCTGATGGTTAATTAGTGATGTCACGGTTAACTTAGGGCATTGTCGTTCGTGATTCAATGAAGGAGTAACTGGGAATCGATTCGTTTGCATACATAACATGTGTGGAGAAAGAGCCTCTAGCTAGCCCATCATCCATCCAACTTCCCAAAAACGTTTTCAAACTTTGTTTTACTTTAAAATCTGTTTTCAAATTGTTTTCCTTTTAAATTCGTTCAAACAAAACCCCCCTTTACTTTCTTGTTTCAAATTGTTTTAAACTTATTTTGTTTGTGTTTTTAAGTGTTTTGAGTCAAGCCAAAACCTTATTTTCGTCCAAAATTGTGTTTAGAGTCAGAAACTGCCCAGTTTGTGTTTTTAGGCAGTTTTGAGTATTTTCAACCTATTTTGAGTCTTGTGAACTTGTTTTAAGTCTTTTGAACCTATTCAAACGTTTTTAACTTTATTTTTGAGTCTTTGAGTCAGTTTTAAATCGATTGGCAATCCCTCCTAATCCCCGGCCTAGAACGATCCCTACTTGCATCTATACTACAATTCACACCAAGAGGGTTTAATTTGAGTGCTTAATATATTTCGCATCAAATTTTTGGCGCCGTTGCCGGGGATTAGCAACTTTGCTAATCCCCCGTTGTTTCTTTTTGTTTATTTTTCGTGTGTTTTTTTGTTTCTGAATTGGTTTTGTTTCTTGTTTTTAGGTAATAGTTTATGACTCGAAGTTCTCAACCAGTACGTGAGCACATCTTAGACTTTGACGACGATTTTGAGAGAACTTTGAGAAGGCAAAGAAATCAGCAAGCATCTAACCCACCTAGCCCTGAACCTGAGCTTGAAGAACACGAAGTAGAGGAGGAAGAAGTCCCCACGGCACGAGTTGTCCTAGACATGGCAGCGGATAATCGAACCATCAAAGAGCTTTCCGCCTCGGGTGTGGACAATGCCATGCCCCTATGCATCCAATACCCCACGGCAGCTCAAGGGAAGACCGAAGAGTTTGAGTTGAAATCAAGCTTGTTGCATCACATCCCGAAGTACCATGGGCTGTCCATGGAGGATCCAAACAAACATCTCAAGGAGTTTGAAGTTGTATGCTCGAGCATGACCCCGGTGAACGTTGATGGCAGCATCTTGAAGATGAAGGCTTTTCCCTTTTCGCTCTTAGAGAAGGCTAAAGATTGGTTGTATGAACTAGCGCCCGGGACGGTTACATCTTGGGAAAGTATGAAACGAGCGTTCTTAGAGAAGTTTTTCCCAACATCAAGAGTCATTCTCTTGAGGAAACGGATTAGTGGCATAGAACAAAATGAAGGTGAATCGTTTCCAGCTTATTATGACCGTTTTAAAACTCTTGTTGCTTCATGTCCACAGCACCAAATGAAGGAGGAGCTGCTCATTCAATACTTCTACGAAGGACTCCTCCCCATTGAACGCCAAATGCTAGATGCCTCAGCCGGTGGTGCATTGGTTGACAAAACTCCGGTGGCTGCCAAGACTCTTATTGCAAACCGAGCACTCAATGCACAACAATATGAAGGTGTTGGGCAGAGGGGAAGCTCACGGCAACATAGTGTGAATGAGGTAAGTACAATTTCTGAAATTCAAGCCCAATTAGCTAATCTTACCTCTCTTGTGTCTCAAGCTGTAATTGGACCAAAACCACAAGAAAACCAAGTTTGTGGCGTGTGCTCCATCCAAGGGCATCCAACCGAGACATGCCCACAGTTGATTGAGAATGGAGGATGGGAATCTGCCAATGCTATTGGATTCCAAGGCCAAAACTAATCCAAATACGATCTATACTCGAACACATACAACCCCGGATGGAGAGACCACCCTAATATGAAGTGGAGAGATCAACAACAACCTGCACAACAAGGGGGATTTCGGCCACCACCCCCTGGATTCCCACGGCCCTATGCACCTCCACAACCTCAACCACAACCTCCGGTCCAAAATATCACAGGTTCGTCTCTTGATAATGCTCAAGTTATTCAGTTACTAACCAATTTGACGCAGGGAGTGCAGAATCAAGCTAAAGAGGTGGATGACTTAAAGAAACAAATGGGACAAATGGCTGAATTCATGGGGCAATTTAGTAGAGAACAAGGTAAGCTACCTAGTACGACAAATGTGAATCCGAAGGGAGGCTTCGAATCTGTCCAAGCCATCACCTTGCGAAGTGGAAAAGAAGTTGGATCTGACCCCAACCCGTCCAAATCTGCCCAAAAGGAGGACAAAAAGTTGTTACAAGAAAAGGCAGAACAAGAGGAAGCCACGGCAAAGGGTGATGTACCTTTTTGATTAACACCTTCCAAAACGTGCCCCTTAACACCTTCATATCATTCCAAAGCTTTTGCAGCCTTCTAGTGCACCTAAAACTTCCAAAACGTCCAACACAAGTAAGTTGCGTCCAAATTTGATTAATTCTAACCCTATTCCACCCAATGCACCCTTTCCTAGCAGATTTATGCAATCAAAGAACGAAGAGGAGGAAAAAGATGTTCTAGAGACGTTTAGGAAAGTGCATGTCAACATTCCGCTTCTTGATGCAATTAAGCAAATTCCCAAGTATGCCAAGTTCTTGAAAAAGCTTTGTACAACAAGGAAACGGATTCGGGAGAAAGAAGTGGTCCAGGTAAGTGAGAATGTTTCTGCGATCTTACAAAGAAAACTACCACCTAAATGCAAAGATCCGGGTAGTTTTACGATTCCTTGTGTTATTGGAAATACTAAGTTTGAACATGCTATGCTAGATTTAGGTGCATCAATTAATGTCATGCCATATTCTGTTTATGCATCTATGAATCTAGGAGAGCTTAAAAAGGATGGTGTTGTTATTCAATTGGCCGATAGATCTAACGCATATCCAAAAGGAGTTTTGGAGGATGTTTTTGTGCAGGTAGACCATTTGATTTTTCCTGCAGATTTTTATGTGCTTGACATGGAGGAAACCGCCCACTCTCCATCTCCGCCATTCTTACTTGGACGACCTTTCATGAAAACAGCCAACACCAAGATTGATGTGGCGAAGGGAGCAGTAACGATGCAGTTTGGTGGTGATATGATTAATTTTAAAGTTTCTGAATCAGTTGAGCATACTAATGATGTTCGTTCTTGTTGTGCTATTAATGTAATTACAGATATAAGGCAGGAATGTTCATCACTAATCAAGCAGAATGGATTTCATCCCACCAAAGAAGAAGGAATTGGAGTAGGAAATTCGGTCACAACCCTCAAAAAGCCCAATCTGGCCGAGAACAACCATTGTGCAATTCTTGACAAATCTGCCACTTCAATGCAGTACATGGGTAAGTCTCCAATCCCAATTTCAATTCCCATTTCAACTAATAGGTTGTTACCTTCTTTGGTACAGGGACTTAATCGAACCAAAGGTGGTGGGAGAGTTCACATTGACTTAAGGAAGCAAAACACCAAAAACAGGAAGGATCACTATCCCCTTCCATTCAAGGATTCACGTTTCAAGAAGCATGACGTGGAGGCCATTCCTCTCCATGCCGTGAGCACCAATGGAGCTTAAACCAAGGAATCGTCCGGCTGCACGACGTTAAAGCAAGCGCTTCTTGGGAGGCAACCCATGCATTCAATAAAGAGCTTTTGGACGATCCCGCATTATAACCAGGTGTTTATGTTCCTAAACTCTACTCTTTGTTGATTTTACTTTACAATTCATGTTTTTGTTGCTGCTTGTTTGTTTTCTTTTGTGTGTATTTATGTTTGAAACATTGAGGACAATGTTTGATTTAAGTGTGGGGGGGGTAAACAAGCTGTTTTTGCATGAATTTCGTGGGTTTTATTCACCTATCACTTGCAATGTTGTTTTCACTGTTTTTATGTGTTTTAAGTGTGTTTTGAAGCTTTTTAGTGTGTTTTGATTTAAAAATCCGAAAATTTCATAAAAATTTGAAAAATTGTTTTGAAAAAAGCCAAAAAGATTTGTTTTTGTGTGTTTGTTTGTGTCTTAAGGTACCTTCCAACCCAATGATGAGGATTTGGTTTTTAATTGCATGACTGTTAAGGAAAATTGTAAGCATGGATGGAAGTTTGACATACCTTTGGTTTATGCTTGGTTGTCGTTGTTGTTTATGAATTCACATTTGATTACAAAAGAAAAAAATCAGTTTTTGTAACATGCTTGAAGGAAGGAACCCAAATTAACGCTACAACCTTGAGAGACTTGAGCCTAAACGTTCTTTGGAGAGTTAAAAATCTGTGCATTCATTGTTTTCTAAAGTCGTTGCATGATCTCATTATTCTTTGCTTGGTTACTACTTAGAAGGTGTTTCATCATTTTGTTCCAAATACTAGAACTCATATCCGTTTCATTCAAAACATGGTATTGAGTGCATAACACATAAACAAGATGAAGTTGTGTAGTGAACCAAGAGCCAAAAAGCCATCCCCCGTGCATTGTGTTTAGGTTTTAACCCCGTTGAGCCTTGTTTAGCCAATTTCTTTGTTAACCCACATCACCCTCACCTAACCTAGATTAGGACCATCCATACCCTCGTTCTTGAAGCGTAGTAAAGCATGATTTAAAGGGAATTCGTTTTGAGTAATTGTTTGCAGAAAACAAGTGTGGGGGAAGAGATTTTTGGTGTTTTTGAGTACAAGAAGAAGAAAAAATTCATATGAAAAGAAAAGAGAAAAAGAAAAGTTGTGAAAATAATGAAAAAGAGTTGAAAAATATGTGAAAAAGAGTCCTAAAGTGTTGATTATTGAAGAAAGGGTCCAAAAAGATGAATTAGGCCCTAAATGTTGCATGAATCTTCCCTTGTGTCTAAAAGATGATTTCTGCATTCTAAATTGAATTTCAAGTGTCAATTTCATCACTTTGCTTGCTATTGCCTAAAGAACGTTTGTTTATCCTTACCTTTCTTTGTTAACCAATACCTTAGCCCCGTTACAACCCTTAACTTCAATCTTGGGTGTTGTGTGTTTCAATTTGTGGAGTTTGGAATTGGTATGAGCATATGGTGTCTCTGGTTCTCGCGTCTAAATAGTAGCATTCCATTCATGAGATCATATTTAAACATGCTTAATAACTCCAGAAAATGCTTTCTTTGCTATAAACATATGTGAGTTTTCGTTTTCATTTTTACATCAATCTTCTCACATATAACTAGTGTAGGGTGTGTGGTCAGAAAATCTGTGTGAAAAAGAGTGTATCTTGTAAGGAATTGGGTGAATTCTCTAAGGCATGTTACTACATTCAAATCATTGTTTTAATTGATTAAATGCGAGCTAATAAGTGACGACTGTGATTAAGTATGTGCTCAAGCGTAAGGATGACTAAAATCTATGTGAATGATGATCTTTGGCATGTCATGTGCGTTGGAAATCCCTGAGGCAACGTTGGAAGGTTTAGTTTGTGTTTTTGTTTACTTTGTTTTGTTTTGTTTGTTTCGTTTTGCTCGAGGACTAGCAAAAGCTAAGTGTGGGGGAATTTGATATGAGCATATTTATGCGAATTAGTTAGCTTGTTCTCGTGCATTTATGTTAGTTATTTGTATTTAATTTAGTATTTTAAGCTATTTTCGTGTGTTTGTAGGTTCCAAGGGGTAAAGTATCAAGAAAGTGCATTTTGGAGCCTTTTGGAGCATTTTTGAGCATGTTTTGGATAGCTTATGATTGGAGCAATGTAGATGGACGAAATTGAAGACCAAAGCATGCTAGGAATCAGCTATGAGAAGAGGAAAAATTAATTCAAGTCAAAGAAGGAAAAGGAATCCAAGAAGAAGAAGGGTTGACTAAGTCAAAGTTTCCTTACTTTGACCTTTGACTTTCCTAATCCTATTTTGTCAAGGTTTCATCTACAAAAGAGAGTCCTAAACAATATGGGACACTTAATTACATGTTCTAAGAAGTCAAGACCCATTCAAACAAGGGAGCCGCACCTACCTTTCAGCCACACCTTCCTTGCCATGCAAGGAATCACACTCCCTTTCAATTTGGGACTTAACCGCACCTTTCCTTGTACTTTCTCCTTCCTTGCTGCATGTTTATGTCACTTTCCTTTTAGTTTCAGCCCTTATACATTCCCCTTTTAAATTTCACCCAAAAACAGCAACTAAATCACCTTTCCCTTTCTTTTCCAACCAGCCGCACAAAACTTCCTCTTTCCCTTAAGTTTCTGATTTTAATTCTTCTTTTCCCTTAAGGTTTTGGAGTAAATATGTTACCTAAATCATCCCAAACCGTGCTCCTTCCTGGCCCTATATATAACACCCTTTTCCGCAACCTTTAGACACCAATTCCACCATTCACTCACTCATTCACACAACCTTACACACATTCAGCCATCTCTACATTCTGCCGCACCTACCTTACCATTCCTCACCCCAAAACACATCCCAAACCTCCCTCAACCACTTGTGCCGCAGCAAAGGAGAAGAAGGAAGGCCTTGGACGTGTTTGTTCTTCAAGCGTTGGATCATTGGAGCGTTCTAGGTGTAATTCTTTCTTTGTTCTAAATGTTTAAATTAAATTCTTGTTGCTTTGTTGTGAACATGAGTGGCTAGACCCCTTTTTGGCTAGGGGTGATTTCAAAGCCAAGATTATGGGTGCAATATGAATTGATAAGTTTCAGTTATGAATTCTTGAGTTGTGAATGCAATTGGCTTAACTGTTTGATTGATAACTTATTTATGTTTGTGGGTTAAGGGTGCACACTTAATTGGCATGCATGAATTTGATGCTAGAGTATAAGGGAGTTTCACATAATCGTTACAACCTTATACTCATAAGTGGTGAAGGTCGCTTATAAACGATCGTGTTAAGTTCAATTCCTAGCATGAGTGACATGATGTCATAGTTACAAGTGCTTTGTCAATGCTTATGATTTTCATTGGACGTAATGATCTTTGATTGTATCTTTATTATGATGTCATGTAGGGGACTTTCAAAGAATGCTTTGGGTTGTCGAATGATGTCATCCAATCCAATAACTCAAGGAAAATCTGATGGTTAATTAGTGATGTCACGGTTAACTTGGGGCATTGTCGTTCGTGATTCAATGAAGGAGTAACTGGGAATCGATTCGTTTGCATACATAACATGTGTGGAGAAAGAGCCTCTAGCTAGCCCATCATCCATCCAACTTCCCAAAAACGTTTTCAAACTTTGTTTTACTTTAAAATCTGTTTTCAAATTGTTTTCCTTTTAAATTCGTTCAAACAAAACCCCCCCTTTACTTTCTTGTTTCAAATTGTTTTAAACTTATTTTGTTTGTGTTTTTAAGTGTTTTGAGTCAAGCCAAAACCTTATTTTCGTCCAAAATTGTGCTTAGAGTCAGAAACTGCCCAGTTTGTGTTTTTAGGCAGTTTTGAGTATTTTCAACCTATTTTGAGTCTTGTGAACTTGTTTTAAGTCTTTTGAACCTATTCAAACGTTTTTAACTTTATTTTTGAGTCTTTGAGTCAGTTTTAAATCGATTGGCAATCCCTCCTAATCCCCGGCCTAGAACGATCCCTACTTGCATCTATACTACAATTCACACCAAGAGGGTTTAATTTGAGTGCTTAAAATATTTCGCATCACACCATATGCTCATACCAATTCCAAACTCCACTAATTGAACACACAACACACAAGATTGAAGTCAAGGGTTGTAACGGGGCTAGGGTGTTGGCTAACAAGGAAAGGTAAGGATAAACAAACGTTCTTTAGGCAATAGCAAGCAAAGTGATGAAATTGACACTTGGAATTCAATTTATAATGCAGAAATCATCTTTTAAACACAAGGGAAGATTCATGCAACACTTAGGGCCTAATTCAACTTTTTGGACCCTTTCTTCAACAATCAACACTTTAGAGCTCTTTTTCACATAATTTTCAACTCTTTTTCATTCTTTTTACAACTTTTCTTTTTCTCTTCTTTTTTTCATACGAATTTTTTTCTTTTCTTATACTCAAAAACACCAAAAATCTCTTCCCCCACACTTGTTTTCTGCAACATGTTACTCAAAAAGAATTCTCTTTAAGTCATGCTTACTATGCTTCAAGAACAAGGGTATGGATGGTCCTATTCTAGGCTTGGTGAGGATGATGTGGGTTAACAAAGAAATAGGCTAAACAAGGCTCAACGGGGTTAAACCTAAACACAATGCACGGGGGTGGCTTTTTGGCTCTTGGTTTACTACACAACTTCATCTTGTTCGTGTGTTATGCACTCAATATCATGCTTTGAACGAAATGGATATGAGTTCTAGTATTTGGAACTAAATGATGAAACGCCTTCTAAGTAGTAACCAAGCAAAGAATAATGAGATCATGCAACGACTTTAGAAAACAATGAATGCACAGATTTTTAACTCTCCAAAGAACGTTTAGGCTCAAGTCTCACAGGGTTGTAGCGTTAATTTGAGTTCCTTCCTTCAAGCATGTTACAAAAACTGATTTTTTTCTTTGTAATTATATGTGAATTCATAAACAACAACGACAACCAAGCATAAACCAAAGGTATATCAAACTTCCATCCATGTTTACAACTTTCCTTAACAGTCATGCAATTAAAAACCAAATCCTCATCATTGGGTTGGAAGGTACCCTAGGACACAAACAAACACACAAAAACAAATATTTTTGGCTTTTTCAAAACAGTTTTTAAAATTTTTATGAAATTTTCGGATTTTTATGTCAAAACACACTAAAATGCTTCAAAACACACTAAAAACACATAAAAACAGTGAAAAACAACATTGTAAGTGATAGGTGAATAAAACCCACGAAAATCATGCAAAAACAGCTTGTTTACCCCCCCCACACTTAAATCAAACATTGTCCTCAATGTCTCAAACATAAGCTCACACATAAGCAAACAAACAGCAAATAACACATGAATTGCAAAATAAAATCAACAAAGAGGAGAGTTTAGGAACATAAACACCTGGTGATGGAGTGCTCTCTCGTGCTCCCTTTGTTGATTGCATGGGTTGCCTCCCAAGAAGCGCTTGCTTTCACGTCGTGCAGCCGGACGATTTCTGGATTTGAGCTCCATTGGTGCCCACGGCATGGAAGGGAATGGCCTTCACGACATACTTCTTAAAACATCTAGGCATTGAATCCTTGAATGGAAGCGGATAGTGATCCTTTCTGTTCTTGGTGTTTTTCTTCCTTACGTCAAGGTGAACTTTCTCACCACCTTTTGTTCGATTAAGTCCCTGCACCAAAGAAGGTAACAACCTATTAGTCGAAATGGGAATTGATTTTGGAATTGGAGACTTACCCATGTATTGCATTGAAGTGGCAGATTTGTCAAGAATTGCACAATGGTTGCTCTCGACTAAATTGGGCTTTTTGAGGGTTGTGACCGAATTTCCTACTCCAATTCCTTCTTCTTCGGTGGGTTGAAATCCATTCTGCTTGATTAGTGATGAACATTCCTGCCTTATATCTTTAATTATATTAATAGCACAACAAGAATGAACATCATTAGTATGCTCAACTGATTCAGAAATTTTAAAATTAATCATATCACCACCAAATTGCATCGTTACTG
Organism: Cotoneaster glaucophyllus; assembly: GCA_036320875.1. Classification (NCBI taxonomy): domain Eukaryota; kingdom Viridiplantae; phylum Streptophyta; class Magnoliopsida; order Rosales; family Rosaceae; genus Cotoneaster; species Cotoneaster glaucophyllus. The sequence continues at coordinate 465,676 of JAVVNS010000023.1, read as the reverse complement.
TTCCTTTAGCCACATCAATCTTGGTGTTGGCTGTTTTCAAGAAAGGTCGTCCAAGTAAGAGTGGCGGTGATGGAGAGTGGGCGGTTTCCTCCATGTCAAGCACATAAAAATCTGCAGGAAAAATCAAATGGTCTACCTGCACAAAAACATCCTCCAAAACTCCTTTTGGATATGCGTTAGATCTATCGGCCAATTGAATAACAACACCATCCTTTTTGAGCTCTCCTAGATTCATAGATGCATAAACAGAATACGGCATGACATTAATTGATGCGCCTAAATCTAGCATAGCATGTTCAAACTTAGTATTTCCAATAACACAAGGAATCGTGAAACTACCCGGATCTTTGCATTTAGGTGGTAGTTTTCTTTGTAAGATCGCAGAAACATTCTCACTTACCTGGACCACTTCTTTCTCCCGAATCCGTTTCCTTGTTGTACAAAGCTTCTTCAAAAACTTGGCATACTTGGGAATTTGCTTAATTGCATCAAGAAGCGGAATATTGACATGCACTTTCCTAAACGTCTCTAGAACATCTTTTTCCTCCTCTTCGTTCTTTGATTGCATAAATCTGCTAGGAAAGGGTACATTGGGTGGAATAGGGTTAGAATTAATCAAATTTGGACCCAACTTACTTGTGTTGGACGTTTTGGAAGGTTTAGGTGCACTGGAAGGCTGCGGCAAGGGTGCATCACCCTTTGGCGTGGCTTCCTCTTGTTCTGCCTTTTCTTGTAACAATTTTTCGTCCTCCTTTGGGGCAGATTTGGACGGGTTGGGGTCAGATCCAACTTCTTTTCCACTACGCAAGGTGATGGCTTTGGCAGATTCGAAGCCTCCCTTCGGATTCACATTCGTTGCGCTTGGTAGCTTGCCTTGTTCTCTACTAAATTGCCCCATGAATTCAGCCATTTGTCCCACTTGTCTCTTCAATTCAGTCACCTCTTGGGCTTGATTTTGCACTTCTTTGGCGTAATTTTGTATGTCTTTGGCTTGATTTTGCATGTCTTTGGCTTGATTTTCTTGTCCCTTCGTCAAATTCGTTAGTAATTGAATAATTTGAGCATTATCAAAAGACGAACCTGAGGTATTTTGGGCAGGTTGTGGTTGTGGGGGTGCATAGGGCCGTGGGAACCCAGGGGAGTTTTGCCGAAATCCTCCTTGTTGTACAGGTTGTTGGGGCTCTCTCCACTTCATGTTAGGATGCTCTCTCCATCCGGGGTTGTATGTGTTCGAGTATGGATCGTATTGGGTTTGGTTTTGGCCTTGGAATCCAATAGCATTGGCAGATTCCCATCCTCCATTCTCGATCAACTGCGGGCACTTCTCGGATGGATGCCCTTGGATGGAGCACACGCCACAAACTTGGTTTTCTTGTGGTTTGACCCAATTACAACCTGAGACACAAGAGAGGTAAGATTAGGTAATTGAGATTGAATTTCAGAAATTGCACTTACCTCATTAACTTGGTGGTGCCGTGAGCTCTCTCTCTGTCCAACTCCTTCATATTGTTGTGCATTGAGTGCTCGGTTTGCAATGAGAGTCTTGGCAGCCACCGGGGTCTTGTCAACCAATGCACCACCCGCTGAGGCATCTAGCATTTGGCGTTCAAGGGGGAGGAGTCCTTCGTAGAAGTATTGAATGAGCAGTTCCTCCTTCATTTGGTGCTGTGGACATGAAGCAACAAGAGTTTTAAAACGTTCATAATAAGTTGGAAACGATTCTCCTTCATTTTGTTCGATGCCACTAATCCGTTTCCTCAAGAGAATGACTCTTGAAGTTGGGAAAAACTTCTCTAAGAACGCTCGTTTCATACTTTCCCAAGATGTAACCGTCCCGGGCGCTAGTTCATACAACCAATCTTTAGCCTTCTCTAAGAGCGAAAAGGGAAAAGCCTTCATCTTCAAGATGCTGCCATCAACGTTCATTGGGGTCATGCTCGAGCAAACAACTTCAAATTCCTTTAGATGCTTGTTTGGATCCTCCATGGACAGCCCATGGTACTTCGGGATGTGATGCAATAAGCTTGATTTCAATTCAAACTCCTCTGTTTTCCCTTCAGCTGCCGTGGGGTATTGGATGCATAGGGGCATGGCATTGTCCACACCCGAGGCGGAAAGCTCTTTGATGGTTCGATTATCTGCTGCCATGTCTAGGACCTCTTCCAAAATCTGTGCCGTGGGCTCTAATTCCTTCTCTCCTTCTTGCTCTTCAAGCTCAGGTTCAGGGCTAGGTGGATTAGATGCTTGCTGATTTCTTTGCCTTCTCAAAGTTCTCTCAAAATCGTCGTCAAAGTCTAAGATGTGCTCACGTACTGGTTGAGAACTTCGAGTCATAAACTAGTACCTAAAAACAAGAAACAAAACCAATTCAGAAACTAAAATAAAAACAAACGAAAAAGAAACAAAAAGAAATAACGGGGGATTAGCAAAGTTGCTAATCCCCGGCAACGGCGGCAAAATTTGATGTGAAAATTACTTAACACGCAAATTAAACCCTCTTGTTGTCAATTGTAGTAAGTATGCAAGTAGGGATCGTTCTTGTACACGATTCGATTTCCAATTTCTTTTCAATGAACCATGAACCTCAACACCCCAGATTAACCGTGATGCACTAATTAACCCTCAGATTTTCCTTATGTCATTGAATTGGATGATGCATACGACAACCCAAATTATTCTCCAACGGTTCCCTACATGATGCATAGAAGAGATACAATTAGAGATCATTAAGTTCCATGAAAATCATAAGTGTTGACAAGGCATTCGTAACTATGATGCATGATACGTTTGCCAGGAATCCAATTAACGCGATTGTGACAAGCAACCTTCACTACTTGTGAATGTAAGTTCATAACGATTAGGTGAAACTCCCTTACATTCTAGCATCAAATTCCTGCATGAAAACTAAGTATGCATCCTCAACCAACATACAAGAACAAGTTATGAATAAAACAGTTAATTGAATTGCATTCACGATTCATCAAGTCACAATTGGAAGAAATCAATTCATATCTCAAGCATGTTCATGGCTTTGAATTTCCCCCTAGCTAAGTAGGGGGCTTAGCCACTCATAGTCACAACAAGATTAAAGAATAATGAAGTAAACATTGAAATTAAGAACGAAGTACACCTAGAATGCTCCAATCTTCAAGCTTGAAACGTCCAAGGTTCCTTCCTCTCCACCTTGCTGCGGCACAAAGGGTCTAAGATGGGTATGGATGTGTTTGGATGAAGGGATGTGAGTTTTTGGGAGTGAAAGGCTGCGGCAAAGGGAGGTTTTGGGCTGAAAGTGTGTGAATGAGTGAATGGTTGTGTGAATGAAGGATAGGTAAGTGAATGGATGGTGGAATGGTGTGTTTAGGGTGCAGCAAGGGCCTTGTATTTATAGGGGAAGGTAGAGCACGGTTTGGAATGATTTTAGGCAAGGTTTTTATTCCAAAACCTAAGGGGAAAGGTAAATAAAAGTCAGAATCCAAAGAAAAAGGGTAAGTAATATGCGGCTGACCTAGGGAGTAAAGGAAATCAACCTCCTTGCACGGCAAGGAAGGATTCCTTGCAGATTTGGGTACTAAATGTCCTAAATGAAGTGGGAAGGAGGATCCCATGTGAGGCAAGGAAACCTTCTTGTGGCTGAAACCCTTGTAGATTAGGATTAGGAAACTTTGACTTGGTCAATCCTTCTTCTTCTTAGATTCCTTTTCCTTCCTTGACTTGAATTAATTTTTCCTTCTCTCTTTGGCTGATTCCTAGCATGCTTTGGTCTTCAATTTCGTCCATCTACATTGCTCCAAGCATAAGCTATCCAAAACATGCCCAAAACTGCTCCAAAAGGCTCCAAAATGCACTTTCTTGCTACTTTACCCCTTTGGACCTACAAACACACGGAAATAGCTTAAACTACTAAATTAACTAAGAACAATTAACATAAATGCACGAAAACAAGCTAACTAAGTCGCATAAATATGCTTCTATCAACGTGCTTTGGAACTTAAGCAAATAAACATATATAGTACGCTAATAAGGCATTAATAATAAGTTGTCAAATGATAAAATGGTTATTTGGGCTCAAAAGTATACTATTTTTGTAATTGGAGTGTATTTGCACGGTTTTATGCATGTTAAAACGAGCGTGACTTTGACGCGCTTTGGAACTTAAGGCATTAATAATGAGTTTTGTGCATTTGCACGGTTTTATGCATGCTAATAAGACATTAATAATGAGTTTTCAGACGATAAAATGCTTATTTGGTGTCAAAAGTACACTATTTTTGTATTTGGAGTGTATTTGCTCTGTTTTATGCATGTGGGGATAAAACGAGAATGCCTTTGAAGAGCTTTGGAACTTAAGCAAATAAACACTTATACTATGCAAGTAGGACATTAATAATGAGTTCTCGAAAGATCAAAAGTACACTATTTTTGTATTTGGAGTGTATTGGCACAGTTTTATGCGTGTGGGATAAAACGAGTGTGCCTTTGACGCACTTTGGAACTTAAGCAAATAAACACATATAATACGCTAATAAGGCATTAATAACGAGTTCTCGAACGATAAAATGCTTATTTGGTGTCAAAAGTACACTATTTTTGTATTTAGTGTATTGGCACGGTTTTATGCGTGTGGGATAAAATGAGTGTGCCTTTGACTCACTTTGGAACTTAAGCAAATAAACACATATAATACACTAATAAGGCATTAATAACGAGTTCTCGAACGATAAAATGCTTATTTGGTGTCAAAAGTACACTATTTTTGTATTTAGAGTGTATTTGCACGGTTTTATGCGTTTGGGATAAAACGAGTGTGCCTTTGACGCACTTTGGAACTTAAGCAAATAAACACATATAATACGCTAATAAGGCATTAATAACGAGTTGTCGAACGTTAAAATGCTTATTTGGTGTCAAAAGTACACTATTTTTGTATTTGGTGTGTATTTGCACTGTTTTAAGCATTTGTTGGATAAAACGTGTGTGCCTTTGACGCACTTTGGAACTTCAGCAAATAATCACATATAATACGCTAATAAGGCATTAATAACGAGTTCTCGAACAATAAAATGCTTATTTGGTGTCAAAAGTACACTATTTTTGTATTTAGAGTGTATTGGCACGGTTTATGCGTGTGGGATAAAACGAGCGTGACTTTGACGCACTTTGGAACTTAAGCAAATAAACACTTATACTACGCTAGTAGGACATTAATAATAAGTTCTCGAAAGATGAAAAGCTTATTTGGTGTCAAAAGTACACTATTTTTGTATTTGGTGTGTATTTGCCCGGTTTTATGCATGTGGGATAAAACGAGCGTGCCTTTGACGCGCTTTGGAACTTAAACAAATAAACACATATAATACGCTAATAAGGTATTAATAATGTGTTCTCAAATGATAAAATGCTTATTTGGTGTCAAAAGTACACTATTTTTGTATTTGGTGTGTATTTGCACTGTTTTAAGCATTTGTTGGATAAAACGTGTGTGCCTTTGACGTGCTTTGGAGCTTAAGCAAATAAACACATATAGTACGCTAATAAGGCATTACTAATGAGTTCTCAAATGATAAAATGTTATTTGGTGTCAAAAGTACACTATTTTGTCGTTGGAGTGTATTTGCACGGTTTTATGATTGTGGGATAAAACGTGTGTGCCTTTGACGTGCTTTGGAACTTAAGCACATAAACACTTTTACTACGCTAGTAGGACATTAATAATAAGTTCTTGAAAGATGAAAAGCTTATTTGGTGTCAAAAGTACACTATTTTGGTATTTGGTGTGTATTTGCACTGTTTTAAGCATTTGTTGGATAAAACGTGTGCCTTTGACGTGCTTTGGAACCTAAGCAAATAAACATATATAGTACGCTAATAAGGCATTAATAATAAGTTCTCAAACGATAAAATGCTTATTTGGGGTCAAAAAGTACACTATTTTTGTATTTGGAGTGTATTTGCACGGTTTTATGCATGTGGGATAAAACGAGCGTGACTTTGACGCGCTTTGGAACTTAAGCAAATAAACACTTATACTACGCTAGTAGGACATTAATAATAAGTTCTCGAAAGATGAAAAGCTTATTTGGTGTCAAAAGTACACTATTTTTGTATTTGGTGTGTATTTGTACGGTTTTATGCATGTGGGATAAAACTAGCGTGACTTTGACGCGCTTTGGAACTTAAGCAAATAAACACTTATACTACGCTAGTAGGACATTAATAATAAGTTCTCAAAAGATGAAAAGCTTATTTGGTGTCAAAAGTACACTATTTTTGTATTTGGTGTGTATTTGCACGGTTTTATGCATGTGGGATAAAACGAGCGTGCCTTTGACGCGCTTTGGAACTTAAGCAAATAAATACATATAATATGCTAATAAGGTATTAACAATGAGTTCTCAAACGATAAAATGCTTATTTGGTGTCAAAAGTACACTATTTTTGTATTTGGTGTGTATTTGCACTGTTTTAAGCATTTGTTGGATAAAACGTGTGTGCCTTTGACGTGCTTTAGAACTTAAGCAAATAAACACATATAGTACGCTAATAAGGCATTAATAATAAGTGCTCAAACAGTAAAATGCTTATTTGGGGTCAAAAGTACACTATTTTTGTAATTGGAATGTATTTGCACGGTTTTATGCATGTGGGATAAAACGTGTGTGCCTTTGACGTGCTTTGGAACTTAAGCTAATAAATACTTATACTACGCTAGTAGGACATTAATAATAAGTTCTCGAAAGATGAAAAGCTTATTTGGTGTCAAAAGTACACTATTTTTGTATTTGGTGTGTATTTGCACGGTTTTATGCATGTGGGATAAAACAAGCGTGCCTTTGGCGCGCTTTGGAACTTAAGCAAATAAACACATATAATACGCTAATAAGGTATTAATAATGAGTTCTCAAATGATAAAATGCTTATTTGGTGTCAAAAGTACACTATTTTTGTATTTGGAGTGTATTTGCTCTGTTTTATGCATGTGGGGATAAAACGAGAATGCCTTTGAAGAGCTTTGGAACTTAAGCAAATAAACACTTATACTATGCAAGTAGGACATTAATAATGAGTTCTCGAAAGATCAAAAGTACACTATTTTTGTATTTGGAGTGTATTGGCACAGTTTTATGCGTGTGGGATAAAACGAGTGTGCATTTGACGCACTTTGGAACTTAAGCAAATAAACACTTATAATACGCTAATAAGGCATTAATAACGAGTTCTCGAACGATAAAATGCTTATTTGGTGTCAAAAGTACACTATTTTTGTATTTAGAGTGTATTGGCACGGTTTTATGCGTGTGGGATAAAACGAGTGTGCCTTTGACTCACTTTGGAACTTAAGCAAATAAACACATATAATACGCTAATAAGTCATTAATAACGAGTTCTCGAACGATAAAATGCTTATTTGGTGTCAAAAGTACACTATTTTTGTATTTAGAGTGTATTTGCACGGTTTTATGTGTGTGGGATAAAACGAGTGTGCCTTTGACGCACTTTGGAACTTAAGCAAATAAACACATATAATACGCTAATAAGGCATTAATAACGAGTTGTCGAACGATAAAATGCTTAATTGGTGTCAAAAGTACACTATTTTGGTATTTGGTGTGTATTTGCACTGTTTTAAGCATTTGTTGGATAAAACGTGTGTGCCTTTGACGCACTTTGGAACTTAAGCAAATAAACACATATAGTACGCTAATAAGGCATTAATAATAAGTTCTCAAACGATAAAATGGTTATTTGGGGTCAAAAGTACACTATTTTTGTAGTTGGAGTGTATTTGCACGGTTTTATGCATGTAGGATAAAACGTGTGCGCCTTTGACGTGCTTTGGAACTTAAGCCAATAAAAACTTATATTACGCTAGTAGGACATTAATAATAAGTTCTCGAAAGATGAAAAGCTTATTTGGTGTCAAAAGTACGCTATTTTTGTATTTGGTGTGTATTTGCACTGTTTTAAACATTTGTTGGATAAAACGTGTGTGCTGATGCGACAATTAACTTGGCACTCAAATTAAACCCTCTTGTGACGATTGTAGTAAAGATGCAAGTAGGGTTCGTTCTGGACCGGGGATTAGGAGGGCTTGCTAACCTAATGTAAACTGACTCAAAAACGTAAAAACAAACTTAAAAACTTCTAATAGGACCTGTGTGACTCAAATCTGACCTAAAAGACTCAAAAGACTCTAATTAAACTAGTATGACTCAAAACAGAATCTAGACACTCAAAACAGCCTAAAAACACCAATTAGACAGTTTCTAGACACTAGACACACTTTGGACGAAAATTGGATTAAACTTGACCCAAAACACACAAAAACACAAACTAAGACAGATTCTAACTAATTAGACTCAAACAAGTGAAAAGGAATTGGTTTTAATGTGACTTTAGACTAAAACAAGTAGAAACACTAAACTAGACAGATTTGGACGAAATTCACTTTTAACTAACTTAGGACACTTAAAAACACAAACAAAACAGATTTTAGACTCTTTAAAACAAGAAAGTAAAGTGGGGGTTTTTGTTTGACGAAAATTGAAATAAAACAGAAACTTGAAAACAACTAAGTTTAACACAAAATTGGGGAGTTTTGGGATAATGGATGGATTAGCTAGAGGTTCTTTCTCCACACATGACATGTATGCAATGAATTGATTTCCAGCTACTTTTTCATTGAACTATGAACGACAATGCTCCAAATTAACCGTGCCATCACTAATTAATTTTCAGATTCTCCTTAAGCCATTGAATTGGATGACATCATTCGACAACTCAAAGCATTCTTCAAAAGTTCCCTACATGACATCATAATAGAGATACAATCAAAGATCATTACGTTTGATGAGAATCATAAGCATTGACAAAGCACTTGCAACTATGACATCATGTCACTCATGCTAGGAATTGGACTTAACGCGATCGTGACTAGCGACCTTCACTACATATGAATATAAGTTCATAACGATTATGTGAAACTCCCTTATATTCTAGCACCAAGTTCAAGCATGCAAATTAAGTGTCGACCCTCAATCAACAAACAAGAACAAGTTTTGAATAAAATAGTTAAGCCAATTGCATTCATAATCCAAGAAATTGTAACTGAAATTTATCAATTCAAAATACACACATAGTCATGGCTTCAAAATTACCCCTAGCAAGGAGGGGTTTAGCCACTCATGGCTGCAACAAAACAGAAAAAGAAGAAATTAAACATAAACATAGAATGAATTACACCTAGACTGCTCCAACAATCAAGCTTGAACATCCAAGAGCACTTCCTTCTTCCTTCTTGTTGCGGCACAAAGTGGGTGGAGAATTTCTGGGGTTTTGGGTCTAATTCCAATGGGAGAGATGGTTAGGGTTGGGGAAGGTTGCGGCTAGATGTAGAGAATGAAGGAAGGTTGTTTGCGGCTGAGAAGGATGGAGAGGAATGATGGTGGCTGCGCAGAATGGTGGATAGAATGGATGGAATGGAAGTGATAGTTGCGGCACAAAAGGAAGAAGTATATATATGGCACTTCAGACCCTAAGTTACCCTCTCCCTCAATTAAAAAGCCAAAACAAAACAGAAAAAGGAACCTAAGGGTGCGGCTAGGTCAGAAATTAAAGGGAAAGGGGTTCTCTTTTGCGGCAAGGCCTATAACTAAAGGGGAATGTGAATTAGTTGCTGATTTTGGGTGAGAAAAGGGAAGTAACTTGCAGCAAAGAGAAGGAAAAGGAAAGGTGGGTGCGGCAAAGGTGTGTGAGGAGAGGGAAAGGTGCGGCAAGGGTTCTAGGATGTGTAGAAGTTCTTATTTTGTGCTGGAACTTAGAGACTTTTAGGATTAGGAAAGGTCAAAACCAAAATAGGAAACCCTACATTAACTTTCCTACTCCAAGTAGGAATCCTTGTCCTTCTAGGAATCCTCTTTCAATTAGGAATCCATCTTCAATTAGGACTCCTTCAATTTCGTCCATTGTCTTTGCTCCAAGCCCATGCTATCCAAACTTGGCCCAAAAGTGCTCCAAAAGCTCCAAAATGCACCTTATTGCTTCATAGGCCCTTTAAACCTACAAACACATGAAAACGACTTAAAATACTAAAATAAAAGGAAACTAACTACTAAAACGTCAAGAAACAAGCAAGCTAAATCGCATAAATATGCTCCTATCAAATTCCCCCACACTTAGCTTTTGCTAGTCCTCGAGCAAAACGAAAGAACAAAACAAAACAAAGTAAACAAAACACTCTAAACCTTCCAACATTTGTCTCATAGATTTCCAATGAACATAACATATTAAAGATCATCATTCACATAGATTTAGGTTATCCTTACCCTCGAGCATATACTCAATTGCAGCCACATTCACTACTTCACAAACAATCAATTAAAACAAGGTTTTGAACGTAGTAACATGCCTTAGAGAATTCACTCAATTCCTTACAAGATTCACTCTTGTTTTCACTCAGATTTTCTGACTACACACCCTACACTAGTATATGTGAGAAGATTGATGTAAAGATGTAACGAATACTCACATATGTATAGAACAAAGAAAGCACTTTTCTGGAGTATGTATAGATATGATCTCATGAATGGAATGCTACTTAGATGCGAGAACCAAAGATGCCATATGCTCATATCAATCCCAAACTCCACATATTGAAATACACAACACTCAAGATTGAAGTAAAGGGTTGAAACGGGGCTAGGGTGATTGGCTAACAAAGAACGGATATGGAAAACAAACATTCTTGAAACAATAGTAAGCATAGTAGTTGAATTGAGGCTTAGAATTCAATTTTATGGCAGAAACTAATTGAAACACAAAGGGGTTATGAATAACACATATTAGGGCCAAATTGAACGTTTTGGACCCTTCCTTCAACAAACAACACTTGTGAGTTAATTCTCACTTATTTCTCAACTCTTTTTCATTCTTTTCACAACTTTTCTTTTTTCTCTTTTCTTTTCATACGAATTTTTTTTCTTTTTTTTTTTTTTTTTTTTACCCGTGCACTTTGGCACACACACACACACATTCCTTTCCCCCACACTTGTTTTCTGCACAAAAATTACTCAAAAGGAATTCCCTCTAAGTCATGCTTTACTATGCTTCAAGAACAAGGGGATGGATGATCCTAATCTAGGCTAGGTGAGGATGATGTGGGTTAACAAAGAAAATAGGCTAAACGAGGCTCAACGGGGTTAAACCTAAACACAATTGCACGGGGGATGGCTGTTTGGCTCTTGGTTCACTACACAACTTCATCTTGTTCGTGTGTTATGCAAATCAATATCATGCTTTGAATGAAATGGATATGAGTTCTAGCATTTGGAACTAAATGATGAAACGCCTTCTAAGTAGTAACCAAGCAAAGAATAATGAGATCATGCAACGACTTTAGAAAACAAAAATGCACAGATTATAAACACTCCAAAGAACGTTTTAGCTCAAGTCTCTCAGGGTTGTAACGTTAATTTGAGTTCCTTCCTTCAAGCATGTTACAAAAACTAATTTTTTTCTTTGTGATTGCATATGAATTCATAAACGATAACCACAACCAAGCATAAACCAAAGGTATGTCAAACTTCCATCCATGCTTACAATTTTCCTTAACCGTCATGCAATTAAAAACCAAATCCTCATCATTGGGTTGGAAGGTACCCTAAAACACAAACAAACACACAAAAACAAATCTTTTTGGCTTTTTCAAAACAATTTTTCAAATTTTTATGAAATTTTCGGATTTTTATGACAAAACACTCTAAAATGCTTCAAAACACACTAAAACACATAAAAACAGTGAAAAACAACATTGTAAGTGATAGGTGAATAAAACCCACGAAAATCATGCAAAAACAGCTTGTTTACCCCCCCACACTTAAATCAAACATTGTCCTCAATGTTTCGAACATAAACACACACAAAAACAAGCAAACAGACAGCAAATAACACATGAATTGCAAAGTAAAATCAACAAAGAGTAGAGTTAGGAACATAAACACCTGGTTATGGAGTGCTTTCTCGTGCTCCCCTTGTTGATTCCATGGGTTGCCTCCCACAAAGCGCTTTCTTTAACGTCTTGTAGCCGGACGAATACCATCCTTCAAGCTTCATTGGATCTCACGGCATGGAAGGGTATCTCTTCCACAACCTGCCCCACTCCACTCTCAAAATAGGGCTTCAAACGATGCCCGTTCACCTTAAATTCTTCTCCGTTCCTCAAGCTCTTAACTTGGACTGCACCATGGGGAAAAACATTAACAACAACAAATGGTCCAATCCACTTAGAACGTAACTTACCGGGAAATAGCCGAAGGCGGGAATTGAAAAGCAACACTTTCTGCCCAACTGAGAAGGATTTGCCACGAATCATCTTATCATGAAAAGCTTTGGTTTTCTCTTTGTAGATTCGAGCATTCTCGTACGCCTCGTTCCTTATCTCCTCTAGTTCATTCAATTGGAGCTTCCGGTGAATTCCAGCCTTGTCCACATCCATATTGAAGGTCTTGACAGCCCAATGTGCCCTGTGCTCAAGTTCGACAGGGAGATGACAAGGTTTACCATAAATAAGTCGAAATGGAGACATACCAATGGGTGTTTTGTAAGCCGTGCAATAGGCCCACAATGCATCTGATAGGAGCATATTTATGCGACTTAGTTAGCTTGTTTTCTTGCATTTAGTTAGCTAAACTATGTTAATTATAGTGTTTTAAGCCATTTTCGTGTAATTTCAGGGCCTAATGACAAAGTGTGCAAAAAGAGCCAATTTGGAGCATTCTAGAGCATTTTTGGGCCAAGATTGGATAGTGCAAACATGGAGGCAAGTTAATGGACGAATTTGAAGATTAGAAGGCTTGGAATCAGCCAAGAAAGGTGGAGAATTAAATTCAAGATCAGAAAGATAAGATAAAAGCAAGAAAAAAGGAACATTATCTCTAACCTTATCACCTTATCTTATCTTATCCTTACCTTATCTTATCTTCCATATTTTTAGCCAAATAAGGGGTTCCATACCTGATCTTATCACCTAAATTTGGGGGTTCTAGAAACCTAAAAACGTGCTAAAACCTGAATTAAAACATGTGCTTCACATTCCCTATATTTATGGCGCCTAGACCTTGTTCTAGAAGTCCTCAGCCTTGCTGCATCCTTATCCTCTGATTCCTTGAGATTTCCTACTCCTAAACTACCTTGGAAAACCTCCCAGCCGTGCCTTATTGTTCCCCTATATATACATGTGTGTGCCGCACTCATTCATCACCATTCACAACCACAATTCACTCCCACAACATCCCTTGCCGCAACCATTCATATTTCAGCCCTTCCATCCATCTTCCACACACCTTGCCGCACCACCCATCTACCCCTAAACACCACCACGCCATCTTCCCCCATTCTACATCATTCAAAACCCCCTAAACCTACCTGCAAGTTTTGTGCCGCAGCAAGGAGAAGGAAGGAGGATGTCCATAGGCGTGCTTGCTGTTCAAGATTGGATCGTTTGAGCGTCTAGGTGTCTTCTTTCTTTTGTTCTCAATGTCTAAATTTATTTATCTTTGTTCTGTGAGTATGAGAACTTAAACCCCCCTTGGCTAGGGGGGTATTCGAAACCATGTTTATGCTTGCTATATGATCTGATTACATTTAATTGTGTTTCATAAGTTGTGAATTCAATTTACTTATCTTCATGAATTTAGACAGATTTGTGTATGTTGGTTGAGAGTGCACGCTTAATTTTCATGCATAAATTGAATGCTAGGATATAAGGGAGTTTCACCTAATCGTTACGAACTTATATTCACAGGTAGTAAAGGTTGTTGATCACAATCGCGTTAAGTAAATTCTTGGCATAAGTTTCATGCAATTCATAGTAACAAGTGCCTCGTCAATGCTTATGGTTTCCATAGAATTTAATGATTTCTGCATGTATCTCTATTATGCAATTCATGTAGGGAACTTGTGGGGAATGCTTTGGGTTGTTGTATGCAATCATCCAATTCAATAACTTACGGGAAATCTGAGGGTTAATTAGTGCAATTCACAGTTAATTTGGGGCATTGAGAATGCATGGCAATTGATACGGAATTGGAAATCATTTTGTATGCAAGTGTGACACGTGTGGAGAAGAACCCCTTAGCTAGCTTTCCATCCATTCACTTTAATCAAATTCGTTTTAAAAATCTGTTTAGTTTACAAAGTTCTTGTTTTGTTTTCAAATTCGTCAAAACCAAACCCCCCTTTATGTTAAAGTGTCATTTTAGTTAGAAATCCATTTAGTTCGTGTTTTTAAGTGTCTTGAGTCAAGTTAAAACCAATTTTCGTCCAAATTATCCCTTAGTGTCAAAACTGCCCAGTTTGTGTTTTTAAGGCAGTTTTGAGTGTTTCTGTACTGTTTTGAGTCTTTTGGTTTGTTTTAGTGTTTTAAACTTTAGTTTTGCATTCTTTTCTTCGTCCATCCTCAAGCCTCCATGTTTGCACTATCCAATCTTGGCCCAAAAACACATCCTGCCGCAAGTCCCTTAACTTTCAGCCTTCCATCCATCTTCCACACCCCTTGCCGCATCCACCACCTATCCACACCACCTTCATACACCTCCATACACACCCACAGCCACTTGTGCCGCACCATAGCAAGGAGGAAGGAGAGGAGAAACAACCTTGGAGCGTGCTTGCACCCAATCTGATTGCTGGGCGTTCTAGGTGTTTTCTGCCTTATGCTTTCGATGTTTAATTTAATTTCTCTTGTTCTTGCTGTAATTATGAGAGGTTAAACTTGTTTTTAGCTAGAGGCTACTTTGAAACCATGATTTTATATGCGTTATGAGTTAATAAGTTTCAGTTACAGATTCTTGAGTTATGAATGCAATTGGCTTAACTGTTTAAACTAGAACTTATTTGTGTTTGTTTATTAAGGGTGCACACTTAATTTGCATGCATAAATTTGATGCTAGGATATAAGTGAGTTTCACATAATCGTTACAAACTTATGTTGACAAGTAGTAAAGGTTGCTGGATCAATCGTGTTAAGTTCAATTCTTGGTATGAGTAACATGATGTCATAGTTATGAATGCCTCGTCAATGCTTATGATTCTCAATGCACTTAATGATCTCTGATTGTGTCTCTATTATGATGTCATGTAGGGAAATTGATGAGAATAATTTGGTTGTAGATGCGTTGTCCGTCCAATTCAATGAAATTAGGAGAATCTGAGGGTTAATTAGTGATTGACACGGTTAATCTGGGGCATTGTCATTCTTAATTCAATGAAAACGTAACTGGAAGTTGATTCATATGCATATAATTCATGTGTGGATAAGGAAACCTCTAGCTAAGTCACCATCCATCCTAAAAACCCTAATTCGTGCAAATCTGTCTAGTTTAGTATTTCTGTTTGTTTTAGCTTAAAATCAATCTAAAACCAATCCCCCTTCATTTGTTTGAGTCTAATTAGTTATAATCTGTCTTAGTTTATGTTTTTGTGTGTTTTGAGTCAAGTTTAATTAAATTTCGTCCAAGGTTGTGTCTAGAGTCTAGAATCTGTCCAATTGGTGTTTTTAAGCAGTTTTGAGTATTTTTAGCTTGTTTTGAGTCTTGTGAACCTGTTTTGAGTCCCTTAAGTCTATTTGAACGTTTTTAAGTTGTTTTTGTCTATTTGAGTCAGTTTGTGTTAGATTAGCAAGCCCTCCTAATCCCCGGCCTAGAACGATCCCTACTTGCATTAAATACTACAATCGATAAAAAGAGGGTTTAATTTGTGTGCTTAACTATAATTCACATCAAATTTTGGCGCCGTTGCCGGGGATATTGGCAGCAAGAGGAGGAGTTCTATTCAAGACCTATGCAGCCACCACCACCTCCCCAACAACAATTCCAATCGAATTCAAGTATGCCCATGAGTTATGATGAAATTCTTGATGTACTAACCTCTTTTACGCAGGGCTCACAACGAGAAGCATATTCACAGCCATCTGAGGAGTTCTATCAATGGCCATATGCACCATCACAGCCTCCACCACAATCTTCCCAAACAAATTTAGGTACGTCAATGGATAATGACCAAATTGTTCAATTGCTCACCTCTTTGACACAGGAAGCAGAAAATCAAGACCAAAGGATGAGCGAATTGAAGAATCAATTGGGAGAGATTATGGAGTTCATGGCACAAATTCAAGAGCAAAGTGAACGCTCCAACTCAACTATTGAAAATTCGAAGGAAGATTTTGAAATCCATGAGGCTATCACTTTGGGAAGTGCTATGGTTGGAGCTGACCTAAAAACGTCCAAACCATGCCAAAACATGGATGAACAACTGCTGCTCGAGGAAGAGGAGGATGCCAAAGCCACGGCAAGGGAAGAACATCCCTTGCCGCAACCCCCTACGGACCCTACACCATCGAATTCAAGTAAGGTTGTTCCTAATTCAATTCATTCTAGCATTATTCCACCAAATGTCCCTTTTCCTGCCAGGTTTTTGATTCCCAAGGAAGAAGAGAGTGAAAAAGACAGTGTGGAAGCCTTCCCAAAGGTGCAAAGTACTATCCCAATTCTTGGTGCAACAAATCAAATTCCAGAATGTGTTGAATTTCTTGAAGAGAATTATACATCAAGAAGAATGATTGAAGAGAAAGAAGTGGCTCGAGAAGATGTAGAATGCATCAAAGAGGATGTACTTGAGACAACAAAGCCCAAAGAAGTTGAGTTTGATGACACGGGACAAGCCCCAACCATCATATTCAATCTGGCCAAGTCCAACATTCCTGAAACTTGCAAAGATGTGGTGTTTGTTCTTGGATTCGTGTTAGAGCACAAAGGTAAGCCACCTCCCCGAATTTCAAATTCGTTTTATGCTAACATGTTGTTAATAATTCAGGCACCCACTCTTGAGTTTAGACGATTACCGGATCATTTAAAGTATCACCGTCCATTCAAAGATCAATTCCATGCCGTGGGACCTAGGGGAGTTTAAATGGAAGTTTCGTCCGGCTGCAAGACGTTAAAGAAAGCGCTTCTTGGGAGGCAACCCATGCATTCAACAAAGGAAGACCTAGGAATCACTCCAATTCCAGATTTGCGTTCCTAAAACCCTTCTCTTTGTTGTTCTTTCGTTTCTGCCATGTTGAGTTGCTTAGTTGCTGTCTGTTTGTTTGTGTTTTGTGTGAGTGTATGCTTGAAACATGTGCAAATTCGTGGGATTTTATCACCTATAACTTCCAATGTTGTTCCTTGCTGTTTTTATGTGTTTTTAAGCTGTTTTGGTGCATTTTATTGTGTGTTGACATAAAAATCCGAAAATCTCATAAAAATTTGAAAAATTGTTTTGAAAAACCCAAAAAGAGTTGTTTTTGTGTGTTTGTTTGTGTCTTAGGGTACCTTCCAACACAATGATGAGGATTCGGTTTGTAATTGCATGACTGTTAAAGAGAGTTATAAACATGGATGAAGTTTGATTTACCCTGTGGTGCATGCTTGGTTGTGGTTATAACTTATGAATTCACATGTAATCACAAAGGAAAAATCAGTTTTTGTAACATGCTTGAAGGAAGAAACTCAAACTAACGCTACAACCCTGAGAGACTTGAGCCTAAAACGTTCTTTGGAGTGTTATAATCTGTGCATTGTTGTTTTCTAAAGTCGTTGCATGATCTCATTATTCTTTGATTGGTTACTACTTAGAAGGCGTTTCATTATGTAGTTCCAAATGCTAGAACTCATATCCATTTCATTCAAAGCATGATATTGATTTGCATAACACACGAACAAGATGAAGTTGTGTAGTGAACCAAGAGCCAAACAGCCATCCCTCTTGCAATTGTGTTTAGGTTTAACCCCGTTGAGCCTCATTTAGCCTATTTTCTTTGATAACCCACATCATCCTCACCGAGCCTAGATTAGGACCATCCATACCCTTGTTCTTGAAGCGTAGTAAAGCATGACTTAGAGGGAATTCCTTTTGAGTAAATTTTGTGCAGAAAACAAGTGTGGGGGAAAGGAATGTGTGTGTGTGTGTGCCAAAGTGCACGGGTAGAAAAAAAAAAAAAAAAAAAAAAAAAAGAAGAAGAAGAAGAGTTGTGGAAAGAATGAAAAAGAGTTGAGAAATAAGTGAGAATTAACTCACAAGTGTTGTTTGTTGAAGGAAGGGTCCAAAACGTTCAAGTTGGCCCTAATATGTGTTGTTCATTCCCCTCTGTGTTTCAATGAGTTTCTGCCATGAAAGTGAATTCTAAGCCTCAACTCAATTACTATGTTTATTATTGTTTCAAGGATGTTCGTTTTCCATATCCGTTCTTTGTTAGCCAATCACCTTAGCCCCGTTACAACCCTTGACTTCTATCTTGAGTGTTGTGTGTTTCAATGTGTGGAGGTTGGGATTGGTATGAGCATATGGTGTCACTGGTTCTCGCATCTAAGTAGTAGCATTCCATTCATGAGATCATATCTATTCATACTCCAGAAATTGCTTTCCTTGCTATCATCATATGTGAGTGTTCGTTTCATGTTTACATTAATCTTCTCACATATACTAGTGTAGGGTGTGTAGTCAAAAAATGTGTGTGAAAATAGAGAGTATCTTGTGAGGAATTGAGTGAATTCTCTAAGGCATGTTACTACATTCAAATCATTGTTTTAATTGTTAAATGTGAACTAGTAAGTGGTGACTATGATTAAGTATGTGCTCAAGTGTAAAGATGTCTAAAATCTGTGGGAATGATGATTTCTAACATGTCCTGTGCATTGGAAATCCCTGAGGCGAAGGTTGGAAGGTCTAGGTTGTGTTTTGTTGTTTTGCTTCGTTTTGTTTTGCTCGAGGACTAGCAAAAGCTAAGTGTGGGGGAATTTGATAGGAGCATATTTAGGCGACTTAGTTAGCTTGTTCTTATGCATTTACATTGTTATTTCTTAGTTATTGTAGACTTTTAAGCCATTTTCGTGTGTTTTCAGGTTCTAAGGACAAAGTATGCAAGAAGATGCATTTTGGGGCCTTTTGGAGCACTTTTGGGCCAAGTTTGGATAGCATGTGCTTGCAGCAAAGGGAGTGGACGAAATTGAAGATCAAATGAGCCTAGGATTGAAGGAAGAAGGAAGAGTCGAGAATTGGAAACCAAGTTTCTATTCTTGAAAGTTACCAATTGTGCAAGTTTCCATTTGTGAAGGTTTCCATTTTTGGGGTTTCCAAATTACGTTGGTTGCCTAATTACATGTTTTAGAAGCCTTGGACAAGCCCTCTCACCCTAGCCGCACCTAATTCAGCAAGGAGGCCTTGTTCCTTACCTTGCAAGGCATTCTAGAAGCCCAATCTCTCTAAACCCTAATCTGCCGCACCCTTGGGCTTTTTCCCATTCAAATTCTGATTAGTTTGGCCTTTTCCTGATGGGTTTGGGTTCTAAAAGGCCTAATCTGATTTGCTAGGGTTTTGAGAGCCTATATATATGAGTTTTAAACCCTTGCCGCAGATCATTCCTCTCCATATTTATCAAATTCGTCAGAAATCATCTCCCCTCTTCCAGCCGCACCATTCTACACCATTCTCCATATTTTCCCCTCCAAACCACATCCAGCTGCACCACCCATCCTCCCTAAACACCACCACGCCATCTTCCCCCATTCTACATCATTCAAAACCCCCTAAACCTACCTGCAAGTTTTGTGCCGCAGCAAGGAGGAGGAAGGAGGATGTCCATAGGCGTGCTTGCTGTTCAAGATTGGATCGTTTGAGCGTCTAGGTGTCTTCTTTCTTTTGTTCTCAATGTCTAAATTTATTTATCTTTGTTCTGTGAGTATGAGAACTTAAACCCCCCTTGGCTAGGGGGGGATTCGAAACCATGTCTAAAGCTTGCTATATGATCTGATTACATTCAATTGTGTTTCATAAGTTGTGAATTCAATTTACTTATCTTCATGAATTTAGACAGATTTGTGTATGTTGGTTGAGAGTGCACGCTTAATTTTCATGCATAAATTGAATGCTAGGATATAAGGGAGTTTCACCTAATCGTTACGAACTTATATTCACAGGTAGTAAAGGTTGTTGATCACAATCGCGTTAAGTAAATTCTTGGCATAAGTTTCATGCAATTCATAGTAACAAGTGCCTCGTCAATGCTTATGGTTTCCATAGAATTTAATGATTTCTGCATGTATCTCTATTATGCAATTCATGTAGGGAACTTGTGGGGAATGCTTTGGGTTGTTGTACGCAATCATCCAATTCAATAACTTACGGGAAATCTGAGGGTTAATTAGTGCAATTCAAAGTTAATTTGGGGCATTGAGAATGCATGGCAATTGAAACGGAATTGGAAATCATTTTGTATGCAAGTGTGACATGTGTGGAGAAGAACCCCTTAGCTAGCTTTCCATCCATTCACTTTAATCAAATTCGTTTTAAAAATCTGTTTAGTTTACAAAGTTCTTGTTTTGTTTTCAAATTCGTCAAAACCAAACCCCCCTTTATGTTAAAGTGTCATTTTAGTTAGAAATCCATTTAGTTCGTGTTTTTAAGTGTCTTGAGTCAAGTTAAAACCAATTTTCGTCCAAATTATCCCTTAGTGTCAAAACTGCCCAGATTGTGTTTTTAAGGCAGTTTTGAGTGTTTCTGTGCTCTTTTGAGTCTTTTGGTTTGTTTTAGTGTTTTAAACTTTAGTTTTGCATTCTTTGAGTCTAGTTAGTGTCTTTAACTTTGTTTTTATGTTTTAGAGTCAGTTTAGAGGTTTTAGCAAGCCCTCCTAATCCCCGGTCCAGAACGATCCCTACTTGCGTCTATACTACAATCTACAACAAGAGGGTTTAATTTGAGTGCTTAACTATAATTCACATCAAAAACACATCCAATAGAGGTAAGAACGTGTCCAATTCAGTTCCTACTAATGTTTTTCCTTCGAATGTTCCTTTTCCTAGTAGATTCAAGCAAACAAAGAAAGAAGAAGCTGAAAAGGACATTCTAGAGACATTTAGGAAAGTTCAAGTTAACATACCTCTTTTGGATGCAATCAAGCAAGTCCCGAGGTATGCCAAGTTTTTGAAGGAACTTTGCACAACTAGGAAGAGGATTTCGACCAAGGAAGTTGTAAAAGTAGGTGAAAACGTCTCAGCCATCTTGCAACGCAAACTGCCCCCTAAATGCAAAGATCCGGGTAGTTTTACAATTCCTTGTGTCATTGGTAATACTAGGTTTGAATCTGCCATGTTAGACTTAGGTGCATCTATAAATGTCATGCCATATTCAATTTATGCATCTATGAACCTAGGAGAGTTGAAAAATGATGGTGTAATCATACAATTGGCCGATAGATCTAATGCCTATCCAAAGGGAGTTTTGGAAGATGTGTTAGTGCAGGTTAATCACTTGATCTTCCCGGCGGATTTCTATGTGCTTGAGATGGATGAATCGGACCATGCCCCTTCATTGCCCATCCTCCTTGGAAGGCCATTCATGAAAACGGCCCGGACAAAGATTGACGTGTTTAATGGAACATTGACGATGGAATTTGATGGGTAAGTGATTAATTTCAATCTTTCTGATTCTATGAAGTATCCTAGTGAGAATCATTCATGTTTTGCTACTGATTTAATTGACTCTTTTGCGCAGGACCATTTTGACAATTTGAATGACGATGCACTTGAATTGGTCATTGCACGAGGAAAGGACATGCAAGACATTGAAGCAGCAAAGGAAACAACCCACGGCATGCATGAACATTCCATTGCCGTGCCCCCTAGTGAGGATGTCATTGAGATGGTGGCTGCCCTTGAATCATTGCCACCACAATCTGGTAAGTTTTTGGACCTAATTTTAAGTTCAGTTTCGGCTAATAAGATGCTTCCCTCAGTTGTGCAGCCACCTACACTTGAACTTAAGCCATTGCCTAGTCACTTGAAGTACGTTTTCTTGGGAGATGATGAGAAGTTGCCCGTTATCATCTCAAGCTCACTCACGGCACAAGAGGAGGACAAGTTGGTGAGGGTGTTAAAAGAGTACAAATCTGCAGTTGGGTGGACATTGGCCGACATCAAAGGAATTAGTCCCACCACTTGCATGCATCGCATACTTTTGGAGGAGGGGTCTAAAACATCTCGAGAGGCGCAACGCCGACTCAACCCTCCTATGATGGAAGTTGTGAGGAAGGAGATCATAAAGCTTTTGGATTGTGGAGTAATCTATCCAATCTCGGATAGTAAGTGGGTTTCGCCCGTTCAATGCGTTCCAAAGAAATCCGGAGTGACAATGGTAGCAAATGCCGAGAATGAGCTTGTTCCTACTCGCATTCAAACCGGTTGGAGGGTGTGCATCGACTATAGGAAGCTAAACGCCACCACAAGGAAGGATCACTTCCCATTGCCATTCATTGACCAAATGCTTGAGAGGTTAGCGGGTTATGCTTTCTATTGTTTTCTTGATGGTTATTCTGGGTATAATCAAATTGTCATAGCACCCGAGGACCAAGAAAAAACTACTTTTACATGCCCTTTTGGTACATTTGCTTATCGTCACATGCCTTTTGGTTTATGTAATGCACCTGCCACATTTCAAAGATGCATGATGAGCATATTTTCTGATTATGTTGAGAAAATAATTGAAGTGTTTATGGATGATTTTAGCGTTTTTGGTGATTCGTTTGATGGTTGCTTGCATAATCTTAGTTTGATCTTAAAACGTTGCGTTGAAACTAACCTTGTTCTTAATTGGGAAAAATGTCACTTTATGGTTAAACAAGGCATAGTTTTAGGTCATATTATCTCTGAAAACGGTATTGAAGTTGATAAGTCAAAGATAGATCTTGTACATCACTTAGAGAGGTTCGTTCTTTTCTTGGCCATGCAGGATTCTATCGTAGGTTCATCAAAGACTTCTCAAAGGTTGCCCAACCTCTTTGCCGACTCCTACAAAAAGATGTGACGTTTGACTTCAATAGGGAGTGCACGGCATCATTCAACCAACTCAAGGAGTTGTTGACCACGGCACCAATCATTGTCCCACCTGATTGGAGCCTACCTTTCGAGCTTATGTGTGATGCGTCCGACTACGCTTTAGGGGCTGTTTTAGGACAAAGGAAGGACAAGAGGCCGCATGTCATCTACTATGCCTCACGGACCTTGAATGATGCCCAATTGAACTATTCCACTACGGAAAAAGAACTTCTTGCCATTGTTTTTGCTTTAGATAAGTTTAGATCATATCTAATTGGTACTAAAGTAATTGTTTTCACTGACCATGCAGCGTTGAAGTATTTGCTCACCAAAAAGGAGGCCAAGCCACGGCTAATTCGTTGGATGTTACTACTTCAAGAGTTCGACATCGAGATTCGAGACAAAAAAGGAAGTGAAAACGTGGTGGCTGACCACCTAAGCCGAATGCTGCATAATGAGGAGTCTCTACCTATTGCAGAAACATTCCCCGATGAGCAATTGCTGTCCATAACGGTTAGTGAGCCTTGGTATGCCGATTTGGTAAACTTTTTGGTGTCAAAACGAATTCCAAGCACTTTCACTAGGCACCAACGTGATAAGTTAAGACATGATGCACGGTTTTATGTGTGGGATGATCCATATCTATGGAAATTTTGCCCTGATCAGATTGTACGTCGATGTGTGCATGATTTTGAATTTCATTCAATTTTAAGCTTTTGTCATACATATGCATGTGGTGGGCATTTTGGCACACAAAGAACAGCCCTTAAGGTGTTACAAAGTGGATTTTATTGGCCTAGTATCTTTAAGGATGCTAGAACTTTTTGCTTAACATGTGATAAATGCCAAAGAATGGGTAGTATAAGTGCAAAGGACCAAATGCCGCAGGTTTCTATCCTTAATGTTGAGATTTTCGATGTTTGGGGTATTGATTTTATGGGTCCCTTTCCTTCCTCGTATGGTTTCATATATATTTTGCTTGTGGTTGATTATGTGTCGAGGTGGGTGGAAGCAAAGGCCACCCGGACTAATGATTCTAAAGTGGTTGCAGATTTTATTAGAACTAACATATTTGCAAGGTTTGGCATGCCACGAGTGATCATTAGTGATGGAGGGTCACACTTTTGTAACCGGACCATTGAGGCGTTGTTGAGGAAGTACAATGTCAACCATAAGGTTTCTACACCTTACCATCCTCAAACAAATGGCCAAGCCGAGATTTCCAACCGTGAAATCAAGCAAATCCTAGAGAAGACCGTTAGGCCAACAAGGAAGGATTGGAGCTTACGGTTAGATGATGCACTTTGGGCGTATCGTACGGCGTACAAAACACCCATTGGAATGTCCCCATTTAGGCTCATCTATGGCAAGCCGTGCCATCTCCCCGTTGAATTGGAACACAAAGATCATTGGGCCGTTAAGAAGTTTAACATGGACTTGGATGCAGCGGGAAGTCATAGGAGGCTCCAATTAAATGAACTTGATGAGATAAGGCATGAAGCGTACGAGAATGCTTGCATTTACAAGGACAAGACCAAAGCTTTCCATGATAAGATGATTCGTGGCAAAACATTCTCTATAGGGCAGAAAGTGCTATTGTTCAATTCCCGTTTACGTTTGTTTCCCGGTAAGTTACGTTCTAAGTGGATTGGACCGTTTGTTATCACTAATGTTTTTGTTCATGGTGCAGTCCAAATCCAAAGCTTGAAAACAGGGCATGAATTCAAGGTGAACGGGCATCGTTTGAAGCCCTATTATGAGCACTTTCAGGAGCATGTCGTGGATGACATCCCCCTGATTGCCGTGGGCTCCAAGGATGCTTGAAGTGAATGGAGTTCTTCGTCCGGCTGCAAGACGTTAAAGCAAGCGCTTCTTGGGAGGCAACCCATGCATTAAACAAAGGAAGACCTAGGAATCACTCCACTTCCAGATTTGCGTTCCTAAACCCTTCTCTTTGTTGTTGTTTCTAATCTGCTCTGTTTAGTTTGTTTAGTTGCTGTTTGTTTGTTTACATGTGTTTTGTGTGATCTTATGCTTGAAACATTGAGGACAATGTTTGATTTAAGTGTGGGGGGGTAACTAAGTGTTGTTGATGCAAATTCGTGGGATTTTATCACCCATAACTTTCAATGTTGTTCCTTGCTGTTTTATGGGTTTTTAAGCTGTTTTGGTGCATTTTATTGTGTGTTGACATAAAAATCAGAAAACCTCATAAAAATTTAAAAAATTGTTTTGAAAAACCCAAAAAGAGTTGTTTTTGTGTGTTTATTTGTGTCTTAGGGTACCTTCCAACACAATGATGAGGATTCGGCTTGTAATTGCATGACTGTTAAAGAGAGTTATAAACATGGATGAAAGTTTGATTTACCCTGTGGTGCATGCTTGGTTGTGGTTATAACTTATGAATTCACATGTAATCACAAAGGAAAAATCAGTTTTTGTAACATGCTTGAAGGAAGAAACTCAAATTAACGCTATAACCCTGAGAGACTTGAGCCTAAAACGTTCTTTGGAGTGTTTATAATCTGTGCATTGTTGTTTTCTAAAGTCGTTGCATGATCTCTTTATTCTTTGATTGGTTACTACTTAGAAGGCGTTTCATCATTTAGTTCCAAATGCTAGAACTCATATCCGTTTCATTCAAAGCATGATATTGATTTGCATAACACATGAACAAGATGAAGTTGTGTAGTGAACCAAGAACCAAACAGCCATCCCTCTTGCAATTGTGTTTAGATTTAACCCCGTTGAGCCTCGTTTAGCCTATTTTCTTTGATAACCCACATCATCCTCACTGAGCCTAGATTAGGACCATCCATACCCTTGTTCTTGAAGCGTAGTAAAGCATGACTTAGAGGGAATTCCTTTTGAGTAAATTTTGTGCAGAAAACAAGTGTGGGGGAAAGGAATGTGTGTGTGTGTGCCAAAGTGCACGGGTAGGAAAAGAAAAAAAAAAAAAAAAAAAAAAAGAAAAGAAGAAGAAGAGTTGTGGAAAGAATGAAAAAGAGTTGAGAAATAAGTGAGAATTAACTCACAAGTGTTGTTTGTTGAAGGAAGGGTCCAAAACGTTCAAGTTGGCCCTAATATGTGTTGTTCATTCCCCTTTGTGTTTCAATGAGTTTCTGCCATGAAAGTGAATTCTAAGCCTCAACTCAATTACTATGTTTACTATTGTTTCAAGGATGTTCGTTTTCCATATCCGTTCTTTGTTAGCCAATCACCCTAGCCCCGTTACACCCCTTGACTTCTATCTTGAGTGTTGTGTGTTTCAATTTGTGGAGTTTGGGATTGGTATGAGCATATGGTGTCACTGGTTCTCGCATTTAAGTAGTAGCATTCCATTCATGAGATCATATCTATACATACTCCAGAAATTGCTTTCTTTGCTATCATCATATGTGAGTGTTCATTTCATGTTTACATTAATCTTCTCACATATACTAGTGTAGGGTGTGTAGTCAGAAAATGTGTGTGAAAATAGAGAGTATCTTGTGAGGAATTGAGTGAATTCTCTAAGGCATGTTACTACATTCAAATCATTGTTTTAATTGGTTACTACATTCAAATCATTGTTTTAATTGCTCAAGTGTAAAGATGTCCAAAATCTGTGGGAATGATGATTTTTAACATGTCATGTGCATTGGAAATCCCTGAGGCAAATGTTGGAAGGTCTAGGTTGTGTTTTGTTTGTTTTGTTTGTTTGTTTTGCTCGAGGACTAGCAAAAGCTAAGTGTGGGGGAATTTGATAGGAGCATATTTATGCGACTTAGTTAGCTTGTTTTCTTGCATTTAGTTAGCTAAACTATGTTAATTATAGTGTTTTAAGCCATTTTCGTGTAATTTCAGGGCCTAATGACAAAGTGTGCAAAAAGAGCCAATTTGGAGCATTCTAGAGCATTTTTGGGCCAAGATTGGATAGTGCAAACATGGAGGCAAGTTAATGGACGAATTTGAAGATTAGAAGGCTTGGAATCAGCCAAGAAAGGTGGAGAATTAAATTCAAGATCAGAAAGATAAGATAAAAGCAAGAAAAAAGGAACATTATCTCTAACCTTATCACCTTATCTTATCTTATCCTTACCTTATCTTATCTTCCATATTTTTAGCCAAATAAGGGGTTCCATACCTGATCTTATCACCTAAATTTGGGGGTTCTAGAAACCTAAAAACGTGCTAAAACCTGAATTAAAACATGTGCTTCACATTCCCTATATTTATGGCGCCTAGACCTTGTTCTAGAAGTCCTCAGCCTTGCTGCATCCTTATCCTCTGATTCCTTGAGATTTCCTACTCCTAAACTACCTTGGAAAACCTCCCAGCCGTGCCTTATTGTTCCCCTATATATGCATGTGTGTGCCGCACTCATTCATCACCATTCACAACCACAATTCACTCCCACAACATCCCTTGCCGCAACCATTCATATTTCAGCCCTTCCATCCATCTTCCACACACCTTGCCGCACCACCCATCTACCCCTAAACACCACCACGCCATCTTCCCCCATTCTACATCATTCAAAACCCCCTAAACCTACCTGCAAGTTTTGTGCCGCAGCAAGGAGAAGGAAGGAGGATGTCCATAGGCGTGCTTGCTGTTCAAGATTGGATCGTTTGAGCGTCTAGGTGTCTTCTTTCTTTTGTTCTCAATGTCTAAATTTATTTATCTTTGTTCTGTGAGTATGAGAACTTAAACCCCCCTTGGCTA
This sequence comes from Cotoneaster glaucophyllus, assembly GCA_036320875.1. Lineage (NCBI taxonomy): Eukaryota > Viridiplantae > Streptophyta > Magnoliopsida > Rosales > Rosaceae > Cotoneaster > Cotoneaster glaucophyllus. The sequence continues at coordinate 438,068 of JAVVNS010000023.1, read as the reverse complement.
GGGGGGGATTCGAAACCATGTTTATGCTTGCTATATGATTTGATTACATTTAATTGTGTTTCATAAGTTGTGAATTCAATTTACTTATCTTCATGAATTTAGACAGATTTGTGTATGTTGGTTGAGAGTGCACGCTTAATTTTCATGCATAAATTGAATGCTAGGATATAAGGGAGTTTCACCTAATCGTTACGAACTTATATTCACAGGTAGTAAAGGTTGTTGATCACAATCGCGTTAAGTAAATTCTTGGCATAAGTTTCATGCAATTCATAGTAACAAGTGCCTCGTCAATGCTTATGGTTTTCATAGAACTTAATGATTTCTGCTTGTATCTCTATTATGCAATTCATGTAGGGAACTTGTGGGGAATGCTTTGGGTTGTCGTATGCAATCATCCAATTCAATAACTTAAGGGAAATCTGAGGATTAATTAGTGCAATTCACAGTTAATTTGGGGCATTGAGAATTCATGGCAGTTGAGACGCAATTGGAAATCATTTTGTATGCAAGTGTGACATGTGTGGAGAAGAACCCCTTAGCTAGCTTTCCATCCATTCACTTTAATCAAATTCGTTTTAAAATCTGTTTAGTTTACAAAGTTCTTGTTTTGTTTTCAAATTCGTCAAAACCAAACCCCCCCTTTATGTTAAAGTGTCATTTTAGTTAGAAATCCATTTAGTTCGTGTTTTAAGTGTCTTGAGTCAAGTTAAAACCAATTTTCGTCCAAATTATCCCTTAGTGTCAAAACTGCCCAGTTTGTGTTTTTAAGGCAGTTTTGAGTGTTTCTGTGCTGTTTTGAGTCTTTTGGTTTGTTTTAGTGTTTTAAACTTTAGTTTTGCATTCTTTGAGTCTAGTTTAGTGTCTTTAACTTTGTTTTTATGTTTTAGAGTCAGTTTAGAGGTTTTAGCAAGCCCTCCTAATCCCCGGTCCAGAACGATCCCTACTTGCATCTATACTACAATCTACAACAAGAGGGTTTAATTTGAGTGCTTAACTATAATTCACATCAGCATCGTCTAAACGGAGGCTCCAATCCTTCCTTGTGGTACCCACGGTTTTCTCCAAAATTTGCTTGATTTCCCGATTGGAAACTTCGGCTTGGCCACTTGTTTGAGGGTGATAAGGTGTCGAAACCTTATGCTTCACATTGTACTTCTTAAACAGCGCCTCGATGGTCCGGTTACAAAAATGGGACCCTCCATCACTTATAAACACTCTTGGCATGCCAAATCTAGAGAAGATGTTAGTTTTGATGAAATCTGCAACAACTCTAGAATCATTAGTCCGGGTGGCTTTAGCTTCCACCCATTTAGAAACATAATCAACGGCAAGCAAGATGTAAATAAAACCATACGATGAAGGAAAAGGACCCATGAAATCAATGCCCCAAACGTCAAAAATTTCAACATTAAAGATAGGGGTTTGCGGCATTTGGTCCCTTGCACCAATACTTCCGGTTCTTTGACATCTATCACATGTGAGACAAAACATTCTAGCATCTTTGAACAATGTAGGCCAATAAAAACCAGATTCTAAAACCTTGAGGGCAGTCATTTGGGTGCCAAAATGACCCCCACATGCATAAGAATGACAAAAAGCAAGAATGGAATTACATTCAGAATCGTGCACACATCTTCGTATAATCTGATCTGGACAATATTTCCACAAGTATGGATCATCCCAAACATAGAATCGAGCATCCTTTTTAAGTTTTTCACGTTTTGGTTTATCAAGAGTGCTCGGAACTTGCTTAGTCACCAAATAATTCACTATATCAGCAAACCAAGGCTCACTTACCTCAAGGGACATCAATTGCTCATCGGGGAAATGGTCATGGATAGGCACGGCACAAATATCATCCTCACCATGGGTCATACGGCTTAGGTGGTCAGCCACCACATTCTCGCTTCCTTTCTTGTCTCGGATTTCAATGTCAAACTCTTGAAGAAGAAGCATCCAACGAATGAGCCTTGGTTTTGCTTCCTTCTTCGTAAGCAAATACTTCAAAGCTGCATGATCAGAATAAACAATCACTTTAGTTCCAATTAAATAAGATCGAAACTTATCTAAAGCAAAGACAACAGCAAGAAGTTCTTTTTCCGTTGTGGAATAGTTCAACTGAGCATCGTTCAACGTCCGAGAGGCATAATAGATCACATGTGGCTGCTTGTCTTTTCTTTGCCCCAAAACAGCTCCTAAAGCATAGTCGGACGCATCACACATAAGTTCGAACGGAAGATTCCAATCTGGGGGCACAATGATTGGTGCCGTGGTGAGCATGTCCTTGAGGTGCTTGAATGCCACTTCCTTTTGTAGGAGACGGCACAAAGGTTGTGCAATCTTGGAAAAGTCCTTGATAAATCGCCTATAGAACCCTGCATGACCAAGAAAAGAACGAACCTCTCGAACCGAAGTAGGAGAGGGTAAGTGACGTACAAGGTCTATCTTAGACTTATCCACTTCAATACCTCGTTCTGAAATGATGTGTCCTAAAACAATGCCTTGTTTAACCATAAAATGACATTTTTCCCAATTCAAAACAAGGTTCGTTTCAACACATCTTTTCAGAATTAGAGCTAGATTATCCAAACAATGATCAAAGGAATCGCCAAACACACTGAAATCATCCATAAACACTTCAATAATTTTCTCAACATAATCAGAGAAAATACTTACCATGCACCGTTGGAATGTGGCAGGTGCGTTGCATAACCCAAAGGGCATGCGACGATAAGCAAAAGTTCCAAAAGGACATGTAAAAGTAGTTTTCTCTTGATCATCAGGAGCAATCACAATTTGGTTATAACCGGAATATCCATCAAGAAAACAATAAAAAGAATGACCGGCTAACCTTTCAAGCATTTGGTCGATGAATGGCAAAGGAAAATGGTCATTCCGAGTTGTGGAGTTTAGCTTCCTATAGTCAATGCACACTCGCCAACCGGTTTGAATTCTTGTGGAGACAAGCTCGTTCTCGTCGTTCTTCACAACTGTAACTCCAGACTTCTTTGGAACGACTTGAACCGGTGAGACCCAACGGCTATCGGATATAGGATAGATCACGCCACAATCCAAGAGCTTGATTATCTCCTTCTTCACAACTTCCATCATAGGAGGGTTGAGATGGCGTTGAGCCTCTCTAGTTGGTTTAGCCCCCTCCTCAAGAAGAATGCGATGCATGCAAGTGGTGGGGCTAATTCCCCTAATGTCGGCTAAGGTCCACCCTATAGCCGTCTTGTACTCTCGTAGCACCCTCAAAAGCTTATCTTCCTCTTTTGGCCGTGAGTTTGGATGAAACAATGACTGGCAACGTCTCGTCATCTCCCAAGAACACATATTTCAAGTGGTTCGGCAATGGCTTAAGTTCAAGAGATGGTGCCTGAATCACCGAAGGCAAAAGCTTAGTAGAAACTGAACTTGATATTGAGATCGGAGACTTACCAAATTGTTGTGGCAAAGATTCAAGGGCAACCACAACCTCAACCACATCTTCATTAAGGGGCACGGCAAAGGACTCCTCCTCCTTGCCGTGGGGGTGTGAGGCTCCAATGCCTTCAGTTTTGAGTTCCACGGCCTTCGTTATGGTTGTTTCAAGTGCGTCCTCGTTCAATTCTTCAAGGTACACCTGTGCCAAAGAATCAATAACATCAATGGAAAAACAAGAATGGTCATCAACGGGATATCTCATAGTCTCAGAAATATTAAAATCAATCACTTCCCCATCGAATTCCATTGTTAAGGTGCCTTTAAACACATCAATCTTCGTGCGGGCCGTCTTCATGAATGGCCTACCAAGGAGAATCGGCAAGGGTGTAGAATGGGCTGAATCTTCCATGTCTAGGATGTAGAAATCAGCGGGAAAAATTAAATGGTTCACCTGCACAAGAACATCCTCCAAAACTCCTTTCGGATAGGCGTTAGAACGATCGGCCAATTGTATAATCACACCATCCTTTTTCAACTCACCCAAATTCATAGACGCATAAATGGAATATGGCATAACACTTATAGATGCACCTAAGTCAAGCATGGCATGTTCAAAGCGAGTATTTCCAATCACACAAGGAATCGTAAAGCTACCGGGATCTTTGCATTTGGTTGGTAGTTTACGTTGCAAAATAGCGGACACATGCTCACTTACCTTCACTACCTCTTGGTTGGACATTCTCCTTTTGGTATTGCACAGCTCCTTGAGGAATTTAGCATACTTGGGAACTTGTTTAATCGCGTCAAGAAGCGGAATGTTCACTTGCACTTTCCGGAAGGTTTCAAGAATGTCCTTCTCGCTTTCTTCCTTCCTTGATTGCATAAACCTGCGAGGGAAAGGAGCATTAGTGGGAATGGAGTTAGAAATAACCGAATTAGAACTCAACTTACCTTGCTTGGCCGAATTGGATGGTTTAGGGTCTTGCGGCAAGGATTCTTCAATCCTTGCCGTGGGTGTGCTTAGTGCATCCTCCTCGGCTTGCTGTTTTTCATCCTCTTTCTGGGCAGATCCGGGTGTTGGACTCAATTCCAACCTCTTTTCCACTTCTTAAGGTTATGGCTTCGGCAGTTTCGAATCCGCCCTCCGGATTCACATTGGTTGAGCTAGGGAGTTCTCCTTGCTCTCTAATCTGTCCAAGAAACTCACAAATCTGCCAAATTTGTTCCCTCATGTCCATCATCTCCTTCTCATAGTTTGCTATCCGGTTGTCTTGATTTTGCAACCCCTGCGAAATAGAAGTTAGTAACCGAATAGCTTCATCACTTTCCATGAACGTACCTGAGTTTGGTTAGAATTGTTGAGGGGAAAGCATAGGCTCTGAATAGAACTCCTCATAGGGCTGCCAATATGCTTCGGGTTTAACTTGTTGAGGTTCCCACCACATAGATTTTGAATGATCATGCCAATCCAATGTAGGGACACCTTGCATTGTGGTCCATTCGATGTGCTGTGACACTTGAGACGTAAGATTCGCTATTTGAGCTTGAATATTAGCAATTGCCATATCTTACTTCTCTAGTACCTGAAATCAAAGAAAACAAAATCAAATATCAAAAGTATACAAAGAAAGCAAACAAAACAGAAATTAGAAATCAAAAACAAAAGACACTAAAAAGAAAACCAAGGGATTAGCAAAGTTGCTAATCCCCGGCAACGGCGCCAAAATTTGATGCGACAATTAACTTGACACTCAAATTAAACCCTCTTGTGACGATTGTAGTAAAGATGCAAGTAGGGATCGTTCTGGACCGGGGATTAGGAGGGCTTGCTAACCTAATGTAAACTGACTCAAAAACGTAAAAACAAACTTAAAAACTTCTAATAGGACCTGTGTGACTCAAATCTGACCTAAAAGACTCAAAAGACACTAATTAAACTAGTATGACTCAAAACAGATTCTAGACACTCAAAACAGCCTAAAAACACCAATTAGACAGTTTCTAGACACTAGACACACTTTGGAAGAAAATTGGATTAAACTTGACCCAAAACACACAAAAACACAAACTAAGACAGATTCTAACTAATTAGACTCAAACAAGTGAAAAGGAATTGGTTTTAATGTGACTTTAGACTAAAACAAGTAGAAACACTAAACTAGACAGATTTGGACGAAATTCACTTTTAACTAACTTAGGACACTTAAAAACACAAACAAAACAGATTTTAGACTCTTTAAAACAAGAAAGTAAAGTGGGGGTTTTTGTTTGACGAAAATTGAAATAAAACAGAAACTTGAAAACAACTAAGTTTAACACAAAATTGGGGAGTTTTGGGATAATGGATGGATTAGCTAGAGGTTCTTTCTCCACACATGACATGTATGCAATGAATTGATTTCCAGCTACTTTTTCATTGAACTATGAACGACAATGCTCCAAATTAACCGTGCCATCACTAATTAATTTTCAGATTCTCCTTAAGCCATTGAATTGGATGACATCATTCGACAACTCAAAGCATTCTTCAAAAGTTCCCTACATGACATCATAATAGAGATACAATCAAAGATCATTACGTTTGATGAGAATCATAAGCATTGACAAAGCACTTGCAACTATGACATCATGTCACTCATGCTAGGAATTGGACTTAACGCGATCGTGACTAGCGACCTTCACTACATATGAATATAAGTTCATAACGATTATGTGAAACTCCCTTATATTCTAGCACCAAGTTCAAGCATGCAAATTAAGTGTCGACCCTCAATCAACAAACAAGAACAAGTTTTGAATAAAATAGTTAAGCCAATTGCATTCATAATCCAAGAAATTGTAACTGAAATTTATCAATTCAAAATACACACATAGTCATGGCTTCAAAATTACCCCTAGCAAGGAGGGGTTTAGCCACTCATGGCTGCAACAAAACAGAAAAAGAAGAAATTAAACATAAACATAGAATGAATTACACCTAGACTGCTCCAACAATCAAGCTTGAACATCCAAGAGCACTTCCTTCTTCCTTCTTGTTGCGGCACAAAGTGGGTGGAGAATTTCTGGGGTTTTGGGTTTAATTCCAATGGGAGAGATGGTTAGGGTTGGGGAAGGTTGTGGCAAGAAGAGGGGAGTGGCTGTGAAGATGGAATGGTGCGGCTAGATGTAGAGAATGAAGGAAGGTTGTTTGCGGCTGAGAAGGATGGAGAGGAATGATGGTGGCTGCGCAGAATGGTGGATAGAATGGATGGAATGGAAGTGATAGCTGCGGCACAAAAGGAAGAAGTATATATATGGCACTTCAGACCCTAAGTTACCCTCTCCCTCAATTAAAAAGCCAAAACAAAACAGAAAAAGGAACCTAAGGGTGCGGCTAGGTCAGAAATTAAAGGGAAAGGGGTTCTCTTTTGCGGCAAGGCCTATAACTAAAGGGGAATGTGAATTAGTTGCTGATTTTGGGTGAGAAAAGGGAAGTAACTTGCAGCAAAGAGAAGGAAAAGGAAAGGTGGGTGCGGCAAAGGTGTGTGAGGAGAGGGAAAGGTGCGGCAAGGGTTCTAGGATGTGTAGAAGTTCTTATTTTGTGCTGGAACTTAGAGACTTTTAGGATTAGGAAAGGTCAAAACCAAAATAGGAAACCCTACATTAACTTTCCTACTCCAAGTAGGAATCCTTGTCCTTCTAGGAATCCTCTTTCAATTAGGAATCCATCTTCAATTAGGACTCCTTCAATTTCGTCCATTGTCTTTGCTCCAAGCCCATGCTATCCAAACTTGGCCCAAAAGTGCTCCAAAAGCTCCAAAATGCACCTTATTGCTTCATAGGCCCTTTAAACCTACAAACACATGAAAACGACTTAAAATACTAAAATAAAAGGAAACTAACTACTAAAACGTCTAGAAACAAGCAAGCTAAATCGCATAAATATGCTCCTATCATGTGCCTTTGACGTGCTTTGGAACTTAAGCAAATAAACATATTTAGTACGCTAATAAGGCATTAATAATAAGTTCTCAAACGATAAAATGTTTATTTGGGGTCAAAAGTACACTATTTTTGTATTTGGAGTGTATTTGCACGGTTTTATGCATGTGGGATAAAACGACAGTGACTTTGACGCGCTTTGGAACTTAACCAAATAAACACTTATACTACGCTAGTAGGACATTAATAATAAGTTCTCAAAAGATGAAAAGCTTATTTGGTGTTAAAAGTACACTATTTTTGTATTTGGTGTGTATTTGCATGGTTTTATGCATCTGGGATAAAACGAGCGTGCCTTTGACGCACTTTGGAACTTAAGCAAATAAACACATATAATACGCTAATAAGGTATTAATAATGAGTTCTCAAATGATAAAAAGCTTATTTGGTGTCAAAAGTACACTATTTTTGTATTTGGAGTGTATTTGCACGGTTTTATGTTTGTGGGATAAAACGAGTGTGCCTTTGACGCACTTTGGAAATTAAGCAAATAAACACATATAATACGCTAATAAGGCATTAATAACGAGTTCTCGAACGATAAAATGCTTATTTGGTGTCAAAAGTACACTATTTTTGTATTTGGTGTGTATTTGCACTGTTTTAAGCATTTGTGGATAAAACGTGTGTGCCTTTGACGCACTTTGGAACTTAAGCAAATAAACACATATAATACGCTAATAAGGCATTAATAACGAGTTCTCGAACAATAAAATGCTTATTTGGCGTCAAAAGTACACTATTTTTGTATTTAGAGTGTATTGGCACGGTTTTATGCGTGTGGGATAAAACGAGTGTGCCTTTGACTCACTTTGGAACTTAAGCAAATAAACACATATAATACGCTAATAAGGCATTCATAACGAGTTCTCGAACGATAAAATGCTTATTTGGTGTCAAAAGTACACTATTTTTGTATTTAGAGTGTATTTGCACGGTTTTATGCGTGTGGGATAAAACGAGTGTGCCTTTGACGCACTTTGGAACTTAAGCAAATAAACACATATAATACGCTAATAAGGCATTCATAACGAGTTCTCGAACAATAAAATGCTTATTTGGTGTCAAAAGTACACTATTTTTGTATTTGGTGTGTATTTGCACTGTTTTAAGCATTTGTTGGATAAAACGTGTGTGCCTTTGACGCACTTTAGAACTTAAGCAAATAAACACATATAATACGCTAATAAGGCATTAATCGACTCTAAATTGATTTAAAAACACAAAAACAAAGTTAAAAACCTTTGTATAGACTCAAGGGACTCAAAACAAGTTAAAAACACTTAAAACGCCTTAAAAACACTTTGTGGACAGATTCTAGACACTAGGGATGGTTTTGGACGAAAATTGGTTTTAGTTTGACTCAAAACACTTGAAAACACACAGAAAACAGATTTTAGACACTTTAAAACAAGAAAGTAAAAGGGGGGTTTTGGTTTGGATGAATTTGAAAATAAAACAAAGACTTTGTAAAGTAAACAAGTTTGAAAACGAATTTGAAAACTTTGATGGTTGATGGGCTAGCTAGAGGGTCCTTCTCCACACATGACACATATGCAACACAAATCAACTTCCAGTTATTATCTTTTTAAATTATGAATGACAACGTCCCAGATTAACCGTGAATTGCACTAATTAACCTTCAGATTTTCCTAAGTTCATTGAATTAGATAGAATACGTATCCAACCAAATTATCCTTATTGATGATAGCATACTCAAAGGTCATTAAGTTCGTTGAAAACCATAAGCATTGACGAGGAAAATATGACAACATATATGTTTTCCCAGAATTTAACTTAACACGATTGTGACTAGCAACCTTTACTACTTATGAATACAAGTTCATTATATGCAATTCCCTTATATTCTAGCATCAAATTCATGCATGCAAACTAAGTTGGCCACCTTAACCCACATACAAGAATAAGTTTTGAATCAAACAGTTAAGCAAATTACATTCATAACTTATGAAATAATAACTGGATAATCAATTCATGTCACATATATAATCATGGCTTTGAAATCGCCCCTAGCTAAAACGAGTTTAGCCTCTCATGTTCACAATTACACACAAGCAAATTGAATTAAACATTGAAGTATAAGGATAGAAAACACCTAGAAGTATGGATGCAGCCACGGCACTAAGTCCTTCCTCCTTGCAATTGCAGCACAAGAGGCTTATGAGTGTATGAATCTGTATGAGAGGGGTGTATGTCGAATGGGGGGTTGTTTTGTGATGTGAGGGTGGTGAATGAATGAGCTGCGGCACCTATGTATTTATAGGGCTGAAAAGGCACGGTTTCAAGGTGTTTTGGAGAAGGATTTGGCATCCCAAACCACCAAGGAAAGGGTGAAATTCGAGCAGATTTCAGGTAGGAAAAGTAGTGAAAATAAGTGTGGAATTTGGACTCCAAATCCCTCAGAAATTAGGCCAACTTCAATCACAATCCAAAGGGGAAAAGGATATGTTCTCCCAGCAGGTTTTAGGGCTTCTAGAAGTGAGACACAAGGCTGAGATTTAGGGATAAGGTTTGGGACCATCTAGAAGAGGTTAGGCACCACCTTTGTAGGAGAAGGGTGTGGCAGATTTGTAGGAGAGTTTTAAGGGTTTGTTGCATGTTTTTAGGCTTCTAGAACCCCTAAATTTAGGTGATAAAATCTGATAAGAACCCCCCCCTTTTTGGCTAAAAACATGGAAAGATAAGGTGAGGATGAGATAAGGTAGTTTTGGATAAGATAAGATAAGGTTTTGGATAATGTTTGAGATAATGCTCCATATTTCTTGCTCTTCTTTTATCTTCTAGAACTTGAACTTGTTTCTTCCTTCTTCCTAGCTGATTCCTTGTCTTTAAATCCTCAAATTCGTCCATCCTTCTTGCTTGACTCATAAGCTATCCATCCTTGGCCCAAAATAGCTCCAAAACACTCCAAATTGGCTCTTTTTGCACACTTTGTCATTAAGCACTGAAATTGCACGAAAATGGCTTAAAACACTATAATTATCATAATTAAGCTAAATAAATGCAAGAAAACAAGCTAACTAAGTCGCATAAATATGCTCCTATCAATTTGGTGTGCATTTGCACTGTTTTAAGCATTTGTTGGATAAAACGTGTGTGCTGATATGAGCATATTTATGTGATTTAGCTTGCTTGTTTCTTGACGTTTTAGTAGTTAGTTTCCATTTAATTTAGTGTTTTAAGTCATTTTCGTGTGTTTGTAGGTTTCAAGTGTCAATAAGGCAAAAAGGTGCATTTTGGGCCCTTTTGGAACATTTTTGGGCCAAGTTTGGATAGCTTATGCATGAGGCCAAGTGAATGTACGAAATTGAAGACTTGGAAAGGCTAGGATGGTGATTGAAGACTGAAGAATTAATTCAAGAAAGTGAAGGAGTCTTGAAAGAAGGGAAGGAATCACCTAAGTTCATTGTTTTGGCCTAAAACCTTTCCTATTTTCAATCCACTTAAATTTCAGCAAGCCAACAAGGATTCTAACCATTCTAGGACACTTAATATACTTCCTAAAAGACCCTAAACCACTCCTAGGACCTTGCCGCACAAAAGAAGAACTTTCTTTCCCTTTCCCTTTCTTTGCCGCAATTCTCCTTTCCTTTTTCCCCAAAATCAGCAACCAAATTTACATTCCCTTTTCCTAAAATCCTTGCAGCTAATACACTTACCTTTTCTTGGTTCAAATCAGAAATTAAAGGCCCTAAAACTTCCTTGCCGTGCAAGGAAGAAGACTTCCCTTTCTTCTTCCTTCTTTGCCGCAAATCACCGCTCTTTCCCTTAAGTTTTTGATTTCAATTCATTATTCTGAGGGGATTTGGGTTAATATCTGATTCTCTTTTGAATTAAAAAGGGATTTGGACTTAATTTCTGATTGTAAAGACCCCTTTTAGCCGCACCTTTTAGGGAAAAGAATTCAAATCATTCATTAAAACAGATTTCATTCCATTCAACCTTTCCCTTCACTCTCTACTTAACCTAGCTGCACCACCATTCAGCGATTCATTCACTCACCACCCCATTCACATACACTACACACCCATCCAGCCATCCTAAACACAATTCCATCCCTCTCCACCATCCATAACCCCCAAAACCCATCACCAAACCTTGTGCCGCAATCAAGGAAGGGAAGGAAAGTTCTTGGACGTGCTTGCTGTTCAACTTTGTTCGCTGAAGCGTTTAGGTGTTTTCTTTCTTTGGTTTTCAATGTCAAACTCATTAATCTTTGCTTTGCGATTATGAGGAACTAAACCCCTCTTAGTTAGGGGGGAATTCGAAACTATGGCTATGCTTGCAATATGAATTGATAAGTTTCAGTTACGAATTCTTGAGTTGTGAATGCAAATTGGCTTAACTGTTTTATTGATAACTTATTTGTGTTTGTTGATTAAGGGTCGACACTTAATTGGCATGCATGAATTTGATGCTAGAGTATAAGGGAGTTTCACATAATCGTTACAACCTTATACTCATAAGTGGTGAAGGTCGCTTATAAACGATCGCGTTAAGTTTAATTCCTAGCATGAGTGACATGATGTCATAGTTACAAGTGCTTTGTCAATGCTTATGATTTTCATTGAACGTAATGATCTTTGATTGTATCTCTATTATGATGTCATGTAGGGGACTTTCGAAGAATGCTTTGGATTGTCGAATGATGTCATCCAATCCAATAACTCAAGGAAAATCTGATGGTTAATTAGTGATGTCACGGTTAACTTGGGGCATTGTCGTTCATGATTCAATGAAGGAGTAACTGAAAATTGATTTATGTGCAAGTGTGTCATATGTGGAGAAGAACCCCCAAGCTAGCCCATCATCCATAGTTTACCCAAATTCGTCCAAAATCTGTTTAGTTACAATCTGTTTGTTTTAGCTTTAAATTCGTCCAAATCAAAACCCCCCATTTACTTTCATGTTCTAAAGTGTCTAAAATATGTTTTGTTGATGTTTTAAGTGTTTTTGAGTCAAACCAAACACCAAATTTCGTCCAAAGTTTGTGTTAGGTCAGAATCTGCCTATTTAGTGTTTTTAGGCAGTTTTGAGTTTTTTTGAACTTGTCTTGAGTCTTGTGAGTCTTTCCTTACGTTTTTAACTTTGTTTTTATGTTTTAGAGTCAGTTTAGAGGTTTTAGCAAGCCCTCCTAATCCCCGGTCCAGAACGATCCCTACTTGCATCTTTACTACAATCGTCACAAGAGGGTTTAATTTGAGTGTCAAGTTAATTGTCGCATCATGTGCCTTTGACGTGCTTTGGAACTTAAGCAAATAAACACATATAGTACGCTAATAAGGCATTAATAATAAGTTCTCGAAAGATGAAAAGCTTATTTGGTGTCAAAAGTACACTATTTTTGTATTTGGTGTGTATTTGCACTGTTTTAAGCATTTGTTGGATAAAACGTGTGTGCCTTTGACGTGCTTTGGAACTTAAGCAAATAAACACATATAGTACGCTAATAAGGCATTAATAATAAGTTCTCAAATGATAAAATGCTTATTTGGGGTCAAAAGTACACTATTTTTGTATTTGGAGTGTATTTGCACGGTTTTATGCATGTGGGGTAAAACGAGCGTGACTTTGACGCGCTTTGGAACTTAAGCAAATAAACACTTATACTACGCTAGTAGGACATTAATAATAAGTTCTCGAAAGATGAAAAGCTTATTTGGTGTCAAAAGTACACTATTTTTGTATTTGGTGTGTATTTGCACGGTTTAATGCATGTGGGATAAACCGAGCGTGCCTTTGACGTGCTTTGGAACTTAAGCAAATAAACACATATAATACGCTAATAAGGCATTAATAATGAGTTTTCAGACGATAAAATGCTTATTTGGTGTCAAAAGTACACTATTTTTGTATTTGGAGTGTATTTGCACTGTTTTATGCATGTGGGGATAAAACGAGAATGCCTTTGAAGAGCTTTGGAACTTAAGCAAATAAACACTTATACTACGCTAGTAGGACATTAATAACGAGTTCTCGAACGATAAAATGCTTATTTGGTGTCAAAAGTACACTATTTTTGTAATTGGAGTGTATTGGCACGGTTTTATGCGTGTGGGATAAAACGAGTGTGCCTTTGACGCACTTTGGAACTTAAGTAAATAAACACATATAATACGCTAGTAAGGCATTAATAACGAGTTCTCGAACGATAAAATGCTTATTTGGTGTCAAAAGTACACTATTTTTGTATTTGGAGTGTATTTGCACGGTTTTATGCATGTGGGATAAAACGAGCGTGACTTTGACGCGCTTTGGAACTTAAGCAAATAAACACTTATACTACGCTAGTAGAACATTAATAACAAGTTCTCGAAAGATGAAAAACTTATTTGGTGTCAAAAGTACACTATTTTTGTATTTGGTGTGTATTTGCACGGTTTTATGCATGTGGGATAAAACGAGCGTGCCTTTGACGTGCTTTTGAACTTAAGCAAATAAACACATATAAACGCTAATAAGGCATTAATAATGAGTTTTCAGACTATAAAATGCTTATTTGGTGTCAAAAGTACACTATTTTTGTATTTGGAGTGTATTTGCACTGTTTTATGCATGTGGGGATAAAACGAGAATGCCTTTGAAGAGCTTTGGAACTTGATGTGAATATTAGTTAGGCACACAAATTAAACCCTCTTTTTATCGATTGTAGTATTTAATGCAAGTAGGGATCGTTCTAGGCCGGGGATTAGGAGGGCTTGCTAATCTAACACAAACTGACTCAAATAGACAAAAACAACTTAAAAACGTTCAAATAGACTTTAGGGACTCAAAATATGTTCACAAGACTCAAAACAAGCTAAAAATACTCAAAACTGCTTTAAAACACCAATTGGACAGATTCTAGACACTAGACTTAACTTTGGACGAAAATTGAATTAAACTTGACTCAAAACACACAAAAACATAAACTAAGACAGATTTTAACGAATTAGACTCAAACAAGTGAAGGGGGATTGATTTTAAGGTGAATTTAGACTAAAACAAGCAGAAACACTAAACTAAACAGATTTGCACGAATTAGGGTTTTTGGGATGGATGGTGACTTAGCTAGAGGTTTCTTTATCCACACATGAATTATATGCATATGAATCAACTTCCAGTTACGTTTTCATTGAATTAAGAATGACAATGCCCCAGATTAACCGTGTCAATCACTAATTAACCCTCAGATTCTCCTAATTTCATTGAATTGGACGGACAACGCATCTACAACCAAATTATTCTCATCAATTTCCCTACATGACATCATAATAGAGACACAATCAGAGATCATTAAGTTCATTGAGAATCATAAGCATTGACGAGGCATTCATAACTATGACATCATGTTACTCACACCAAGAATTGAACTTTACACGATTGATCCAGCAACCTTTACTACTTGTGAACATAAGTTTGTAACGATTATGTGAAACTCACTTATATCCTAGCATCAAATTCATGCATGCAAATTAAGTGTCGACCCTTAACCAACAAACACAAATAAGTTCTAATTCAAACAGTTAAGCCAATTGCATTCATAACTCAAGAATCTGTAACTGAAACTTATTAACTCATAACACAAATAAAGTCATGGTTTCAAAGTAGCCTCTAGCTAAAAACAAGTTTAGCCTCTCATAATTACAGCAAGAACAAGAGAAATTAAATTAAACATCATAAACATAAGGTAGAAAACACCTAGAACGCCCAGAAATCAGATTGGGTGCAGGCACGCTCCAAGGCTGTTTCTCCTCTCCTTCCTCCTTGCTATGGTGCGGCACAAGTGGCTAGGGGTGTGTATGGAGGTGTGAAGGTGGTGTGGATAGGTGGTAGGTGCGGCAAGGGGTGTGGAAGATGGATGGATTGGCCGAAATATGAAGGGCTGCGGCAGGATGTGAATGGGAGTGATTTGTGAATGTGAATGGTGAATATTTTGTGCGGCAGAGATGTATATATATAGGGAGGAGTAGGGCACGGCTGGAGGAGGTTTTAAAGGTAGTTTAGGAGTAGGAAATCTCAAGGAATTAGGGATAAGGGTGCGGCACAATCAGATTGGCCTTCTAGAATGAGGTCTAGGCGCCAGAAATATAGGGAATGTGCAGCACATGCTCTAATTCAGATTAGCACGTTTTTAGGCTTCTAGAACCCCCAAATTTAGGTGATAAGATCAGATATGAACCCCCTTATTTGGCTAAAAATATGGAAAGATAAGATAAGGCAAGGATAAGATAAGATAAGGTGATAAGGTTAGAGATAATGTTCCTTTTTTCTTGCTTTTATCTTATCATTATGAGCATATTTATGCGATTTAGTGAGCTTGTTCTTGTACATTTATGTTGTTTATTCGTACTTAATTTAGTATTTTAAGCTATTTTCGTATGTTTGTAGGTCCCAAGGGGTAAGGTATCAAGAAAGTGCATTTTGGAGCCTTTTGGAGCATTTTTGGGCATGTTTTGGATACCATATGCTTGGAGCAATGTTGATGGACGAAATTGAAGACCAAGGCATGCTAGGAATCAGCTATGAGAAGAGGAAAAATAAATTCAAGTCAAAGAAGGAGAAGGAATCCAAGAAGAAGAAGGGTTGACTAAGTCAAAGTTTCCTTACTTTGACCTTTGACTTTGTCAATCCTATTTGATCAAGGCTTTAACTACAAAGAGGGAATCCTAGACAATTTAGGACTCCTAATTCCTTGCTCAACAAGGCTGCCACATTTCCCTTTTCATTTATACATCCTTGCCGTGCAAGAAAAGACCTTTCCTTGCCCTTTAAAGTTGCTGCCGCAAGTCCCATGTCCTCCCTCCTTTCTTGCCGCTCAAGCTTCACTTTCCCTTTCAGTTTTGGACTTTAAAACAGCAAGTAAAACCCTTTCCCTTGCCTTGAAGGACTTTTCCATTTATTCCCAACCCTTGCCGCATTTGAACTTCACATTGCCTTAATTTCTGCACATGCCGCATATCCTTACCCTTTCCCCTTAGGTTTTGACTTTAAATCCTATTTCCCTTAAGGTTTTGGTTTAGTTTTTGTTACCTAAATAAATCCCAGCTGTGCCTAAGCCTTTCCTCTATAAATACTACCTATTGCCGCACCAAACTCAATCATTCACTCAACAATTCAATCATTCACACACTTTCTGCCCAAAATCTCTCTTTGCCGCAACCTTTCACTCCCAAAAACTCACATCCCTTCATCCAAACACATCCATACCCATCTTAGACTCTTTGTGCCGCAGCAAGGTGGAGAGGAAGGAGCCTTGGACGTTTCAAGCTTGCAGATTGGAGCATTCTAGGTGTACTTCGTTCTTAATTTCAATGTTTACTTCATTATTCTTTAATCTTGTTGTGACTATGAGTGGCTAAGCCCCCTACTTAGCTAGGGGGGAATTCAAAGCCATGAACATGCTTGAGATATGAATTGATTTCTTCCAATTGCGACGTGATGAATCGTGAATGCAATTCAATTAACTGTTTTATTCATAACTTGTTCTTGTATGTTGATTAAGGATGCATACTTAGTTTTCATGCAGGAATTTGATGCTAGAATGTAAGGGAGTTTCACCTAATCGTTATGAACTTACATTCACAAGTAGTGAAGGTTGCTTGTCACAATCGCGTTAATTGAGTTCCTGGCAAACGTATCATGCATCATAGTTACGAATGCCTTGTCAACACTTATGATTTTCATGGAACTTAATGATCTCTAATTGTATCTCTTCTATGCATCATGTAGGGAACCGTTGGAGAATAATTTGGGTTGTCGTATGCATCATCCAATTCAATGACATAAGGAAAATCTGAGGGTTAATTAGTGCATCACGGTTAATCTGGGGTGTTGAGGTTCATGGTTCATTGAAAAGCAATTGGAAATCGATTCGTATACAAGTGTGTCATGTGTGGAGAAGGACCCTCTAGCTAGCCCATCAACCATCAAAGTTTTCAAAATCGTTTTCAAACTTGTTTACTTTACAAAGTCTTTGTTTTACTTTCAAATTCATGCTTCTCTATTGATGTTATTGATTCTTTGGCGCAGGCGTATCTTGAGGAATTGAACGAGGATGCCCTTGAAACGACCATTACGAAGGGCATAGAACTCAAAAACCAAGAAAGTGGAGCTTTGCAACCCCACGGCCACTCCCTAGACACCATTGCCGTGCCTTTCAATGAGGAAATTGTAGAAGTTGTGGCTGCCCTTGAGTCACTACCACATCAATATGGTAAGGATCCGCTATCAATTTCAAGTTCAATTTCTACTAAAATGTTACCTTCTGTTATTCAGGCACCTTCTCTTGAACTTAAGCCGTTGCCGGACCATTTAAAGTATGTGTTTTTGGGCCAAGACGAGACATTGCCCGTCATTGTTTCTTCAAGTCTCACGGCACAAGAGGAAGAGAAGCTTGTGAGGGTGTTACGAGAGTACAAAACAGCCATAGGGTGGACCTTGGCCGACATTAGAGGAATTAGTCCCACCACTTGCATGCATCGCATACTTCTTGAGGAGGGGGCTAAACCATCTAGAGAGGCTCAACGCCGTCTCAACCCTCCAATGATGGAAGTTGTGAAGAAGGAAATAATCAAGCTCTTAGATTGTGGAGTGATCTATCCTATCTCCGATAGCCGTTGGGTTTCACCAATTCAAGTCGTTCCCAAGAAGTCTGGAGTCACAGTTGTCAAGAATGATGAGAACGAGCTTGTGCCTACACGAATTCAAACCGGATGGCGAGTGTGCATCGACTATAGGAAGCTCAACGCCACAACAAGGAAAGATCACTTCCCTTTGCCATTCATCGACGAAATGCTTGAAAGGTTAGCCGGTCATTCTTTTTATTGCTTTCTTGATGGATATTCTGGATATAACCAAATTGTGATAGCCCCGGATGACCAAGAGAAGACCACCTTCATGTGTCCCTTTGGAACTTTTGCTTATCGTCGCATGCCATTTGGTCTATGCAATGCACCCGCCACTTTCCAAAGGTGTATGGTAAGTATATTCTCCGATTTTGTTGAAAAGATTATTGAGGTATTTATGGATGATTTTAGTGTGTTTGGAGATTCTTTTGACAATTGTTTGGATAATTTGACCTTGATCTTGCAACGATGCGTTGAAACTAACCTTGTTCTCAATTGGGAAAAGTGTCATTTTATGGTGAGACAAGGTATAGTTTTGGGGCACATCATTTCCGAACAAGGTATTGAAGTTGATAAGTCCAAAATAGATCTTGTACGTCACTTACCCTCTCCCACTTCGGTGAGGGAGGTTCGTTCTTTTCTTGGCCATGCAGGATTCTATAGGCGATTTATCAAGGATTTCTCTAAGATTGCCCAACCTTTGTGCCGTTTATTGCAAAAAGAAGTAGCCTTTGAGTTCAATCAAGAGTGTGAGACGGCTTTCAAAACCCTCAAGGAGAAGCTTACTTCGGCCCCCATCATCATGCCACCCGATTGGAGCCTTCCGTTCGAGCTTATGTGCGATGCATCCGATTATGCGCTTGGAGCTGTTTTGGGACAAAGAAAGGACAAGCAGCCGCATGTTATTTACTATGCTTCTCGGACCTTGAACGATGCCCAATTGAACTACTCCACAACGGAAAAAGAACTTCTTGCTGTTGTCTTTGCTTTAGATAAGTTTCATTCCTATTTAATTGGCACTAAAGTAATTGTTTATACTGATCATGCAGCTTTGAAGTACTTGCTAACGAAGAAAGAAGCAAAACTTAGGCTTATTCGTTGGATGCTTCTTCTTCAAGAGTTTGACATCGAGATTCAGGACAAGAAAGGAAGCGAGAATGTGGTGGCTGACCACCTAAGCCGAATGCTCCATGATGACCATGCCGTGCCTATCCCTGAAACTTTCCCCGATGAACAGCTGCTGTCCATTGAGGTACGTGAACCATGGTATGCCGATTTGGTTAATTTCTTAGTGTCTAAACAAGTTCCGAGCACTCTAAGCAAGCACCAAAGTGATAAATTAAAAAAGGATGCACGTTTTTATGTGTGGGATGATCCCTATTTGTGGAAATATTGCTCTGACCAGATTTTGCGTAGGTGTGTGCACGATGGTGAAGTTCATTCGATTTTAAAATTCTGTCACACTTATGCTTGTGGGGGCCATTTTGGCACCCAAAGAACGGCTTTAAAGGTTCTTGAATGTGGTTTATATTGGCCCACTTTGTTTAAAGATGCTAGAACTTTTTGTCTAACCTGTGATCGATGTCAAAGAACGGGAAATATAGGTGCCAAGGACCAAATGCCACAGCAACCTCTCTTCTTTGTGGAAATTTTCGACGTTTGGGGTATTGATTTCATGGGTCCCTTCCCTCCCTCTTTTGGTTTCACTTATATCTTGCTAGTTGTTGATTATGTTTCAAAAAGGGTGGAAGCAAAGGCCACTCGTACTAACGATTCTAAGGTGGTTGCAGATTTTGTGAAAACTAACATTTTTGCTAGGTTTGGGATGCCCCGAGTTCTAATCAGTGACGGAGGTTCCCACTTTTGCAACCGGACCATTGAGGCTTTGCTAAAGAAGTATAACGTTACGCATAAGGTTTCAACACCTTATCATCCTCAAACAAATGGGCAAGCCGAGGTTTCAAATAGGGAGATCAAGCAAATCCTAGAGAAAACCGTGGGGCCTTCAAGGAGAGATTGGAGCTTACGCTTGGACGATGCATTATGGGCATATCGAACGGCCTACAAAACTCCCCTTGGCATGTCACCTTTTCGGCTCATTTATGGGAAGCCATGTCATTTGCCCGTGGAATTAGAACACAAGGCACATTGGGCTGTGAAGACTTTCAACATGGACATAGATGCGGCTGGAGTTCATAGAAAGCTACAATTGAATGAACTCGAGGAGATTAGGCACGAGGCATACGAGAATGCTCAAATTTACAAGGACAAGACGAAGGCTTACCATGACAAGATGCTTCGTACCAAAACATTCTCAAAAGGGCAGCGAGTGTTACTTTTTGATTCTAGACTTCGTTTATTCCCCGGTAAGCTACGTTCTAAGTGGATTGGACCTTTTATTATTACTAATGTTTTTCCTTATGGTGCAGTCCAAATCCAAAGCTTGAAAACCGGCCAAGAATTCAAGGTGAATGGGCATCGTTTGAAGCCCTACTATGACTTGTTCGAGGAGCATGTGGTGGAGGAGACAACTCTCCATGCCGTGGGCTCTAAGGATGCTTGAAAGATGGAGTTCTTCGTCTGGCTGCAAGACGTTAAAGCAAGCGCTTCTTGGGAGGCAACCCATGCATTTAAAGAGCTTTTGGACAATCCCAGCATTATAACCAGGTGTTTATGTTCCTAAACTCTATTCTTTGTTAATTTTACTTTACAATGCATCTTTATTTGCTGTTTGTTTGCTTGTTTTTGTGTGAGTTTTCGTTTGAAACATTGAGGACAATGTTTGATTTAAGTGTGGGGGGTAAACAAGCTGTTTTTGCATGAATTTCGTGGGTTTTATTCACCTATCACTTACAATGTTGTTTTTCACTGTTTTTATGTGTTTTTAGTGTGTTTTGAAGCATTTTAATATGTTTTGTTTTAAAAATCCGAAAATTTCATAAAAATTTGAAAAATTGTTTTGAAAAAAACCAAAAAGATTTGTTTTTGTGTGTTTGTTTGCGTCTTAGGGTACCTTCCAACCCAATGATGAGGATTCGGTTTTTAATAGCATGACGGTTAAGGAAAGTTATAAACATGGATGGAAGTTTGATATACCTTTGGTTTATGCTTGGTTGTCGTTGTTGTTTATGAATTCACATTTGATTACAAAAAAAAGAAAAATCAGCTTTTGTAACATGCTTGAAGGAAGGAATCCAAATTAACGCTACAACCCTGTGAGACTTGAGCCTAAACGTTCTTTGGAGAGTTAAAAATCTGTGCATTCATTGTTTTCTAAAGTCGTTGCATGATCTCATTATTCTTTTCTTGGTTACTACTTAGAAGGCGTTTCATCATTTAGTTCCAAATACTAGAACTCATATCAGTTTCATTCAAAGCATGGTATTGAGTGCATAACACATAAACAAGATGAAGTTGTGTAGTGAACCAAGAGCCAAAAAGCCATCCCCCGTGCATTGTGTTTAGGTTTTAACCCCGTTGAGCCTTGTTTAGCCTATTTTCTTTGTTAACCCACATCATCCTCACCTAGCCTAGATTAGGACTATCCATACCCTTGTTCTTGAAGCATAGTAAGCATGACTTTAGAGGGAATTCCTTTTGAGTAATTGTATGCAGAAAACAAGTGTGGGGGAAGGAATTTTTAGTGTATTTGAGTACAAAAAGAAAAGAAAAATTCGTATGAAAAGAAAAAAAAAAAGAAAAGTCGTGAAAAGAATGAAAAAGAGTGAAAAATATGTGAAAAAAGAGTTCTAAAGTGTTGATTGTTGAAAAAAGGGTCCAAAAAGTTGAATTAGGCCCTAAGTGTTGCATGAATCTTCCCTTGAGTTCAAAAGTTGATTTCTGCATTCTAAAATGAATTCGAAGTGTCAATTTCATTATTTTGCTTACTATTGCTTAAAGAACGTTTGTTTATCCTTATCTCTCTTTGTTAGCCAATAACCCTTAAGCCCCGTTACAACCCTTGACTTCAATCTTGAGTGTTGTGTGTTTCAATTTGTGGAGTTTGGAATTGGTATGAGCATATGGTGTCACTGGTTCTCGCGTCTAAGTAGTAGCATTCCATTCATGAGATCATATTTAAACATGCTTAATGATAAGCTCATATTTATATATATTTTACATCAAATTCACTTGTCTTTTCTTAGTTAGTTCCTTATATTTTTGAGCTATTTACTTTGTTTTTGTGTTTTGTAGGATTTTTCAAGCAAATAAAATAAAAATAGCATATGTGGAATTTTAAGTAACAAATTCGTCAAAACTGTCTGTGCAGGTCAGCTGACTTTGGAAGCAATTTGCGGACAGCTCAGAATGAATTATGGAATGAGCCTTATATGCTTGGAAAGCTACGAATGTCTATTTTCTGGAGCATTTCGCGGATTGTTAATATCATTTTTCTAGAAGAAGTTATGGCCATTTTAACACTGAAAGGTTGAAAAGAAGAAAAGCAGCAAGCATGTGGAGTGCAGCAGAAAAGCTGTGCAGAACGTGGAGAAAAGCTGTGCAAAACGTGGAGAGTGAGCTGTGCAGATGTGGAGAGTCAGCTGTGCAGAAGGTGGGTAGAAGAATAATAGAAAGTGGTGTGGAAAGGTGTGTGTTGGAGGTGGAAAGAAAATCTGCACATGGCAGTGCAGCAAATAAGAGGAGAGACAATGATTCATTCAGCCATCCTACACCACCCCACACATTCTTGCCGCAACCATCCATTCCATAATCCATCATTTCATTCAATTCATTCAGCCATTCCATACAATCCATCTTGGACACCATTCAGCCCATTCATTCACCCAATATCACATACAGCCGCACCTCACCAAGAAAAATCACTCACCATCCAAACAACTCTGGCAGCAACCATTCACCACCAAAACCAGCCATCCTACACCACTTCCCACTCTTGCCGCAGCCTTCCCCAACCCCTAACCATCTCTCCCACTCGAAAACCATCCAAACAACCCAGAAAACCCCAAAGTTCTCTTAGTGCCGCAGCAAAGAAAGGAGGAGACGACCCTTGGATGCAAAGACTTGGTTGTTGGAGCGTTCTAGGTGTAGTTCGTTTTATGTTTCTGTTTACTTTCTTCTCTCTTTGTTTTGTTGCAGCCATGAGTGGCTAAACCCCTAATTGGCTAGGGGGAAGTTTGTAGCCATGAACATGCTTGTGAATTAAATCGATTGCTTTCAGTTGTGATTTGATGAATCGTGAATGCAATTCAATTAACTATTTGATTGATAACTTATTTGTGTTTGTTGATTAAGGATGCATACTTAGTTTTCATGCACAGATTTGATGCTAGAATATGAATGAGTTTCACCTAATCGTTACAAGTTTATATTCACATGTAGTGGAGGTTGCTTATAAACAATCGCGTTAATTGAATTCTTGACAAACGTATCATGCATTCATAGTTACGAATGTCTCGCCAACACTTATGATTTTCATGGAACTTAATGATTTCTAATTGTATCTCTATTATGCATTCATGTAGAGGACTTTTGGAGAATAATTTGGATTGTCGCATGCATTCATCCAATTCAATGATTCAAGGAAAATCTGAGGGTTAATTTGTGCATCACGGTTAACTTGGGGTGTTGGGCTTCATAATTCATTGGAAAGCAATTGGAAATCGATTTATGTGCAAGTGTGTCATGTGTGAAAAACGGACCTCTAGCTAATCCATAACCCATTTGAGTCCCAAAACGTTTAAGTTGTTTTACTTCAAATCTGCCAGTTTTACATTCTTGTTTGTTTTAGTTCTAAATTCGTCCAAATCAAAACCCCCCATTTACTTTCTTGTTCTAAAGTATCCTAAACTTGTTTTGTTGATGTTTTGAGTGGTTTTGGGTCAAACCAAAACCATATTTTCGTCCAAAGTTCATTTTAGGTCAGAAACTGCCTAAGTAGTGTTTTTAGGCAGTTTTGAGTCTTTTGCACTTCTTTTGAGTCTTGTGAGTCTTTCCTTACGTTTTTAATTTTGTTTTTATGTTTTAGAGTCAGTTTAGAGGTTTTAGCAAGCCCTCCTAATCCCCGGTCCAGAACGATCCCTACTTGCATCTATACTACAATCTACAACAAGAGGGTTTAATTTGAGTGTCAAGCTAATTGTCGCATCACTTAATAACTCCAGAAAATGCTTTCTTTCAAACATATGTGAGTGTTCGTTTACATTTTTACATCAATCTTCTCACATATAACTAGTGTAGGGTGTGTAGTCAGAAATTCTGTGTAAAAAAAGAGAGTATCTTGTAAGGAATTGGGTGAATTCTCTAAGGCATGTTACTACATTCAAATCATTGTTTTAATTGATTAAATGCGATCTAGTAAGTGATGACTGTGATTAAGTATGTGCTCGAGCGTAAGGATGACTAAAATCTATGTGAATGATGATCTTTTGCATGTCATGTACGTTGGAAATCCCTAAGGAAAATGTTGGAAGGTTTAGATTGTGCTTTGTTTACGTTGTTTTGTTTTGTTTATTTCATTTTGCTCGAGGACTAGCAAAAGCTAAGTGTGGGGGAATTTGACATGAGCATATTTATGCGATTTAGTGAGCTTGTTCTCGTACATTTATGTTGTTTATTCGTACTTAATTTAGTATTTTAAGCTATTTTCGTATGTTTGTAGGTCCCAAGGGGTAAGGTATCAAGAAAGTGCATTTTGGAGCCTTTTGGAGCATTTTTGGGCATGTTTTGGATACCATATGCTTGGAGCAATGTTGATGGACGAAATTGAAGACCAAGGCATGCTAGGAATCAGCTATGAGAAGAGGAAAAATAAATTCAAGTCAAAGAAGGAGAAGGAATCCAAGAAGAAGAAGGGTTGACTAAGTCAAAGTTTCCTTACTTTGACCTTTGACTTTGTCAATCCTATTTGATCAAGGCTTTAACTACAAAGAGGGAATCCTAGACAATTTGGGACTCCTAATTCCTTGCTCAACAAGGCTGCCACATTTCCCTTTTCATTTATACATCCTTGCCGTGCAAGAAAAGACCTTTCCTTGCCCTTTAAAGTTGCTGCCGCAAGTCCTATGTCCTCCCTCCTTTCTTGCCGCTCAAGCTTCACTTTCCCTTTCAGTTTTGGACTTTAAAACAGCAAGTAAAACCCTTTCCCTTGCCTTGAAGGACTTTTCCATTTATTCCCAACCCTTGCCGCATTTGAACTTCACATTGCCTTAATTTCTGCACATGCCGCATATCCTTACCCTTTCCCCTTAGGTTTTGACTTTAAATCCTATTTCCCTTAAGGTTTTGGTTTAGTTTTTGTTACCTAAATAAATCCCAGCTGTGCCTAAGCCTTTCCTCTATAAATACTACCTATTGCCGCACCAAACTCAATCATTCACTCAACAATTCAATCCTTCACACACTTTCAGCCCAAAATCTCTCTTTGCCGCAGCCTTTCACTCCTAAAAACTCACATCCCTTCATCCAAACACATCCATACCCATCTTAGACTCTTTGTGCCGCAGCAAGGTGGAGAGGAAGGAGCCTTGGACGTTTCAAGCATGCAAATTGGAGCATTCTAGGTGTACTTCGTTCTTAATTTCTATGTTTACTTCATTATTCTTTAATCTTGTTGTGACTATGAGTGGCTAAGCCCCCTACTTAGCTAGGGGGGAATTCAAAGCCATGAACATGCTTGAGATATGAATTGATTTCTTCCAATTGCGACGTGATGAATCGTGAATGCAATTCAATTAACTGTTTTATTCATAACTTGTTCTTGTATGTTGATTAAGGATGCATACTTAGTTTTCATGCAGGAATTTGATGCTAGAATGTAAGGGAGTTTCACCTAATCGTTATGAACTTACATTCACAAGTAGTGAAGGTTGCTTGTCACAATCGCGTTAATTGAGTTCCTGGCAAACGTATCATGCATCATAGTTACGAATGCCTTGTCAACACTTATGATTTTCATGGAACTTAATGATCTCTAATTGTATCTCTTCTATGCATCATGTAGGGAACCGTTGGAGAATAATTTGGGTTGTCGTATGCATCATCCAATTCAATGACATAAGGAAAATCTGAGGGTTAATTAGTGCATCACGGTTAATCTGGGGTGTTGAGGTTCATGGTTCATTGAAAAGCAATTGGAAATCGATTCGTATACAAGTGTGTCATGTGTGGAGAAGGACCCTCTAGCTAGCCCATCAACCATCAAAGTTTTCAAAATCGTTTTCAAACTTGTTTACTTTACAAAGTCTTTGTTTTACTTTCAAATTCGTCCAACTCAAAACCCCCCATTTACTTACTTGTTTTTAAGTGTCTAAAACCTGTTTTCTTTGTGTTTTCAAGAGTTTTGAGTCAACCTAAACTTAATTTTCGTCCAAAATCTTTCTTAGTATTTTAAACCTGTCCATAAAGTGTTTTTAAGCCGTTTAAAGTGTTTTTAACTTATTTTGAGTCTTGTAAACCTTTCCAAACGTTTTTAACTTTGTTTTTGTGTCGATTAGCAATCCCTCCTAATCCCCGGTCCAGAACGATCCCTACTTGCATACTTACTACAATTGACAACAAGAGGGTTTAATTTGAGTGCTTAACTTTTATCACATCACCTTGAAATCCAATAGAATTGTCAGATTCCCATCCTCCATTCTCAATCAACTGTGGGCATGTCTCGGATTGGTGACCTTGGATGGAGCACACGCCACAAACTTGATTTTCTTGTGGTTTTGATCCAAGTACAACCTGAGACACAAGAGCGGTAAGATTAGCTATTTGTGATTGCATTTCAGAAATTGTACTTACCTCATTCACACTGTGTGGCCGTGAGCTCCCCCTCTGTCCAACACCTTCATATTATTGTGCGTTGAGTGCTCGGTTTGCAATGAGAGTCTTGGCAGCCACCGGAGTTTTGTCAACCAACGCACCACCCGCTGAGGCATCTAGCATTTGGCGTTCAAGGGGAAGGAGTCCTTCGTAGAAGTATTGAATGAGCAGCTCCTCCTTCATTTGGTGCTGTGGACATGAAGCTACAAGAGTTTTAAAACGTTCATAATAAGCTGGAAATGATTCACCTTCATTTTGTTCGATGCCACTAATCCGTTTCCTCAAGAGAATGACTCTTGAAGTAGGGAAAAACTTCTCCAAGAATGCTCGTTTCATACTTTCCCAAGATGTAACCGTCCCAGGCGCTAGTTCATACAACCAATCTTTAGCCTTTTCCAAGAGAGAAAAGGGAAAAGCCTTCATCTTCAAAATGCTGCCATCAACGTTCACCGGGGTCATGCTCGAGCAAACAACTTCAAACTCCTTGAGATGTTTGTTTGGATCCTCCATGGACAGCCCATGGTACTTCGGGATGTGATGCAACAAGCTTGATTTCAACTCAAACTCTTCGGTCTTCCCTTGAGCTGCCGTGGGGTATTGGATGCATAGGGGCATGGCATTGTCCACACCCGAGGCGGAAAGCTCTTTGATGGTTCGATTATCTGCCGCCATGATTAGTACCTGAAAACAAGAAACAAAACAAAATCAGAAACAAAAAAAAACGAAAATAAACAAAAAGAAACAATGGGGGATTAGCAAAGTTGCTAATCCCTGGCAACGGCGCCAAAATTTGATGTGAATATTAGTTAAGCACACAAATTAAACCCTCTTTTTATCGATTGTAGTATTTAATGCAAGTAGGGATCGTTCTAGGCCGGGGATTAGGAGGGCTTGCTAATCTAACACAAACTGACTCAAATAGACAAAAACAACTTAAAAACGTTCAAATAGACTTTAGGGACTCAAAACAGGTTCACAAGACTCAAAACAAGCTAAAAATACTCAAAACTGCTTAAAAACACCAATTGGACAGATTCTAGACACTAGACTTAACTTTGGACGAAAATTGAATTAAACTTGACTCAAAACACACAAAAACATAAACTAAGACAGATTTTAACGAATTAGACTCAAACAAGTGAAGGGGGATTGATTTTAAGGTGAATTTAGACTAAAACAAGCAGAAACACTAAACTAGACAGATTTGCACGAATTAGGGTTTTTGGGATGGATGGTGACTTAGCTAGAGGTTTCTTTATCCACACATGAATTATATGCATATGAATCAACTTCCAGTTACGTTTTCATTGAATTAAGAATGACAATGCCCCAGATTAACCGTGTCAATCACTAATTAACCCTCAGATTCTCCTAATTTCATTGAATTGGACGGACAACGCATCTACAACCAAATTATTCTCATCAATTTCCCTACATGACATCATAATAGAGACACAATCAGAGATCATTAAGTTCATTGAGAATCATAAGCATTGACGAGGCATTCATAACTATGACATCATGTTACTCACACCAAGAATTGAACTTAACACGATTGATCCAGCAACCTTTACTACTTGTGAACATAAGTTTGTAACGATTATGTGAAACTCACTTATATCCTAGCATCAAATTCATGCATGCAAATTAAGTGTCGACCCTTAACCAACAAACACAAATAAGTTCTAATTCAAACAGTTAAGCCAATTGTATTCATAACTCAAGAATCTGTAACTGAAACTTATTAACTCATAACACAAATAAAGTCATGGTTTCAAAGTAGCCTCTAGCTAAAAACAAGTTTAGCCTCTCATAATTACAGCAAGAACAAGAGAAATTAAATTAAACATCATAAACATAAGGTAGAAAACACCTAGAACGCCCAGAAATCAGATTGGGTGCAGGCACGCTCCAAGGCTGTTTCTCC
This sequence comes from Cotoneaster glaucophyllus, assembly GCA_036320875.1. Classification (NCBI taxonomy): domain Eukaryota; kingdom Viridiplantae; phylum Streptophyta; class Magnoliopsida; order Rosales; family Rosaceae; genus Cotoneaster; species Cotoneaster glaucophyllus. The sequence goes on along the minus strand of JAVVNS010000023.1, from coordinate 409,334 downwards.
TCTCCTTCCTCCTTGCTATGGTGCGGCACAAGTGGCTAGGGGTGTGTATGGAGGTGTGAAGGTGGTGTGGATAGGTGGTAGGTGCGGCAAGGGGTGTGGAAGATGGATGGATTGGCCGAAATATGAAGGGCTGCTGGAGGATGTGAATGGGAGTGATTTGTGAAAGTGAATGGTGAATATTTTGTGCAGCAGAGATGTATATATATAGGGAGGAGTAGGGCACGGCTGGAGGAGGTTTTAAAGGTAGTTTAGGAGTAGGAAATCTCAAGGAATTAGGGATAAGGGTGCGGCACAATCAGATTGGCCTTCTAGAATGAGGTCTAGGCGCCAGAAATATAGGGAATGTCCAGCACATGCTCTAATTCAGATTAGCACGTTTTTAGGCTTCTAGAACCCCCAAATTTAGGTGATAAGATCAGATATGAACCCCCTTATTTCGCTAAAAATATGGAAAGATAAGATAAGGCAAGGATAAGATAAGATAAGGTGATAAGGTTAGAGATAATGTTCCTTTTTTCTTGCTTTTATCTTATCTTTCTGAACTTGGAATTTAATTCTTCACCTTTCTTGGCTGATTCCAAGCCTTCCTTTCTTCAAATTCGTCCATCCTCAAGCCTCCATGTTTGCACTATCCAATCTTGGCCCAAAAATGCTCTAGAATGCTCCAAATTGCTTCTTTTTGCCACTTTGACACTTAGGACCTGAAATTGGACAAAAATAACTTTAAACACTATAATTAACATAGTTTAGCTAACTAAATGCAAGAAAACAAGCTAACTAAGTCGCATAAATATGCTCCTATCAGAACTTAAGCAAATAAACACTTATACTACGCTAGTAGGACATTAATAATGAGTTCTCGAAAGATCAAAAGTACACTATTTTTGTATTTGGAGCGTATTTGCACGGTTTTATGCGTGTGGATAAAACGAGTGTGCCTTTGACGCGCTTTGGAACTTAAGCAAATAAACACTTATACTACGCTAGTAGGACATTAATAATAAGTTCTCAAAAGATGAAAAACTTATTTGGTGTCAAAAGTACACTATTTTTGTATTTGGTGTGTATTTGCACGGTTTTATGCATGTGGGATAAAACGAGCGTGCCTTTGACGTGCTTTGGAACTTAAGCAAATAAACACATATAATACGCTAATAAGGCATTAATAACGAGTTCTCGAACGATAAAATACTTATTTGGTGTCAAAAGTACACTATTTTGGTATTTAGAATGTATTTGCACGGTTTTATGCGTGTGGGATAAAACGAGTGTGCCTTTGACGCACTTTGGAACTTAAGCAAATAAACACAAATAATACGCTAATAAGGCATTAATAACGAGTTCTCGAACGATAAAATGCTTATTTGTTGTCAAAAGTACACTACTTTTGTATTTAGAGTGTATTTGCACTGTTTTATGCATGTGGGGATAAAACGAGAATGCCTTTGAAGAGCTTTGGAACTTAAGCAAATAAGCACTTATACTACGCTAGTAGGACATTAATAATGAGTTCTCGAAAGATCAAAAGTACACTATTTTTGTAGTTGGAGTGTATTGGCACGGTTTTATGCGTGTGGGATAAAACGAGTGTGCCTTTGACGCACTTTGGAACTTAAGCAAATAAACACATATAATACGCTAATAAGGCATTAATAACGAGTTCTCGAACGATAAAATGCTTATTTGTTGTCAAAAGTACACTATTTTTGTATTTAGAGTGTATTTGCACGGTTTTATGCGTGTGGGATAAAACGAGTGTGCCTTTGACGCACTTTGGAAGTTAAGCAAATAAACACATAAAATACGCTAATAAGGCATTAATAACGAGTTCTCGAACGATAAAATGCTTATTTGGTGTTAAAAGTACACTATTTTTGTATTTGGTGTGCATTTGCACTGTTTTAAGCATTTTTTGGATAAAACGTGTGTGCCTTTGACGTGCTTTGGAACTTAAGCAAATAAACACATATAGTACGCTAATAAGGCATTAATAATAAGTTCTTGAAAGAGGAAAAGCTTATTTGGCGTCAAAAGTACACTATTTTTGTATTTGGTGTGTATTTGCACTGTTTTAAACATTTGTTGGATAAAACGTGTGTGCCTTTGACTTGCTTTGGAACTTAAGCAAATAAACATATATAGTACGCTAATAAGGCATTAATAATAAGTTCTCAAACGATAAAATGCTTATTTGGGGTCAAAAGTACACTATTTTTGTATTTGGAGTGTATTTGCACGGTTTTATGCATGTGGGATAAAACGAGTGTGACTTTGACGCGCTTTGGAACTTAAGCAAATAAACACATATAATACGCTAATAAGGCATTAATAATGAGTTTTCAGACGATAAAATGCTTATTTGGTGTCAAAAGTAAACTATTTTTGTATTTGGTGTGTATTTGCACGGTTTTATGCATGTGGGATAAAACGAGCGTGCCTTTGACGTGCTTTGGAACTTAAGCAAATAAACACATAGAATACGCTAATAAGGCATTAATAATGAGTTTTCAGACGATAAAATGCTTATTTGGTGTCAAAAGTACACTATTTTTGTATTTGGAGTGTATTTGCACTGTTTTATGCATGTGGGGATAAAACGAGAATGCCTTTGAAGAGCTTTGGAACTTAAGCAAATAAACACTTATACTACGCTAGTAGGACATTAATAATGAGTTCTCGAAAGATCAAAAGTACACTATTTTTGTATTTGGAGTGTATTGGCACTGTTTTATGCGTGTGGGATAAAACGAGTGTGCCTTTGACGCACTTTGGAACTTCAGCAAATAAACATATATAATACGCTAGTAAGGCATTAATAACGAGTTCTCGAACGATAAAATGCTTATTTGGTGTCAAAAGTACACTATTTTTTTATTTGGAGTGTATTTGCACGGTTTTATGCATGTGGGATAAAACGAGCGTGAGTTTGACGCGCTTTGGTACTTAAGCAAATAAAGACTTATACTACGCTAGTAGGACATTAATAACAAGTTCTCGAAAGATGAAAAACTTATTTGGTGTCAAAAGTACACTATTTTTGTATTTGGTGTGTATTTGCACGGTTTTATGCATGTGGGATAAAACGAGCGTGCCTTTGACGTGCTTTGGAACTTAAGCAAATAAACACATATAATACGCTAATAAGGCATTAATAATGAGTTTTCAGACGATAAAATGCTTATTTGGTGTCAAAAGTACACTATTTTTGTATTTGGAGTGTATTTGCACTGTTTTATGCATGTGGGGATAAAACGAGAATGCCTTTGAAGAGCTTTGGAACTTAAGCAAATAAACACTTATACTACGCTAGTAGGACATTAATAATAAGTTCTCAAAAGATGAAAAACTTATTTGGTGTCAAAAGTACACTATTTTTGTATTTGGTGTGTATTTGCACGGTCTTATGCATGTGGGATAAAACGAGCGTGCCTTTGACGTGCTTTGGAACTTAAGCAAATAAACACATCTAATACTCTAATAAGGCATTAATAACGAGTTCTCGAACGATAAAATGCTTATTTGGTGTCAAAAGTACACTATTTTGGTATTTAGAGTGTATTTGCACGGTTTTATGCGTGTGGGATAAAACGAGTGTGCCTTTGACGCACTTTGGTTAAGCAAATAAACACATATAATACGCTAATAAGGCATTAATAATGAGTTTTCAGACGATAAAATGCTTATTTGGTGTCAAAAGTACACTATTTTTGTATTTGGAGTGTATTTGCACTGTTTTATGCATGTGGGGATAAAACGAGAATGCCTTTGAAGAGCTTCGGAACTTAAGCAAATAAACACTTATACTACACTAGTAGGACATTAATAATGAGTTCTCGAAAGATCAAAAGTACACTATTTTTGTATTTGGAGTGTATTGGCACGGTTTTATGCGTGTGGGATAAAACGAGTGTGCCTTTGACGCACTTTGGAACTTAAGCAAATAAACACATATAATACGCTAGTAAGGCATTAATAACGAGTTCTCGAACGATAAAATGCTTATTTGGTGTCAAAAGTACACTATTTTTGTATTTAGAGTGTATTTGCACGTTTTTATGCGTGTGGGATAAAACGAGTGTGCCTTTGACGCACTTTGGAACTTAAGCAAATAAACACATAATACGCTAATAAGGTATTAATAAGGAGTTCTCAAATGATAAAATGCTTATTTGGTGTCAAAAGTACACTATTTTTGTATTTGGTGTGTATTTGCACTGTTTTAAGCATTTGTTGGATAAAACGTGTGTGCCTTTTGATGTGAAAATTACTTGACACACAAATTAAACCCTTTTTTTGACAATTGTAGTATATGATGCAAGTAGGGATCGTTCTAGACCGGGGATTAACTAGGGATGCTAATCAACACAATTTAGACTTAAAAACACAAAAACAAACTTGAAAACATTTAAATAGACTCAAGGGACTCAAAACAGGTTTAAAAGACTCAAAACAACTTAAAACAACCAAAAAGACTCAGTTTTAGACCCAAGAAGTGATTTTGACGAAAATAAGGTAAAACTTGACTCAAAAGACTAAAGAAAACAGGTTTTGACTCAAATAACAAGATTAGATGAAAAGGGGAATGTTTTGGACGAATTTAAACTTTAAAACAGAAACTTTGTTTAAAACACTTAAGAAAAACGATTTTGATGAATTGAATGGATGATGAGTTTAGTTGGAGGATCCTTCTCCACACATGATATATGCACATGAACCAATTTCCAATTATTATTCCTTTAGACTATGAATGACAACACTCCAAGTTAACCATGTAAGCATAAATTAACCATCAGATTTTCCTTTTCTCATTGAATTGAATGAAACATGCATTACAACCAAATTATCCTTATCAAGTCCCTAACTATGATTGCATGATAGAAAACATATCAAAGGTCATTACGTTCTTTGAAAATCATAAGTGTTGACAAGGCAATTATAACTATGAATGCATGAAACTCTTGCCTAGGACTTACTTAACATGATTGTGACTAGCAACCTTTACTACTTGTGAATATAAGTTCATAACGATTATGTGAAATTCCCTTATACTCTAGCTTCAAGTTAATGCATGCAAATTAAGTGTCGACTCCCAATTAACACACAAAAACAAGTTTTAATAACTCAGTTAAGCAAATCACATTCAAGTCTTAAGAAACAATAATTGGATGTAATCAATTCATATATAGCATATAATCATGGCTTCAAATTCACCCCCAACTAATAAGAAATTTAGCCTCTCATGTTTGCAATTACACAATAATAACTTGAATAAAACATTGAGATAAAAGAAAGACAACACCTAGAACAATGGGCAGCCACGGCACTAAGTCCTTCCTTCCTCCTTGCAATTGCGGCACAAGAGCTTTGGATGGGTGTATGAATGTGTATCTAAGGGAATGTGTCGAATGAGAGGTGAGTTGTGGTGAGGGGTGGTGTTTTGAATGAGGGGTGCGGCAGATATATATAGGGCTGATTTCTAGCACTACTTTGCAAAGGAAAGGGATTTGTTTGATGCAAATTATGGTGGGAAAAGGATTGTCCAACCAAAACCCAAGTGGAATAGTTTAAAATAATCAGAAACCAAAGGGAATTAGGATAGAAAGGTGCGGCAGATAGGGCTTCTAGAAAGGTTCTAGGCGCCTGAAATGTAGGGTTCTAGAATAGGGGGTGCAGCATAAGTCTAGGAGAGGATTAGGTTTCTAGAAACAGGTTCTAGATGTCTAAATACAATTAGGATTTGGATAAGGTGAGGATAAGATAAGGTTGTTTGGATAAGATAAGATAAGGATATGGATAATTCTTCTAGATAATGTTCCTTATTTCTTGCTCTTCTCTTATCTTCTAGAACTTGAACTTGTTTCTTCCTTCTTCCTAGCTGATTCCTTGTCTTTAAATCTCTAAATTCGTCCATCCTTCTTGCTTGGCTCATAAGCTATCCATCCTTGGCCCAAAATAGCTCCAAAACACTCCAAATTGGCTCTTTTTGCATACTTTGTCATTAGGCCCTGAAATTGCACGAAAATGGCTTAAAACTCGATAATTAACATAATTAAGCTAAGTAAATGCAAGAAAACAAGCTAACTAAGTCGCATAAATATGCTCCTATCACCTTTGACGTGCTTTGGAACTTAAGCAAATAAACACATATAGTACGCTAATAAGGCATTAATAATAAGTTCTCAAATGATAAAATGCTTATTTGGGGTCAAAAGTACACTATTTTTGTAGTTGGAGTGTATTTGCACGGTTTTATGCATGTGGGATAAAACGTGTGCGCCTTTGACGTGCTTTGGAACTTAAGCAAATAAACACATATAATACGCTAATAAGGCATTAATAATGAGTTTTCAGACGATAAAATGCTTATTTGGTGTCAAAAGTACACTATTTTTGTATTTGGAGTGTATTTGCACTGTTTTATGCATGTGGGGATAAAACGAGAATGCCTTTGAAGAGCTTTGGAACTTAAGCAAATAAACACTTATACTACGCTAGTAGGACATTAATAATGAGTTCTCGAAAGATCAAAAGTACACTATTTTTGTATTTGGAGTGTATTGGCACGGTTTTATGCGTGTGGGATAAAACGAGTGTGCCTTTGACGCACTTTGGAACTTAAGCAAATAAACACATATAATACTCTAATTAAGGCATTAATAACGAGTTCTCGAACGATAAAATGCTTATTTGGTGTCAAAAGTACACTATTTTTGTATTTAGAGTGTATTTGCACGGTTTTATGCGTGTGGGATAAAACGAGTGTGCCTTTGACGCACTTAGGAACTTAAGCAAATAAACACATATAATACGCTAATAAGGCATTAATAACGAGTTCTCGAACGATAAAATGCTTATTTGGTGTCAAAAGTACACTATTTTTGTATTTGGTGTGTATTTGCACTGTTTTAAGCATTTGTTGGATAAAATGTGTGTGCCTTTGACGTGTGATGTGATAAAAGTTAAGCACTCAAATTAAACCCTCTTGTTGTCAATTGTAGTAAGTATGCAAGTAGGGATCGTTCTGGACCGGGGATTAGGAGGGATTGCTAATCGACTTTAAAAACACAAAAACAAAGTTAAAAACGTTTGGAAAGGTTTACAAGACTCAAAACAAGTTAAAAACACTTAAAACGGCTTTAAAACACTTTGTGGACAGGTTTAAAATACTAAGAAAGATTTTGGACTAAAATTAAGTTTAGGTTGACTCAAAACTCTTGAAAACACAAAGAAAACAGGTTTTAGACACTTAAAAACAAGTAAGTAAATGGGGGGTTTTGAGTTGGACGAATTTGAAAATAAAACAAAGACTTTGTAAAGTAAACAAGTTTGAAAACGATTTTGAAAACTTTGATGGTTGATGGGCTAGCTAGAGGGTCCTTCTCCACACATGACACACTTGTACATAAATCGATCTCCAATTGCTTTTCAATGAACCATGAACCTCAACACCCCAGATTAACCGTACGTGCACAAATTAACCCTCAGATTTTCCTTATGTCATTGAATCGGAAGAAGAGCATACAACAACCCAAATTATTCTCCAACGGTCACATGAGTGCATAGAAGAGATACAGTTAGAGATCATTAAGTTCCATGAAAATCATAAGTGTTGACGAGGCATTCGTAACTATGAGAACATGATACGTTTGCCAAGAATCCAATTAACACGATTGTGACAAGCAACCTTCACTACTTGTGAATATAAGTTCGTAACGATTAGGTGAAACTCCCTTATATTCTAGCATCAAATTCCTGCATGAAAACTAAGTATGCATCCTCAATCAACATACAAGAACAAGTTATGAATAAAACAGTTAATTGAATTGCATTCATGATTCATCAAGTTGCAATTGGAAGTAATCAATTCATATCTCAAGCATGTTCATGGCTTCGAATTCCCCCCTAGCTAAGTAGGGGGCTTAGCCACTCATAGTCACAACAAGATTAAAGAATAATGAAGTAAACATTGAAATTAAGAACGAAGTACACCTAGAATGCTCCAATCTGCAAGCTTGAAACGTCCAAGGCTCCTTCCTCTCCACCTTGCTGCGGCACAAAGAGTCTAAGATGGGTATGGATGTGTTTGGATGAAGGGATGTGAGTTTTTGGGAGTGAAAGGCTGCGGCAAAGAGGGATTTTGGGCTGAAAGTGTGTGAATGAGTGAATGGTTGTGTGAATGCTTGAATTGTTGAGTGAATGGATGGTGGAATGGTGTGTTTAGGGTGCAGCAAGGGCCTTGTATTTATAGGGGAAGGTAGAGCACGGTTTGGAATGATTTTAGGCAATGTTTAGGACTCCAAATCCTCCAAGAAAAGGTAAGAAATCAGAATTAAAAGGAGAAAAGGAAAGGTGATGTGCAGCAGGAACAAAAAGAAAAGGGAAAGGTGATTTAGTTGCTGATTTTGGGGAGAAAGGGTAAGTAACTTAATTCCTGATTTGGGGAAAGAAAAAGGGAATGTATCTTGCAGCAAAGAAAGGGGAAAGTGTAAGGAGAGGTGCGGCTAGGTGGAAAAGGGAAAGGGAATGTGATTTCCTTGGCAGATTTGGTGCAATGAGAAAGGTAAGTTGGATGATTGGGTGCGGCAACTTCCTAGGCAGGTATTAGGACTTCTAGAACAAGTAATTAATTGCCCCAACATGTTTTGGACACCCCTTTGTAGCTGGAACATAGGTGAATTAGGATTAGGAAAGTTTAGAGCCAAAAATGGAAACCTTCAAAAATGGAAACCTCCACAAATAGAAACTTGGTTTCCAATTCTGAACTTCATTTGTCTTGAATTCATTTCTTCATCTCTTCATTCAATCCTAGCCTCCTTTGCTCTTCAATTTCGTCCATCCACTTTGCTCCAAGCATAAGCTATCCAAAACATGCCCAAAACTGCTCCAAAAGGCTCCAAAATGCACTTTCTTGCTACTTTAACCCTTTGGACCTACAAACACACGAAAATAGCTTAAAATACTAAATTAACTAATAACAATTAACATAAATGCACGAAAACAAGCTAACTATGTCGCACAAATATGCTTCTATCAACGTGCTTTGGAACTTAAGCAAATAAACACATATAGTACGCTAATAAGGCATTAATAATAAGTTCTCAAACGATAAAATGCTTATTTGGGGTCAAAAGTACACTATTTTTGTAGTTGGAGTGTATTTGCACGGTTTTATGCATGTGGGATAAAACGTGTGCGCCTTTGACGTGCTTTGGAACTTAAGCAAAAAACACTTATACTATGCTAGTAGGACATTAATAATAAGTTCTCGAAAGATGAAAAGCTTATTTGGTGTCAAACGTACACTATTCTTGATAGGAGCATATTTATGCGACTTAGTTAGCTTGTTTTCTTGCATTTAATTAGCTAAACTATGTTAATTATAGTGTTTAAAGTTATTTTCGTCCAATTTCAGGTCCTAAGTGTCAAAGTGACAAAAAGAAGCAATTTGGAGCATTCTAGAGCATTTTTGGGCCAAGATTGGATAGTGCAAACATGGAGGCTTGAGGATGGACGAAATTGAAGATTAGAAGACTTGAAATCAGCCAAGAAAGGTGGAGAATTAAAATCAAGTTCAGAAAGATAAGATAGAAGCAAGAAATAAGGAACATTATCTCTAACCTTATCACCTTATCCTATCTTATCCTTGCCTTATCTTATCTTTCCATACTTTTAGCCAAATAAGGGGATTCTTATCTGATTCTTATCACCAAAAATTGGGGGTTCTAGAAGCCTAAAAACATGCTGAAACCTGAATTTAAACATGTGCTTCACATTCCCTAAAAACATGGCGCCTAGGATTTGTTTCTAGAGGCTTTTCCTTCCAGCCGCACCCTTATCCCTTGTTCTTTGGGATTTCTGATTTCTAGAGGGGTTTTGGAGTCCAAAACCTATGCTAAAACCTCCTCCAGCAGTGCCCTACTCCTCCCTATATATATACATCTCTGCCGCACAAAATATTCACCATTCACATTCACAAATCACTCCCTTTCACATCCTGCCGCAGCCCTTCATATTTCAGCCAATCCATACACCTTCCACACCCCTTGCCGCACCCACCACCCATCCACACCACCTTCATACATCCATACACACCACCAGCCACTTGTGCCGCAGCCTAGCAAGGAGGAAGGAGAGGAGAAACAGCCTTGGAGCGTGCTTGCACCCAATCTGATTGCTGGGCGTTTTTAGGTGTTTTCTACCTTATGTTTATGATGTTTAATTTAATTTCTCTTGTTCTTGCTGTAATTATGAGAGGCTAAACTCGTTTTTAGCTAGAGGCTACTTTGAAACCATGATTTTGTTTGTGTTATGAGTTAATAAGTTTCAGTTACAGATTCTTGAGTTATGAATGCAATTGGCTTAACTGTTTGAATTAGAACTTATTTGTGTTTGTTGATTGAGGGTGCACACTTAATTTGCATGCATAAATTTGATGCTAGGATATAAGTGAGTTTCACATAATCGTTACAAACTTATGTTCAAAAGTAGTAAAGGTTGCTGGATGAATCGTGTTAAGTTCAATTCTTGGTGTGAGTAACATGATGTCATAGTTATGAATGCCTCGTCAATGCTTATGATTCTCAATGAACTTAATGATCTCTGATTGTGTCTCTATTATGATGCCATGTAGGGAAATTGATGAGAATAATTTGGTTGTAGATGCGTTGTCCGTCCAATTCAATGAAATTAGGAGAATCTGAGGGTTAATTAGTGATTGACACGGTTAATCTGGGGCATTGTCATTCGTAATTCAATGAAAACGTAACTGGAAGTTGATTCATATGCATATAATTCATGTGTGGATAAGGAAACCTCTAGCTAGTTCACCATCCATCCCTAAAACCCAAATTCGTCCAAATCTGTCTAGTTTAGTGTTTCTGCTTGTTTTAGTCTAAATTCACCTCAAAATCAATCCCCCTTCACTTGTTTGAGTCTAATTAGTTAAAATCTGTCTTAGTTTATGTTTTTGTGTGTTTTGAGTCAAGTTTAATCAATTTTCGTCCAAAGTTAAGTCTAGTGTCTAGAATCTGACCAATTGGTGTTTTTAAGCAGTTTTGAGTATTTTTAGCTTGTTTTGAGTCTTGTGAACCTGTTTTGAGTCCCTTAAGTCTATTTGAACGTTTTTAAGTTGTTTTTGTCTATTTGAGTCAGTTTGTGTTAGATTAGCAAGCCCTCCTAATCCCCGGCCTAGAACGATCCCTACTTGCATTAAATACTATAATCGATAAAAAGAGGGTTTAATTTGTGTGCTTAACTATAATTCACATCAGAACTTAAGAAAATAAACACTTATACTACGCTAGTAGGACATTAATAATAAGTTCTCGAAAGATGAAAAGCTTATTTGGTGTCAAAAGTACACTATTTTTGTATTTGGTGTGTATTTGCACTGTTTTAAGCATTTGTTGGATAAAACGGGTGTGCCTTTGACGTGCTTTGGAACTTAAACAAATAAACATATATAGTACGCTAATAAGGCATTAATAATAAGTTCTCAAACGATAAAATGCTTATTTGGGGTCAAAAGTACACTATTTTTGTATTTGGAGTGTATTTGCACGGTTTTATGCATGTGGGATAAAACGAGCGTGACTTTGACACGCTTTGGAACTTAAGCAAATAAACACTTATACTACGCTAGTAGGACATTAATAATAAGTTCTCGAAAGATGAAAAGCTTATTTGGTGTCAAAAGTACACTATTTTTGTATTTGGTGTGTATTTGCACTGTTTTAAGCATTTGTTGGATAAAACGTGTGTGCCCTTGACGTGCTTTGGAACTTAAGCAAATAAACATATATAGTACGCTAATAAGGCATTAATAATAAGTTCTCAAACGATAAAATGCTTATTTGGCGTCAAAAGTACACTATTTTTGTAGTTGGAGTGTATTTGCACGGTTTTATGCATGTGGGATAAAACGTGTGTGCCTTTGACGTGCTTTGGAACTTAAGCAAATAAACACTTATACTACGCTAGTAGGACATTAATAATAAGTTCTCGAAAGATGAAAAACTTATTTGGTGTCAAAAGTACACTATTTTTGTATTTGGTGTGTATTTGCACGGTTTTATGCATGTGGGATAAAACGAGCGTGCCTTTGACGTGCTTTGGAACTTAAGCAAATAAACACATATAATACGCTAATAAGGCATTAATAATGAGTTTTCAGACGATAAAATGCTTATTTGGTGTCAAAAGTACACTATTTTTGTATTTGGAGTGTATTTGCACTGTTTTATGCATGTGGGGATAAAACGAGAATGCCTTTGAAGAGCTTTGGAACTTAAGCAAATAAACACTTATACTACGCTAGTAGGACATTAATAATGAGTTCTCGAAAGATCAAAAGTACACTATTTTTGTATTTGGAGTGTATTGGCACGGTTTTATGCGTGTGGGATAAAACGAGTGTGCCTTTGACGCACTTTGGAACTTAAGCAAATAAACACATATAATACGCTAATAAGGCATTAATAACGAGTTCTCGAACGATAAAATGATTATTTGGTGTCAAAAGTACACTATTTTTGTATTTGGTGTGTATTTGCACTGTTTTAAGCATTTGTTGGATAAAACGCGTGTGCCTTTGACGTGCTTTGGAACTTAAGCAAATAAACACATATAGTACGCTAATAAGGCATTAATAATAAGTTCTCAAACGATAAAATGCTTATTTGGGGTCAAAACTACACTATTTTTGTAGTTGGAGTGTATTTGCACGGTTTTATGCATGTGGGATAAAACGTGTGTGCCTTTGACGTGCTTTGGAACTTAAGAAAATAAACACTTATACTACGCTAGTAGGACATTAATAATAAGTTCTCGAAAGATGAAAAGCTTATTTGGTGTCAAAAGTACACTATTTTTGTATTTGGTGTGTATTTGCACTGTTTTAAGCGTTTGTTGGATAAAAGGTGTGTGCCTTTGACGTGCTTTGGAACTTAAGCAAATAAACACATATAGTACGCTAATAAGGCATTAATAATAAGTTCTCAAACGATAAAATGCTTATTTGGGGTCAAAAGTACACTATTTTTGTATTTGGAGTGTATTTGCACGGTTTTATGCATGTGGGATAAAACGTGTGTGCCTTTGACGTGCTTTGGAACTTAAGAAAATAAACACTTATACTACGCTAGTAGGACATTAATAATAAGTTCTCGAAAGATGAAAAGCTTATTTGGTGTCAAAAGTACACTATTTTTGTATTTGGTGTGTATTTGCACTGTTTTAAGCGTTTGTTGGATAAAAGGTGTGTGCCTTTGACGTGCTTTGGAACTTAAGCAAATAAACACATATAGTACGCTAATAAGGCATTAATAATAAGTTCTCAAACGATAAAATGCTTATTTGGGGTCAAAAGTACACTATTTTTGTATTTGGAGTGTATTTGCACGGTTTTATGCATGTGGGATAAAACGAGCGTGACTTTGACGCGCTTTGGAACTTAAGCAAATAAACACTTATACTACGCTAGTAGGACATTAATAATAAGTTCTCGAAAGATGAAAAGCTTATTTGGTGTCAAAAGTACACTATTTTTGTATTTGGTGTGTATTTGCACGGTTTTATGCATGTGGGATAAAACGAGCGTGCCTTTGACGCGCTTTGGAAATTAAGCAAATAAACACTTATACTATGCTAGTAGGACATTAATAATAAGTTCTCGAAAGATGAAAAGCTTATTTGGTGTCAAAAGTACACTATTTTTGTATTTGGTGTGTATTTGCACTGTTTTAAGCATTTGTTGGCAAGGTTCTAAAAGGCGCTAGGCGCTAGTCGGGCGGTGGGATAGGGCCTAGCGCCTAGGCGGCTAGGCGGAGCCTAGGCGGGCGACTAGGCGGACTAGGCGGATTTAAGTAAATCTATTCTATTTCGTGTAAACAAGTGTCTGTTTATACTTAAAATATACATAATTTCGTCATAAACTAGAAAATAGAATGACATCTATATTATGAAGTATTGGAACATAAAGAAAACATAGGGAGCGAACATATAATGTGTGTTTATTTAAGTATTTAATAAGTCTCTTACAATTTATTGGAAATAATAAAATGCAAAAGGAAAGTTATCTATTTTTTATCTAAGTGAGTTGCAACCTAGGCAGGTGTCTAGGCGGGTCTGGGCAGGCTAGGCGGGTGCTTAGGCGGTCTAGGCGGGCGCCTAGGCGGTCTAGACGGTCTAGACGAGCGCCTTAGCAGGTCTGGGTGGGCTAGGCGGTCTAGGCATTAATCGGGGCGGTGACCAGCCGCCTAGCGCCTAGGCGGGGCCTAGGCGGTGCTAGGCGGGGATTTTTAGAACAGTGTTTGTTGGATAAAACGTGTGTGCCTTTGACGTGCTTTAGAACTTAAGTAAATAAACACATATAGTACGCTAATAAGGCATTAATAATAAGTTCTCAAATGATAAAATGCTTATTTGGGGTCAAAAGTACACTATTTTTGTAGTTGGAGTGTATTTGCACGGTTTTATGCATGTGGGATAAAACGTGTGTGCCTTTGACGTGCTTTGGAACTTAAGAAAATAAACACTTATACTACGCTAGTAGGACATTAATAATAAGTCCTCGAAAGATGAAAAGCTTATTTGGTGTCAAAAGTACACTATTTTTGTATTTGGTGTGTATTTGCACTATTTTAAGCATTTGTTGGATAAAACGTGTGTGCCTTTGACGTGCTTTGGAACTTAAGCAAATAAACATATATAGTACACTAATAAGGCATTAATAATAAGTTCTCAAACGATAAAATGCTTATTTGGGGTCAAAAGTACACTATTTTTGTATTTGGAGTGTATTTGCACGGTTTTATGCATGTGGGATAAAATGAGCGTGACTTTGACGCGCTTTGAAACTTAAGCAAATAAACAGTTATACTACGCTAGTAGGACATTAATAATTAGTTCTCGAAAGATGAAAAGCTTATTTGGTGTCAAAAGTACACTATTTTTGTATTTGGTGTGTATTTGCACGGTTTTATGCATGTGGGATAAAACGAGCGTGCCTTTGACGCGCTTTGGAATTTAAGCAAATAAACACGTATACTACGCTAGTAGGACATTAATAATGAGTTCTCGAAAGATCAAAAGTACACTATTTTTGTATTTGGAGTGTATTGGCACGGTTTTATGCGTGTGGGATAAAACGAGTGTGCCTTTGACGCACTTTGGAACTTAAGCAAAGAAACACATATAATACGCTAATAAGACATTAATAACGAGTTCTCGAACGATAAAATGCTTATTTGGTGTCAAAAGTACACTATTTTTGTATTTAGAGTGTATTTGCACGGTTTTATGCGTGTGGGATAAAACGAGTGTGCCTTTGACGCACTTTGGAACTTAAGCAAATAAACACATATAATACGCTAATAAGGCATTAATAACGAGTTCTCGAACGATAAAATGCTTATTTGGTGTCAAAAGTACACTATTTTTGTATTTGGAGTGTATTTGCACGGTTTTATGCATGTGGGATAAAATGAGCGTGACTTTGACGCGCTTTGAAACTTAAGCAAATAAACAGTTATACTACGCTAGTAGGACATTAATAATTAGTTCTCGAAAGATGAAAAGCTTATTTGGTGTCAAAAGTACACTATTTTTGTATTTGGTGTGTATTTGCACGGTTTTATGCATGTGGGATAAAACGAGCGTGCCTTTGACGCGCTTTGGAATTTAAGCAAATAAACACGTATACTACGCTAGTAGGACATTAATAATGAGTTCTCGAAAGATCAAAAGTACACTATTTTTGTATTTGGAGTGTATTGGCACGGTTTTATGCGTGTGGGATAAAACGAGTGTGCCTTTGACGCACTTTGGAACTTAAGCAAAGAAACACATATAATACGCTAATAAGACATTAATAACGAGTTCTCGAACGATAAAATGCTTATTTGGTGTCAAAAGTACACTATTTTTGTATTTAGAGTGTATTTGCACGGTTTTATGCGTGTGGGATAAAACGAGTGTGCCTTTGACGCACTTTGGAACTTAAGCAAATAAACACATATAATACGCTAATAAGGCATTAATAACGAGTTCTCGAACGATAAAATGCTTATTTGGTGTCAAAAGTACACTATTTTTGTATTTGGTGTGTATTTGCACTGTTTTAAGCATTTGTTGGATAAAACGTGTGTGCCTTTGACGTGCTTTGGAACTTAAGCAAATAAACACATATAGTACGCTAATAAGGCATTAATAATAAGTTCTCAAACGATAAAATGCTTATTTGGGGTCAAAACTACACTATTTTTGTAGTTGGAGTGTATTTGCACGGTTTTATGCATGTGGGATAAAACGTGTGTGCCTTTGACTTGCTTTGGAACTTAAGCAAATAAACACTTATACTACGCTAGTAGGACATTAATAATAAGTTCTCAAAAGATGGAAAGCTTATTTGGTGTCAAAAGTACACTATTTTTGTATTTGGTCTGTATTTGCACTGTTTTAAGCATTTGTTGGATAAAACGTGTGTGCCTTTGACGTGCTTTGGAACTTAAGCAAATAAACATATATAGTACGCTAATAAGGCATTAATAATAAGTTCTCAAATGATAAAATGCTTATTTGGGGTCAAAAGTACACTATTTTTGTATTTGGAGTGTATTTGCACGGTTTTATGCATGTGGGATAAAACGAGCGTGACTTTGACGCGCTTTGGAACTTAAGCAAATAAACACTTATACTACGCTAGTAGGACATTAATAATAAGTTCTCGAAAAATGAAAAGCTTATTTAGTGTCAAAAGTACAGTATTTTTGTATTTGGTGTGTATTTGCACGGTTGATAGGAGCATATTTATGCGACGTAGTATGCTTGTTTTCGTGCATTTACGTTGTTAATTCTTAGTTATTCTAGTATTTTGAGTTAGTTTGGTATGTTGATAGGAGCATATTTATGCGACTTAGTTAGCTTGTTTTCTTGCATTTAGTTAGCTAAACTATGTTAATTATAGTGTTTAAAGTTATTTTCGTCCAATTTCAGGTCCTAAGTGTCAAAGTGACAAAAAGAAGCAATTTGGAGCATTCTAGAGCATTTTTGGGCCAAGATTGGATAGTGCAAACATGGAGGCTTGAGGATGGACGAATTTGAAGAAAGGAAGGCTTGGAATCAGCCAAGAAAGAGGGAGAATTAAATTCAAGTTCAGAAAGATAAGATAAAAGCAAGAAAAAAAGAACATTATCTCTAACCTTATCACCTTATCTTATCTTATCCTTACCTTATCTTATCTTTCCATATTTTTAGCCAAATAAGGGGGTTAATATCTGATTCTTATCTCCTAAAATTACGGATTCTAGAAGCCTAAAAACATGCTAAAACCTGAATTAAAACATGTGCTTCACATTCCCTATATTTCTGGCGCCTAGACCTTGTTCTAGAAGTCCTCACCCTTTGCCGCACCCTTATCCCTAATTCCTTGAGATTTCCTACTCCAAAACTACCTTGGAAACCCTCTCCAGCCGTGCCTTACTTCTTCCCTATAAATACATATGTGTGCCGCACAAATAAGACACCATCTCACAGCACAAATCATTCCCCATACATCCTGCCGCAAGTCCCTACACTTCCTGCCATTCCATACACTTCCATACCCCCTTGCCGCACCCACCACCCATCCACACCACCTTCATACATCCATACACATCACCAGCCACTTGTGCCGCACCAGAGCAAGGAGGAAGGAGAGGAGAAGAAGCCTTGGAGCGTGCTTGCACCCAATCTGAGTTCTGGGCGTTCTAGGTGTTTTCTACCTTATGTTTATGATGTTTAATTTAATTTCTCTTGTTCTTGCTGTAATTATGAGAGGCTAAACTTGTTTTTAGCTAGAGGCTACTTTGAAACCATGATTTTATATGCGTTATGAGTTAATAAGTTTCAGTTACAGATTCTTGAATTATGAATGCAATTGGCTTAACTGTTTGAATTAGAACTTATTTGTGTTTGTTGGTTAAGGGTCGACACTTAATTTGCATGCATGAATTCGATGCTAGGATATAAGTGAGTTTCACATAATCGTTACAAACTTATGTTCAAAAGTAGTAAAGGTTGCTGGATGAATCGTGTTAAGTTCAATTCTTGGTGTGAGTAACATGATGTCATAGTTATGAATGCCTCGTCAATGCTTATGATTCTCAATGAACTTAATGATCTCTGATTGTGTCTCTATTATGATGTCATGTAGGGAAATTGATGAGAATAATTTGGTTGTAGATGCGTTGTCCGTCCAATTCAATGAAATTAGGAGAATCTGAGGGTTAATTAGTGATTGACACGGTTAATTTGGGGCATTGTCATTCTTAATTCAATGAAAACGTAACTGGAAGTTGATTCATATGCATATAATTCATGTGTGGATAAGGAAACCTCTAGCTAAGTCACCATCCATACTAAAAACCCTAATTCGTGCAAATCTGTCTAGTTTATTATTTCTGTTTGTTTTAGCTTAAAATCAATCTAAAACCAATCCCCCTTCACTTGTTTGAGTCTAATTAGTTATAATCTGTCTTAGTTTATGTTTTTGTGTGTTTTTGAGTCAAGTTTAATTAAATTTCGTCCAAGGTTGTGTCTAAAGTCTAGAATCCGTCCAATTGGTGTTTTTAAGCAGTTTTGAGTGTTTTGAGTTTGTTTTGAGTCTTGTGAACCTATTTAGAGTCCCTTGAGTTTATTTGAACGTTTTTAAGTCGTTTTTGTCTATTTGAGTCAGTTTGTGTTAGATTAGCAAGCCCTCCTAATCCCCGGCCTAGAACGATCCCTACTTGCATTAAATACTACAATCGATAAAAAGAGGGTTAATTTGTGTGCTTAAATAATATTCACATCATATGTTTGTAGGTTTAAAGGGCCTATGATGCAATAGGTGCATTTTGGAGCATAATGGAGCTTGGAATGAAGGACATATGTATGGAGCAAAAGGAATGGACGAAATTGAAGACTTGAAGTTGAAGGAGTCCTAAATGAAGAAGGATTCCTAATTGAAATAGGATTCCTAGTTGAAAGATGATTCCTACTCAAATGAGGATTCCTAGAAGAACAAGGATTCCTACTTGGAATAGGAGAGTTAAGCCTAGGGTTTCTACTTTGGTTTGACCTTTCCTAAACCTAAAAGTCTCTAAGTCCAGCACAAAATGAGAACTTCTACACACCCTAGAACCTATGCCGTGCCCTTTCCCTTTCCCAAAACCCTATGCCGTACACATCCTTTCCCTTTCCCTTCTCTAACCTAATTAAATTCTGAGCCTTGTTTCCCCAAAACCCTTTAAATTAAGACCCTAGCCGCACCTAACCATTCATTCCATTCACCATCCAAACATTCCGTCCATCACAGCCATTCCACCACCTCTCTACACCACCATTCAACCCTAACCATCTCTCCCATTCGAAATTCATCCAAACAGCCCAGAAAATCCCAAAACACCTTGTGGCGCAGCAAGAAGAAGGAGAAGGAGAAGACTACTCTTGGATGCAAAGGCTTGAGCGTTGGAGCATTCTAGGTGTAGTTTGTTTTATGTTTATGTTTATGTTCAATTTCTTATTCTCTGATTTTGTTGCAGCCATGAGTGTCTAAATCCCTAGTTAGCTAGGGGGAAGTTTGTAGCCATGAACATGTTTGTGAAATAAATCGATTGCTTTCAATTGTGATTTGATGAGTTTTTGAATGCAATTCAATTAACTATTTGATTGATAACTTATTTGTGTATGTTGATTAAGGATGCATACTTGGTTTTCATGCACATATTTGATGCTAGATTATGAATGAGTTTCACCTAATCGTTACAAGTTCATAGTCACAAGTAGTGGAGGTTGCTTATAAACAATCGCGTTAATTGAATTCTTGACAAACGTATCATGCATTCATAGTTACGAATGTCTCGCCAACACTTATGATTTTCATGGAACTTAATGATTTCTGACTGTATCTCTATTATGCATTCATGTAGAGGACTTTTAGAGAATAATTTGGATTGTCGCATGCATTCATCCAATTCAATGATTCAAGGAAAATCTGAGGATTAATTTGTGCATCACGGTTAATTTGGGGTGTTGGGCTTCATAATTCATTGAAAAGCAATTGGAAATCGATTTATGTGCAAGTGTGTCATGTGTGAAAAACGGACCTCTAGCTAATCCATAACCCATTTGAGTCCCAAAAACGTTCTTAAGTTGTTTTGTTCCAAATCTGCTAATTTTACATTCTGTTTGTTTTAGCTTTAAATTCGTCCAAATCAAAACCCCCCATTTATTTTCTTGTTCTAAAGTGTCTTAAATATGTTTTGTTGATGTTTTGAGTGGTTTTGAGTCAAACCAAAATCATATTTTCGTCCAAAGTTCATTTAAGGTCAGAAACTGCCTAACTAGTGTTTTTAGGCAGTTTTGAGTGTTTTCAGCCCGTTTTGAGTCTTGTGAGTCTTTTCTTACGTTTTTAACTTTGTTTTTATGTTTTAGAGTCAGTTTAGAGGTTTTAGCAAGCCCTCCTAATCCCCGGTCCAGAACGATCCCTACTTGCATCTATACTACAATCTACAACAAGAGGGTTAATTTGAGTGTCAAGCTAATTTTCACATCAAATTTTGGCGCCGTTGCCGGGGATTAGCAACTTTGCTAATCCCTTGGTTTTCTTTCTCGTTTGTTTTCATTTTAGTTTCTGATTTTGTTTTGCTTTGTCTATTTTACTTTTGATATTTGATTTAGTTTTCTTTCATTGATTTCAGGTACTAGAGAGGCAAGGTATGGCACTTGCTAATATTCAAGCTCAAATAGAGAATCTTACTTCTCTTACGTTGCAGTACATCGAAAGGACCCAAATCCAAAATGCTCCTAGTTTTGGTGTGTCCTATGATCAACAAGATTGGAGCAATCATTCAAATTCTATGTGGTGGGAACCTCAACAAGCTCAACACGAAGCATATTGGCAGCCATATGAAGAATTCTATTCAAGTCCTATGCAACCACCACAGCCTCCCCTGCAACAATTTCAATCGACTTCAGGTTCGTCAATGGATTATCATAAAAGTCTTGATGAACTAATCTCTTTGGTGCAGGGTTCACAAAATCAAGCCAATGAGGTTCAACAAGAAGGATATTGGCAGCCATATGAGGAGTTCTATTCAAGACCGATGCAGCCACCACAAATCCAACCAAATTCAGGTTCGTCCATGGATAATGATCAAACTATTCAATTACTAACTTCTTTGGCGCAGGAAGTACAAAATCAAAACCAAAGATTAGAAAATCGAGCCAAGGAGTTGGGCGAATTGAAGAATCAAATGGGAGAGATCGTAGAATTCATAGGGCAAATTCAAGCGCAAAGTGAACTCTCCAGCTCAACGTCCAAACCAAGCCAAGAGGAGGACGAGCAGTTGCTACTTGAAGAAGAGGAGGAAGACAATGCCATGACAAGCTTGGAAGAAGTCTTGCCGCAGCCCTTGAAGGCTCCTCCACCATCCAAATCAGGTAATGTAGTTCCAGATTCAATTCTTTCTGACCCCGTTCCGCCAAATATCCCTATTCCTTGCAGGTTCATGCAATCCAAGGAAGAAGAAGGTGAGGAAGGTATCTTCGAAACCTTTCCAAAGAGTCAAGAGAAAGAAGTGGATAGGGAATGTCTAGAGTTCGTCAAAGAAGGAATTGGAGTGGATAACAAGGGACATGCTTCTGCCCTAAAAATATCCAATCTGGCCGAATATACAATTCCTAGAACTTTTGAAGTGGTGTTTGTTCTTGAATTCTTGCCGGGGCACACAGGTAAGCCACCTCCCCGAATTTCAATTTCGGTTTATACTAACATGTTGTTAATGCTTTAGGCACCTACTCTGGCATTTACCCCGTTACCGGATCATGTCAAGTATCACCTTCCATTCAAAGATAAATTCCATGCCGTACGACTTAGGGGAGTTTGAATGGAAGCATCGTCCGGCTGCACGACGTTAAAGCAAGCGCTTCGTGGGAGGCAACCCATGCCAATAAAGACACCTAGAATCGGCTCTACATCCAGATTTGCTTTCTTTCAACCCTTTTCCTTGCTGCCCTTATCTATCTATGTTTCTTTGTTGGTTGTTTGCTTGTCTTTGTGTGAATTTATGTTTGAAACATTGAGGACAATGTTTGGTTTAAGTGTGGGGGGGTAAACAATCTGTTTATGCATGAATTTCATGGGTTTTATTCACCTATCACTTGCAATGTTGTTTCTCACTGTTTTTATGTGTTTTAGTGTGTTTTGAGCTGTTTTTATGCATGTTGAAGTAAAAAATCCGAAAATTTCATAAAATTTGAAAAAATTGTTTTGAAAAAAGCCAAAAAGAGTTGTTTTTGTGTGTTTGTTTGTGTCTTAGGTTACCTTCCAACACAATGATGAGGATTTGGTTTTTAATTGCATGACTGTTAAAGAGAGTTGTAAACATGGATGAAAGTTTGAATTACTCTTTGGTTTATGCTTGGTTGTGGTTATAACTTATGAATTCACATGTAAGCATGAAGAAAAAAAATTAGTTTTTGTAACATGCTTGAAGGAAGGAACTCAAATTAACGCTACAACCCTGAGAGATTTGAGCCTAAAACGTTCTTTGGAGTGTAATAATCTGTGCATTCATTATTTCTAAAGTCGTTGCATGATCTCATTATTCTTTGCTTGGTTGCTACTTAGAAGGCGTTTCATCATTTCGTTCCAAATGTTAGAACTCATATCCATTTCATTCAAAGCATGACATTGATTTGCATAACACACAAACAAGATGAAGTTGTGTAGTGAACCAAGAGCCAAATAGCCATCCCCCGTGCAAATATGTTTAGGATTACCCCCGTTGAGCCGTGTTTAGCCTATTTCTTTGTTAACCCACATCATCCTCACCGAGCCTAGATTAGGACCATCCATACCCTTGTTCTTGAAGCTTAGTAAAGCATGATTTAAAAGAATTCCTTTTCTTGGCAGAAAAACAAGTTTGGGGGAATTCATGTGTGTGTGTGTGTGCCAAAGTGCACGGGTTGGGAATAAAAAAAAGAAAATTCGTGAGAAAAAGAAAAGAAAAAGAAAAGTTGTGAAAAAAGAAGAACAAGAGCGTGCCTTTGACGCGCTTTGGAACTTAAGCAAATAAACACATATAATACGCTAATAAAGCATTAATAATGAGTTTTCAGATGATAAAATGCTTATTTGGTGTCAAAAGTACACTATTTTTGTATTTGGAGTGTATTTGCACTGTTTTATGCATGTGGGGATAAAACGAGCATGCCTTTGAAGAGCTTTGGAACTTAAGCAAATATACACTTATACTACGCTAGTAGGACATTAATAATGAGTTCTCGAAAGATCAAAAGTACACTATTTTTGCATTTGGAGTGTATTGGCACGGTTTTATGCGTGTGGGATAAAACGAGTGTGCCTTTGACGCACTTTGGAACTTAAGCAAATAAACACATATAATACGCTAATAAGGCATTAATAACGAGTTCTCGAACGATAAAATGCTTATTTAGTGTCAAAAGTACACTATTTTTGTATTTAGAGTGTATTTGCACGGTTTTATGCGTGTGGGATAAAACGAGTGTGCCTTTGACGCACTTTGGAACTTAAGCAAATAAACACATATAATACGCTAATAAGGCATTAATAACGAGTTCTCGAACGATAAAATGCTTATTTGGTGTCAAAAGTACACTATTTTTGTATTTGGTGTGTATTTGCGCTGTTTTAAGCATTTGTTGGATAAAACGTGTGTGCCTTTGACGTGCTTTGGAACTTAAGCAAATAAACATATATAGTACGCTAATAAGGCATTAATAATAAGTTCTCAAACGATAAAATGCTTATTTGGTGTCAAAAGTACACTATTTTTGTATTTGGAGTGTATTTGCACTGTTTTATGCATGTGGGGATAAAACGAGCATGCCTTTGAAGAGCATTGGAACTTAAGCAAATAAACACTTATACCACGCTAGTAGGACATTAATAATGAGTTCTCGAAAGATCAAAAGTACACTATTTTTGTATTTGGAGTGTATTGGCACGGTTTTATGCGTGTGGGATAAAACGAGTGTGCCTTTGACGCACTTTGGAACTTAAGCAAATAAACACATATAATACGCTAGTAAGGCATTAATAACGAGTTCTCGAACGATAAAATGCTTATTTGGTGTCAAAAGTACACTATTTTTGTATTTAGAGTGTATTTGCACGTTTTTATGCGTGTGTGATAGGAGCATATTTAGGCGACTTAGTTGGCTTGTTCTTGTGCATTTACGTTGTTATTTCTTAGTTATTGTAGACTTTTAAGCCATTTTCGTGTGTTTTCAGGTTCTAAGGACAAAGTATGCAAGAAGATGCATTTTGGGGCCTTTTGGAGCACTTTTGGGCCAAGTTTGGATAGCATGTGCTTGGAGCAAAGGGAATGGACGAAATTGAAGATCAAATGAGCCTAGGATTGAAGGAAGAAGGAAGAGTCGAGAATTGGAAACCAAGTTTCTATTCTTGAAAGTTACCAATTGATAGAAGCATATTTATGCGACTTAGTATGCTTGTTTTCATGCATTTACGTTGTTATTTCTTAGCTATTTTTGTATTTTGAGTTAGTTTCGTGTGTTTGTAGGTTAAAAAGGCTTATGAAGCAATAAGGTGCATTTTGGAGCCTTTTGGAGCATAATGGAGTTAAAGGAATGAACGAGGTTGAAGACTTGAAATTGAAGAAGGATTCCTAATTGAAGAAGGATTCCTAATCGAAGAAGGATTCCTAAGTGAAATGGGATTCCTAGTGGAAAGATGATTCCTACTCAAATGAGGATTCCTAGAAGGACAAGGATTCCTACCTTGACGAGGATTCCTACTTGGAGTAGGAAAGTTAAGCCAGGGTTTCTCTTTTGGTTTTGACCTTTGCTAATCTTAAAAGTCTCTAAGTTTCAGCACAAAAGAAGACCTTTCCCACATCAAAGAACTCTTGCCGCACACACCACTGCCCTCTCCCTTCCTTGCCGTGCAAGGAGGGAGGTTTCCCTTTCTTTGGAAGACCATTCCCTTTCCCAAAAGCCTTTGCCGCAACCCTGGGGTCCCTTTTCTGTTTGGTTTTGGTCTTTTAAGTTAGGAATTGGATTGGGAAACCTAACTTAGGGTTTTTAAGTCAACATATATATATTTTCTCTAAGTGCCGCAGCTACCATCCATTCATACACCATCCAAACAATCAGCCGCAACCATTCACTCACAAAACCTCTCATCCGCAGCCTTTCACCACCAAAACCAGCCACCCTACACCACTGCCCTCCCTTGCCGCAGCCACCCATCACCCTAACCACCCATCTCGTCCATCAAACCACCTCCATAACCACCCAAAATACCTTGTGCCGCAGCAAGAAGAAGGAGACGGAGAAGACTACTCTTGGATGCAAAGGCTTGAGCGTTGGAGCATTCTAGGTGTAGTTTGTTTTATGTTTATGTTCAATTTCTTATTCTCTGATTTTGTTGCAGCCATGAGTGGCTAAATCCCTAGTTAGCTAGGGGGAAGTTTGTAGCCATGAACATGCTTGTGAATTAAATCGATTGTTTTCAGTTGTGCTTTGATGAATCGTGAATGCAATTCAATTAACTATTTGATTGATAACTTATTTGTGTTTGTTGATTAAGGATGCATACTTAGTTTTCATGCACAGATTTGATGCTAGATTATGAATGAGTTTCACCTAATCGTTACAAGTTCATAGTCACAAGTAGTGGAGGTTGCTTATAAACAATCGCGTTAATTGAATTCTTGACAAACGTATCATGCATTCATAGTTACGAATGTCTCGCCAACACTTATGATTTTCATGGAACTTAATGATTTCTGACTGTATCTCTATTATGCATTCATGTAGAGGACTTTTAGAGAATAATTTGGATTGTCGCATGCATTCATCCAATTCAATGATTCAAGGAAAATCTGAGGATTAATTTGTGCATCACGGTTAATTTGGGGTGTTGGGCTTCATAATTCATTGAAAAGCAATTGGAAATCGATTTATGTGCAAGTGTGTCATGTGTGAAAAACGGACCTCTAGCTAATCCATAACCCATCTGAGTCCCAAAAACGTTCTTAAGTTGTTTTGTTCCAAATCTGCTAATTTTACATTCTGTTTGTTTTAGCTTTAAATTCGTCCAAATCCCCCCATTTATTTTCTTGTTCTAAAGTGTCTTAAATATGTTTTGTTGATGTTTTGAGTGGTTTTGAGTCAAACCAAAATCATATTTTCGTCCAAAGTTCATTCAAGGTCAGAAACTGCCTAACTAGTGTTTTTAGGCAGTTTTGAGTGTTTTCAGCCCGTTTTGAGTCTTGTGAGTCTTTCCTTACGTTTTTAACTTTGTTTTTATGTTTTCGAGTCAGTTTAGAGGTTTTAGCAAGCCCTCCTAATCCCCGGTCCAGAACGATCCCTACTTGCATCTATACTACAATCTACAACAAGAGGGTTAATTTGAGTGTCAAGCTAATTTTCACATCACCAATTGTGCAAGTTTCCATTTGTGAAGGTTTCCATTTTTGGGGTTTCCAAATTATGTTGGTTGCCTAATTACATGTTCTAGAAGCCTTGGACAAGCCCTCTCATCCTAGCCGCACCTTGGACCTTCTCATACACCCTAGCGGCACCTAATTCAGCAAGGAGGCCTTGTTGCTTGCCTTGCAAGGCATTCTAGAAGCCCAATTCCCCTAAACCCTAATCTGCCGCACCCCTTGGGCTTTTCCCCATCAAATTCTGATTAGTTTTGGCCTTTTCCTGATGGGTTTGGGTTCTAAAAGGCCTAATCTGACTTGCTAGGGTTTTGGGAGCCTATATATATGAGTTTTAAACCCTTGCCGCAGATCATTCATCTCCATATTCCTCAATTTCGTCAGAAATCATTCTCCCTATTGCAGCCGCACCATTCTACACCATTCTCCATATTTTCCCCTCCAAAACTCATCCAGCCGCACCACCCATCATCCCTAAACACCACCACACCATCTTCCACCATTCTACACCATCCAAAACCCCCTAAACATACCTGCAGGTTTTGTGCCGCAGCAAGGAGAAGGAAGGAGGATGTCCATAGGCGTGCTTGCTGTTCAAGATTGGATCGTTTGAGCGTCTAGGTGTTTTCTTTCTTTTATTTTCAATGTCTAAATTTATTTATCTTTGTTCTGTGAGTATGAGAACTTAAACCCCCCTTGGCTAGGGGGGGATTCGAAACCATGTCTAAAGCTTGCTATATGATCTGATTACATTCAATTGTGTTTCATAAGTTGTGAATTCAATTTACTTATCTTCATGAATTTAGACAGATTTGTGTATGTTGGTTGAGAGTGCACGCTTAATTTTCATGCATAAATTGAATGCTAGGACATGAGGGAGTTTCACCTAATCGTTACGAACTTATATTCACAGGTAGTAAAGGTTGTTGATCACAATCGTGTTAAGTAAATTTTTGGCATAAGTTTCATGCAATTCATAGTAACAAGTGCCTCGTCAATGCTTATGGTTTCCATAGAATTTAATGATTTCTGCATGTATCTCTATTATGCAATTCATGTAGGGAACTTGTGGGGAATGCTTTGGGTTGTTGTATGCAATCATCCAATTCAATAACTTACGGGAAATCTGAGGGTTAATTAGTGCAATTCACAGTTAATTTGGGGCATTGAGAATGCATGGCAATTGAAACGGAATTGGAAATCATTTTGTATGCAAGTGTGACACGTGTGGAGAAGAACCCCTTAGCTAGCTTTCCATCCATTCACTTTAATCAAATTCGTTTTAAAAATCTGTCTAGTTTACAAAGTTCTTGTTTTGTTTTCAAATTCGTCAAAACCAAACCCCCCTTTATGTTAAAGTGTCATTTTAGTTAGAAATCCATTTAGTTCGTGTTTTTAAGTGTCTTGAGTCAAGTTAAAACCAATTTTCGTCCAAATTATCCCTTAGTGTCAAAACTGCCCAGATTGTGTTTTTAAGGCAGTTTTGAGTGTTTCTGTGCTGTTTTGAGTCTTTCGGTTTGTTTTAGTGTTTTAAACTTTAGTTTTGCATTCTTTGAGTCTAGTTTAGTGTCTTTAACTTTGTTTTTATGTTTTAGAGTCAGTTTAGAGGTTTTAGCAAGCCCTCCTAATCCCCGGTCCAGAACGATCCCTACTTGCATCTATACTACAATCTACAACAAGAGGGTTTAATTTGAGTGCTTAACTATAATTCACATCAAATTTTGGCGCCGTTGCCGGGGATTAGCAACATTGCTAATCCCTTTTGTTTATTCTCGTTTGTTTTTAGTCTATTTGCTGATTCTTGTTATTTTCTTTGTTTTTCAGGTACTAGTTTATGACTCGAAGTTCCCAAACTATTAGTAAGAACATCTTAGACTTCGACGACGATTTTGAGCGAACTTTGAGAAGGAAAAGAAAGACCCCAGAACCTGATCTACCTAGTTCAAGTTCTGAGGTTGAAGTTGAGGAACAAGAAGAGGCCGAATCTGAGGAGATAGAGGAGGCCGAGTCTGAGGAGATAGAGGAGGCCGAATCTGATGGCTGCAGATAATCGAACAATCAAGGAGCTTTCTGCTTCGGGATTGGACAATGCCGCACCCCTATGCATCCAATACCCCGTAGCTGCTCAAGGCAAGACCGAGGAGTTCGAGTTGAAGTCAAGCTTGCTGCACCACATTCCCAAGTACCATGGGTTGTCCATGGAGGATCCAAACAAGCATTTGAAAGAGTTCGAAGTGGTGTGTTCAAGCATGACTCCTGTCAACGTCGATGGAAGCATATTGAAGATGAAGGCTTTTCCTTTTTCTCTCTTGGAAAAAGCTAAGGATTGGTTGTATGAGCTAGCCCCCGAAACTGTCACATCTTGGGAGAGCATGAAACGGGCGTTCTTGGAGAAGTTCTTTCCAACTTCTCGAGTCATTCTTTTACGCAAAAGGATTAGTGGAATTGAGCAAAATGAAGGTGAATCTTTTCCTACTTATTATGAACGTTTTAAATCACTTGTTGCTTCATGTCCACAGCACCAAATGAAGGAGGAGCTTCTTCTTCAATATTTCTACGAGGGACTTCTACCAATTGAACGTCAAATGCTAGATGCCTCAGCGGGAGGAGCTTTGGTGGACAAGACACCCATGGCTGCAAAGACTTTGATTGCTAATCGAGCTTTGAATGCCCAACAATACGAAGGCGTTGGACAAAGAGGGCCCCCACGGCAACAACAAGTGAATGAGGTAAGTGCTATTTCCGAACTTCAAAATCAAATGGCTAACCTTACTACTCTTCTTTCTCAGGTTGTGGAAGGTCCAAAAGTACAAAGTGTGGCTGCTTGTGGCGTGTGCTCCATGCAAGGACATGTTACGGACAAGTGCCCTCAATTGATTGAGAATGGAGGGTGGGAATCCCTCAATGCCGTGGGGTTTGGGAATCAATACCAACCAAGGAATGACCCTTTTTCCAATACTTACAATCCCGGTTGGAAAGATCATCCCAATTTCAAATGGCGAGAACCCCAACAAGGCCAACAACAAAGTGCATTTAGGCAACCACCCCCG
Source organism: Cotoneaster glaucophyllus (assembly GCA_036320875.1). Classification (NCBI taxonomy): domain Eukaryota; kingdom Viridiplantae; phylum Streptophyta; class Magnoliopsida; order Rosales; family Rosaceae; genus Cotoneaster; species Cotoneaster glaucophyllus. Next base: position 379,810 of record JAVVNS010000023.1, on the reverse strand, counting down.
GGTTTCTATCAAAAGCCGTTTGTACCAACTCAACCCCAAGCACAACTTGCCCAAAACAAATCAGGTTCTTCTATTGGTAATGATCAAATTTTTCAATTACTAACTTCTATGTCGCAGGGTATGCAAACTAGGGACAAGAAGGTGGACGAGTTGGAGAAGCAAGTAGGGCAGATTGCCGAGTTCATGGGGCAATTCCGAGAGCAAGGCAAGTTGCCTAGCTCAACCGTGGTCAATCCAAAAGGTGGATTCGAATCTGCAAAAGCCATAAGTTTGCGAAGTGGGAAGCAAGTCGGATCTGATCCCCAACCTTCCAAATCACGTTCTAACGAGGTGGAAGAATTGATAATTGAGGAGGAGGAGCAAAAGCAACCCACGGCAAAGGTGGATACACCATTGCCGCAGGCCCTAAGAGATCCTAACCCATCAAATCTGTCCAATAGAGGTAAGAACGTGTCCAATTCAGTTCCTACTAATGTTTTTCCTTTGAATGTTCCTTTTCCTAGTAGATTCAAGCAAACAAAGAAAGAAGAAGCTGAAAAGGACATTCTAGAGACATTTAGGAAAGTTCAAGTCAACATACCTCTTTTGGATGCAATCAAGCAAGTCCCAAGGTATGCCAAGTTTTTGAAGGAACTTTGCACCACTAGGAAGAGGATTTCGACCAAGGAAGTTGTAAAAGTAGGTGAAAACGTCTCAGCCATCTTACAACGCAAACTGCCCCCTAAATGCAAAGATCTGGGTAGTTTTACAATTCCTTGTGTCATTGGTAATACTAGGTTTGAATCTGCCATGTTAGACTTAGGTGCATCTATAAATGTCATGCCATATTCAATTTATGCATCTATGAACCTAGGAGAGTTGAAAAATGATGGTGTAATCATACAATTGGCCGATAGATCTAATGCCTATCCAAAGGGAGTTCTGGAAGATGTGTTAGTGCAGGTTAATCACTTGATCTTCCCGGCGGATTTCTATGTGCTTGAGATGGATGAATCGGACCATGCCCCTTCATTGCCCATCCTCCTTGGAAGGCCATTCATGAAAACGGCCCGGACAAAGATTGACGTGTTTAATGGAACATTGACGATGGAATTTGATGGGGAAGTGATTAATTTCAATCTTTCTGATTCTATGAAGTATCCTAGGGAGAATCATTCACGTTTTGCTATTGATTTAATTGACTCTTTTGCGCTGGACCATTTTGACAATTTGAATGACGATGCACTTGAATTGGTCATTGCACGAGGAAAGGACATGCAAGACATTGAAGCAGCAAAGGAAACAACCCACGGCATGCATGAGCATTCCATTGCCGTGCCCCCTAGTGAGGATGTCATTGAGATGGTGGCTGCCCCTTGAATCATTGCCACCACAATCTGGTAAGTTTTTGGACCCAATTTTAAGTTCAGTTTCGGCTAATAAGATGCTTCCCTCAGTTGTGCAGCCACCTACACTTGAACTTAAGCCATTGCCTAGTCACTTGAAGTACGTTTTCTTGGGAGATGATGAGACGTTGCCCGTCATCGTCTCAAGCTCACTCACGGCACAAGAGGAGGACAAGTTGGTGAGGGTGTTAAAAGAGTACAAATCTGCAGTTGGGTGGACATTGGCCGACATCAAAGGAATTAGTCCCACCACTTGCATGCATCGCATACTTTTGGAGGAGGGGTCTAAAACATCTCGAGAGGCGCAACGCCGACTCAACCCTCCTATGATGGAAGTTGTGAAGAAGGAGATCATAAAGCTTTTGGATTGTGGAGTAATCTATCCAATCTCGGATAGTAGGTGGGTTTCGCCCGTTCAATGCGTTCCAAAGAAATCCGGAGTGACAGTGGTAGCAAATGCCGAGAATGAGCTTGTTCCTACTCGCATTCAAACCGGTTGGAGGGTGTGCATCGACTATAGGAAGCTAAACGCTACCACAAGGAAGGATCACTTCCCATTGCCATTCATTGACCAAATGCTTGAGAGGTTAGCGGGTTATGCTTTCTATTGTTTTCTTGATGGTTATTCTGGGTATAATCAAATTGTCATAGCACCCGAGGACCAAGAAAAAACTACTTTTACATGCCCTTTTGGTACATTTGCTTATCGTCGCATGCCTTTTGGTTTATGTAATGCACCTGCCACATTTCAAAGATGCATGATGAGCATATTTTCTGATTATGTTGAGAAAATAATTGAAGTGTTTATGGATGATTTTAGCGTTTTTGGTGATTCTTTTGATGGTTGCTTGCATAATCTCAGTTTGATCTTAAAACGTTGCGTTGAAACTAACCTTGTTCTTAATTGGGAAAAATGTCACTTTATGGTTAAACAAGGCATAGTTTTAGGTCATATTATCTCTGAAAACGGTATTGAAGTTGATAAGTCAAAGATAGATCTTGTACGTCACTTACCCTCTCCTACTTCGGTTAGAGAGGTTCGTTCTTTTCTTGGCCATGCAGGGTTCTATCGTAGGTTCATCAAAGACTTCTCAAAGGTTGCCCAACCTCTTTGCCGACTCCTACAAAAAGATGTGGCGTTTGACTTCAATAGGGAGTGCACGGCATCATTCAACCAACTCAAGGAGTTGTTGACCACGGCACCAATCATTGTCCCACCTGATTGGAGCCTACTTTTCGAGCTTATGTGTGATGCGTCCGACTACGCTTTAGGGGCTGTTTTAGGACAAAGGAAGGACAAGAGGCCGCATGTCATCTACTATGCCTCACGGACGTTGAATGATGACCTATTGAACTATTCCACTACGGAAAAAGAACTTCTTGCCGTTGTTTTTGCTTTAGATAAGTTTAGATCATATCTAATTGGTACTAAAGTAATTGTTTTCACTGACCACGCAGCGTTGAAGTATTTGCTCACCAAAAAGGAGGCCAAGCCACGGCTAATTCGTTGGATGTTACTACTTCAAGAGTTCGACATCGAGATTCGAGACAAAAAGGGAAGTGAAAACGTGGTGGCTGACCACCTAAGCCGAATGGTGCATAATGAGGAGTCTCTACCTATTGCAGAAACATTCCCCGATGAGCAATTGCTGTCCATAACGGTTAGTGAGCCTTGGTATGCCGATTTGGTAAATTTTTTGGTGTCAAAACGAATTCCAAGCACTTTCACTAGGCACCAACGTGATAAGTTAAGACATGATGCACAGTTTTATGTGTGGGATGATCCATATCTATGGAAATTTTGCCCTGATCAGATTGTACGTCGATGTGTGCATGATTCTGAATTTCATTCAATTTTAAGCTTTTGTCATACATATGCATGTGGTGGGCATTTTGGCACACAAAGAACTGCCCTTAAGGTGTTACAAAGTGGATTTTATTGGCCTAGTATCTTTAAGGATGCTAGAACTTTTTGCTTAACATGTGATAAATGCCAAAGAATGGGTAGTATAAGTGCAAGGGACCAAATGCCGCAGGTTTCTATCCTTAATGTTGAAATTTTCGATGTTTGGGGTATTGATTTTATGGGTCCCTTTCCTTCCTCGTATGGTTTCATATATATTTTGCTTGCGGTCGATTATGTGTCGAAGTGGGTGGAAGCAAAGGCCACCCGGACTAATGATTCTAAGGTGGTTGCAGATTTTATTAGAACTAACATATTTGCAAGGTTTGGCATGCCACGAGTGATCATTAGTGATGGAGGGTCACACTTTTGTAACCGGACCATTGAGGCGTTGTTGAGGAAGTACAATGTCAACCATAAGGTTTCTACACCTTACCATCCTCAGACAAATGGCCAAGCCGAGGTTTCCAACCGTGAGATCAAGCAAATCCTAGAGAAGACCGTTGGGCCAACAAGGAAGGATTGGAGCTTACGGTTAGATGATGCACTTTGGGCGTGCCGTACGGCATACAAAACACCCATTGGAATGTCCCCATTTAGGCTCATCTATGGCAAGCCGTGCCATCTCCCCGTTGAATTGGAGCACAAAGCTCATTGGGCCGTTAAGAAGTTTAACATGGACTTGGATGCAGCGGGAAGTCATAGGAGGCTCCAATTAAATGAACTTGATGAGATAAGGCATGAAGCGTACGAGAATGCTAGCATTTACAAGGAGAAGACCAAAGCTTTCCATGATAAGATGATTCGTGGCAAAAAATTCTCTATAGGGCCGAAAGTGCTATTGTTCAATTCCCGTTTACGTTTGTTTCCCGGTAAGTTACGTTCTAAATGGATTGGACCGTTTGTTATCACTAATGTTTTTGTTCATGGTGCAGTCCAAATCCAAAGCTTGAAAACGGGGCATGAATTCAAGGTGAACGGGCATCGTTTGAAGCCCTATTATGAGCACTTTCAGGAGCATGTCGTGGATGACATCCCCCTGGATGCCGTGGACTCCAATGTGGAGTGAAGAAGTTCATCGTCCGGCTGCAAGACGTTAAAGAAAGCGCTTCTTGGGAGGCAACCCATGCATTCAACAAAGGAAGACCTAGGAATCACTCCAATTCCAGATTTGCGTTCCTAAAACCCTTCTCATTGTTGCTCTTTCATTTCTGCCATTTTGAGTTGTTTAGTTGCTGTCTGTTTGTTTATGTGTTTTGTGTGAGTGTATGCTTGAAACATTGAGGACAATGTTTAATTTAAGTGTGGGGGGGGGTAACTAAGGGCTTTTGGTGCAAATTCGTGGGATTTTATCACCCATAACATCCAATGTTGTTCCTTGCTGTTTTTATGTGTTTTTAAGCTGTTTTGGTGCATTTTATTGTGTGTTGACATAAAAATCCGAAAATCTCATAAAAATTTGAAAAATTGTTTTGAAAAACCCAAAAAGAGTTGTTTTTGTGTGTTTGTTTGTGTCTTAGGGTACCTTCCAACACAATGATGAGGATTCGGTTTGTAATTGCATGACTGTTAAAGAGAGTTATAAACATGGATGGAAGTTTGATATACCTTTGGTTTATGCTTGGTTGTGGTTATAGCTTATGAATTCACATGTAATCATAAAGAAAAAAAAAATCAGTTTTTGTAACATGCTTGAAGGAAAGAACTCAAACTAACGCTACAACCCTGAGAGACTTGAGCCTTAAACGTTCTTTGGAGTGTAATAATCTGTGCATTGTTGTTTTCTAAAGTCGTTGCATGATCTCATTATTCTTTGCTTGGTTACTACTTAGAAGGCGTTTCATCATTTAGTTCCAAATGCTAGAACTCATATCCGTTTCATTCAAAGCATGATATTGATTTGCATAACACACGAACAAGATGAAGTTGTGTAGTGAACCAAGAGCCAAACAGCCATCCCCGTGCATTGTGTTTAGGTTTAACCCCGTTGAGCCTCGTTTAGCCTATTTTCTTTCTTAACCCACATCATCCTCACCTAGCCTCGAATAGGACCATCCATACCCTTGTTCTTGAAGCATAGTAAAGCATGACTTAGAGGGAATTCCTTTTGAGTAATTTTGTGAAGAAAACAAGTGTGGGGGAAGGAAGTTGTGTTTGTGTGTGTGTGCCAAAGTGCACGGGTAGAGAGAAAAGAAAAGAAAAAAAAAAAAAAAAAATTCGTATGAAAAAGAAAAGAGAAAAGAAAAGTTGTGAAAAGAATGAAAAAGAGTTGAAAAATATGAGAAAAAGAGTTCCAAAGTGTTGATTGTTGAAGAAAGGGTCCAAAAAGTTGAATGAATCTTCCCTTGTGTTTAAAAGTTCATTTCTGCACTCTAAATTGAATTCTAAGTGTCAATTTCATTACTTTGCTTACTATTGCTTAAAGAACGTTTGTTTATCCTTACCCCTCTTTGTTAGCTAATACCTTAGCCCCGTTACAACCCTTGACTTCTATCTTGAGTGTTATGTGTTTCAATGTGTGGAGGTTGGGATTGGTATGAGCATATGGTGTCACTGGTTCTCACATCTAAGTAGTAGCATTCCATTCATGAGATCATATCTATTCATACTCCAGAAAATGCTTTCTTTGCTATAAACATATGTGAGTATTCGTTTTCATGCTTACATCAATCTTCTCACATATACTTAATATAGGGTGCGTAGTTAGAAAATCTGAGTGAAAATAAGAGTGTATCTTGTAAGGAATTGAGTGAATTCTCTAAGGCATGTTACTACATTCAAATCATTGTTTTAATTGGTTCAATGTGAACTAGTGAGTGGTGACTATGATTAAGTATGTGCTCAAGTGTAAAGATGTCTAAAATATGTGGGAATGATGATTTTTAACATGTCATGTGCATTGGAAATCCCTAAGGCAAATGTTGGAAGGTCTAGGTTGTGTTTTGTTTGTTTTGTTTCGTTTTGTTTTGCTCGAGGACTAGCAAAAGCTAAGTGTGGGGGAATTTGATAGGAGCATATTTAGGCGACTTAGTTGGCTTGTTCTTGTGCATTTACGTTGTTATTTCTTAGTTATTATAGACTTTTAAGCCATTTTCGTGTGTTTTCAGGTTCTAAGGACAAAGTATGCAAGAAGATGCATTTTGGGGCCTTTTGGAGCACTTTTGGGCCAAGTTTGGATAGCATGTGCTTGGAGCAAAGGGAATGGACGAAATTGAAGATCAAATGAGCCTAGGATTGAAGGAAGAAGGAAGAGTCGAGAATTGGAAACCAAGTTTCTATTCTTGAAAGTTACCAATTGTGCAAGTTTCCATTTGTGAAGGTTTCCATTTTTGGGGTTTCCAAATTATGTTGGTTGCCTAATTACATGTTCTAGAAGCCTTGGACAAGCCCAATCATCCTAGCCGCACCTTGGACCTTCTCATACACCCTAGCCACACCTAATTCAACAAGGAGGCCTTGTTTCTTGCCTTGCAAGGCATTCTAGAAGCCCAATTCCCCTAAACCCTAATCTGCCGCACCCCTTGGGCTTTTCCCCATCAATTCTGATTAGTTTTGGCCTTTTCCTGATGGGTTTGGGTTCTAAAAGGCCTAATCTGACTTGCTAGGGTTTTGGGAGCCTATATATATGAGTTTTAAACCCTTGCCGCAGAGGATTCATCTCCATATTTCTCAATTTCGTCAGAAATCATTCTCCCTATTGCAGCCGCACCATTCTACATCATTCTCCATATTTTCCCCTCCAAAACTCATCCAGCCGCACCACCCATCATCCCTAAACACCACCACACCATCTTCCACCATTCTACACCATCCAAAACCCCCTAAACATACCTGCAAGTGTTGTGCCGCAGCAAGGAGGAGGAAGGAGGATGTCCATAGGCGTGCTTGCTGTTCAAGATTGGATCGTTTGAGCGTCTAGGTGTCTTCTTTCTTTTGTTCTCAATGTCTAAATTTATTTATCTTCGTTCTGTGAGTATGAGAACTTAAACCCCCCTTGGCTAGGGGGGGGATTCGAAACCATGTCTAAAGCTTGCTATATGATCTGATTACATTCAATTGTGTTTCATAAGTTGTGAATTCAATTTACTTATCTTCATGAATTTAGACAGATTTGTGTATGTTGGTTGAGAGTGCACGCTTAATTTTCATGCATAAATTGAATGCTAGGATATAAGGGAGTTTCACCTAATCGTTACGAACTTATATTCACAAGTAGTAAAGGTTGTTGATCACAATCGCGTTAAGTAAATTCTTGGCATAAGTTTCATGCAATTCATAGTAACAAGTGCCTCGTCAATGCTTATGGTTTCCATAGAATTTAATGATTTCTGCATGTATCTCTATTATGCAATTCATGTAGGGAACTTGTGGGGAATGCTTTGGGTTGTTGTATGCAATCATCCAATTCAATAACTTACGGGAAATCTGAGGGTTAATTAGTGCAATTCACAGTTAATTTGGGGCATTGAGAATGCATGGCAATTGAAACGGAATTGGAAATCATTTTGTATGCAAGTGTGACACGTGTGGAGAAGAACCCCTTAGCTAGCTTTCCATCCATTCACTTTAATCAAATTCGTTTTAAAAATCTGTTTAGTTTACAAAGTTCTTGTTTTGTTTTCAAATTCGTCAAAACCAAACCCCCATTTATGTTAAAGTGTCATTTTAGTTAGAAATCCATTTAGTTCGTGTTTTTAAGTGTCTTGAGTCAAGTTAAAACCAATTTTCGTCCACATTATCCCTTAGTGTCAAAACTGCCCAGATTGTGTTTTTAAGGCAGTTTTGAGTGTTTCTGTGCTCTTTTGAGTCTTTTGGTTTGTTTTAGTGTTTTAAACTTTAGTTTTGCAATCTTTGAGTCTAGTTTAGTGTCTTTAACTTTGTTTTTGTGTTTTAGAGTCAGTTTAGAGGTTTTAGCAAGCCCTCCTAATCCCCGGTCCAGAACGATCCCTACTTGCATCTATACTACATTCTACAACAAGAGGGTTTAATTTGAGTGCTTAACTATAATTCACATCACACACGTTTTATCCCACATGCATAAAACCGTGCAAATACACTCCAACTACAAAAATAGTGTACTTTTGACCCCAAATAAGCATTTTATCATTTGAGAACTTATTATTAATGCCTTATTAGCGTAGTATATGTGTTTATTTGCTTAAGTTCCAAAGCACGTCAAGGGCACACACGTTTTATCCAACAAATGCTTAAAACAGTGCAAATACACACCAAATACAAAAATAGTGTACTTTTGACACCAAATAAGCATTTTATCGTTCGAGAACACGTTATTAATGCCTTATTAGCGTATTATATGTGCTTATTTGCTTAAGTTCCAAAGCGCGTCAAAGGCACACTCGTTTTATCCCACATGCATAAAACCGTGCAAATACACACCAAATACAAAAATAGTGTACTTTTGACACCAAATAAGCTTTTCATCTTTCGAGAACTTATTATTAATGTCCTACTAGCGTAGTATAAGTGTTTATTTGCTTATGTTCCGAAGCGCGTCAAAGGCACGCTCGTTTTATCCCATGTGCATAAAACCGTGCAAATACAAAAATAGTGTACTTTTGACACCAAATAAGCTTTTCATCTTTCGAGAACTTATTATTAATGTCCTACTAGTGTAGTATAAGTGTTTATTTGCTTAAGTTCCAATGCGCGTCAAAGTCGTTTTATCCCACATGCATAAAACCGTGCAAATACATTCCAAATGCAAAAAAAGTGTACTTTTGACCCCAAATAAGCATTTTATCGTTTGAGAACTTACTATTAATGCCTTATTAGTGTACTATATGTGTTTATTTGCTTAAGTTCCAAAGCACGTCAAACGCACACACGTTTTATCCAACAAATGCTTAAAACAGTGCAAATACACACCAAATACAAAAATAGTGTACTTTTGACACCAAATAAGCATTTTATCGTTCGAGAACTCGTTATTAATGCTTATTAGCGTATTATATGTGTTTATTTGCTTAAGTTCCAAAGCGCGTCAAAGGCACACTCGTTTTATCCCACATGCATAAAACCGTGCAAATACACACCAAATACAAAAATAGTGTACTTTTGACACCAAATAAGCTTTTCATCTTTCGAGAACTTATTATTAATGTCCTACTAGCGTAGTATAAGTGTTTATTCGCTTATGTTCCGAAGCGCGTCAAAGGCACGCTCGTTTTATCCCATGTGCATAAAACCGTGCAAATACACACCAAATACAAAAATAGTGTACTTTTGACACCAAATAAGCTTTTCATCTTTCGAGAACTTATTATTAATGTCCTACTAGCGTAGTATAAGTGTTTATTTGCTTATGTTCCGAAGCGCGTCAAAGGCACGCTCGTTTTATCCCATGTGCATAAAACCGTGCAAATACAAAAATAGTGTACTTTTGACACCAAATAAGCTTTTCATCTTTCGAGAACTTATTATTAATGTCCTACTAGCGTAGTATAAGTGTTTATTTGCTAAAGTTCCAAAGCGCGTCAAAGGCACGCTCGTTTTATCCCATGTGCATAACACCGTGCAAATACACACCAAATACAAAAATAGTGTACTTTTGACACCAAATAAGCTTTTCATCTTTCGAGAACTTATTATTAATGTCCTACTAGTGTAGTATAAGTGTTTATTTGCTTAAGTTCCAATGCGCTTCAAAGTCGTTTTATCCCACATGCATAAAACCGTGCAAATACATTCCAAATGCAAAAAAAGTGTACTTTTGACCCCAAATAAGCATTTTATCGTTTGAGAACTTACTATTAATGCCTTATTAGTGTACTATATGTGTTTATTTGCTTAAGTTCCAAAGCACGTCAAAGGCACACACGTTTTATCCAACAAATGCTTAAAACAGTGCAAATACACACCAAATACAAAAATAGTGTACTTTTGACACCAAATAAGCATTTTATCGTTCGAGAACTCGTTATTAATGCTTATTAGCGTATTATATGTGTTTATTTGCTTAAGTTCCAAAGCGCGTCAAAGGCACACACGTTTTATCCAACAAATGCTTAAAACAGTGCAAATACACACCAAATACAAAAATAGTGTACTTTTGACACCAAATAAGCATTTTATCGTTCGAGAACTCGTTATTAATGCTTATTAGCGTATTATATGTGTTTATTTGCTTAAGTTCCAAAGCGCGTCAAAGGCACACTCGTTTTATCCCACATGCATAAAACCGTGCAAATACACACCAAATACAAAAATAGTGTACTTTTGACACCAAATAAGCTTTTCATCTTTCGAGAACTTATTATTAATGTCCTACTAGCGTAGTATAAGTGTTTATTCGCTTATGTTCCGAAGCGCGTCAAAGGCACGCTCGTTTTATCCCATGTGCATAAAACCGTGCAAATACACACCAAATACAAAAATAGTGTACTTTTGACACCAAATAAGCTTTTCATCTTTCGAGAACTTATTATTAATGTCCTACTAGCGTAGTATAAGTGTTTATTCGCTTATGTTCCGAAGCGCGTCAAAGGCACGCTCGTTTTATCCCATGTGCATAAAACCGTGCAAATACACACCAAATACAAAAATAGTGTACTTTTGACACCAAATAAGCTTTTCATCTTTCGAGAACTTATTATTAATGTCCTACTAGCGTAGTATAAGTGTTTATTCGCTTATGTTCCGAAGCGCGTCAAAGGCACGCTCGTTTTATCCCATGTGCATAAAACCGTGCAAATACACACCAAATACAAAAATAGTGTACTTTTGACACCAAATAAGCTTTTCATCTTTCGAGAACTTATTATTAATGTCCTACTTGCGTAGTATAAGTGTTTATTTGCTTAAGTTCCAAAGCGCGTCAAAGGCACACTCGTTTTATCCCATGTGCATAACACCGTGCAAATACAACCAAATACAAAAATAGTGTACTTTTGACACCAAATAAGCTTTTCATCTTTCGAGAACTTATTATTAATGTCCTACTAGTGTAGTATATGTGTTTATTTGCTTAAGTTCCAAAGCGCGTCAAAGGCACACTCGTTTTATCCCATGTGCATAACACCGTGCAAATACAACCAAATACAAAAATAGTGTACTTTTGACACCAAATAAGCTTTTCATCTTTCGAGAACTTATTATTAATGTCCTACTTGCGTAGTATAAGTGTTTATTTGCTTAAGTTCCAAAGCGCGTCAAAGGCACACTCGTTTTATCCCATGTGCATAACACCGTGCAAATACAACCAAATACAAAAATAGTGTACTTTTGACACCAAATAAGCTTTTCATCTTTCGAGAACTTATTATTAATGTCCTACTAGCGTAGTATAAGTGTTTATTCGCTTATGTTCCGAAGCGCGTCAAAGGCACGCTCGTTTTATCATCCCATGTGCATAAAACCGTGCAAATACACACCAAATACAAAAATAGTGTACTTTTGACACCAAATAAGCTTTTCATCTTTCGAGAACTTATTATTAATGTCCTACTAGCGTAGTATAAGTGTTTATTCGCTTATGTTCCGAAGCGCGTCAAAGGCACGCTCGTTTTATCCCATGTGCATAAAACCGTGCAAATACACACCAAATACAAAAATAGTGTACTTTTGACACCAAATAAGCTTTTCATCTTTCGAGAACTTATTATTAATGTCCTACTAGCGTAGTATAAGTGTTTATTCGCTTATGTTCCGAAGCGCGTCAAAGGCACGCTCGTTTTATCCCATGTGCATAAAACCGTGCAAATACACACCAAATACAAAAATAGTGTACTTTTGACACCAAATAAGCTTTTCATCTTTCGAGAACTTATTATTAATGTCCCACTTGCGTAGTATAAGTGTTTATTTGCTTAAGTTCCAAAGCGCGTCAAAGGCACGCTCGTTTTATCCCATGTGCATAACACCGTGCAAATACACACCAAATACAAAAATAGTGTACTTTTGACACCAAATAAGCTTTTCATCTTTCGAGAACTTATTATTAATGTCCTACTAGCGTAGTATAAGTGTTTATTTGCTTAAGTTCCAAAGCGCGTCAAAGGCACGCTCGTTTTATCCCATGTGCATAACACCGTGCAAATACACACCAAATACAAAAATAGTGTACTTTTGACACCAAATAAGCTTTTCATCTTTCGAGAACTTATTATTAATGTCCTACTAGTGTAGTATAAGTGTTTATTTGCTTAAGTTCCAATGCGCGTCAAGGTTGTTTTATCCCACATGCATAAAACCGTGCAAATACACTCCAAATGCAAAAAAAGTGTACTTTTGACCCCAAATAAGCATTTTATCGTTTGAGAACTTACTATTAATGCCTTATTAGCGTACTATATGTGTTTATTTGCTTAAGTTCCAAAGCACGCCAAAGGCACACACGTTTTATCCAACAAATGCTGAAAACAGTGCAAATACACACCAAATACAAAAATAGTGTACTTTTGACACCAAATAAGCATTTTATCGTTCGAGAACTCGTTATTAATGCTTATTAGCGTATTATATGTGTTTATTTGCTTAAGTTCCAAAGCGCGTCAAAGGCACACTCGTTTTATCCCACATGCATAAAACCGTGCAAATACACACCAAATACAAAAATAGTGTACTTTTGACACCAAATAAGCTTTTCATCTTTCGAGAACTTATTATTAATGTCCTACTAGCGTAGTATAAGTGTTTATTCGCTTATGTTCCGAAGCGCGTCAAAGGCACGCTCGTTTTATCCCATGTGCATAAAACCGTGCAAATACACACCAAATACAAAAATAGTGTACTTTTGACACCAAATAAGCTTTTCATCTTTCGAGAACTTATTATTAATGTCCTACTAGCGTAGTATAAGTGTTTATTTGCTTATTTTCCGAAGCGCGTCAAAGGCACGCTCGTTTTATCCCATGTGCATAAAACCGTGCAAATACACACCAAATACAAAAATAGTGTTCTTTTGACACCAAATAAGCTTTTCATCTTTCGAGAACTTATTATTAATGTCCTACTAGCGTAGTATAAGTGTTTATTTGCTAAAGTTCCAAAGCGCGTCAAAGGCACGCTCGTTTTATCCCATGTGCATAACACCGTGCAAATACACACCAAATACAAAAATAGTGTACTTTTGACACCAAATAAGCTTTTCATCTTTCGAGAACTTATTATTAATGTCCTACTAGTGTAGTATAAGTGTTTACTTGCTTAAGTTCCAATGCGCTTCAAAGTCGTTTTATCCCACATGCATAAAACCGTGCAAATACATTCCAAATGCAAAAAAAGTGTACTTTTGACCCCAAATAAGCATTTTACCGTTTGAGAACTTACTATTAATGCCTTATTAGTGTACTATATGTGTTTATTTGCTTAAGTTCCAAAGCACGTCAAAGTCACACACGTTTTATCCAACAAATGCTTAAAACAGTGCAAATACACACCAAATACAAAAATAGTGTACTTTTGACACCAAATAAGCATTTTATCGTTCGAGAACTCGTTATTAATGCTTATTAGCGTATTATATGTGTTTATTTGCTTAAGTTCCAAAGCGCGTCAAAGGCACACTCGTTTTATCCCACATGCATAAAACCGTGCAAATACACACCAAATACAAAAATAGTGTACTTTTGACACCAAATAAGCTTTTCATCTTTCGAGAACTTATTATTAATGTCCTACTAGCGTAGTATAAGTGTTTATTCGCTTATGTTCCGAAGCGCGTCAAAGGCACGCTCGTTTTATCCCATGTGCATAAAACCGTGCAAATACGCACCAAATACAAAAATAGTGTACTTTTGACACCAAATAAGCTTTTCATCTTTCGAGAACTTATTATTAATGTCCTACTAGCGTAGTATAAGTGTTTATTTGCTTATGTTCCGAAGCGCGTCAAAGGCACGCTCGTTTTATCCCATGTGCATAAAACCGTGCAAATACACACCAAATACAAAAATAGTGTACTTTTGACACCAAATAAGCTTTTCATCTTTCGAGAACTTATTATTAATGTCCTACTAGCGTAGTATAAGTGTTTATTTGCTAAAGTTCCAAAGTGCGTCAAAGGCACGCTCGTTTTATCCCATGTGCATAACACCGTGCAAATACACACCAAATACAAAAATAGTGTACTTTTGACACCAAATAAGCTTTTCATCTTTCGAGAACTTATTATTAATGTCCTACTAGTGTAGTATAAGTGTTTATTTGCTTAAGTTCCAATGCGCTTCAAAGTCGTTTTATCCCACATGCATAAAACCGTGCAAATACATTCCAAATGCAAAAAAAGTGTACTTTTGACCCCAAATAAGCATTTTATCGTTTGAGAACTTACTATTAATGCCTTATTAGTGTACTATATGTGTTTATTTGCTTAAGTTCCAAAGCACGTCAAAGGCACACACGTTTTATCCAACAAATGCTTAAAACAGTGCAAATACACACCAAATACAAAAATAGTGTACTTTTGACACCAAATAAGCATTTTATCGTTCGAGAACTCGTTATTAATGCTTATTAGCGTATTATATGTGTTTATTTGCTTAAGTTCCAAAGCGCGTCAAAGGCACACACGTTTTATCCAACAAATGCTTAAAACAGTGCAAATACACACCAAATACAAAAATAGTGTACTTTTGACACCAAATAAGCATTTTATCGTTCGAGAACTCGTTATTAATGCTTATTAGCGTATTATATGTGTTTATTTGCTTAAGTTCCAAACCGCGTCAAAGGCACACTCGTTTTATCCCACATGCATAAAACCGTGCAAATACACACCAAATACAAAAATAGTGTACTTTTGACACCAAATAAGCTTTTCATCTTTCGAGAACTTATTATTAATGTCCTACTAGCGTAGTATAAGTGTTTATTCGCTTATGTTCCGAAGCGCGTCAAAGGCACGCTCGTTTTATCCCATGTGCATAAAACCGTGCAAATACACACCAAATACAAAAATAGTGTACTTTTGACACCAAATAAGCTTTTCATCTTTCGAGAACTTATTATTAATGTCCTACTAGCGTAGTATAAGTGTTTATTCGCTTATGTTCCGAAGCGCGTCAAAGGCACGCTCGTTTTATCCCATGTGCATAAAACCGTGCAAATACACACCAAATACAAAAATAGTGTACTTTTGACACCAAATAAGCTTTTCATCTTTCGAGAACTTATTATTAATGTCCTACTAGCGTAGTATAAGTGTTTATTCGCTTATGTTCCGAAGCGCGTCAAAGGCACGCTCGTTTTATCCCATGTGCATAAAACCGTGCAAATACACACCAAATACAAAAATAGTGTACTTTTGACACCAAATAAGCTTTTCATCTTTCGAGAACTTATTATTAATGTCCTACTAGCGTAGTATAAGTGTTTATTCGCTTATGTTCCGAAGCGCGTCAAAGGCACGCTCGTTTTATCCCATGTGCATAAAACCGTGCAAATACACACCAAATACAAAAATAGTGTACTTTTGACACCAAATAAGCTTTTCATCTTTCGAGAACTTATTATTAATGTCCTACTTGCGTAGTATAAGTGTTTATTTGCTTAAGTTCCAAAGCGCGTCAAAGGCACACTCGTTTTATCCCATGTGCATAACACCGTGCAAATACAACCAAATACAAAAATAGTGTACTTTTGACACCAAATAAGCTTTTCATCTTTCGAGAACTTATTATTAATGTCCTACTAGTGTAGTATAAGTGTTTATTTGCTTAAGTTCCAATGCGCGTCAAAGTTGTTTTATCCCACATGCATAAAACCGTGCAAATACACTCCAAATGCAAAAAAAGTGTACTTTTGACCCCAAATAAGCATTTTATCGTTTGAGAACTTACTATTAATGCCTTATTAGCGTACTATATGTGTTTATTTGCTTAAGTTCCAAAGCACGTCAAAGGCACACACGTTTTATCCAACAAATGCTTAAAACAGTGCAAATACACACCAAATACAAAAATAGTGTACTTTTGACACCAAATAAGCATTTTATCGTTTGAGAACTCGTTATTAATGCTTATTAGCGTATTATATGTGTTTATTTGCTTAAGTTCCAAAGCGCGTCAAAGGCACACTCGTTTTATCCCACATGCATAAAACCGTGCAAATACACACCAAATACAAAAATAGTGTACTTTTGACACCAAATAAGCTTTTCATCTTTCGAGAACTTATTATTAATGTCCTACTAGCGTAGTATAAGTGTTTATTCGCTTATGTTCCGAAGCGCGTCAAAGGCACGCTCGTTTTATCCCATGTGCATAAAACCGTGCAAATACACACCAAATACAAAAATAGTGTACTTTTGACACCAAATAAGCTTTTCATCTTTCGAGAACTTATTATTAATGTCCTACTAGCGTAGTATAAGTGTTTATTCGCTTATGTTCCGAAGCGCGTCAAAGGCACGCTCGTTTTATCCCATGTGCATAAAACCGTGAAAATACACACCAAATACAAAAATAGTGTACTTTTGACACCAAATAAGCTTTTCATCTTTCGAGAACTTATTATTAATGTCCTACTAGCGTAGTATAAGTGTTTATTTGCTTATTTTCCGAAGCGCGTCAAAGGCACGCTCGTTTTATCCCATGTGCATAAAACCGTGCAAATACACACCAAATACAAAAATAGTGTACTTTTGACACCAAATAAGCTTTTCATCTTTCGAGAACTTATTATTAATGTCCTACTAGCGTAGTATAAGTGTTTATTTGCTAAAGTTCCAAAGCGCGTCAAAGGCACGCTCGTTTTATCCCATGTGCATAACACCGTGCAAATACACACCAAATACAAAAATAGTGTACTTTTGACACCAAATAAGCTTTTCATCTTTCGAGAACTTATTATTAATGTCCTACTAGTGTAGTATAAGTGTTTACTTGCTTAAGTTCCAATGCGCTTCAAAGTCGTTTTATCCCACATGCATAAAACCGTGCAAATACATTCCAAATGCAAAAAAAGTGTACTTTTGACCCCAAATAAGCATTTTACCGTTTGAGAACTTACTATTAATGCCTTATTAGTGTACTATATGTGTTTATTTGCTTAAGTTCCAAAGCACGTCAAAGGCACACACGTTTTATCCAACAAATGCTTAAAACAGTGCAAATACACACCAAATACAAAAATAGTGTACTTTTGACACCAAATAAGCATTTTATCGTTCGAGAACTCGTTATTAATGCTTATTAGCGTATTATATGTGTTTATTTGCTTAAGTTCCAAAGCGCGTCAAAGGCACACTCGTTTTATCCCACATGCATAAAACCGTGCAAATACACACCAAATACAAAAATAGTGTACTTTTGACACCAAATAAGCTTTTCATCTTTCGAGAACTTATTATTAATGTCCTACTAGCGTAGTATAAGTGTTTATTCGCTTATGTTCCGAAGCGCGTCAAAGGCACGCTCGTTTTATCCCATGTGCATAAAACCGTGCAAATACGCACCAAATACAAAAATAGTGTACTTTTGACACCAAATAAGCTTTTCATCTGTCGAGAACTTATTATTAATGTCCTACTAGCGTAGTATAAGTGTTTATTTGCTAAAGTTCCAAAGCGCGTCAAAGGCACGCTCGTTTTATCCCATGTGCATAACACCGTGCAAATACACACCAAATACAAAAATAGTGTACTTTTGACACCAAATAAGCTTTTCATCTTTCGAGAACTTATTATTAATGTCCTACTAGTGTAGTATAAGTGTTTATTTGCTTAAGTTCCAATGCGCTTCAAAGTCGTTTTATCCCACATGCATAAAACCGTGCAAATACATTCCAAATGCAAAAAAAGTGTACTTTTGACCCCAAATAAGCATTTTATCGTTTGAGAACTTACTATTAATGCCTTATTAGCGTACTATATGTGTTTATTTGCTTAAGTTCCAAAGCACGTCAAAGGCACACACGTTTTATCCAACAAATGCTTAAAACAGTGCAAATACACACCAAATACAAAAATAGTGTACTTTTGACACCAAATAAGCATTTTATCGTTCGAGAACTCGTTATTAATGCTTATTAGCGTATTATATGTGTTTATTTGCTTAAGTTCCAAAGCGCGTCAAAGGCACACTCGTTTTATCCCACATGCATAAAACCGTGCAAATACACACCAAATACAAAAATAGTGTACTTTTGACACCAAATAAGCTTTTCATCTTTCGAGAACTTATTATTAATGTCCTACTAGCGTAGTATAAGTGTTTATTCGCTTATGTTCCGAAGCGCGTCAAAGGCACGCTCGTTTTATCCCATGTGCATAAAACCGTGCAAATACACACCAAATACAAAAATAGTGTACTTTTGACACCAAATAAGCTTTTCATCTTTCGAGAACTTATTATTAATGTCCTACTTGCGTAGTATAAGTGTTTATTTGCTAAAGTTCCAAAGCGCGTCAAAGGCACGCTCGTTTTATCCCATGTGCATAACACCGTGCAAATACACACCAAATACAAAAATAGTGTACTTTTGACACCAAATAAGCTTTTCACCTTTCGAGAACTTATTATTAATGTCCTACTAGTGTAGTATAAGTGTTTATTTGCTTAAGTTCCAATGCGCGTCAAAGTCGTTTTATCCCACATGCATAAAACCGTGCAAATACACTCCAAATGCAAAAAAAGTGTACTTTTGACCCCAAATAAGCATTTTATCGTTTGAGAACTTACTATTAATGCCTTATTTGCGTACTATATGTGTTTATTTGCTTAAGTTCCAAAGCATGTCAGAGGCACACACGTTTTATCCAACAAATGCTTAAAACAGTGCAAATACACACCAAATACAAAAATAGTGTACTTTTGAGACCAAATAAGCCTTTTATCGTTCGAGAACTCGTTATTAATGCCTTTTTAGCGTATTATATGTGTTTATTTGCTTAAGTTCCAAAGCGCGTCAAAGGCACACTCGTTTTATCCCACATGCATAAAACCGTGCAAATACACACCAAATACAAAAATAGTGTACTTTTGACACCAAATAAGCTTTTCATCTTTCGAGAACTTATTATTAATGTCCTACTAGCGTAGTATAAGTGTTTATTTGCTTATGTTCCGAAGCGCGTCAAAGGCACGCTCGTTTTATCCCATGTGCATAAAACGGTGCAAATACACACCAAATACAAAAATAGTGTACTTTTGACACCAAATAAGCTTTTCATCTTTCGAGAACTTATTATTAATGTCCTACTAGCGTAGTATAAGTGTTTATTTGCTTAAGTTCCAAAGCGCGTCAAAGGCACACACGTTTTATCCCACATGCATAAAACCGTGCAAATACACTCCAACTACAAAAATAGTGTACTTTTGACCCCAAATAAGCATTTTATCGTTTGAGAACTTATTATTAATGCCTTATTAGCGTACTATATGTGTTTATTTGCTTAAGTTCCAAAGCACGTCAAAGGCACACACGTTTTATCCAACAAATGCTTAAAACAGTGCAAATACACACCAAATACAAAAATAGTGTACTTTTGACACCAAATAAGCATTTTATCGTTCGAGAACTCGTTATTAATGCCTTATTAGCGTATTATATGTGCTTATTTGCTTAAGTTCCAAAGCGCGTCAAAGGCACACTCGTTTTATCCCACATGCATAAAACCGTGCAAATACACACCAAATACAAAAATAGTGTACTTTTGACACCAAATAAGCTTTTCATCTTTCGAGAACTTATTATTAATGTCCTACTAGCGTAGTATAAGTGTTTATTTGCTTAAGTTCCAAAGCGCGTCAAAGGCACACACGTTTTATCCCACATGCATAAAACCGTGCAAATACACTCCAACTACAAAAATAGTGTACTTTTGACCCCAAATAAGCATTTTATCGTTTGAGAACTTATTATTAATGCCTTATTAGCGTACTATATGTGTTTATTTGCTTAAGTTCCAAAGCACGTCAAAGGCACACACGTTTTATCCAACAAATGCTTAAAACAGTGCAAATACACACCAAATACAAAAATAGTGTACTTTTGACACCAAATAAGCATTTTATCGTTCGAGAACACGTTATTAATGCCTTATTAGCGTATTATATGTGCTTATTTGCTTAAGTTCCAAAGCGCGTCAAAGGCACACTCGTTTTATCCCACATGCATAAAACCGTGCAAATACACACCAAATACAAAAATAGTGTACTTTTGACACCAAATAAGCTTTTCATCTTTCGAGAACTTATTATTAATGTCCTACTAGCGTAGTATAAGTGTTTATTTGCTTATGTTCCGAAGCGCGTCAAAGGCACGCTCGTTTTATCCCATGTGCATAAAACCGTGCAAATACACACCAAATACAAAAATAGTGTACTTTTGACACCAAATAAGCTTTTCATCTTTCGAGAACTTATTATTAATGTCCTACTAGCGTAGTATAAGTGTTTATTTGCTAAAGTTCCAAAGCGC
Organism: Cotoneaster glaucophyllus; assembly: GCA_036320875.1. Taxonomy (NCBI): domain Eukaryota; kingdom Viridiplantae; phylum Streptophyta; class Magnoliopsida; order Rosales; family Rosaceae; genus Cotoneaster; species Cotoneaster glaucophyllus. The sequence goes on along the minus strand of JAVVNS010000023.1, from coordinate 359,143 downwards.
GTCAAAGGCACGCTCGTTTTATCCCATGTGCATAACACCGTGCAAATACACACCAAATACAAAAATAGTGTACTTTTGACACCAAATAAGCTTTTCATCTTTCGAGAACTTATTATTAATGTCCTACTAGTGTAGTATAAGTGTTTATTTGCTTAAGTTCCAATGCGCGTCAAGGTTGTTTTATCCCACATGCATAAAACCGTGCAAATACACTCCAAATGCAAAAAAAGTGTACTTTTGACCCCAAATAAGCATTTTATCGTTTGAGAACTTACTATTAATGCCTTATTAGCGTACTATATGTGTTTATTTGCTTAAGTTCCAAAGCACGCCAAAGGCACACACGTTTTATCCAACAAATGCTGAAAACAGTGCAAATACACACCAAATACAAAAATAGTGTACTTTTGACACCAAATAAGCATTTTATCGTTCGAGAACTCGTTATTAATGCTTATTAGCGTATTATATGTGTTTATTTGCTTAAGTTCCAAAGCGCGTCAAAGGCACACTCGTTTTATCCCACATGCATAAAACCGTGCAAATACACACCAAATACAAAAATAGTGTACTTTTGACACCAAATAAGCTTTTCATCTTTCGAGAACTTATTATTAATGTCCTACTAGCGTAGTATAAGTGTTTATTCGCTTATGTTCCGAAGCGCGTCAAAGGCACGCTCGTTTTATCCCATGTGCATAAAACCGTGCAAATACACACCAAATACAAAAATAGTGTACTTTTGACACCAAATAAGCTTTTCATCTTTCGAGAACTTATTATTAATGTCCTACTAGCGTAGTATAAGTGTTTATTTGCTTATTTTCCGAAGCGCGTCAAAGGCACGCTCGTTTTATCCCATGTGCATAAAACCGTGCAAATACACACCAAATACAAAAATAGTGTTCTTTTGACACCAAATAAGCTTTTCATCTTTCGAGAACTTATTATTAATGTCCTACTAGCGTAGTATAAGTGTTTATTTGCTAAAGTTCCAAAGCGCGTCAAAGGCACGCTCGTTTTATCCCATGTGCATAACACCGTGCAAATACACACCAAATACAAAAATAGTGTACTTTTGACACCAAATAAGCTTTTCATCTTTCGAGAACTTATTATTAATGTCCTACTAGTGTAGTATAAGTGTTTACTTGCTTAAGTTCCAATGCGCTTCAAAGTCGTTTTATCCCACATGCATAAAACCGTGCAAATACATTCCAAATGCAAAAAAAGTGTACTTTTGACCCCAAATAAGCATTTTACCGTTTGAGAACTTACTATTAATGCCTTATTAGTGTACTATATGTGTTTATTTGCTTAAGTTCCAAAGCACGTCAAAGTCACACACGTTTTATCCAACAAATGCTTAAAACAGTGCAAATACACACCAAATACAAAAATAGTGTACTTTTGACACCAAATAAGCATTTTATCGTTCGAGAACTCGTTATTAATGCTTATTAGCGTATTATATGTGTTTATTTGCTTAAGTTCCAAAGCGCGTCAAAGGCACACTCGTTTTATCCCACATGCATAAAACCGTGCAAATACACACCAAATACAAAAATAGTGTACTTTTGACACCAAATAAGCTTTTCATCTTTCGAGAACTTATTATTAATGTCCTACTAGCGTAGTATAAGTGTTTATTCGCTTATGTTCCGAAGCGCGTCAAAGGCACGCTCGTTTTATCCCATGTGCATAAAACCGTGCAAATACGCACCAAATACAAAAATAGTGTACTTTTGACACCAAATAAGCTTTTCATCTTTCGAGAACTTATTATTAATGTCCTACTAGCGTAGTATAAGTGTTTATTTGCTTATGTTCCGAAGCGCGTCAAAGGCACGCTCGTTTTATCCCATGTGCATAAAACCGTGCAAATACACACCAAATACAAAAATAGTGTACTTTTGACACCAAATAAGCTTTTCATCTTTCGAGAACTTATTATTAATGTCCTACTAGCGTAGTATAAGTGTTTATTTGCTAAAGTTCCAAAGTGCGTCAAAGGCACGCTCGTTTTATCCCATGTGCATAACACCGTGCAAATACACACCAAATACAAAAATAGTGTACTTTTGACACCAAATAAGCTTTTCATCTTTCGAGAACTTATTATTAATGTCCTACTAGTGTAGTATAAGTGTTTATTTGCTGAAGTTCCAATGCGCTTCAAAGTCGTTTTATCCCACATGCATAAAACCGTGCAAATACATTCCAAATGCAAAAAAAGTGTACTTTTGACCCCAAATAAGCATTTTATCGTTTGAGAACTTACTATTAATGCCTTATTAGTGTACTATATGTGTTTATTTGCTTAAGTTCCAAAGCACGTCAAAGGCACACACGTTTTATCCAACAAATGCTTAAAACAGTGCAAATACACACCAAATACAAAAATAGTGTACTTTTGACACCAAATAAGCATTTTATCGTTCGAGAACTCGTTATTAATGCTTATTAGCGTATTATATGTGTTTATTTGCTTAAGTTCCAAAGCGAGTCAAAGGCACACACGTTTTATCCAACAAATGCTTAAAACAGTGCAAATACACACCAAATACAAAAATAGTGTACTTTTGACACCAAATAAGCATTTTATCGTTCGAGAACTCGTTATTAATGCTTATTAGCGTATTATATGTGTTTATTTGCTTAAGTTCCAAACCGCGTCAAAGGCACACTCGTTTTATCCCACATGCATAAAACCGTGCAAATACACACCAAATACAAAAATAGTGTACTTTTGACACCAAATAAGCTTTTCATCTTTCGAGAACTTATTATTAATGTCCTACTAGCGTAGTATAAGTGTTTATTCGCTTATGTTCCGAAGCGCGTCAAAGGCACGCTCGTTTTATCCCATGTGCATAAAACCGTGCAAATACACACCAAATACAAAAATAGTGTACTTTTGACACCAAATAAGCTTTTCATCTTTCGAGAACTTATTATTAATGTCCTACTAGCGTAGTATAAGTGTTTATTCGCTTATGTTCCGAAGCGCGTCAAAGGCACGCTCGTTTTATCCCATGTGCATAAAACCGTGCAAATACACACCAAATACAAAAATAGTGTACTTTTGACACCAAATAAGCTTTTCATCTTTCGAGAACTTATTATTAATGTCCTACTAGCGTAGTATAAGTGTTTATTCGCTTATGTTCCGAAGCGCGTCAAAGGCACGCTCGTTTTATCCCATGTGCATAAAACCGTGCAAATACACACCAAATACAAAAATAGTGTACTTTTGACACCAAATAAGCTTTTCATCTTTCGAGAACTTATTATTAATGTCCTACTAGCGTAGTATAAGTGTTTATTCGCTTATGTTCCGAAGCGCGTCAAAGGCACGCTCGTTTTATCCCATGTGCATAAAACCGTGCAAATACACACCAAATACAAAAATAGTGTACTTTTGACACCAAATAAGCTTTTCATCTTTCGAGAACTTATTATTAATGTCCTACTTGCGTAGTATAAGTGTTTATTTGCTTAAGTTCCAAAGCGCGTCAAAGGCACACTCGTTTTATCCCATGTGCATAACACCGTGCAAATACAACCAAATACAAAAATAGTGTACTTTTGACACCAAATAAGCTTTTCATCTTTCGAGAACTTATTATTAATGTCCTACTAGTGTAGTATAAGTGTTTATTTGCTTAAGTTCCAATGCGCGTCAAAGTTGTTTTATCCCACATGCATAAAACCGTGCAAATACACTCCAAATGCAAAAAAAGTGTACTTTTGACCCCAAATAAGCATTTTATCGTTTGAGAACTTACTATTAATGCCTTATTAGCGTACTATATGTGTTTATTTGCTTAAGTTCCAAAGCACGTCAAAGGCACACACGTTTTATCCAACAAATGCTTAAAACAGTGCAAATACACACCAAATACAAAAATAGTGTACTTTTGACACCAAATAAGCATTTTATCGTTTGAGAACTCGTTATTAATGCTTATTAGCGTATTATATGTGTTTATTTGCTTAAGTTCCAAAGCGCGTCAAAGGCACACTCGTTTTATCCCACATGCATAAAACCGTGCAAATACACACCAAATACAAAAATAGTGTACTTTTGACACCAAATAAGCTTTTCATCTTTCGAGAACTTATTATTAATGTCCTACTAGCGTAGTATAAGTGTTTATTCGCTTATGTTCCGAAGCGCGTCAAAGGCACGCTCGTTTTATCCCATGTGCATAAAACCGTGCAAATACACACCAAATACAAAAATAGTGTACTTTTGACACCAAATAAGCTTTTCATCTTTCGAGAACTTATTATTAATGTCCTACTAGCGTAGTATAAGTGTTTATTCGCTTATGTTCCGAAGCGCGTCAAAGGCACGCTCGTTTTATCCCATGTGCATAAAACCGTGAAAATACACACCAAATACAAAAATAGTGTACTTTTGACACCAAATAAGCTTTTCATCTTTCGAGAACTTATTATTAATGTCCTACTAGCGTAGTATAAGTGTTTATTTGCTTATTTTCCGAAGCGCGTCAAAGGCACGCTCGTTTTATCCCATGTGCATAAAACCGTGCAAATACACACCAAATACAAAAATAGTGTACTTTTGACACCAAATAAGCTTTTCATCTTTCGAGAACTTATTATTAATGTCCTACTAGCGTAGTATAAGTGTTTATTTGCTAAAGTTCCAAAGCGCGTCAAAGGCACGCTCGTTTTATCCCATGTGCATAACACCGTGCAAATACACACCAAATACAAAAATAGTGTACTTTTGACACCAAATAAGCTTTTCATCTTTCGAGAACTTATTATTAATGTCCTACTAGTGTAGTATAAGTGTTTACTTGCTTAAGTTCCAATGCGCTTCAAAGTCGTTTTATCCCACATGCATAAAACCGTGCAAATACATTCCAAATGCAAAAAAAGTGTACTTTTGACCCCAAATAAGCATTTTACCGTTTGAGAACTTACTATTAATGCCTTATTAGTGTACTATATGTGTTTATTTGCTTAAGTTCCAAAGCACGTCAAAGGCACACACGTTTTATCCAACAAATGCTTAAAACAGTGCAAATACACACCAAATACAAAAATAGTGTACTTTTGACACCAAATAAGCATTTTATCGTTCGAGAACTCGTTATTAATGCTTATTAGCGTATTATATGTGTTTATTTGCTTAAGTTCCAAAGCGCGTCAAAGGCACACTCGTTTTATCCCACATGCATAAAACCGTGCAAATACACACCAAATACAAAAATAGTGTACTTTTGACACCAAATAAGCTTTTCATCTTTCGAGAACTTATTATTAATGTCCTACTAGCGTAGTATAAGTGTTTATTCGCTTATGTTCCGAAGCGCGTCAAAGGCACGCTCGTTTTATCCCATGTGCATAAAACCGTGCAAATACGCACCAAATACAAAAATAGTGTACTTTTGACACCAAATAAGCTTTTCATCTTTCGAGAACTTATTATTAATGTCCTACTAGCGTAGTATAAGTGTTTATTTGCTAAAGTTCCAAAGCGCGTCAAAGGCACGCTCGTTTTATCCCATGTGCATAACACCGTGCAAATACACACCAAATACAAAAATAGTGTACTTTTGACACCAAATAAGCTTTTCATCTTTCGAGAACTTATTATTAATGTCCTACTAGTGTAGTATAAGTGTTTATTTGCTTAAGTTCCAATGCGCTTCAAAGTCGTTTTATCCCACATGCATAAAACCGTGCAAATACATTCCAAATGCAAAAAAAGTGTACTTTTGACCCCAAATAAGCATTTTATCGTTTGAGAACTTACTATTAATGCCTTATTAGCGTACTATATGTGTTTATTTGCTTAAGTTCCAAAGCACGTCAAAGGCACACACGTTTTATCCAACAAATGCTTAAAACAGTGCAAATACACACCAAATACAAAAATAGTGTACTTTTGACACCAAATAAGCATTTTATCGTTCGAGAACTCGTTATTAATGCTTATTAGCGTATTATATGTGTTTATTTGCTTAAGTTCCAAAGCGCGTCAAAGGCACACTCGTTTTATCCCACATGCATAAAACCGTGCAAATACACACCAAATACAAAAATAGTGTACTTTTGACACCAAATAAGCTTTTCATCTTTCGAGAACTTATTATTAATGTCCTACTAGCGTAGTATAAGTGTTTATTCGCTTATGTTCCGAAGCGCGTCAAAGGCACGCTCGTTTTATCCCATGTGCATAAAACCGTGCAAATACACACCAAATACAAAAATAGTGTACTTTTGACACCAAATAAGCTTTTCATCTTTCGAGAACTTATTATTAATGTCCTACTTGCGTAGTATAAGTGTTTATTTGCTTAAGTTCCAAAGCGCGTCAAAGGCACGCTCGTTTTATCCCATGTGCATAACACCGTGTAAATACACACCAAATACAAAAATAGTGTACTTTTGACACCAAATAAGCTTTTCATCTTTCGAGAACTTATTATTAATGTCCTACTAGCGTAGTATAAGTGTTTATTTGCTAAAGTTCCAAAGCGCGTCAAAGGCACGCTCGTTTTATCCCATGTGCATAACACCGTGCAAATACACACCAAATACAAAAATAGTGTACTTTTGACACCAAATAAGCTTTTCACCTTTCGAGAACTTATTATTAATGTCCTACTAGTGTAGTATAAGTGTTTATTTGCTTAAGTTCCAATGCGCGTCAAAGTCGTTTTATCCCACATGCATAAAACCGTGCAAATACACTCCAAATGCAAAAAAAGTGTACTTTTGACCCCAAATAAGCATTTTATCGTTTGAGAACTTACTATTAATGCCTTATTTGCGTACTATATGTGTTTATTTGCTTAAGTTCCAAAGCATGTCAGAGGCACACACGTTTTATCCAACAAATGCTTAAAACAGTGCAAATACACACCAAATACAAAAATAGTGTACTTTTGAGACCAAATAAGCCTTTTATCGTTCGAGAACTCGTTATTAATGCCTTTTTAGCGTATTATATGTGTTTATTTGCTTAAGTTCCAAAGCGCGTCAAAGGCACACTCGTTTTATCCCACATGCATAAAACCGTGCAAATACACACCAAATACAAAAATAGTGTACTTTTGACACCAAATAAGCTTTTCATCTTTCGAGAACTTATTATTAATGTCCTACTAGCGTAGTATAAGTGTTTATTTGCTTATGTTCCGAAGCGCGTCAAAGGCACGCTCGTTTTATCCCATGTGCATAAAACGGTGCAAATACACACCAAATACAAAAATAGTGTACTTTTGACACCAAATAAGCTTTTCATCTTTCGAGAACTTATTATTAATGTCCTACTAGCGTAGTATAAGTGTTTATTTGCTTAAGTTCCAAAGCGCGTCAAAGGCACACACGTTTTATCCCACATGCATAAAACCGTGCAAATACACTCCAACTACAAAAATAGTGTACTTTTGACCCCAAATAAGCATTTTATCGTTTGAGAACTTATTATTAATGCCTTATTAGCGTACTATATGTGTTTATTTGCTTAAGTTCCAAAGCACGTCAAAGGCACACACGTTTTATCCAACAAATGCTTAAAACAGTGCAAATACACACCAAATACAAAAATAGTGTACTTTTGACACCAAATAAGCATTTTATCGTTCGAGAACTCGTTATTAATGCCTTATTAGCGTATTATATGTGCTTATTTGCTTAAGTTCCAAAGCGCGTCAAAGGCACACTCGTTTTATCCCACATGCATAAAACCGTGCAAATACACACCAAATACAAAAATAGTGTACTTTTGACACCAAATAAGCTTTTCATCTTTCGAGAACTTATTATTAATGTCCTACTAGCGTAGTATAAGTGTTTATTTGCTTAAGTTCCAAAGCGCGTCAAAGGCACACACGTTTTATCCCACATGCATAAAACCGTGCAAATACACTCCAACTACAAAAATAGTGTACTTTTGACCCCAAATAAGCATTTTATCGTTTGAGAACTTATTATTAATGCCTTATTAGCGTACTATATGTGTTTATTTGCTTAAGTTCCAAAGCACGTCAAAGGCACACACGTTTTATCCAACAAATGCTTAAAACAGTGCAAATACACACCAAATACAAAAATAGTGTACTTTTGACACCAAATAAGCATTTTATCGTTCGAGAACACGTTATTAATGCCTTATTAGCGTATTATATGTGCTTATTTGCTTAAGTTCCAAAGCGCGTCAAAGGCACACTCGTTTTATCCCACATGCATAAAACCGTGCAAATACACACCAAATACAAAAATAGTGTACTTTTGACACCAAATAAGCTTTTCATCTTTCGAGAACTTATTATTAATGTCCTACTAGCGTAGTATAAGTGTTTATTTGCTTATGTTCCGAAGCGCGTCAAAGGCACGCTCGTTTTATCCCATGTGCATAAAACCGTGCAAATACACACCAAATACAAAAATAGTGTACTTTTGACACCAAATAAGCTTTTCATCTTTCGAGAACTTATTATTAATGTCCTACTAGCGTAGTATAAGTGTTTATTTGCTAAAGTTCCAAAGCGCGTCAAAGGCACGCTCGTTTTATCCCATGTGCATAACACCGTGCAAATACACACCAAATACAAAAATAGTGTACTTTTGACACCAAATAAGCTTTTCATCTTTCGAGAACTTATTATTAATGTCCTACTAGTGTAGTATAAGTGTTTATTTGCTTAAGTTCCAATGCGCGTCAAAGTCGTTTTATCCCACATGCATAAAACCGTGCAAATACACTCCAAATGTTACTAAGGCATGTTACTACATTCAAATCATTGTTTTATGTGGTTAAATGTGAACTAGTAAGTGGTGACTTTGATTAAGTATGCGCTTAAGTGTAAAGATGACTAAAATCTGTGGGAATGATGATCATTGACATGTCATGCGCGTTGGAAATCCCTGAGGCAAATGTTGGAAGGTTTAGAGTGTGTTTAGTTTACTTTGTTTTGTTTTGTTCTTCTGTTTTGCTCGAGGACTAGCAAAAGCTAAGTGTGGGGGAATTTGATAGGAGCATATTTATGCGACTTAGTTGGCTTGTTCTTGTGCATTTACGTTGTTATTTCTTAGTTATTGTAGACTTTTAAGCCATTTTCGTGTGTTTTCAGGTTTTAAGGACAAAGTATGCAAGAAGAGCCAATTTGGAGTGATTTGGAGCTATTTTGGGTCAAGGATGGATAGCTTATGAATCAAGCAAGAAGGATGGACGAATTTGGAGATTTAAAGACAAGGAATCAGCTAGGAAGAAGGAAGAAACAAGTTCAAGTTCTAAAAGCCTATTTTCAGCCAAAAAGTGGGGGATTCTAAACAGAAAATATTACCTAAATTTAGGGGTTTTAAAAGCCTAAAATCATGTAACAAAGCTGCCAAATCCCAGCTGCATGTTCCCACCTTCTAAAAGCCTAAAAACATGCAACTTTAAACCCCTAAATCTCTCCTACAAATCTGCCACAACCTCCTCCTTAATTCCAGCTGCATGTTTCCACCTTCTAATGCCTAAAACCTGCTGGAAATCATGTCCCTTTCCCCCTATAAATACACATCCAGCCGCACCCTCTAGAGGACCATTCATCTCCATATTTCTCAATTTCGTCAGAAATCATTCTCCCTATTGCAGCCGCACCATTCTACACCATTCTCCATATTTTCCCCTCCAAAACTCATCCAGCCGCACCACCCATCATCCCTAAACACCACCACACCATCTTCCACCATTCTACACAATCCTAACCCCCCTAAACCTGTCCACAAGTCTTATGCCGCAGCAAAGAGGAAGGAGGACAGTCCATAGGCGTGCTTGCTGTTCAAGATTGGATCGTTGGAACGTCTAGGTGTTTTCTTTCTTTTATTCTCAATGTCTAAATCTGTTTATCTTTGTTTTGTGAGTATGAGAACTTAAACCCCCCCTTGGCTAGGGGGGGATTCGAAACCATGTCTAAAGCTTGCTATATGATCTGATTACATTCAATTGTGTTTCATAAGTTGCGAATTCAATTTACTTATCTTCATGAATTTAGACAGATTTGTGTATGTTGGTTGGGAGTGCACGCTTAATTTTCATGCATAAATTGAATGCTAGGATATAAGGGAGTTTCACCTAATCGTTACGAACTTATATTCACATGTAGTAAAGGTTGTTGATCACAATCGCGTTAAGTAAATTCTTGGCATAAGTTTCATGCAATTCATAGTAACAAGTGCCTCGTCAATGCTTATGGTTTCCATAGAATTTAATGATTTCTGCTTGTATCTCTATTATGCAATTCATGTAGGGAACTTGTGGGGAATACTTTGGGTTGTCGTATGCAATCATCCAACTCAATAACTTAAGGGAAATCTGAGGATTAATTAGTGCAATTCACAGTTAATTTGGGGCGTTGAGAATTCATGGTATATTGAAATGCAATTGGAAGTCGTTTTGTATGCAAGTGTGACATGTGTGGAGAAGAACCCCTTAGCTAGCCTTCCATCCATAAGTTTCATCCAAAATCGTTTTTAGAATCTGTTTAGTTTACAAAGTTCTTGTTTTGTTTTCAAAATCGTCAAAACCAAACCCCCCTTTATGTTAAGGTGTCATTTTAGTTAGAAATCCTTTTAGTTTGTGTTTTTAAGTGTCTTGAGTCAAGTTAAAACCAATTTTCGTCCAATTTCTTCTTTAGTGTTCAAAACTGCCCAGATTGTGTTTTTAAGGCAGTTTTGAGTGTGTGTGTGTGCTGTTTTGAGTCTTTTGGTTTGTTTTAGTGTTTTAAACTTTAGTTTTGCATTCTTTGAGTCTAGTTTAGTGTCTTTAACTTTGTTTTTACGTTTTTGAGTCAGTTTCCAAATGTTTAGCAATCCCTCCTAATCCCCGGTCCAGAACGATCCCTACTTACATACTTTACTACAATTGTCAAAAGAGGGTTTAATTTGTGTGCTAGTAATTAGCATATCAATGTTCCGAAGCGCGTCAAAGGCACGCTCGTTTTATCCCATGTGCATAAAACCGTGCAAATACACACCAAATACAAAAATAGTGTACTTTTGACACCAAATAAGCTTTTCATCTTTCGAGAACTTATTATTAATGTCCTACTAGCGTAGTATAAGTGTTTTTTGCTTAAGTTCCAAAGCGCGTCAAAGGCACGCTCGTTTTATCCCATGTGCATAACACCGTGCAAATACACACCAAATACAAAAATAGTGTACTTTTGACACCAAATAAGCTTTTCATCTTTCGAGAACTTATTATTAATGTCCTACTAGAGTAGTATAAGTGTTTATTTGCTTAAGTTCCAAAGCGCGTCAAAGGCACACACGTTTTATCCCACATGCATAAAACTGTGCAAATACATTCCAACTACAAAAATAGTGTACTTTTGACCCCAAATAAGCATTTTATCGTTTGAGAACTTATTATTAATGCCTTATTAGCGTACTATATGTGTTTATTTGCTTAAGTTCCAAAGCACGTCAAAGGCACACACGTTTTATCCAACAAATGCTTAAAACAATGCAAATACACACCAAATACAAAAATACTGTACTTTTGACACCAAATAAGCATTTTATTGTTCGAGAACTCGTTATTAATGCCTTATTAGCGTATTATATGTGTTTATTTGCTTAAGTTCCAAAGCGCGTCAAAGGCACACTCGTTTTATCCCACATGCATAAAACCGTGCAAATACACACCAAATACAAAAATAGTGTACTTTTGACACCAAATAAGCTTTTCATCTTTCGAGAACTTATTATTAATGTCCTACTAGCGTAGTATAAGTGTTTATTTGCTTATGTTCCGAAGCGCGTCAAAAGCACGCTCGTTTTATCCCATGTGCATAAAACCGTGCAAATACACACCAAATACAAAAATAGTGTACTTTTGACACAAAATAAGCTTTTCATCTTTTGAGAACTTATTATTAATGTCCTACTAGCGTAGTATAAGTGTTTATTTGCTTATGTTCCGAAGCGCGTCAAAGGCACGCTCGTTTTATCCCATGTGCATAAAACCGTGCAAATACACACCAAATACAAAAATAGTGTACTTTTGACACCAAATAAGCTTTTCATCTTTCGAGAACTTATTATTAATGTCCTACTAGCGTAGTATAAGTGTTTATTTGCTTAAGTTCCAAAGCGCGTCAAAGGCACGCTCGTTTTATCCCATGTGCATAACACCGTGCAAATACACACCAAATACAAAAATAGTGTACTTTTGACACCAAATAAGCTTTTCATCTTTCGAGAACTTATTATTAATGTCCTACTAGCGTAGTATAAGTGTTTATTTGCTTAAGTTCCAAAGCGCGTCAAAGGCACACACGTTTTATCCCACATGCATAAAACCGTGCAAATACACTCCAACTACAAAAATAGTGTACTTTTGACCCCAAATAAGCATTTTATCGTTTGAGAACTTATTATTAATGCCTTATTAGCGTACTATATGTGTTTATTTGCTTAAGTTCCAAAGCACGTCAAAGGCACACACGTTTTATCCAACAAATGCTTAAAACAGTGCAAATACACACCAAATACAAAAATAGTGTACTTTTGACACCAAATAAGCATTTTATCGTTCGAGAACTCGTTATTAATGCCTTTTTAGCGTATTATATGTGTTTATTTGCTTAAGTTCCAAAGCGCGTCAAAGGCACACTCGTTTTATCCCACATGCATAAAACAGTGCAAATACACACCAACTACAAAAATAGTGTACTTTTGACCCCAAATAAGCATTTTATCGTTTGAGAACTTATTATTAATTCCTTATTAGCGTACTATATGTGTTTATTTGCTTAAGTTCCAAAGCACGTCAAAGGCACACACATTTTATCCAACAAATGCTTAAAACAGTGCAAATACACACCAAATACAAAAATACTGTACTTTTGACACCAAATAAGCATTTTATAGTTCGAGAACTCGTTATTAATGCCTTATTAGTGTATTATATGTGTTTATTTGCTTAAGTTCCAAAGCGCGTCAAAGGCACACTCGTTTTATCCCACATGCATAAAACCGTGCAAATACACACCAAATAAAAAAATAGTGTACTTTTGACACCAAATAAGCTTTTCATCTTTCGAGAACTTATTATTAATGTCCTACTAGCGTAGTATAAGTGTTTATTTGCTTATGTTCCGAAGCGCGTCAAAAGCACGCTCGTTTTATCCCATGTGCATAAAACCGTGCAAATACACACCAAATACAAAAATAGTGTACTTTTGACACCAAATAAGCTTTTCATCTTTCGAGAACTTATTATTAATGTCCTACTAGCGTAGTATAAGTGTTTATTTGCTTATGTTCCGAATCGCGTCAAAGGCACGCTCGTTTTATCCCATGTGCATAAAACCGTGCAAATACACACCAAATACAAAAATAGTGTACTTTTGACACCAAATAAGCTTTTCATCTTTCGAGAACTTATTATTAATGTCCTACTAGCGTAGTATAAGTGTTTATTTGCTTATGTTCCGAATCGCGTCAAAGGCACGTTCGTTTTATCCCATGTGCATAAAACCGTGCAAATACACACCAAATACAAAAATAGTGTACTTTTGACACCAAATAAGCTTTTCATCTTTCGAGAACTTATTATTAATGTCCTACTAGCGTAGTATAAGTGTTTATTTGCTTAAGTTCCAAAGCGCGTCAAAGGCACGCTCGTTTTATCCCATGCGCATAACACCGTGCAAATACACACCAAATACAAAAATAGTGTACTTTTGACACCAAATAAGCTTTTTATCGTTTGAGAACTTATTATTAATGCCTTATTAGCGTACTATATGTGTTTATTTGCTTAAGTTCGAAAGCACGTCAAAGGCACACACGTTTTATCCAACAAATGCTTAAAACAGTGCAAATACACACCAAATACAAAAATACTGTACTTTTGACACCAAATAAGCATTTTATCGTTCGAGAACTCGTTATTAATGCCTTATTAGCGTATTATATGTGTTTATTTGCTTAAGTTCCAAAGCGCGTCAAAGGCACACTCGTTTTATCCCACATGCATAAAACCGTGCAAATACACACCAAATACAAAAATAGTGTACTTTTGACACCAAATAAGCTTTTCATCTTTCGAGAACTTATTATTAATGTCCTACTAGCGTAGTATAAGTGTTTATTTGCTTATGTTCCGAAGCGCGTCAAAAGCACGCTCGTTTTATCCCATGTGCATAAAACCGTGCAAATACACACCAAATGCAAAAATAGTGTACTTTTGACACAAAATAAGCTTTTCATCTTTTGAGAACTTATTATTAATGTCCTACTAGCGTAGTATAAGTGTTTATTTGCTTATGTTCCGAAGCGCGTCAAAGGCACGCTCGTTTTATCCCATGTGCATAAAACCGTGCAAATACACACCAAATACAAAAATAGTGTACTTTTGACACCAAATAAGCTTTTCATCTTTCGAGAACTTATTATTAATGTCCTACTAGCGTAGTATAAGTGTTTATTTGCTTAAGTTCCAAAGCGCGTCAAAGGCACGCTCGTTTTATCCCATGTGCATAACACCGTGCAAATACACACCAAATACAAAAATAGTGTACTTTTGACACCAAATAAGCTTTTCATCTTTCGAGAACTTATTATTAATGTCCTACTAGCGTAGTATAAGTGTTTATTTGCTTAAGTTCCAAAGCGCGTCAAAGGCACACACGTTTTATCCCACATGCATAAAACCGTGCAAATACACTCCAACTACAAAAATAGTGTACTTTTGACCCCAAATAAGCATTTTATCGTTTGAGAACTTATTATTAATGCCTTATTAGCGTACTATATGTGTTTATTTGCTTAAGTTCCAAAGCACGTCAAAGGCACACACGTTTTATCCAACAAATGCTTAAAACAGTGCAAATACACACCAAATACAAAAATAGTGTACTTTTGACACCAAATAAGCATTTTATCGTTCGAGAACTCGTTATTAATGCCTTTTTAGCGTATTATATGTGTTTATTTGCTTAAGTTCCAAAGCGCGTCAAAGGCACACTCGTTTTATCCCACATGCATAAAACAGTGCAAATACACACCAACTACAAAAATAGTGTACTTTTGACCCCAAATAAGCATTTTATCGTTTGAGAACTTATTATTAATTCCTTATTAGCGTACTATATGTGTTTATTTGCTTAAGTTCCAAAGCACGTCAAAGGCACACACGTTTTATCCAACAAATGCTTAAAACAGTGCAAATACACACCAAATACAAAAATACTGTACTTTTGACACCAAATAAGCATTTTATCGTTCGAGAACTCGTTATTAATGCCTTATTAGTGTATTATATGTGTTTATTTGCTTAAGTTCCAAAGCCCGTCAAAGGCACACTCGTTTTATCCCACATGCATAAAACCGTGCAAATACACACCAAATACAAAAATAGTGTACTTTTGACACCAAATAAGCTTTTCATCTTTCGAGAACTTATTATTAATGTCCTACTAGTGTAGTATAAGTGTTTATTTGCTTAAGTTCTGATAGAAGCATATTTATGCGACTTAGTATGCTTGTTCTCGTGCATTTACGTTGTTATTTCTTAGTTATTCTAGTATTTTGAGTTAGTTTCGTGTGTTTGTAGGTTTAATGGGCTTATGAAGCAATAAGGTGCATTTTGGAGCCTTTTGGAGCATATTGGAGCTTTGAATGAAGGACATATGAATGGAGCAAAAGGAATGGACGAAATTGAAGACTTGAAGTGAAGGAGTCCTAATTGAAGAAGGATTCCTAATTGAAAGAGGATTCCTAGAAGGACAAGGATTCCTAATTGCACAAGGATTCCTACTTGGAATAGGAAAGTTAAGCCTAAGTTTCCTATTTTGGTTGACCTTTCCTAAACCAAATTTCCTTAAGTTCCAGCCACAAAGCATGGGCCCTAAAGACTTTTGGACACCTAATTCCCACCCTAAGTAGGGTGCCGCACCTTTTCCTCTTCCCACACACCCTTGCCGCACCAATCTTCACATTCCCCTTTTAATTTCACCCAAAATCAGCAAGGAGAGCACATTCCTCTTCCTTGCCGCAAAAGCCAACCTATTTCCCTTAAGTTTCTGACCTTGGGCCCTATTTCCTCTAAGTTTTGGATTTAATTCTCTAACCTAATTAAATTCTGAGCCTTGTTACCCAAAACCCTTTAAATATACACCCTTGTTGCAGCCACAAATCATCCATTCACGCCAGAAAACTTCACCCATTCTCTGCAGCCACCATCCTTCACAAAACACCATAGTTTCTGACCAAAAACCATCCTTGCCGCACCCTACATCCATCCTAAACACAATTCCAGCATCCTACACCATCCATAACCCCCAAATTCCATCATCACACTTTGTGCCGCAATCAAGGAAGGGAAGGAGAGTTCTTGGACGTGCTTGCTGTTCACTTTGAATCGCTGGAGCGTTTAGGTGTTTTCTTTCTTTTGTTTTCAATGTCTAAACTTTATATTCTTTGTGTTGTGAGTATGAGGAACTAAACCCCCCTTAGTTAGGGGGTGATTCGAAACCATGTACATACTTGCAATATGAATTGATTGCCTTTGGTTGTGATTTCATAAGTTATGAGTTCAATTCGTTTAACTGCTTGATGGATAACTTATTTGTGTATGTTGATTGAGAGTGCACGCTTAGTTTTCATGCATGAATATGATGCTAGAGTATAAGGGAGTTTCACCTAATAGTTACAACCTTATATTTCACAAGTAGTGAAGGTCGCTTATAAACGATCGCGTTAAATGAATTCTTGGCATTAGTTTCATGCTCATCATAGTAACGAAGGCCTCGTCAACACTTATAGTTCTCATGTTGCTTAATGATCTTTGATTGTATCTTTGTTGTGCTTTTCACGTAAGGAACTTTTGAAGAATGCTTTGAATTGTTGTATGCGCATTCCCATCCAATTCATTAACTTAAGGAGAACTTGAAGGTTAATTTAAGCGAACCTAATTAACTTGGGGTGTTGAGTTTCATAACTTATCGAAAGAACAACTAAAAATTGGTTTGTATGCAAGTGTGTCATGTGTGGAGAAGAACCCTCTAGCTAGCCTTCCATCCATAAGTTTCATCCAAAATCGTTTTTACAATCTGTTTTAATTACAAAGTTTGTGTCTTGTTTTCAATTTCGTCAAAACCAAATCCCCCTTTATTTTGAAGTGTTAAATTAGTTAGAATCTGTTTTGATTTGTGTTTTTAAGTGTTTTGATTCAAGTTAAAACCCAAATTCGTCCAATTTGGTGCTTGTGTCCAAAACTGCCCAGAAAGTGTTTTTAAGGCAGTTTTGAGTCTTTTGGTTGCTGTTTTGAGTCTTTTGCTTCGTTTTAGTGTTTTAAAGTTTAGTCTTGCATTCTTTGAGTCTAATTTAGTGTTTTAAACTTTGTTTTTACGTTTTTAAGTCAGTTTTCAAGTGTTTAGCAATCCCTCCTAATCCCCGGTCTAGAACGATCCCTACTTACATACTTTACTACAATTGTCAAAAGAGGGTTTAATTTGAGTGTCAAGTTAATTTTCACATCAAGTGGCTGCATGGTCTTTGTGCTCCACTCCCACTCCCTCATCATTAAGGGTTCTTGATGCATCCTTGGTGCTTGGTGCTAAACCTTCCTGCCCTTTAGTTGTGATCTTATCAATAGCAAAACAAGAACGAATAGCATTAGAAGTCTCAACAGGTTTAGAAACATTAAACTTAATCTTATCGTTACCAAACTTCATAGATAACGTCCCCTTGGCCACATCAATCTTTGTTTGGGCGGTTTTCATGAAAGGTCTCCCAAGTAGAAGCGGCATTGGGGAAGAATAGGCCGCATCTTCCATTTCTAGCACATAGAAATCGGCCGGAAAGATTAAGTGGTCAACCTGCACAAGAACATCTTCCACCACTCCCTTTGGATAGGCGTTAGAACGATCGGCCAATTGTATAATCACACCATCATTTTTCAATTCGCCCAAATTCATAGATGCATAAATAGAATATGGCATGACATTTATAGATGCACCTAAGTCAAGCATGGCATGTTCAAAGCGAGTATTTCCAATCACACAAGGAATCGTAAAGCTTCCGGGGTCTTTGCATTTAGTAGGTAGCTTACGTTGCAAAACAGCGGACACATTCTCACTTACCTTCACTACCTCTTTGTTTGACATTCTCCTTTTGGTAGTGCACAGCTCTTTGAGGAATTTGGCATACTTTGGCACTTGTTTAATTGCATCAAGAAGCGGGATGTTCACTTGTACCTTCCGGAACGTTTCAAGAATGTCCTTCTCGCTCTCATCTTTTTTCAATTGCATGAACCTGCGAGGGAAAGGTACATTGGGCATATTAGTGTTTGAATTAAGTGAATTAGACACTAAATTACCTTGTTTGGCCGAATTGGGCTGAATGGGTGCTTGCGGCAAGGGTTGCTTCACCCTTGCCGTGGGTGTGCTATGTGCATCCTCATGTTGCAGCTGCTCTTCATCCACTTTCTGGGCAGATTTGGGAGTTTGGGATTCATTCCCAACTTCTTTTCCACTACGCAAAGTGATGGCCTTGGCAGTTTCGAATCCGCCCTTCGGATTCACATTGGTTGAGCTTGGGAGTTTTCCTGGCTCTCTAAACTGCCCTACAAACTCTGCAATCTGCCCAATCTGCTTCTCTAATTGATCAACCCGTTTGTCTTGGTTTTGCATTGCTTTGGCTTGATTTTCTTGCCCCTGAGACAAATTGGTTAGTAACTTGAGAAGTGTATCATTATCTAGGGAAGTACCTGAAGTATTTTGGGCAGGTTGTTGTTGGACTTGATTGGGGGCGTATGGCTTGGTGTAGAAGCCCGGGGGTTGCTGCCTAAAGCCTCCTTGTTGTTGGGTTTGTTGGGGCTCCCTCCACTTGAAATTTGGATGGTCTCTCCAACCTGGATTATACGTATTAGAGTATGGATCGTTCCTTGGTTGGTTTTGGCCTTGAAATCCAATTGCATTGGCGCTCTCCCATCCACCATTCTCAATCAATTGTGGGCACTTTTCAGAAGCATGTCCTTCGATAGAACACACACCACACACACTTGGTCCTTGCACCCTCATTCCTTCGGCCATCTGAGACACAATGGATGTAAGATTAGCTAATTGTGAGTGAATGTCGGATGTGGAACTTACCTCATGCACTTGCTGCCGTGGGGTGCCTCTTTGCCCAACACCTTCATATTGTTGAGCGTTCAACGCTCGGTTAGCAATCAAGATCTTGGCAGCCGTGGGTGTCTTGTCCACCAAAGCTCCACCCGCTGAGGCATCTAGCATTTGGCGTTCAATTGGTAGAAGCCCCTCGTAGAAATATTGAAGAAGAAGCTCCTCCTTCATTTGGTGTTGTGGACATGAAGCAACAAGTGATTTAAAACGTTCATAATAAGTAGGAAAAGATTCACCTTCATCTTGCTGAATTCCACTAATCCTTTTGCGTAAAAGAATGACTCGAGAAGTTGGGAAGAACTTCTCCAAAAACGCCCTTTTCATGCTCTCCCAAGATGTAACAGTTCCGGGAGCTAATTCAAACAACCAATCTTTGGCTTTGTCCATTAAGGAGAATGGAAAGGCCTTCATCTTCAATATGCTTCCGTCGACGTTGACAGGAGTCATGCTTGAACACACCACCTCGAACTCTTTCAAGTGCTTGTTTGGGTCCTCCATGGACAACCCATGGTATTTTGGAATGTGGTGTAGCAAACTTGACTTCAACTCGAACTCCTCGGTCTTGCCTTGAGGAGCCATGGGGTATTGGATGCATAGGGGTGTTGCATTGCCAACACCCGAGGCAGAAAGCTCTTTGATGGTTCGATTGTCCGCTGCCATGATTGGTACTTCTTCCTCTCTTTGTGCCGTGGCCTCCTCTTCCTCTTCTAGTACTGGTTCTTCAAGGTCAGGTTCAAGGCTAGGTGGATTGGGCACTTGTTGATTCTTATTCCTTCTCAAATTGCGCTCAAAATCGTCGTCGAAGTCCAAAATATTCTCACGAATAGGTTGGGATCTTCGTGTCATAAACTAGTACCTAAAAAACAAGAAAACAAAACAAGGTCAGAATCTGGAATAAACTAAAACAAACTGAAATAAAAGATCCAAGGGATTAGCAAAGTTGCTAATCCCCGGCAACGGCGCCAAAATTTGATGCGAAAATAGTTAAGCACTCAAATTAACCCTCTTGTTGTAGATTGTAGTATAGATGCAAGTAGGGATCGTTCTGGACCGGGGATTAGGAGGGCTTGCTAAAACCTCTAAACTGACTATAAAACATAAAAACAAAGTTAAAAACGTAAGGAAAGACTCACAAGACTCAAAACAAATGCAAAAGACTCAAAACGGGCTGAAAACACTCAAAACTGCCTAAAAACACTAGTTAGGCAGTTTCTGACCTTAAATGAACTTTGGACGAAAATATGAGTTTGGTTTGACTCAAAAACACTTAAAACATAAACAAAACATATTTAGAACAAGAAAGTAAATGGGGGGTTTTGATTTGGACGAATTTAAAGCTAAAACAAACAGAATGTAAACTAGGCAGATTCTAGAGCAAAACAATGTCTAAAACGTTTTGGGACTCAAATGGGTAATGGATTGGCTAGAGGTTCGTTTTTCACACATGACACACTTGCACATAAATCGATTTCCAATTGCTTTCCAATGAATTATGAAGCCCAACACCCCAGATTAACCGTGATGCACAAATTAACCCTCAGATTTTCCTTGAATCATTGAATTGGATGAATGCATGCGACAATCCAAATTATTCTCCAAAAGTCCTCTACATGAATGCATAATAGAGATACAATTAGAAATCATTAAGTTCCATGAAAATCATAAGTGTTGGCGAGACATTCGTAACTATGAATGCATGATACGTTTGTCAAGAATTCAATTAACGCGATTGTTTATAAGCAACCTCCACTACATGTGAATATAAACTTGTAACGATTAGGTGAAACTCATTCATATTCTAGCATCAAATATGTGCATGAAAACTAAGTATGCATCCTTAATCAACAAACACAAATAAGTTATCAATCAAATAGTTAATTGAATTGCATTCACGATTCATCAAAGCACAACTGAAAGCAATCGATTTAATTCACAAGCATGTTCATGGCTACAAACTTCCCCCTAGCCAATTAGGGGTTTAGCCACTCATGGCTGCAACAAAACAAATAGAGAAGAAAGTAAACATTGAGAACAAGAATGAATTACACCTAAAAGGCTCCAATCTGCAACCTTGGAGCACCAAAGTCTCTCTTCTTCTCCCCCTTGCTGCGGCACAAAGAACTAAGGGTAAGGATGGTGGTTTTGGTGGTGTATGGTTGCGGCAGAGATGGTTTTTGGGTGGATGGAGTAGTGTAGGGCTGCGGCAAGGAATGTATATGGCTGAATGTGTAGGGTTTTGTGGCTGAATGGAGATAGGTGTGTGTATGGATTCTGGAATGGTAGATGGTGCGGCTGAATTGTATGTATGGGAGGATGGGTGAATGGTTGCGGCTGAGAGGTTTGGATGGTTTTTGGGATGGTAGAATGTGTTGGATGCTGAATGAATGGGATGGTGGCTGCGACACTTAGAGAAAATATATATATGTTGACTTAAAAACCCTAAGTTACCCCAGACTTATGTTTCCTAACCCAATTCCTGATTTAAAAGACCAAACAAAACAGAAAAGGACACAAGGGTGCGGCACAAGGCTTTAAGGAAAGGGAAAGGTCTTCCAAGGAAAGGGAAACCTCCCTCCTTGCACGGCAAGGAAGGGAGAGGGCAGGGAGGTGTGCGGCAAGGGTTCTTTGATGTGGGAAAGGTCTTATTTTGTGCTGAAACTTAGAGACTTTTAAGCTTAGGAAAGGTCAAAACCAAAAGAGGAAACCCTGGCTTAACTTTCCTACTCCAAGTAGGAATCCTTGTCCAAGTAGGAATCCTTGTCCAAGTAGGAATCATCTTTCAACTAGGAATCCTATTTCACTTAGGAATCCTTCTTCCATTAGGAATCCTTCTTCAATTAGGAATCCTTCTTCAAGTCTTCAACTTCGTTCATTCCTTTAGCTCCATTATGCTCCAAAAAGGCTCCAAAATGCACCTTATTGCTTCATAGGCCCTTTTAACCTACAAACACACGAACTCAACTCAAAACACTAAAATAACTAAGAAATAACAACGTAAATGCATGAGAACAAGCATACTAAGTCGCATAAATATGCTTCTATCAAGCTCTTCAAAGGCATGCTCGTTTTATCCCACATGCATAAAACCGTGCAAATACTCTCCAAATACAAAAATAGTGTACTTTTGACACCAAATAAGCATTTTATCGTCTGGAAACTCATTATTAATGCCTTATTAGCGTATTATATGTGTTTATTTGCTTAAGTTCCAAAAGCGCGTCAAAGGCACACACGTTTTATCCATCGAATGCTTTAAACAGTGCAAAGACTCACCAAATACAAAAATAGTGTACTTTTGACACCAAATAAGCTTTTCATCTTTCAGAACTTATTATTAATGTCCTACTAGCGTAGTATAAGTGTTTATTTGCTTAAGTTCCAAAGTGCGTCAAAGGCTCATTCGTTTTATCCCACACGCATAAAACCGTGCAAATACACTCCAAATACAAAAATAGTGTACTTTTGATCTTTCGAGAACTCATTATTAATGTCCTACTAGCGTAGTATAAGTGTTTATTTGCTTAAGTTCGAAAGCTCTTCAAAGGCATGCTCGTTTTATCCCACATGCATAAAATCGTGCAAATACACTCCAAATAAAAAAATAGTGTACTTTTGACACCAAATAAGCATTTTAACGTCTGAAATCTCATTATTAATGCCTTATTAGCGTATTATATGTGTTTTTTTGCTTAAGTTCCAAAAACGCGTCAAAGGCACACACGTTTTATCCATCGAATGCTTAAAACAGTGCAAATACACACCAAATACAAAAATAGTGTACTTTTGACCCCATATAAGCATTTTATCATTTGAGAACTCATTATTAATGCCTTATTAGCGTATTATATGTGTTTATTTGCTTAAGTTCCAAAGCGCGTCAAAGGCACGCTCGTTTTATCCCACATGCATAAAACCGTGCAAATACACACCAAATACAAAAATAGTGTACTTTTGACACCAAATAAGCTTTTCACCTTTTGAGAACTTATTATTAATGTCCTATTAGTGTAGTATAAGTGTTTATTTTCTTAAGTTCCAAAGCGCGTCAAAGTCACGGTCGTTTTATCCCACATGCATAAAACCGTGCAAATACACTCCAAATAAAAAAATAGTGTACTTTTCACCCCAAATAAGCATTTTACCGTTTGAGAAAATATTATTAATGCCTTATTAGCGTACTATATGTGTTTATTTGCTTAAGTTCCAAAGCACGTCAAAGGCACACACGTTTTATCCAACAAATGCTTAAAACAATGCAAAGACACACCAAATACAAATATAGTGTACTTTTGACACCAAATAAGCTTTTCATCATTTGAGAACTCATTAGGGTAGCTTTTCATCTTTCGAGAACTTATTATTAATGTCCTACTAGCGTAGTGTAAGTGTTTATTTGCTTAAGTTCCAAAGCGCGTCAAAGTCACGCTCGTTTTATCCCACATGCATAAAACCGTGCAAATACACTCCAAATACAAAAATAGTGTACTTTTGACCCCAAATAAGCTTTTCATCTTTCGACAACTTATTATTAATGTCCTACTAGCGTAGTATAAGTGTTTATTTGCTTAAGTTCCAAAGCGCGTCATAGTCACGCTCGTTTTATCCCACATGCATAAAACCGTGCAAATACACTCCAAATACAAAAATAGTGTACTTTTGACCCCAAATAAGCATTTTACCGTTTGAGAACATATTATTAATGCCTTATTAGCGTACTATATGTGTTTATTTGCTTAAGTTCCAAAGCACGTCAAAGGCACACACGTTTTATCCAACAAATGCTTAAAACAATGCAAATACACACCAAATACAAATATAGTGTACTTTTGACACCAAATAAGCTTTTCATCATTTGAGAACTCATTAGGGTAGCTTTTCATCTTTCGAGAACTTATTATTAATGTCCTACTAGCGTAGTGTAAGTGTTTATTTGCTTAAGTTCCAAAGCGCGTCAAAGTCACGCACGTTTTATCCCACATGCATAAAACCGTGCAAATACACTCCAAATACAAAAATAGTGTACTTTTGACCCCAAATAAGCTTTTCATCTTTCGACAACTTATTATTAATGTCCTACTAGCGTAGTATAAGTGTTTATTTGCTTAAGTTCCAAAGCGCGTCATAGTCACGCTCGTTTTATCCCACATGCATAAAACCGTGCAAATACACTCCAAATACAAAAATAGTGTACTTTTCACCCCAAATAAGCATTTTACCGTTTGAGAACATATTATTAATGCCTTATTAGCGTACTATATGTGTTTATTTGCTTAAGTTCCAAAGCACGTCAAAGGCACACACGTTTTATCCAACAAATGCTTAAAACAATGCAAATACACACCAAATACAAATATAGTGTACTTTTGACACCGAATAAGCTTTTCATCATTTGAGAACTCATTAGGGTAGCTTTTCATCTTTCGAGAACTTATTATTAATGTCCTACTAGCGTAGTGTAAGTGTTTATTTGCTTAAGTTCCAAAGCGCGTCAAAGTCACGCTCGTTTTATCCCACATGCATAAAACCGTGCAAATACACTCCAAATACAAAAATAGTGTACTTTTGACCCCAAATAAGCTTTTCATCTTTCGACAACTTATTATTAATGTCCTACTAGCGTAGTATAAGTGTTTATTTGCTTAAGTTCCAAAGCGCGTCATAGTCACGCTCGTTTTATCCCACATGCATAAAACCGTGCAAATACACTCCAAATACAAAAATAGTGTACTTTTGACCCCAAATAAGCATTTTACCGTTTGAGAACATATTATTAATGCCTTATTAGCGTACTATATGTGTTTATTTGCTTAAGTTCCAAAGCACGTCAAAGGCACACACGTTTTATCCAACAAATGCTTAAAACAATGCAAATACACACCAAATACAAATATAGTGTACTTTTGACACCAAATAAGCTTTTCATCATTTGAGAACTCATTAGGGTAGCTTTTCATCTTTCGAGAACTTATTATTAATGTCCTACTAGCGTAGTGTAAGTGTTTATTTGCTTAAGTTCCAAAGCGCGTCAAAGTCACGCACGTTTTATCCCACATGCATAAAACCGTGCAAATACACTCCAAATACAAAAATAGTGTACTTTTGACCCCAAATAAGCTTTTCATCTTTCGACAACTTATTATTAATGTCCTACTAGCGTAGTATAAGTGTTTATTTGCTTAAGTTCCAAAGCGCGTCATAGTCACGCTCGTTTTATCCCACATGCATAAAACCGTGCAAATACACTCCAAATACAAAAATAGTGTACTTTTCACCCCAAATAAGCATTTTACCGTTTGAGAACATATTATTAATGCCTTATTAGCGTACTATATGTGTTTATTTGCTTAAGTTCCAAAGCACGTCAAAGGCACACACGTTTTATCCAACAAATGCTTAAAACAATGCAAATACACACCAAATACAAATATAGTGTACTTTTGACACCGAATAAGCTTTTCATCATTTGAGAACTCATTAGGGTAGCTTTTCATCTTTCGAGAACTTATTATTAATGTCCTACTAGCGTAGTGTAAGTGTTTATTTGCTTAAGTTCCAAAGCGCGTCAAAGTCACGCTCGTTTTATCCCACATGCATAAAACCAAGCAAATACACTCCAAATACAAAAATAGTGTACTTTTGACCCCAAATAAGCTTTTCATCTTTCGACAACTTATTATTAATGTCCTACTAGCGTAGTATAAGTGTTTATTTGCTTAAGTTCCAAAGCGCGTCATAGTCACGCTCGTTTTATCCCACATGCATAAAACCGTGCAAATACACTCCAAATACAAAAATAGTGTACTTTTGACCCCAAATAAGCATTTTACCGTTTGAGAACTTATTATTAATGCCTTATTAGCGTACTATATGTATTTATTTGCTTAAGTTCCAAAGCACGTCAAAGGCACACACGTTTTATCCAACAAATGCTTAAAACAGTGCAAAAACACACCAAATACAAAAATAGTGTACTTTGGACACCAAATAATCTTTTCATCTTTCGAGAAGTTATTATTAATGTCCTACTAGCGTAGTATAAGTGTTTATTTGCTTAAGTTCCAAAGTGCGTCAAAGGCTCACTCGTTTTATCCCACACGCATAAAACCGTGCAAATACACTCCAAATACAAAAATAGTGTACTTTTGATCTTTCGAGAACTCATTATTAATGTCCTTCTAGCGTAGTATAAGTGTTTATTTGCTTAAGTTCCAAAGCTCTTCAAAGGCATGCTCGTTTTATCCCCACATTCATAAAATCGTGCAAATACACTCCAAATAAAAAAATAGTGTACTTTTGACACCAAATAAGCATTTTAACGTCTGAAATCTCATTATTAATGCCTTATTAGCGTATTATATGTGTTTTTTTGCTTAAGTTCCAAAAACGTGTCAAAGGCACACGCGTTTTATCCATCGAATGCTTAAAACAGTGCAAATACACACCAAATACAAAAATAGTGTACTTTTGACCCCATATAAGCATTTTATCATTTGAGAACTCATTATTAATGCCTTATTAGCGTATTATATGTGTTTATTTGCTTAAGTTCCAAAGCGCGTCAAAGGCACGCTCGTTTTATCCCACATGCATAAAACCGTGCAAATACACACCAAATACAAAAATAGTGTACTTTTGACACCAAATAAGCTTTTCACCTTTTGAGAACTTATTATTAATGTCCTACTAGTGTAGTATAAGTGTTTATTTTCTTAAGTTCCAAAGCGCGTCAAAGTCACGGTCGTTTTATCCCACATGCATAAAACCGTGCAAATACACTCCAAATAAAAAAATAGTGTACTTTTCACCCCAAATAAGCATTTTACCGTTTGAGAACATATTATTAATGCCTTATTAGCGTACTATATGTGTTTATTTGCTTAAGTTCCAAAGCACGTCAAAGGCACACACGTTTTATCCAACAAATGCTTAAAACAATGCAAATACACACCAAATACAAATATAGTGTACTTTTGACACCAAATAAGCTTTTCATCATTTGAGAACTCATTAGGGTAGCTTTTCATCTTTCGAGAACTTATTATTAATGTCCTACTAGCGTAGTGTAAGTGTTTATTTGCTTAAGTTCCAAAGCGCGTCAAAGTCACGCACGTTTTATCCCACATGCATAAAACCGTGCAAATACACTCCAAATACAAAAATAGTGTACTTTTGACCCCAAATAAGCTTTTCATCTTTCGACAACTTATTATTAATGTCCTACTAGCGTAGTATAAGTGTTTATTTGCTTAAGTTCCTAAGCGCGTCATAGTCACGCTCGTTTTATCCCACATGCATAAAACCGTGCAAATACACTCCAAATACAAAAATAGTGTACTTTTGACCCCAAATAAGCATTTTACCGTTTGAGAACATATTATTAATGCCTTATTAGCGTACTATATGTGTTTATTTGCTTAAGTTCCAAAGCACGTCAAAGGCACACACGTTTTATCCAACAAATGCTTAAAACAATGCAAATACACACCAAATACAAATATAGTGTACTTTTGACACCGAATAAGCTTTTCATCATTTGAGAACTCATTAGGGTAGCTTTTCATCTTTCGAGAACTTATTATTAATGTCCTACTAGCGTAGTGTAAGTGTTTATTTGCTTAAGTTCCAAAGCGCGTCAAAGTCACGCTCGTTTTATCCCACATGCATAAAACCAAGCAAATACACTCCAAATACAAAAATAGTGTACTTTTGACCCCAAATAAGCTTTTCATCTTTCGACAACTTATTATTAATGTCCTACTAGCGTAGTATAAGTGTTTATTTGCTTAAGTTCCAAAGCGCGTCATAGTCACGCTCGTTTTATCCCACATGCATAAAACCGTGCAAATACACTCCAAATACAAAAATAGTGTACTTTTGACCCCAAATAAGCATTTTACCGTTTGAGAACTTATTATTATTGCCTTATTAGCGTACTATATGTATTTATTTGCTTAAGTTCCAAAGCACGTCAAAGGCACACACGTTTTATCCAACAAATGCTTAAAACAGTGCAAAAACACACCAAATACAAAAATAGTGTACTTTGGACACCAAATAATCTTTTCATCTTTCGAGAAGTTATTATTAATGTCCTACTAGCGTAGTATAAGTGTTTATTTGCTTAAGTTCCAAAGTGCGTCAAAGGCTCACTCGTTTTATCCCACACGCATAAAACCGTGCAAATACACTCCAAATACAAAAATAGTGTACTTTTGATCTTTTGAGAACTCATTATTAATGTCCTTCTAGCGTAGTATAAGTGTTTATTTGCTTAAGTTCCAAAGCTCTTCAAAGGCATGCTCGTTTTATCCCCACATGCATAAAATCGTGCAAATACACTCCAAATAAAAAAATAGTGTACTTTTGACACCAAATAAGCATTTTAACGTCTGAAATCTCATTATTAATGCCTTATTAGCGTATTATATGTGTTTTTTTGCTTAAGTTCCAAAAACGTGTCAAAGGCACACACGTTTTATCCATCGAATGCTTAAAACAGTGCAAATACACACCAAATACAAAAATAGTGTACTTTTGACCCCATATAAGCATTTTATCATTTGAGAACTCATTATTAATGCCTTATTAGCGTATTATATGTGTTTATTTGCTTAAGTTCCAAAGCGCGTCAAAGGCACGCTCGTTTTATCCCACATGCATAAAACCGTGCAAATACACACCAAATACAAAAATAGTGTACTTTTGACACCAAATAAGCTTTTCACCTTTTGAGAACTTATTATTAATGTCCTACTAGTGTAGTATAAGTGTTTATTTTCTTAAGTTCCAAAGCGCGTCAAAGTCACGGTCGTTTTATCCCACATGCATAAAACCGTGCAAATACACTCCAAAACAAAAATAGTGTACTTTTGACCCCAAATAAGCATTTTACCGTTTGAGAACATATTATTAATGCCTTATTAGCGTACTATATGTGTTTATTTGCTTAAGTTCCAAAGCACGTCAAAGGCACACACGTTTTATCCAACAAATGCTTAAAACAATGCAAAGACACACCAAATACAAATATAGTGTACTTTTGACACCAAATAAGCTTTTCATCATTTGAGAACTCATTAGGGTAGCTTTTCATCTTTCGAGAACTTATTATTAATGTCCTACTAGCGTAGTGTAAGTGTTTATTTGCTTAAGTTCCAAAGAGCGTCAAAGTCACGCTCGTTTTATCCCACATGCATAAAACCGTGCAAATACACTCCAAATACAAAAATAGTGTACTTTTGACCCCAAATAAGCTTTTCATCTTTCGACAACTTATTATTAATGTCCTACTAGCGTAGTATAAGTGTTTATTTGCTTAAGTTCCAAAGCGCGTCATAGTCACGCTCGTTTTATCCCACATGCATAAAACCGTGCAAATACACT
The DNA here is from genome assembly GCA_036320875.1 of Cotoneaster glaucophyllus. Classification (NCBI taxonomy): domain Eukaryota; kingdom Viridiplantae; phylum Streptophyta; class Magnoliopsida; order Rosales; family Rosaceae; genus Cotoneaster; species Cotoneaster glaucophyllus. Next base: position 329,591 of record JAVVNS010000023.1, on the reverse strand, counting down.
CCAAATACAAAAATAGTGTACTTTTGACCCCAAATAAGCATTTTACCGTTTGAGAACATATTATTAATGCCTTATTAGCGTACTATATGTGTTTATTTGCTTAAGTTCCAAAGCACGTCAAGGGCACACACGTTTTATCCAACAAATGCTTAAAACAGTGCAAAAACACACCAAATACAAAAATAGTGTACTTTGGACACCAAATAATCTTTTCATCTTTCGAGAACTTATTATTAATGTCCTACTAGCGTAGTATAAGTGTTTATTTGCGTAAGTACCAAAGCGCGTCAAAGTCACTCTTTTTATCCCACATGCATAAACCGTGCAAATACACTCCAAATACAAAAATAGTGTACTTTTGACCCCAAATAAGCATTTTACCGTTTGAGAACATATTATTAATGCCTTATTAGCGTACTATATGTGTTTATTTGCTTAAGTTCCAAAGCACGTCAAAGGCACACACGTTTTATCCAACAAATGCTTAAAACAATGCAAAGACACACCAAATACAAATATAGTGTACTTTTGACACCAAATAAGCTTTTCATCATTTGAGAACTCATTAGGGTAGCTTTTCATCTTTCGAGAACTTATTATTAATGTCCTACTAGCGTAGTGTAAGTGTTTATTTGCTTAAGTTCCAAAGCGCGTCAAAGTCACGCTCGTTTTATCCCACATGCATAAAACCGTGCAAATACACTCCAAATACAAAAATAGTGTACTTTTGACCCCAAATAAGCTTTTCATCTTTCGACAACTTATTATTAATGTCCTACTAGCGTAGTATAAGTGTTTATTTGCTTAAGTTCCAAAGCGCGTCATAGTCACGCTCGTTTTATCCCACATGCATAAAACCGTGCAAATACACTCCAAATACAAAAATAGTGTACTTTTGACCCCAAATAAGCATTTTACCGTTTGAGAACATATTATTAATGCCTTATTAGCGTACTATATGTGTTTATTTGCTTAAGTTCCAAAGCACGTCAAGGGCACACACGTTTTATCCAACAAATGCTTAAAACAGTGCAAAAACACACCAAATACAAAAATAGTGTACTTTGGACACCAAATAATCTTTTCATCTTTCGAGAACTTATTATTAATGTCCTACTAGCGTAGTATAAGTGTTTATTTGCGTAAGTACCAAAGCGCGTCAAAGTCACTCTTTTTATCCCACATGCATAAACCGTGCAAATACACTCCAAATACAAAAATAGTGTACTTTTGACCCCAAATAAGCATTTTACCGTTTGAGAACATATTATTAATGCCTTATTAGCGTACTATATGTGTTTATTTGCTTAAGTTCCAAAGCACGTCAAAGGCACACACGTTTTATCCAACAAATGCTTAAAACAATGCAAAGACACACCAAATACAAATATAGTGTACTTTTGACACCAAATAAGCTTTTCATCATTTGAGAACTCATTAGGGTAGCTTTTCATCTTTCGAGAACTTATTATTAATGTCCTACTAGCGTAGTGTAAGTGTTTATTTGCTTAAGTTCCAAAGCGCGTCAAAGTCACGCTCGTTTTATCCCACATGCATAAAACCGTGCAAATACACTCCAAATACAAAAATAGTGTACTTTTGACCCCAAATAAGCTTTTCATCTTTCGACAACTTATTATTAATGTCCTACTAGCGTAGTATAAGTGTTTATTTGCTTAAGTTCCAAAGCGCGTCATAGTCACGCTCGTTTTATCCCACATGCATAAAACCGTGCAAATACACTCCAAATACAAAAATAGTGTACTTTTGACCCCAAATAAGCATTTTACCGTTTGAGAACATATTATTAATGCCTTATTAGCGTACTATATGTGTTTATTTGCTTAAGTTCCAAAGCACGTCAAGGGCACACACGTTTTATCCAACAAATGCTTAAAACAGTGCAAAAACACACCAAATACAAAAATAGTGTACTTTTGACACCAAATAATCTTTTCATCTTTCGAGAACTTATTATTAATGTCCTACTAGCGTAGTATAAGTGTTTATTTGCGTAAGTTCCAAAGCGCGTCAAAGTCACTCTTTTTATCCCACATGCATAAAACCGTGCGCATACACTCCAAATACAAAAATAGTGTACTTTTGACCCCAAATAAGCATTTTACCGTTTGAGAACTGATTATTAATGCCGTATTAGCGTACTATATGTGTTTATTTGCTTAAGTTCCAATGCACGTCAAAGGCACACACGTTTTATCCAACAAATGCTTAAAACAGTGCAAAAACACACCAAATACAAAAATAGTGTACTTTTGGCACCAAATAATCTTTTCATCTTTCGAGAACTTATTATTAATGTCCTACTAGCGTAGTATAAGTGTTTATTTGCGTAAGTTCCAAAGCGCGTCAAAGTCACTCTTTTTATCCCACATGCATAAAACCGTGCAAATACACTCCAACTACAAAAATAGTGTACTTTTGACCCCAAATAAGCATTTTATCGTTCAAGAACTCGTTATTAATGCCTTATTAGCGTATTATATGTGTTTATTTGTTTAAGTTCCAAAGTGCGTCAAAGGCACACTCGTTTTATCCCACACGCATAAAACCGTGCAAATACACTCCAAATACAAAAATAGTGTACTTTTGATCTTTCGAGAATTCATTATTAATGTCCTTCTAGCGTAGTATAAGTGTTTATTTGCTTAAGTTCCAAAGCTCTTCAAAGGCATGCTCGTTTTGTCCCCACATGCGTAAAACCGTGTAAATACACTCCAAATACAAAAATAGTGTACTTTTGACACCAAATAAGCGTTTTATCGTCTGAAAACTCATTATTAATGCCTTATTAGCGTATTATATGTGTTTATTTGCTTAAGTTCCAAAGCGCGTCAAAGGCACGCTCGTTTTATCCCACATGCATAAAACCGTGCAAATACACACCAAATACAAAAATAGTGTACTTTTGACACCAAATAAGCTTTTCATCTTTTGAGAACTTATTATTAATGTCCTACTAGCGTAGTATAAGTGTTTATTTGCTTAAGTTCCAAAGCGCGTCAAAGTCACGCTCGTTTTATCCCACATGCATAAAACCGTGCAAATACACTCCAAATACAAAAATAGTGTACTTTTGACCCCAAATAAGCATTTTATCGTTTGAGAACTTATTATTAATGCCTTATTAGCATACTCTATGTGTTTATTTGCTTAAGCTCCAAAGCACGTCAATGGCACACACGTTTTGTCCAACAAATGCTTAAAACAGTGCAAATACACACCAAATACAAAAATAGTGTACTTTTGACACCAGATAAGCTTTTCATCTTTCGAGAACTTATTATTAATGTCCTACTAGCGTAGTATAAGTGTTTATTTGCTTAAGTTCCAAAGTGCGTCAAAGGCACACTCGTTTTATCCCACATGCATAAAACCGTGCAAATACACTCCAAATACAAAAATAGTGTACTTTTGATCTTTCGAGAACTCATTATTAATGTCCTACTAGCGTAGTATAAGTGTTTATTTGCTTAAGTTCCAAAGCTCTTCAACGGCATGCTCGTTTTATCCCACATGCATAAAATCGAGAACTCATTATTAATGTCTTACTTCTCTAGTAAATGAAATCAAAGAAAGAAAACTAAATCAAATATCAAAAGTAAAATAAACAAAATAGAAAATAAAAACAAAAGACACGAAAAGAAACAAAGGGGAAAAACCGGGGGATTAGCAAAGTTGCTAATCCCCGGCAACGGCGCCAAAATTTGATGTGATAAAAGTTAAGCACTCAAATTAAACCCTCTTGTTGTCAATTGTAGTAAGTATGCAAGTAGGGATCGTTCTGGACCGGGGATTAGGAGGGATTGCTAATCGACGCTAAAATGCATCAAAACACATAAAAACAGTGAAAAACAACATTGCAAGTGATAGGTGAATAAAACCCACGAAAATCATGCAAAAACAGCTTGTTTACCCCCCCACACTTAAATCAAACATTGTCCTCAATGTTTCAAACATAAACTCACACAAAAGCAAACAAACAAACAACAAATAAAACATGAAATGCAAAGTAAAATCAACAAGGATTAGAGTTTAGGAACATAAATGATAGGAGCATATTTATGCGACTTAGTTAGCTTGTTTTCTTGCATTTAATTAGCTAAACTATGTTAATTATAGTGTTTAAAGTCATTTTCGTCCAATTTCAGGTCCTAAGTGTCAAAGTGGCAAAAAGAGGCAATTTGGAGCATTCTAGAGCATTTTTGGGCCAAGATTGGATAGTGCAAACATGGAGGCTTGAGGATGGACGAATTTGAAGAAAGGAATGCTTGGAATCAGCCAAGGAAGATAGAGAATTAAATTGAAGTTCAGAAAGATAAGATAAAAGCAAGAAAAAAGGAACATTATCTCTAACCTTATCACCTTATCTCATCTTATCCTTACCTTATCTTATCTTTCCATATTTTTAGCCAAATAAGGGGGTTCATATCTGATCTTATCTCCTAAAATTAGGGATTCTAGAAGCCTAAAAACGTGCTAATCTGAATTAGAGCATGTGCTGCACATTCCCTATATTTCTGGCACCTAGACCTCATTCTAGAAGGCCAATCTGATTGTGCCACACCCTTATCCCCTTTTTCCTTGGGTTTCCTACACTAGTATATGTGAGAAGATTAATGTAAACATGAAACGAACACTCACATATGATGATAGCAAGGAAAGCAATTTCTGGAGTATGTATAGATATGATCTCATGAATGGAATGCTACTACTTAGATGCGAGAACCAGTGACACCATATGCTCATACCAATCCCAAACTCCACAAATTGAAACACACAACACTCAAGATAGAAGTCAAGGGTTGTAACGGGGCTAGGGTGATTGGCTAACAAAGAACGGATATGGAAAACAAACATTCTTGAAACAATAGTAATCATAGTAGTTGCATTGAAGTTTAGAATTCACTTTAATGGCAGAAACTAATTGAAACACAAAGGGGTTGTGAATAACACATATTAGGGCCAAATTGAACGTTTTGGACCCTTCCTTCAACAAACAACACTTGTGAGTTCATTCTCACTTATTTTGAACCTCTTTTTCATTCTTTTCACAACTTTTCGTTTTCTCTTTTCTTTTCATACGAATTTTCTTTCCTTTTTGCTCTCAAAAACACAAGAATCCCTTCCCCCACACTTGTTTTCTGCAATAATTACTCAAAACAAATTCCCTTTACATCATGCTTTACTATGCTTCAAGAACAAGGGTATGGATGGTCCTAATCTAGGCTAGGTGAGGATGATGTGGGTTAACAACGAAAATAGGCTAAACGAGGCTCAACGGGGTTAAACCTAAACACAATTGCAAGGGGGATGGCTGTTTGGCTCTTAGTTCACTACACAACTTCATCTTGTTCGTGTGTTATGCAAATCAATATCATGCTTTGAATGAAATGGATATGAGTTCTAGCATTTGGAACTAAATGATGAAACGCCTTCTAAGTAGTAACCAATCAAAAATAAAGAGATCATGTAACGACTTTAGAAAACAACAATGCACAGATTATAAACACTCCAAAGAACGTTTTAGGCTCAAGTCTCTCAGGGTTATAGCGTTAATTTGAGTTTCTTCCTTCAAGCATGTTACAAAAACTGATTTTTCCTTTGTGATTACATGTGAATTCATAAGTTATAACCACAACCAAGCATGCACCACAAGGTAAATCAAACTTTCATCCATGTTTATAACTCTCTTTAACAGTCATGCAATTACATACCGAATCCTCATCATTGTGTTGGAAGGTACCCTAAGACACAAACAAACACACAAAAACAACTCTTTTTGGGTTTTTCAAAACAATTTTTTAAATTTTTATGAGGTTTTCGGATTTTTATGTCAACACACAATAAAATGCACCACAACAGCTTAAAAACACATAAAACAGCAAGGAACAACATTGAAAGTTATGGGTGATAAAATCCCACGAATTTGCATCAACAACACTTAGTTACCCCCCCCACACTTAAATCAAACATTGTCCTCAATGTTTCAAGCATAAGATCACACAAAACACATGTAAACAAACAAACAGCAACTAAACAAACTAAACAGAGCAGATTAGAAACAACAACAAAGAGAAGGGTTTTAGGAACGCAAATCTGGAATTTGAGTGATTCCTAGGTCTTCCTTTGTTGAATGCATGGGTTGCCTCCCAAGAAGCGCTTGCTTTAACGTCTTGCAGCCGGACGAAGAACTCCATTCACTTCCCATTGGAACCCACGGCATGGATGGGTCTTCCTCCACGACCTGCTCTTCGAAACACATCACGTCTTTGCTCTAAGAATGGAAGGGGATAGTGGTCCTTCCTGATTGTGGCATTGAGCTCCCTAAAATCAATGTAATGATTTCCACCATCTTGGACTAGATTAGGTACCTGCACCAAAGAAGGTAACAACCTATTAGTTGAAATGGGAATTGAATTTAGAGGAAGGGGCTTACCATTGTTCTGCAATGAAGATGCCAAAGTAACAGCAAGGGTGTTGCTCTCGGCCAGATTGGGTGCTTTGGGAGTAGGGGCTTGGTCCACGTGCTCCACGCTAATGCCCTCTTCGATGGTGGTTCGAGGTAATGTTGAATGTTCCTGCCCTTTAGTTTTGATTACATCAATGACAAAGCAAGAACGAACGTCATTAGTATGCTCAATAGATTCAGAAATATTAAAGTTAATCATATCACCACCAAACGCCATAGTTACTGCTCCCTTGGCCACGTCAATCTTGGTTTGAGCCGTTTTCATGAAAGGTCGTCCAAGTAAGATTGGCGATGAGGGAGAGTGGGCGGAGTCCTCCATGTCAAGAACGTAGAAATCTGCAGGAAAAATCAAGTGCTCTACCTGCACCAAAACATCTTCCAAAACTCCTTTTGGATAGGCGTTAAATCGATCGGCCAATTGAATAATTACACCATCATTTTTCAACTTGCCTAAGTTCATAGATGCATATATTGAATAAGGCATGACATTAATAGATGCACCTAAGTCTAACATGGCATTTTCAAAACGATTATTGCCAATCACACAAGGAATTGTGAAACTACCCGGATCTTTAAATTTAGGGGGCAGTTTTCGTTGCAACATGGCAGAAACGTTTTCACTTACATGAACCACCTCCTTTGCTTGGATTCGTTTCCTTGTTGTGCAAAGCTTCTTAAAAAACTTAGCGTACTTTGGAATTTGCTTGATTGCATCAAGGAGTGGAATGTTGACTTGAACTTTCCTAAACGTTTCCAGAACATCCTTCTCATTCGCTTCGTTTCTAGCTTGCATAAACCTGCTAGGAAAAGGAACATTGGGAGGAATAACGTTAGTAGGAATTGAATTTGACACGTTCTTACCTCTATTGGACAGATTTGATGGGTTAGGATCTCTTAGGGCCTGCGGCAATGGTGTATCCACCTTTGCCGTGGATTGCTTTTGCTCCTCCTCCTCAATTATCAATTCTTCCACCTCGTTAGAACGTGATTTGGAAGGTTGGGGGTCAGATCTGACTTGCTTCCCACTTCGCAAACTTATGGCTTTTGCAGATTCGAATCCACCTTTTGGATTGACCACGGTTGAGCTAGGCAACTTGCCTTGCTCTTGGAATTGCCCCATGAACTCGGCAATCTGCCCTACTTGCTTCTCCAACTCGTCCACCTTCTTGTCCCTAGTTTGCATACCCTGCGACATAGAAGTTAGTAATTGAAAAATTTGATCATTATCAATAGAAGAACCTGATTTGTTTTGGGCAGGTTGTGCTTGGGGTTGAGTTGGTACAAACGGCTTTTGATAGAAACCCGGGGGTGGTTGCCTAAATGCACTTTGTTGTTGGCCTTGTTGGGGTTCTCGCCATTTGAAATTGGGATGATCTTTCCAACCGGGATTGTAAGTATTGGAAAAAGGGTCACTCCTTGGTTGGTATTGATTCCCAAACCCCACGGCATTGAGGGATTCCCACCCTCCATTCTCAATCAATTGAGGGCACTTGTCCGTAACATGTCCTTGCATGGAACACACGCCACAAGCAGCCACACTTTGTACTTTTGGACCTTCCACAACCTGAGAAAGAAGAGTAGTAAGGTTAGCCATTTGATTTTGAAGTTCGGAAATAGCACTTACCTCATTCACTTCTTGTTGCCGTGGGGTCCCTCTTTGTCCAACTCCTTCGTATTGTTGGGCATTCAAAGCTCGATTAGCAATAAAAGTCTTTGCAGCCGTGGGTGTCTTGTCCACCAAAGCTCCTCCCGCTGAGGCATCTAGCATTTGACGTTCAATTGGTAGAAGTCCCTCGTAGAAATATTGAATTAGAAGCTCCTCCTTCATTTGATGCTGTGGACATGAAGCAACAAGAGATTTAAAACGTTCATAATAATTAGGAAACGATTCACCTTCATTTTGCTCAATTCCACTTATCCTTTTTCGTAGAAGAATGACCCGAGAAGTTGGGAAAAACTTCTCCAAGAACGCTCGTTTCATGCTCTCCCAAGATGTGACAGTTCCGGGGGCTAGCTCATACAACCAATCTTTAGCTTTTTCCAAGAGAGAAAAAGGAAAAGCCTTCATCTTCAATATGCTTCCATCGACGTTGACAGGAGTCATGCTTGAACACACCACTTCGAACTCTTTCAAACGCTTGTTTGGATCCTCCATGGACAACCCATGGTACTTTGGAATGTGGTGCAGCAAGCTTGACTTCAACTCGAACTCCTCGGTCTTGCCTTGAGCAGCTGCGGGGTATTGGATGCATAGGGGTGCGGCATTGTCCAATCCCGAAGCAGAAAGCTCCTTGATTGTTCGGGTCTCCGCTGCCATGTCTTGTACTTCTTCTACAACCCTTGCCGTGCCCTCTTCTTCCTCTTCTAGTACTTGTTCTTCAAGGTCAGGTTCAGGGCTAGGTGGATTGGGCACTTGTTGACTCTTATTCCTTCTCAAATTGCGCTCAAAATCGTCGTCGAAGTCCAAGATATTCTCACGAATAGGTTGGGAACTTCGAGTCATAAACTAGTACCTAAAAACAAGAAAATAAAACAAGGTCAGAATCTGGAATGAGATAAAACAAACGAAAATAAAACAATCCAAGGGATTAGCAAAGTTGCTAATCCCCGGCAACAGCGCCAAAATTTGATATGATATTTACTAACACACTCAAATTAAACCCTCTTGTTGTAGATTGTAGTATAGATGCAAGTAGGGATCGTTCTGGACCGGGGATTAGGAGGGCTTGCTAAAACCTCTAAACTGACTCTAAAACATAAAAACAAAGTTAAAGACACTAAACTAGACTCAAAGAATGCAAAACTAAAGTTTAAAACACTAAAACAAACCAAAAGACTCAAAACAGCACAGAAACACTCAAAACTGCCTTAAAAACACAATCTGGGCAGTTTTGACACTAAGGGATAATTTGGACGAAAATTGGTTTTAACTTGACTCAAGACACTTAAAAACACGAACTAAATGGATTTCTAACTAAAATGACACTTTAACATAAAGGGGGGGTTTGGTTTTGACGAATTTGAAAACAAAACAAGAACTTTGTAAACTAAACAGATTTTAAAACGAATTTGATTAAAGTGAATGGATGGAAAGCTAGCTAAGGGGTTCTTCTCCACACATGTCACACTTGCATACAAAATGATTTCCAATTGCGTATCAACTGCCATGAATTCTCAATGCCCCAAATTAACTGTGAATTGCACTAATTAATCCTCAGATTTCCCTCAAGTTATTGAATTGGATGATTGCATACGACAACCCAAAGCATTCCCCACAAGTTCCCTACATGAATTGCATAATAGAGATACAAGCAGAAATCATTAAGTTCTATGGAAACCATAAGCATTGACGAGGCACTTGTTACTATGAATTGCATGAAACTTATGCCAAGAATCTACTTAACGCGATTGTGATCAACAACCTTTACTACCTGTGAATATAAGTTCGTAACGATTAGGTGAAACTCCCTTATATCCTAGCATTCAATTTATGCATGATAATTAAGCGTGCACTCTCAACCAACATACACAAATCAGTTTCAATTCATGAAGATAAGTAAATTGAATTCACAACTTATGAAACACAATTAAATGTAATCAGATCATATAGCAAGCATAAACATGGTTGCGAATCCCCCCCTAGCCAAGGGGGGTTTAAGTTCTCATACTCACAGAGCAAAGATAAACAAATTTAGACATGGAAAATAAAAGAAAGAAAACACCTAGACGCTCAAACGATCCAATCTTGAACAGCAAGCACGCCTATGGACATCCTCCTTCCTCCTTGCTGCGGCACAAAACTTGCAGGTAGGGTTAGGGGGTTTTGAATGGTGTAGAGTGGTGGGAGATGGTGTGGTGGTGTTTAGGGTGGATGGGTGGTGCGGCTGGATGTGGTTTGGAGCAGTAAATATGGAGAATGGTGTAGAATGGTGCGGCTGGAAGAGGGGAGATGATTTCTGACGAATTTGATAAATATGGAGAGGAATGATCTGCGGCAAGGGTTTAAAACTCATATATATAGGCTCCCAAAACCCTAGCAAATCAGATTAGGCCTTTTAGAACCCAAACCCATCAGGAAAAGGCCAAACTAATCAGAATTTGAATGGGAAAAAGCCCAAGGGTGCGGCAGATTAGGGTTTAGAGAGATTGGGCTTCTAGAATGCCTTGCAAGGCAAGGAACAAGGCCTCCTTGCTGAATTAGGTGCGGCTAGGGTGAGAGGGCTTGTCCAAGGCTTCTAGAACATGTAATTAGGCAACCAACGTAATTTGGAAACCCCAAAAATGGAAACCTTCACAAATGGAAACTTGCACAATTGGTAACTTTCAAGAATAGAAACTTGGTTTCCAATTCTCGACTCTTCCTTCTTCCTATCCTAGGCTCATTTGATCTTCAATTTCGTCCACTCCCTTTGCTGCAAGCACATGCTATCCAAACTTGGCCCAAAAGTGCTCCAAAAGGCCCCAAAATGCATCTTCTTGCATACTTTGTCCTTAGAACCTGAAAACACACGAAAATGGCTTAAAAGTCTACAATAACTAAGAAATAACAATGTAAATGCATAAGAACAAGCTAACTAAGTCGCCTAAATATGCTCCTATCAATTTGCATAAGTTCCAAAGCACGTCAAAGGCACACACGTTTTATCCAACAAATGCTTAAAACAGTGCAAAAACACACCAAATACAAAAATAGTGTACTTTTGACACCAAATAATCTTTTCATCTTTCGAGAACTAATTATTAATGTCCTACTAGCGTAGTATAAGTATTTATTTGCTTAAGTTCCAAAGCGCGTCAAAGTCACTCTTTTTATCCCACATGCATAAAACCGTGCAAATACACTCCAACTGCAAAAATAGTGTACTTTTGACCCCAAATAAGCATTTTATCGTTCAAGAACTCGTTATTAATGCCTTATTAGCGTATTATATGTGTTTATTTGCTTAAGTTCCAAAGTGCGTCAAAGGCACACTCGTTTTATCCCAAAACAGTGTAGTTTTGATCTTTCGAGAACTCATTATTAATGTCCTACTAGTGTAGTAAAAGTGTTTATTTCCTTAAGTTCCAAAGCTCTTCAAAGGCATGCTCGTTTTATCACACACGCATAAAATCGTGCAAATACACTCCAAATACAAAAATAGTGTACTTTAAATACCAAATAAGCATTTTAACATCGGAAAACTCTTTATTAATGCCTTATTAGCGTATTATATGTGTTTATTTTCTTAAGTTCCAAAAGCGCGACAAAGGCATACACGTTTTATCCATCGAATGCTTAAAACATTGCAAATACACACCAAATACAAAAATAGTGTACTTTTGACACCAAATAAGCATTTTATCATTTGAGAACTCATTATTAATGCCTTATTAGCGTATTATATGTGTTTATTTGCTTAAGTTCCAAAGCGCGTCAAAGGCACGCTCGTTTTATCCCACATGCATAAAACCGTGCAAATACACACCAAATACAAAAATAGTGTACTTTTGACACCAAATAAGCTTTTCATCTTTTGAGAACTTATTATTAAAGTCCTGCTAGCGTAGTATAAGTGTTTATTTGCTTAAGTTCTTAAGCGCGTCAAAGTCACGCTCGTTTTATCCCACATGCATAAAACCGTGCAAATACACTCCAAATACAAAAATAGTGTACTTTGACCCCAAATAAGCATTTTATCGTTTGAGAACGTATTATTAATGCCTTATTAGCAAACTATATGTGTTTATTTGCTTAAGCTCCAAAGCACGTCAAAGGCACACACGTTTTGTCCAACAAATGCTTAAAACAGTGCAAATACACACCAAATACAAAAATAGTGTACTTTTGACACCAAATAAGCTTTTCATCTTTCGAGAACTTATTATTAATGTCCTACTAGCGTAGTATAAGTGTTTATTTGCTTAAGTTCCAAAGTGCGTCAAAGGCACACTCGTTTTATCCCACACGCATAAAACCGTGCAAATACACTCCAGATACAAAAATAGTGTACTTTTGATCTTTCGAGAACTCATTATTAATTTCCTACTAGCGTAGTATAAGTGTTTATTTGCTTAAGTTCCAAAGCTCTTCAAAGGCATGTTCGTTTTATCCCACATGCATAAAATCGTGCAAATACACTCCAAATACAAAAATAGTGTACTTTTGACACCAAATAAGCATTTTAACATCTGAAAACTCATTATTAATGCCTTATTAGCGTATTATATGTGTTTATTTGCTTAAGTTCCAAAAGCGCGTCAAAGGCACACACGTTTTATCCATCGAATGGTTAAAACAGTGCAAATACACACCAAATACAAAAATAGAATACTTTTCACACCAAATAAGCATTTTATCATTTGAGAACTCATTATTAATGCCTTATTAGCGTATTATATGTGTTTATTTGCTTAAGTTCCAAAGCGCGTCAAAGGCACGGTCGTTTTATCCCACGTGCATAAAACCGTGCAAATACACACCAAATACAAAAATAGTGTACTTTTGACACCAAATAAGCTTTTCATCTTTCGAGAACTTATTATTAATGTCCTACTAGCGTAGTATATGTGTTTATTTGCTTAAGTTCCAAAGCGCGTCAAAGTCACGCTCTTTTTATCCCACGTGCATAAAACCGTGCAAATACATTCCAACTACAGAAATAGTGTACTTTTGACCCCAAATAAGCATTTTATCGTTTGCGAACTTATTATTAGTGCCTTATTAGCGTACTATATGTGTTTATTTCCTTAAGTTCCAAAGCACGTCAAAGGCACACACGTTTTATCCAACAAATGCTTAAAACAGTGCAAATACACACCAAATACAAAAATAGTGTACTTTTGACACCAAATAAGCCTTTTATCATTCGAGAACTCATTATTAATGCCTTATTGGCGTATTATATGTGTTTATTTGCTTAAGTTCCAAAGTGCGTCAGAGGCACACTCGTTTTATCCCACACGCATAAAACCGTGCAAATACACTCCCAATACAAAAATAGTGTACTTTTGATCTTTCGAGAACTCAATATTAATGTCCTACTAACGTAGTATAAGTGTTTATTTGCTTAAGTTCCAAAGCTCTTCAAAGGCATGCTCGTTTTATCCCACTTGCATAAAACCGTGCAAATACTCTCCAAATACAAAAATAGTGTACTTTTGGCACCAAATAAGCATTTTATCGTCTGAAAACTTATTATTAATGCGTTATTAGCGTATTATATGTGTTTATTTGCTTAAGTTCCAAAAGCGCGTCAAAGGCACACACGTTTTATGCATCGAATGCTTAAAATAGTGCAAAGACTCACCAAATACAAAAATAGTGTACTTCTGACACCAAATAGGCTTTTCATCTTTCGAGAACTTAGTATTAATGTCCTACTAGCGTAGTATAAGTGTTTATTTGCTTAAGTTCCAAAGCGCGTCAAAGTCACGCTCGTTTTATCCCACATGCATAAAACCGTGCAAATACACTCCAAATACAAAAATAATGTACTTTTGACCCCAAATAAGCATTTTATCGTTTGAGAACTTATTATTAATGCCTTATTAGCGTATTACATGTGTTTATTTGCTTAAGTTCCAAAGCTCGTCAAAGGCACGGTCGTTTTATCCCACATGCATAAAACCGTGCAAATACACTCCAAATACAAAAATAGTGTACTTTTGACCCCAAATAAGCATTTTACCGTTTGAGAACTTATTATTAATGCCTTATTAGCGTACTATATATGTTTATTTGCTTAAGTTCCAAAGCACGTGAAAGGCACACACGTTTTATCCAACAAATGCTTAAAACAGTGCAAATACACACCAAATACAAATATAGTGTACTTTTGACACCAAATAAGCCTTTTATCATTCGAGAACTCATTATTAATGCCTTATTGGCGTATTATTGATAGGAGCATATTTATGCGACTTAGTTAGCTTGTTTTCTTGCATTTACTTAGCTTAATTATGTTAATTATAAGTCATTTTCGTGCAATTTCAGGGCTTAATAACAAAGTGTGCAAAAAGAGCCAATTTGGAGTGATTTGGAGCTATTTTGGGTCAAGGATGGATAGCTTATGAGCCAAGCAAGAAGGATGGACGAATTTGGAGATTTAAAGACAAGGAATCAGCTAGGAAGAAGGAAGAAACAAGTTCAAGTTCTAGGAGATAAGAGAAGAGCAAGAAATAAGGAACATTATCTAGAAGCATTATCCATAACCTTATCTTATCTTGCCTTATCCTTACCTTATCTTATCCACCTTATTTTCAGCCAAAAAGGGGGGGTTTCTTATCAGATTTTATCACTTGAAATTAAGGATTCTAGAAGCCTAAAAATGTGCAAAACAACCCTTAAACCTCTCCTACATTCATACTGCACATCTCCTCAGATTTCCTACAAAGGTGGCGCCTAAATGACCTCTTCTAGAAGGCCTTTTCCTTCTCCTAAATCCCAGCCGCATGTCCCCTCTTCTAGATGCCTTTTTCTGCTAGGAAAACACGTCCTTTTCCTCCTTGGTTTATGATTAAGTTGGCCTAATTTCTGAAGGAGTTGGAGTCCAAGTTCTCTGCCTATTCTAAATCCAAAACCTTTGCACATTATAATTCCTAAATCCACCCTTGTTGTGGCTTTTAGTTTTCAGCCCTATAAATACCTAAGTGCCGCACCCTTTTCATTCACCACTCACCTCTCATTCAACATACATCTCTCAGATACACATTCATACACCCATCTAACCTCAGTGTGCCGCAATTGCAAGGAGGAAGGAAGGACTTAGTGCCGTGGCTGCCCATTGTTCTAGGTGTTTGATGTGGATGAAAGTTAAGCACACAAATTAAACCCTCTTTTTGACAATTGTAGTATGGATAAGTAGGGATCGTTCTGGACCGGGGATTAGGAGGTATTGCTAATCGACTCTAAAAACACAAAAACAAAGTTAAAAACGTTTGAAAAGGTTCACAAGACTCAAAACAAGTTAAAAACACTTTTTGGACAGATTCTAACACTAAAGATGGTTTTGGACGAAAATTGGTTTTAGTTTGACTCAAAACTCTTGGAAACACAAACAAAACAGATTTTAAACACTTTAAAACAAGAAAGTAAAAGGGGGGTTTTGGTTTGGACGAATTTGAAAGTAAAACAAAGACTTTGTAAAGTAAAACAGATTTGAAAATGAATTTGAAAACTTGGATGGGTGATGGGCTAGCTAGAGGGTCCTTCTCCACACATGACACACTTGTATACGAATCGATTTCGAATTGCTTTTCAATGAACCATGAACCTCAACACCCCAGATTAACCGTGATGCACTAATCAACCCTCAGATTTTCCTTATGTCATTGAATTGGATGATGCATACGACAACCCAAATTATTCTCCAACGGTTCCCTACATGATGCATAGAAGAGATACAATTAGAGATCATTAAGTTCCATGAAAATCATAAGTGTTGACAAGGCATTCGTAACTATGAATGCATGATACGTTTGCCAGGAATCCAATTAACGTGATTGTGACAAGCAACCTTCACTACTCATGAATATAAGTTCATAACGATTAGGTGAAACTCCCTTATATTCTAGCATCAAATTCAAGCATGCAAACTAAGCGGGCCCTCTTAATCGACATACAAGAACAAGTTATGAACAAAACAGTTAATTGAATTGCATTCATGATTTATCAAATCACAATTGGAAGAAAGCAATTTATATCTCAAGCATGTTCATGGCTTTGAATTCTCCCCTAGCTAAGTAGGGATTTAGCCACTCATACTCACAGCAAAACAAAGATAATTAAACTTAAACATAAACAAAGAATAGAGTACACCTAGAAACGCTCTAACAATCCAACGTCTTGAATGGCAAGCACGTCCAAGAGTCTCCTTCCTTCTTCTTTGCTGCGGCACAAGGGTGTTTGGTGGTGATTTGTGGTGAATTGTGGTGGTGGATGGATGTAGGTAGGTTATGGTGAAGGATGGGTGGTGGAATGGTCAGAAAGGGGTTTTATTTATAGGGGAAGGAAGGGCTACGAATTTATTAAGTTTGGAATCAGAATTGAAGTCCAAATCCTCCAAGAAAAGGTAAAGAAATCAGAATCCTAAGAAGAAAAGGGAATGTGGGGTGCGGCAAATACCTAAATAAAAAGGGAATGTGTTTTAAAAGCAAGGAATGGGAAATAGGGATTAAAATCAGAAATCTAAGGGATTTGGGCAATAAGGTGCGGCTGATTGGGAAAAGAAAGGGAAAGGAGATTTAGTTGCTGATTTTGGGGAGAAAGGGTAAGTAACTTGCAGCAAGGAATGAGAAAGGGTATGTTGGGTGCGGCAAGGATTTAGGGCAAGTTTAAAGACATTTAGGGTCAGATATTAAGTGTCCCAAATTGACTAGGAACCTTAATTATTGCTGAAACTTAATGAATTTGAGAATAGGAAAGGTTTAGGCCAAAACAAGGAAGTTGGCTGATTTCTTTCCTTCTTTCAAAGCTCCTTGTCTTTCTTGAATTAATTCTTCAATCTTCAAACACAATCCTAGCCTCTTCAAATCTTCAATTTCGTCCATTCCCTTTGCCCCAAGCATCAGCTATCCAAACTTGGCCCAAAACTGCTCCAAAAGGCTCCAAAATGCACTTTCTTGCAACTTTAACCCTTTTGGACCTACAAACACACGAAAATGACTTAAAATACTAAATTAACTAAGAACAATTAACATAAATGCACGAAAACAAGCTAACTAAGTCACATAAATATGCTTCTATCAGTGTTGTCTTTCTTTTATCTCAATGTTTAATTCAAGTTATTTTTGTGTAATTGCAAACATGAGAGGCTAAATTTCTTATTAGGTTGGGGTGAATTTGAAGCCATGATTATATGCTATATATGAATTGATTACATCCAATTATTGTTTCTTAAGACTTGAATGTGATTTGCTTATCTAAGTTATTAAAACTTGTTTGTGTGTGTTAATTGGGAGTCGACACTTAATTTGCATGCATTAACTTGAAGCTAGAGTATAAGGGAATTTCACCTAATCGTTATGAACTTATATTCACAAGTAGTAAAGGTTGCTAGTCACAATCATGTTAAGTAAGTCCTAGGCAAGAGTTTCATGCATTCATAGTTATAATTGCCTTGTCAACACTTATGATTTTCAAAGAACGTAATGACCTTTGATATGTTTTCTATCATGCTATCATAGTTAGGGACTTGATAAGGATAATTTGGTTGTAATGCATGTTTCATTCAATTCAATGAGAAAAGGAAAATCTGATGGTTAATTTATGCTTACATGGTTAACTTGGGGTGTTGTCATTGATAGGAGCATATTTATGCGACTTAGTTAGCTTGTTTTCTTGCATTTACTTAGCTTAATTATGTTAATTATTGTGTTTTAAGTCATTTTCGTGCAATTTCAGGGCTTAATAACAAAGTGTGCAAAAAGAGCCAATTTGGAGTGATTTGGAGCTATTTTGGGTCAAGGATGGATAGCTTATGAGTCAAGCAAGAAGGATGGACGAATTTGGAGATTTAAAGACAAGGAATCAGCTAGGAAGAAGGAAGAAACAAGTTCAAGTTCTAGAAGATAAGAAAAGGGCAAGAAATAAGGAACATTATCTAGAAGCATTATCCATAACCTTATCTTATTTTGCCTTATCCTTACCTTATCTTATCCACCTTATTTTCAGCCAAAAAGAGGGGGATTCTAAACAGATTTTGTCACCTAAATTTAGGGGTTCTAGAAGCCTAAAAACATGCAACAAATCCCTTAAACCTCTCCTACAAATCTGCCACAACCTTCTCCTATAAAGGTGGCGCCTAACCCCTTCTAGAAGGCCTTTTCCTTCTCCTAAATCCCAGCCGCATGTTCCCACCTTCTAGATGCCTAAAACCTGCTGGAAAACATGTCCCTTTCCTCTTTGGATTGTGTTTGAAAGTCCCTTTTCCTTTGTGGTTTTGGAGTCCAAGTTCTCTACCTATTCTAAATCCAAAACTCCTACACATTATAACTCCTATTCCAGCCATGTTGAGACATATATTTTCACCCCTATAAATACCTAAGTGCCGCACCCTTTTCATTCACCACCCATCTCAGATTTCTCTCTACATTCAGCACTCATCCACCCTCATTCACTCAAAAAGCCATCTTGTGCCGCAATTGCTAGGAGGAAGAAGGACCTTGCCGTGCACCTTGGCTGCCCATTGTTCTAGGTGTTGTCTTTCTTTTATCTCAATGTTTAATTCAAGTTATTTTTGTGTAATTGCAAACATGAGAGGCTAAATTTCTTATTAGTTGGGGGCGAATTTGAAGCCATGATTATATGCTATATATGAATTGATTACATCCAATTATTGTTTCTTAAGACTTGAATGTGATTTGCTTATCTAAGTTATTAAAACTTGTTTGTGTGTGTTAATTGGGAGTCGACACTTAATTTGCATGCATTAACTTGAAGCTAGAGTATAAGGGAATTTCACCTAATCGTTATGAACTTATATTCACAAGTAGTAAAGGTTGCTAGTCACAATCATGTTAAGTAAGTCCTAGGCAAGAGTTTCATGCATTCATAGTTATAATTGCCTTGTCAACACTTATGATTTTCAAAGAACGTAATGACCTTTGATATGTTTTCTATCATGCAATCATAGTTAGGGACTTGATAAGGATAATTTGGTTGTAATGCATGTTTCATTCAATTCAATGAGAAAAGGAAAATCTGATGGTTAATTTATGCTTACATGGTTAACTTGGAGTGTTGTCATTCATAGTCTAAAGGAATAATAATTGGAAATTGGTTCATGTGCATATATCATGTGTGGAAAAGGATCCTCTAACTAAACTCATCATCCATTAAATTCATCAAAATCGTTTTTCTTAAGTGTTTTAAACAAAGTTTCTGTTTTAAAGCTTAATTTCGTCCAAAACAATCCCCTTTTCATCTAATCTTGTTATTTGAGTCAAAACCTGTTTTCTTTAGTCTTTTGAGTCAAGTTTTACCTTATTTTCGTCAAAATCACTTCTTGGGTCTTAAATTGAGTCTTTTTGGTTGTTTTAAGCTGTTTTGAGTCTTTTAAACCTGTTTTGAGTCCCTTGAGTCTATTTAAACGTTTTCAAGTTTGTTTTTGTGTTTTTAAATCTAATTTGTGTTGATTAGCATCCCTAGTTAATCCCCGGTCTAGAACGATCCCTACTTGCATCATATACTACAATTGTCAAAAATAGGGTTTAATTTGCGTGTTAAGTAATTTTCACATCAGTCATTCATATTCTAAAGGAATAATAATTGGAAATTGGTTCATGTGCATATATCATGTGTGGAGAAGGATCCTCTAACTAAACTCATCATCCATTCAATTCATCAAAATCGTTTTTCTTAAGTGTTTTAAACAAAGTTTCTGTTTTAAAGTTTAAATTCGTCCAAAACAATCCCCTTTTCATCTAATCTTGTTATTTGAGTCAAAACCTGTTTCTTTTAGTCTTTTGAGTCAAATTTTACCTTATTTTCGTGGAAATCACTTCTTGGGTCTTAAATTGAGTCTTTTTGGTTGTTTTAAGTTGTTTTGAGTCCCTTGAGTCTATTTAAACGTTTTTAAGTTTGTTTTTGTGTTTTTAAGTCTAAATTGTGTTGATTAGCATCCCTAGTTAATCCCCGGTCTAGAACGATCCCTACTTGCATCATATACTACAATTGTCAAAAATAGGGTTTAATTTGTGTGTCAAGTAATTTTCACATCAAATTTTGGCGCCGTTGTCGGGGATTAGCAAATTGCTAATCCCTTGTTTATTTCGTTAGTCTTTATTTCATATTCTGATTTTGTTTGTTTTTCTTGTTTCAGGTACTAAGTTTATGACTCGTAGTTCTCAACCTATTCGTACAAACATCTTGGATTTTGACGACGATTTCGAACAACGTTGAGAAGGAAGAGGAAGCAACCAGAACCAAACCCACCTAGTCCACCAAGTTCAGAGGCCGAATCTGAATTTGAGGAAGAAGAAGAACAAGCCATGGAAGTGGACAATCGTACAATCAAAGAGCTTTCTGCCTCGGGATTAGCCAATGCCGCACCTCTTTGCATTCAATACCCCGAGGCTGCCCAAGGTAAGACCAATGAATTCGAATTGAAGTCTAGCTTGTTGCATCACATTCCCAAATACCATGGGCTGTCCATGGAAGATCCAAACACGCATCTTAAGGAGTTTGAAGTGGTATGTTCAAGTATGACACCCATTAATGTCGATGGGAGTATTCTAAAGATGAAAGCCTTTCCATTCTCTCTTTTGGACAAGGCTAAAGATTGGCTATATGAATTGGCACCCGGAACCGTCACTTCTTGGGAGAGTATGAAGCGTGCGTTTTTAGAGAAATTCTTCCCTACATCACGTGTCATTCTTTTAAGGAAGAAAATCAGTGGCATACAACAAAACCAAGGAGAATCCTTTCCGGCATATTATGAGCGTTTCAAGGCCCTAGTTGCATCTTGTCCACAACACCAAATGAAGGAGGAGCTTCTAATTCAATACTTTTATGAGGAACTCCTTCCGATTGAAAGACAAATGCTAGATGCCTCGGCGGGAGGTGCTTTGGTTGACAAAACACCGGTGGCTGCCAAGATCCTAATCTCGAACCGAGCCTTGAACGCACAACAATACGAAGGAGTTGGCCAAAGAGACACCCCACGGCAGCAAGTAAATGAGGTAAGTTCCAATTCCGATTTGCAATCTCAATTAACTAACATTACTACTATGTTGTCGCAATTTATGGAAGGATGCAAAATACAAGGAAACAACCCAAGTGTGTGTGGCGTGTGCTCTATGCAAGGGCATCCCAATGATCAATGTCCACAGTTGATTGAGAATGGAGGATGGGAAAGTGCCAATGCCATAGGTTTTCAAGGCCAAAATCAGCAAAGGCACGATCCATACTCAAATACATACAATCCGGGATGGAGAGACCACCCAAATTTCAAGTGGAGGGAGCCTTAACAACCTCAACAACAAGGAGGTTTTCGACAAACACCCCCCGGGTTTTATCAAAAGCCATTCACTCAATCTCAACCTCAATCACAAATTGTTCAACCAAACACAGGTTCGTTAGTTAATAATGATCAAGTGGTTCAATTACTAACTTCTGTTTCGCAGAGAATAGAGAATCGAGACAAAGAGATGAGTGACATGAAGAAGCAAATGGGGCAGATTTCTGAGTTCCTAGGGCAGTTTAGAGAACAAGGTAAACTTCCTAGTTCAACCGTTGTGAATCCAAAGGGAGGTTTTGAAACCGCTAAGGCCATTACATTGAGGAGTGGCAAGGAGCTCAGAGACTACTCAAAACCGTCCAAACAAGGCCTTAACGAGGATGAAAAGTACGTCAAAGGCACACTCGTTTTATCCCACGTGCATAAAACTGTGCAAATACACACCAAATACAAAAATAGTGTACTTTTGACACCAAATAAGCTTTTCATCTTTCGAGAACTTATTATTAATGTCCTACTAGCGTAGTATAAGTGTTTATTTGCTTAAGTTCCAAAGCGCGTCAAAGGCACGCTCGTTTTATCCCACATGCATAAAACCGTGCAAATACACACCAAATACAAAAATAGTGTACTTTTGACACCAAATAAGCTTTTCATCTTTCGAGAACTTCTTATTAATGTCCTACTAGTGTAGTATAAGTGTTTATTTGCTTAAGTTCCAAAGTGCGTCAAAGTCACGCTCGTTTTATCCCACATGCATAAAACCGTGCAAATACACTCCAAATACAAAAATAGTGTACTTTTGACCCCAAATAAGCATTTTATCGTTTGAGAACTTATTTTTAATGCCTTATTAGCGTACTATATATGTTTATTTGCTTAAGTTCCAAAGCACGTCAAAGGCACACACGTTTTATCCAACAAATGCTTAAAACAATGCAAATACACACCAAATACAAAAATAGTGTACTTTTGACACCAAATAAGCTTTTCATCTTTCGAGAACTTATTATTAATGTCCTACTAGCGTAGTATAAGTGTTTATTTACTTAAGTTCCAAAGCACGTCAAAGGCACACACGTTTTATCCCACATGCATAAAACCGTGCAAATACACTCCAACTACAAAAATAGTGTACTTTTGACCCCAAATAAGCATTTTATCGTTTGAGAACTTATTATTAATTCCTTATTAGCGTACTATATGTGTTTATTTGCTTAAGTTCCAAAGCACGTCAAAGGCACACACGTTTTATCCAACAAATGCTTAAAACAGTGCACACCAAATACAAAAATAGTGTACTTTTGACACCAAATAAGCATTTTATCATTTGAGAACTCATTATTAATACCTTATTAGCGTATTATATGTGTTTATTTGCTTAAATTCCAAAGCGCGTCAAAGGCATGCTCGTTTTATCCCACATGCATAAAACCGTGGAAATACACACCAAATACAAAAATAGTGTACTTTTGACACAAAATAAGCTTTTCATCTTTCGAGAACTTATTATTAATGTCCTACTAGCGTAGTATAAGTGTTTATTTGCTTAAGTTCCAAAGCGCGCCAAAGTCACGCTCTTTTTATCCCACATGCATAAAACAGTGCAAATACACTCCAACTACAAAAATGGTGTACTTTTGACCCCAAATAAGCATTTTATCGTTTGAGAACTTATTATTAATGCCTTATTAGCGTACTATATGTGTTTATTTGCTTAAGTTCCAAAGCACGTGATATGAGCATATTTATGCGAATTAGTTAGCTTGTTCTCGTGCATTTATGTTAGTTATTTGTATTTAATTTAGTATTTTAAGCTATTTTCGTGTGTTTGTAGGTCCCAAGGGATAAAGTATCAAGAAAGTGCATTTTGGAGCCTTTTGGAGCTGTTTTGGGCATGTTTTGGATAGCATGTGCTTGGAGCAATGTGGATGGACGAAATTGAAGACCAAGGCATGCTAGGAATCAGCTATGAGAAGAGGAAAAATTAATTCAAGTCAAAGAAGGAAAAGGAATCCAAGAAGAAGAAGGTTTGACTAAGTGAAAGTTTCCTTACTTTGACCTTTGACTTTCTTAAGCCTATTTTATCAAGGTTTCATTTACAAAGAGGGAATCCTAGACACTTTGGGACTCCTAATTCCTTGCTTAACAAGGCTGCTGCACATGTCTCTTACCTTTCCTTCCTTGCCTTGCAAGGAAACACAATCCCTTGCAATTTAGGACTATGCCGCACCTTTTCCTTCCCCAAACCTTTCTTGCCGTTCAAGCCTTCTTTTCCCCTTCTAACTTAAGACACTTTCCTTTTATTTTGGACCCAAATCAGCAAGGAAAGGTCTTTCCCTTTCCTTGCCGTGCAAGAAGAGTGCTTTTCCTTTAAGTTTAAGACCTTGCCGCATATCCTTACCCATTCCCCTTAGGTTTTTGCATTTAATTTCCTATTTCCTTTAAGTTTTAGAACAATTCCTGATTACCTAATTTATTTTGGAGCCTTGGCCTATAAATACAAGACTTTGCTGCACCAATTCCACCATTCACTCACTCATTCACACAACCTTACACACATTCAGCCATCTCTACATTCTGCCGCACCTACCTTACCATTCCTCACCCCAAAACACATCCCAAACCTCCCTCAACCACTTGTGCCGCAACAAAGGAGAAGAAGGAAGGCCTTGGACGTGTTTGTTCTTCAAGCGTTGGATCATTGGAGCGTTCTAGGTGTAATTCTTTCTTTGTTCTAAATGTTTAAATTAAATTCTTGTTGCTTTGTTGTGAACATGAGTGGCTAGACCCCTTTTTGGCTAGGGGTGATTTCAAAGCCATGATTATGGGTGCAATATGAATTGATAAGTTTCAGTTACGAATTCTTGAGTTGTGAATGCAATTGGCTTAACTGTTTGATTGATAACTTATTTATGTTTGTGGGTTAAGGGTGCACACTTAATTGGCATGCATGAATTTGATGCTAGAGTATAAGGGAGTTTCACATAATCGTTACAACCTTATACTCATAAGTGGTGAAGGTCGCTTATAAACGATCGCGTTAAGTTCAATTCCTAGCATGAGTGACATGATGTCATAGTTACAAGTGCTTTGTCAATGCTTATGATTTTCATTGGACGTAATGATCTTTGATTGTATCTTTATTATGATGTCATGTAGGGGACTTTCGAAGAATGCTTTGGGTTGTCGAATGATGTCATCCAATCCAATAACTCAAGGAAAATCTGATGGTTAATTAGTGATGTCACGGTTAACTTGGGGCATTGTCATTCGTGATTCAATGAAGGAGTAACTGGGAATCGATTCGTTTGCATACATAACATGTGTGGAGAAAGAGCCTCTAGCTAGCCCATCATCCATCCAAACTTCTCAAAAACGTTTTCAAACTTTGTTTTACTTTAAAATCTGTTTTCAACTTGTTTTCCTTTTAAATTCGTTCAAACAAAACCCCCCCCTTTACTTTCTTGTTTCAAATTGTTTTAAACTTTTTTGTTTGTGTTTTTAAGTGTTTTGAGTCAAGCCAAAACCTTATTTTCGTCCAAAATTTTGTTTAGAGTCAGAAACTGCCCAGTTTGTGTTTTTAGGCAGTTTTGAGTGTTTTCAACCTATTTTGAGTCTTGTGAACTTGTTTTAAGTCTTTTGAACCTATTCAAACGTTTTTAACTTTATTTTTGAGTCTTTGAGTCAGTTTAACGTCGATTGGCAATCCCTCCTAATCCCCGGCCTAGAACGATCCCTACTTGCATCTATACTACAATTCACACCAAGAGGGTTTAATTTGTGTGCTTAATATATTTCGCACCAGCACGTCAAAGGCACACACGTTTTATCCAACAATTGCTTAAAACAGTTCAAATACACACCAAATACAAAAATAGTGTACTTTTGACACCAAATAAGCATTTTATCGTTCGAGAACTCGTTATTAATGCCTTATTAGCGTTTTATATGTGGCTTGAAGATTGGACGTTTCAAGCTTGAAGATTGGAGCATTCTAGGTGTACTTCGTTCTTAATTTCAATGTTTACTTTATTATTCTCTAATCTTGTTGTGACTATGAGTGGCTAAACCCCTACTTAGCTAGGGGGGAATTCGAAGCCATGAACATGCTTGAGATATGAATTGATTTCTTCCAATTGTGGCTTGATGAATCGTGAATGCAATTCAATTAACTGTTTTATTCATAACTTGTTCTTGTATGTTGATTGAGGATGCATACTTAGTTTTCATGCAGGAATTTGATGCTAGAATGTAAGGGAGTTTCACCTAATCGTTATGAACTTACATTCACAAGTAGTGAAGGTTGCTTGTCACAATCGCTTTAATTGGATTCCTGGCAAACGTATCATGCATCATAGTTACGAATGCCTCGTCAACACTTATGATTTTCATGGAACTTAATGATCTCTAACTGTATCTCTTCTATGCACTCATGTAGGGGACCGTTGTAGAATAATTTGGGTTGTTGTATGCTCTTCTTCCGATTCAATGACATAAGGAAAATCTGAGGGTTAATTTTTGCACGTACGGTTAATCTGGGGTGTTGAGGTTCATGGTTCATTGAAAAGCAATTGGAGATCGATTTATGTACAAGTGTGTCATGTGTGGAGAAGGACCCTCTAGCTAGCCCATCAACCATAAAAGTTTTCAAACTTGTTTTCAAAATCTGTTTTACTTTACAAAGTCTTTGTTTTATTTTCAAATTCGTTCAAACCAAAACCCCCCTTTTACTTTCTTGTTTTAAAGTGTCCAAAATCTGTTTTCTTTGTGTTTTCAAGTGTTTTGAGTCAACCTAAAACCAATTTTCGTCCAAAACCTTCCCTAGTGTTTTAAATCTGTCCACAAAGTGTTTTTAAGCCGTTTTAAGTGTTTTTAACTTGTTTTGAGTCTTGTAAACCTTTCCAAACGTTTTTAACTTTGTTTTTGTGTTTTTAGAGTCGATTAGCAATCCCTCCTAATCCCCGGTCCAGAACGATCCCTACTTGCATACTTACTACAATTGACAACAAGAGGGTTTAATTTGAGTGCTTAACTTTTATCACATCAAATTTTGGCGCCGTTGCCGGGGATTAGCAACTTTGCTAATCCCCCGTTGTTTCTTTTTGTTTATTTTTCGTGTGTTTTTGTTTCTGAATTTGTTTTGTTTCTTGTTTTTAGGTACTAGTTTATGACTCGAAGTTCTCAACCAGTACGTGAGCACATCTTAGACTTTGACGACGATTTTGAGAGAACTTTGAGAAGGCAAAGAAATCAGCAAGCATCTAACCCACCTAGCCCTGAACCTGAGCTTGAAGAACACGAAGTAGAGGAGGAAGAAGTCCCCACGGCACGAGTTGTCCTAGACATGGCAGCGGATAATCGAACCATCAAAGAGCTTTCCGCCTCGGGTGTGGACAATGCCATGCCCCTATGCATCCAATACCCCACGGCAGCTCAAGGGAAAACCGAAGAGTTTGAGTTGAAATCAAGCTTGTTGCATCACATCCCAAAGTACCATGGGCTGTCCATGGAGGATCCAAACAAACATCTCAAGGAGTTTGAAGTTGTTTGCTCGAGCATGACCCCGGTGAATGATATGAGCATATTTATGCGAATTAGTTGGCTTGTTCTCGTGCATTTATGTTAGTTATTTGTATTTAATTTAGTATTTTAAGCTATTTTCGTATGTTTGTAGGTCCCAAGGGGTAAAGTATCAAGAAAGTGCATTTTGAGCCTTTTGGAGCTGTTTTGGGCATGGAATGGATAGCTTATGAATGGAGCAAGGTGGATGGACGAAATTGAAGATCAAAAGAGCCTAGAAGGATGTTAGAAGTCAGTTTGGAAGCATAAAAGACACAAAATCAGCATCTCCTACAAAAGTGGCGTTTTGTCCCCTTTGTGTTCCCTCATTGTCTCCTTTGGTGCAACAATTCCCCTTGCCATGTTTCCCTATCCTTAAACCAAGAAAAACACTTCCCTTATCCCTTTAGGATCCAGCCACACATCCCACACCACCTTTCCTTCCTTGCTTCACAAGAAAGACACAATCCCTTGCCTTATAGGACAAAGCCGCACCTTTCCCTTTTTCTTTCCTCTTTGCCGCAAGTCCCTTACCTTTTCCCCTTAGGTTCTGATTTTAATTCTTCTTTTCCCCTAAGGTTTTGGAGTAAATAAGTTTCCTAAATAAATCCCAAACCGTGCCTTACCTATTCCCTATATATATGGACCTTTGCAGCACCCTAAACACACCATTCCACCATCCATTCACTTACCTATCCATCATTCACACAACCATTCACTCATTCACACACTTTCAGCCCAAAATCTCTCTTTGCCGCAGCCTTTCACTCCCAAAAACTCACATCCCTTCATCCAAACACATCCATACCCATCTTAGACCCTTTGTGCCGCAGCAAGGTGGAGAGGAAGAAGCCTTGGACGTTTCAAGCCTGCAGATTGGAGCAGTCTAGGTGTACTTCGTTCTTAATTTCAATGTTTACTTTATTATTCTCTAACTTGTTGTGGCTATGAGTGGCTAAACCCCTACTTAGCTAGGGGGGAATTCAAAGCCATGAACATGCTTGAGATATGAATTGATTTCTTCCAATTGTGACTTGATGAATCGTGAATGCAATTCAATTAACTGTTTTATTCATAACTTGTTCTTGTATGTTGATTGAGGATGCATACTTAGTTTTCATGCAGGAATTTGATGCTAGAATGTAAGGGAGTTTCACCTAATCGTTATGAACTTACATTCACAAGTAGTGAAGGTTGCTTGTCACAATCGCGTTAATTGAGTTCCTGGCAAACGTATCATGCATCATAGTTACGAATGCCTTGTCAACACTTATGATTTTCATGGAACTTAATGATCTCTAATTGTATCTCTTCTATGCATCATGTAGGGAACCGTTGGAGAATAATTTGGGTTGTCGTATGCATCATCCAATTCAATGACATAAGGAAAATCTGAGGGTTAATTAGTGCATCACGGTTAATCTGGGGTGTTGAGGTTCATGGTTCATTGAAAAGCAATTGGAAATCGATTCGTATACAAGTGTGTCATGTGTGGAGAAGGACCCTCTAGCTAGCCCATCAATCATCAAAGTTTTCAAAATCGTTTTCAAACTTGTTTACTTTACAAAGTCTTTGTTTTACTTTCAAATTCGTCCAACTCAAAACCCCCCATTTACTTACTTGTTTTTAAGTGTCTAAAACCTGTTTTCTTTGTGTTTTCAAGAGTTTTGAGTCAACCTAAACTTAATTTTCGTCCAAAATCTTTCTTAGTATTTTAAACCTGTCCATAAAGTGTTTTTAAGCCGTTTAAAGTGTTTTTAACTTATTTTGAGTCTTGTAAACCTTTCCAAACGTTTTTAACCTTGTTTTTGTGTCGATTAGCAATCCCTCCTAATCCCCGGTCCAGAACGATCCCTACTTGCATATTTACTACAATTGACAACAAGAGGGTTTAATTTGAGTGCTTAACTTTTATCACATCAAATTTTGGCGCCGTTGCCGGGGATTAGCAACTTTGCTAATCCCCCGGTTTTTCCCCTTTGTTTCTTTTCGTGTCTTTTGTTTTTAGTTTCTGTTTTGTTTTGTTTATTTTACTTTTGATATTTGATTTAGTTTTCTTTCTTTGATTTCAGGTACCAGGGAAGTAAGAAATGGCAATTGCTAATATTCAAGCTCAAATAGCGAATCTTACTTCTCTATTGTCACAACACATCGAAAGGACCACAATGCAAAGTGCCCCTGCATATGGTGTGCAAGGATATCAAACCCATGAACGTCCACAAAGAGGTTGGGAGAATGTCGATACCTGGGGTTATCAAAG
Source organism: Cotoneaster glaucophyllus (assembly GCA_036320875.1). Lineage (NCBI taxonomy): Eukaryota > Viridiplantae > Streptophyta > Magnoliopsida > Rosales > Rosaceae > Cotoneaster > Cotoneaster glaucophyllus. The sequence goes on along the minus strand of JAVVNS010000023.1, from coordinate 300,343 downwards.
CCCTAATCAATCGAGAAACGACTTGTTTTCCAACACGTACAATTCAGATTGGGTTGATCATTCAAATTCTATGTGGTGGGAACCTCAACAAGGTCAACACAAAGCATATTGGCAGCCCTATGAGGAGTTCTATTCAGAGCCTATGCCTCCCCCGCAACAATTTCAACCAAAGTCAGGTTTGTTAATGGCTTGTGATCAAATTCTTGAACTAATTTCTTTGACGTAGGGCTCACAAAATCAAGCCAAGGAGGAGGCTCAACAAGAAGGATATTGGCAGCCATATGAGGAGTTTTATTCAATGCCTATGCAGCCACCACAGCCTCCCCCGCAACAATTCCAACCAAATTCAGGTTCGTCCACGGATAATGATCAAATTATTCAATTACTAACCACTTTGGTGCAGGGACAGGAAAATCAAGCCAAAGAAATGCAAAATCAAACCAAAGAATTGCAAAATCAAACCAAGGAGATGGGCAATTTGCAAAATGAAATGGGCGAATTGAAAATTCAACTTGGAGAAATGGTAGAATTCATGGGGCAAATTCAAGAACAAAGTGGCATGGAGGTTGGAGATGAACCCAAGATGTCTTTGCCGCAGCCTACCCTTGCTCCACCACCCTTGCCGCAGCCCCCCAATGATCCTACACCATCCAATTCAGGTAAGGTAGTTCCATATTCAATACTTTCTGACCCTATTCCACCAAATGTCCCTATTCCTTGCAGGTTCATGCAATCCAAAGAAGAAGAGGGTGAGGAAGGCATCTTCGAAACCTTTCCAAACATTCAAGAGAAAGAAGTCGATGAGGAATGTCTAGAATTCGTCAAAGAGGATGTACTTGAGACAACAATTCCCGAAGAAGTTAGATTCTATGACACGGGACAAGTCACGACCCTCACAATAAATCTGGCCAAATGCAACAGTCCCTCAATTTCTCCATGGTGCAGCAAGGATGTGCTTCCTAAAACTTTCGAAGTTGTGTTTGTTCTTGAATTCTTGTTGGATCACACAGGTAAGCCACCTCCCCGAATTTCAATTTCGTTTTATACTAACATGTTGTTGATGATTTAGGCACCTACTCTTGAATTTAAACCGTTACCGGATCATTTCAACTACCATCTCCCATTCAAAGATAAAGGAGAGGTATCGTCCGGCTGAACGACGTTAAAGAAAGCGCTTCTTGGGAGGCAACCCATGCATTCAACAAAGAGCTTTTGGATGATCCGGCATTATAACCAGGTGTTTATGTTCCTAAACTCTAATCTTTGTTGATTTTACTTTGCATTTCATGTTTTATTTGTTGTTTGTTTGTTTGCTTTTGTGTGAGTTTATGTTTGAAACATTGAGGACAATGTTTGATTTAAGTGTGGGGGGGGGGGGGGTAAACAAGCTGTTTTTGCATAAATTTCGTGGGTTTTATTCACCTATCACTTGCAATGTTGTTTTTCACTGTTTTTATGTGTTTTTAGTGTGTTTTGAAGCATTTTTAGTGTGTTTTGACATAAAAATCCGAAAATTTCATAAAAATTTGAAAAATTGTTTTGAAAAAGCCAAAAAGATTTGTTTTTGTGTGTTTGTTTGTGTCTTAGGGTACCTTCCAACCCAATGATGAGGATTTGGTTTTTAATTGCATGACGGTTAAGGAAAATTGTAAACATGGGTGGAAGTTTGATATACCTTTGGTTTATGCTTGGTTGTCGTTGTTGTTTATGAATTCACATTTGATTACAAAAGAAAAAAATCAGTTTTTGTAACATGCTTGAAGAAAAGAACCCAAATTAACGCTACAACCCTGTGAGACTTGAGCCTAAACGTTCTTTGGAGAGTTAAAAATCTGTGCATTCATTGTTTTCTAAAGTCGTTGCATGATCTCATTATTCTTTGCTTGGTTACTACTTAGAAGGCGTTTCATCATTTAGTTCCAAATACTAGAACTCATATTGATATGAGCATATTTATGCGAATTAGTTAGCTTGTTCTCGTGCATTTATGTTAGTTATTTGTATTTAATTTAGTATTTTAAGCTATTTTCGTGTGTTTGTAGGTCCCAAGGGGTAAAGTATCAAGAAAGTGCATTTTGGAGACTTTTGGAGCATTTTTGGGCATGTTTTGGATAGCTTATGATTGGAGCAATGTGGATGGACGAAATTGAAGACCAAAGCATGCTAGGAATCAGCCAAAGAGAAGAGGAAAAATAAATTCAAGTCAAAGAAGGAAAAGGAATCTAAGAAGAAGAAGGGTTGACTAAGTCAAAGTTTCCTTACTTTGACTTTTGACTTTCCTAAGCCTATTTCATCAAGGTTTCATTCACAAGGAGGGAATCCTAGAGATATTGGGACACTTAAATCCCAGCCACAAGAAGAGCCGCACCATTCCCTTCCATACATATTCCTTGCCGTGCAAGGAAGTGCTCTTCCTTGCTCCTTTAGGCTTGCCGCAAGTTTTCCCTACATTCCTTTTTCTTTGCTGATTACTTTAGCTCTTTCCCTTTTAATTTAGGTTAGTCTTGAACCCTAAAACAGCAAGGAAACACTTTTCCTTGCATTAAAAGACCTTTCCCTTTCACTTAAAATCCTTGCCGCATGAAACCTTACCTTTCCCTTAGATTTATGCATGTGCCGCACCTATTACCCATTCCTCTTAGGTTTTTGCATTTAATTTCCTATTTCCTTTAAAGTTTTAGAACAATTCCTGATTACCTAATTTATTTTGGAGCCTTGCCCTATAAATACCAACATTAGCCGCACCAATTCCACCATTCACTCACTCATTCATACAACACACATACATTCAGCCATTCTACAACCTTTGCCGCACCTCCTTACCATTCCTCACCCCAAAACACATCCCAAACCTCCCTCAACCACTTGTGCCGCAGCAAAGGAGAAGAAGGAAGGCCTTGGACGTGTTTGTTCTTCAAGCGTTGGATCATTGGAGCGTTCTAGGTGTAATTCTTTCTTTGTTCTAAATGTTTAAATTAAATTCTTGTTGCTTTGTTGTGAACATGAGTGGCTAGACCCCTTTTTGGCTAGGGGTGATTTCAAAGCCATGATTATGGGTGCAATATGAATTGATAAGTTTCAGTTACGAATTCTTGAGTTGTGAATGCAATTGGCTTAACTGTTTGATTGATAACTTATTTGTGTTTGTTGATTGAGGGTCGACACTTAATTGGCATGCATGAATTTGATGCTAGAGTATAAGGGAGTTTCACATAATCGTTACAACCTTATACTCATAAGTGGTGAAGGTCGCTTATAAACGATCGCGTTAAGTTCAATTCCTAGCATGAGTGACATGATGTCATAGTTACAAGTGCTATGTCAATGCTTATGATTTTCATTGAACGTAATGATCTTTGATTGTATCTTTATTATGATGTCATGTAGGGGACTTTCGAAGAATGCTTTGGGTTGTCGAATGATGTCATCCAATCCAATAACTCAAGGAAAATCTGATGGTTAATTAGTGATGTCACGGTTAACTTGGGGCATTGTCATTCGTGATTCAATGAAGGAGTAACTGGGAATCGATTCGTTTGCATACATAACATGTGTGGAGAAAGAGCCTCTAGCTAGCCCATCATCCATCCAAACTTCTCAAAAACGTTTTCAAACTTCGTTTTACTTTAAAATCTGTTTTCAAATTGTTTTCCTTTTAAATTCGTTCAAACAAAATCCCCCCTTTACTTTCTTGTTTTAAATTGTTTTAAACTTGTTTTACTTGTGTTTTTAAGTGTTTTGAGTCAAGCCAAAACCTTATTTTCGTCCAAAGTTGTGTTTAGAGTCAGAAACTGCCCAGTTTGTGTTTTTAGGCAGTTTTGAGTATTTTCAACCTATTTTGAGTCTTGTGAACTTGTTTTAAGTCTTTTGAACCTATTCAAACGTTTTTAACTTTATTTTTGAGTCTTTGAGTCAGTTTTAAATCGATTGGCAATCCCTCCTAATCCCCGGCCTAGAACGATCCCTACTTGCATCTATACTACAATTCACACCAAGAGGGTTTAATTTGAGTGCTTAATATATTTCGCATCACATAACCCAAAGGTATATCAAACTTCCATCCATGCTTACAATTTTCCTTAACAGTCATTGATAGGAGCATATTTATGCAACTTAGTTAGCTTGTTTTCTTGCATTTTAGTAGTTAGTTGTTACTTACTATAGTGTTTAAACTCAAATTCGTGCATTTTCAGGTTCCATTGGCTAAGGATGCAAAAAGAGCCAATTTGGAGCATTTTGGAGTGTTTTTGGACCTAGGAAGGATTGTGTATGATTCAAGCTAAAGGGATGGACGAATTTGAAAGTTCAAAGGCTAGGAATCAGCTAAGAAGGTGGAGAACATGGCTGCCCATTCCATTGGCTAATAAAATAAGGAGGATGGACAACAAATGATGGGTCTTCCACTTATAGTTTTGAGTGTTGGTGTCATAAAAGGAGTGAGCATGCTGATATGTAGGGGATGGGGGAAGAATTTAAAAGAAATATGCCCATAACACCTTGTGGCTGCAAGTCCTTTAAGTAGCAGCCATCCCATACATTCAAGGGAACTTCAGACAGCTTCATAGAACTCCATACAGCTCCCATATTCACCATTCACGCCAGAAATCACTCCCCCTCTCTAAACCGCACCATCCTTCACCATTCTCCATATTTTCTGCTCCAAAACACATCTAGCCGCACCACCCATCATCCCTAAACACCACCACACCATCTTCCACCAGTTTACACCATTCAAAACCCCCTAAACATACCTGCAAGTGTGGTGCCGCAGCAAGGAGAAGGAAGGAGGATGTCCATAGGCGTGCTTGCTGTTCAAGACTGGATCGTTTGAGCGTCTAGGTGTTTCCTTTCTTTTATTTTCCATGTCTAAAATTGTTTATCTTTGCTCTGCAAGTATGAGAACTTAAACCCCCCTTTGCTAGGGGGGGATTCGAAACCATGTACATACTTGCAATATGAATTGATTACCTTTGGTTGTGATTTCATAAGTTATGAGTTCAATTCGTTTAACTGCTTGATGGATAACTTATTTGTGTATGTTGATTGAGAGTGCACGCTTAGTTTTCATGCATGAATATGATGCTAGAGTATAAGGGAGTTTCACCTAATAGTTACAAACTTATATTCACAAGTAGTGAAGGTCGCTTATAAACGATCGCGTTAAATGAATTCTTGGCATTAGTTTCATGCTCATCATAGTAACGAAGGCCTCGTCAACACTTATAGTTCTCATGTTGCTTAATGATCTTTGATTGTATCTTTATTGTGCTTTTCACGTAAGGAACTTTTGAAGAATGCTTTGAATTGTTGTATGCGCATTCCCATCCAATTCATTAACTTAAGGAGAACTTGAAGGTTAATTTAAGCGAACCTAATTAACTTGGGGTGTTGAGTTTCATAACTTATCGAAAGAACAACTGAAAATTGGTTTGTATGCAAGTGTGTCATGTGTAGAGAAGAACCCTCTAGCTAGCCTTCCATCCATCGTCAAAACCAAACCCCCCTTTATGTTAAAGTGTCATATTAGTTAGAAATCTGTTTTGATAAGTGTTTTTAAGTGTTTTGATTCAAGTTAAACCCAAATTCGTCCAATTTGGTGCTTGTGTCCAAAACTGCCCAGAAAGTGTTTTTAAGGCAGTTTTGAGTCTTTTGGTTGCTGTTTTGAGTCTTTTGCTTTGTTTTAGTGTTTTAAAGTTTAGTCTTGCATTCTTTGAGTCTAATTTAGTGTTTTAAACTTTGTTTTTATGTTTTTAAGTCAGTTTTCAAGTGTTTAGCAATCCCTCCTAATCCCCGGTCTAGAACGATCCCTACTTACATACTTTACTACAATTGTCAAAAGAGGGTTTAATTTGAGTGTCAAGTTAATTTTCATATCAGTCATGCAATTAAAAACCAAATCCTCATCATTGGGTTGGAAGGTACCCTAAGACACAAACAAACACACAAAAACAAATCTTGTTGGCTTTTTCAAAACAATTTTTTAAATTTTTATGAAATTTTCGGATTTTTATGTCAAATTACACTAAAATGCATCAAAACACATTAAAAACACATAAAAACAGTGAAAAACAACATTGCAAGTGATAGGTGAATAAAACCCACGAAATTCATGCAAAAAACAGCTTGTTTACCCCCCCACACTTAAATCAAACATTGTCCTCAATGTTTCAAACATAAACTCACACAAAAGAAAACAAACAAACAACAAATAAAACATGAAATGCAAAGTAAAATCAACAAAGATTAGAGTTTAGGAACATAAACACCTGGTTATAATGCTGGATCATCCAAAAGCTCTTTGTTGAATGCATGGGTTGCCTCCCAAGAAGCGCTTGCTTTAACGTCTTCCAGCCGGACGATACCTCTCCTTTATCTTTGAATGGGAGATGATAGTTGAAATGATCCGGTAACGGTTTAAATTCAAGAGTAGGTGCCTGAATCATCAACAACATGTTAGTATAAAACGAAATTGAAATTCGGGGAGGTGGCTTACCTGTGTGATCCAACAAGAATTCAAGAACAAACACAACTTCGAAAGTTTTAGGAAGCACATTCTTGCTGCACCATGGAGAAATTGAGGGACTGTTGCATTTGGCCAGATTTATTGTGAGGGTCGTGACTTGTCCCGTGTCATAGAATCTAACTTCTTCGCGAATTGTTGTCTCAAGTACATCCTCTTTGACGAATTCTAGACATTCCTCATCGACTTCTTTCTCTTGAATGTTTGGAAAGGTTTCGAAGATGCCTTCCTCACCCTTTTCTTCTTTGGATTGCATGAACCTGCAAGGAATAGGGACATTTGGTGGAATAGGGTCAGAAAGTATTGAATATGGAACTACCTTACCTGAATTGGATGGTGTAGGATCCTTGGGGGGCTGCGGCAAGGGTGGTGGAGCAAGGGTAGGCTGCGGCAAAGGTGGTTCCCAACTTGCCGTGGTCTTGTCATCTTCCTCTTCCTCAAGAAGCCACTGTTCATCCATGTTTTGGCTTGATTCGGACATCTTGGGTTCATCTCCAACCTCCATGCCACTTTGTTCTTGAATTTGCCCCATGAATTCTACCATTTCTCCAAGTTGAATTTTCAATTCGCCCATTTCATTTTGCAAATTGCCCATCTCCTTGGTTTGATTTTGCAATTCTTTGGTTTGATTTTGCATTTCTTTGGCTTGATTTTCCTGTCCCTGCACCAAAGTGGTTAGTAATTGAATAATTTGATCATTATCCGTGGACGAGCCTGAATTTGGTTGGAATTGTTGCGGGGGAGGCTGTGGTGGCTGCATAGGCATTGAATAAAACTCCTCATATGGCTGCCAATATCCTTCTTGTTGAGCCTCCTCCTTGGCTTGATTTTGTGAGCCCTGCGTCAAAGAAATTAGTTCAAGAATTTGATCACAAGCCATTAACAAACCTAACTTTGGTTGAAATTGTTGCGGGGGAGGCATAGGCTCTGAATAGAACTCCTCATAGGGCTGCCAATATGCTTTGTGTTGACCTTGTTGAGGTTCCCACCACATAGAATTTGAATGATCAACCCAATCTGAATTGTACGTGTTGGAAAACAAGTCGTTTCTCGATTGATTAGGGCTTTGATAACCCCAGGTATCGACATTCTCCCAACCTCTTTGTGGACGTTCATGGGTTTGATATCCTTGCACACCATATGCAGGGGCACTTTGCATTGTGGTCCTTTCGATGTGTTGTGACAATAGAGAAGTAAGATTCGCTATTTGCGCTTGAATATTAGCAATTGCCATGTCTTACTTCTCTGGTACCTGAAATCAAAGAAAGAAAACTAAATCAAATATCAAAAGTAAAATAAACAAAACAAAACAGAAACTAAAAACAAAAGACACGAAAAGAAACAAAGGGGAAAAACCGGGGGATTAGCAAAGTTGCTAATCCCCGGCAACGGCGCCAAAATTTGATGTGATAAAAGTTAAGCACTCAAATTAAACCCTCTTGTTGTCAATTGTAGTAAGTATGCAAGTAGGGATCGTTCTGGACCGGGGATTAGGAGGGATTGCTAATCGACTCTAAAAACACAAAAACAAAGTTAAGAACGTTTGGAAAGGTTTACAAGACTCAAAACAAGTTAAAAACACTTTAAACGGCTTAAAAACACTTTATGGACAGGTTTAAAATACTAAGAAAGATTTTGGACGAAAATTAAGTTTAGGTTGACTCAAAACTCTTGAAAACACAAAGAAAACAGGTTTTAGACACTTAAAAAAAGTAAGTAAATGGGGGGTTTTGAGTTGGACGAATTTGAAAATAAAACAAAGACTTTGTAAAGTAAACAAGTTTGAAAACGATTTTGAAAACTTTGATGGTTGATGGGCTAGCTAGAGGGTCCTTCTCCACACATGACACACTTGTACATAAATCGATCTCCAATTGCTTTTCAATGAACCATGAACCTCAACACCCCAGATTAACCGTACGTGCACAAATTAACCCTCAGATTTTCCTTATGTCATTGAATCGGAAGAAGAGCATACAACAACCCAAATTATTCTCCAACGGTCCCCTACATGAGTGCATAGAAGAGATACAGTTAGAGATCATTAAGTTCCATGAAAATCATAAGTGTTGACGAGGCATTCGTAACTATGAGAGCATGATACGTTTGCCAAGAATCCAATTAACACGATTGTGACAAGCAACCTTCACTACTTGTGAATATAAGTTCGTAACGATTAGGTGAAACTCCCTTATATTCTAACATCAAATTCCTGCATGAAAACTAAGTATGCATCCTCAATCAACATACAAGAACAAGTTATGAATAAAACAGTTAATTGAATTGCATTCACGATTCATCAAGTTGCAATTGGAAGTAATCAATTCATATCTCAAGCATGTTCATGGCTTCGAATTCCCCCCTAGCTAAGTAGGGGTTTAGCCACTCATAGTCACAACAAGATTAGAGAATAATAAAGTAAACATTGAATTAAGAACGAAGTACACCTAGAATGCTCCAATCTTCAAGCTTGAAACGTCCAAGGCTCCTTCCTCTCCACCTTGCTGCGGCACAAAGGGCTAAGGTTGGTATGGATGTGTTTGGATGAGGGATGGAAGTCTAGAGAGAGTGAGGGCTGCGGCAAGAAAGGATTTTGAGCTGAAAGTGTGTGAATGAGTGAATGGTTGTGTGAATGATTCCAAAGGTGCAGCCAAGACTTGGTATTTATAGAGAATAGGTTAAGGCATAGCTGGGATTTATTTGGGTAACAAAAACTAAACCAAAACCTTAAGGGAAATAGGAAATAAAATCAAAAACCTAAGGGGAAAGGGCTAGGACTTGCGGCAGCATAGAAAATTAAAGGAAAGTGGTATGTTTTTGCGGCAAGGACAGGGAAATATGTTTTCCTTGCTAATTTGGGTCCAAAACTGAAAGGGAATGTGTAATTAAATGCGGCAAGGGTAAATGGGTGAAGGAAAGGTGCGGCACTATCCTAATTAGCAAGGGAATGTGGCTTACTTGTGCAGCAAGGAGAGAGAGATGAAGGAGAAGTGCAGCTAAGTCCCAAATTGAAAGGGATTACTCTTTCTTGCACGACAAGGATTCCCTCTTTGTAATTGAAGCCTTGATAAAATAGGATTAAGAAAGTCAAATGTCAAAGTAAGGAAACTTTGACTTAGTCAACCCTTCTTCTTCTTGGATTCCTTTTCCTTCTTTGACTTGAATTTATTTTTCCTCTTCTCATAGCTGATTCCTAGCATGCCTTGGTCTTCAATTTCGTCCATCAACATTGCTCCAAGCATATGGTATCCAAAACATGCCCAAAAATGCTCCAAAAGGCTCCAAAATGCACTTTCTTGATACTTTACCCCTTGGGACCTACAAACATACGAAAATAGCTTAAAATACTAAATTAAATACGAATAATCAACATAAAAGCACGAGAACAAGCTAACTAAATCGCATAAATATGCTCATATCAATGAGCTCTAAAGTGTTGGTTGTTGAAGAAAGGGTCCAAAAGTTTGAAGTTGATTTTTGCATTCCCCTTGTGTTTAAAGTTGATTTTTGCATTCAAAAGTGAATCCTAAGTGTCAATTTCATTACTTTGCTTACTATTACTTTAAGAACGTTTGTTTTCCATATCCTTTCTTGTTAGCCACTACCCTTTAGCCCCGTTACAACCCTATACTTCTATCTTGGGTGTTGTGTGTTTCAATTTGTGGAGTTTGGAATTGGTATGAGCATATGGAGTCCCTGGTTCTCGCATCTAAGTAGTGGCATTCCATTCATGAGATCATATCTATACATGCATTAATAAATCCAGAAATTGCTTTCTTTGTTATAAACATATGTGAGTGTTCGTTTTCATGTTTACATCAATCTTCTCACATATACCTAGTGTAGGGTGTGTAGTCAGAAATTTGTGTGAAAATAAGAGTGTAAATTGATGCGAAATATATTAAGCACACAAATTAAACCCTCTTGGTGTGAATTGTAGTATAGATGCAAGTAGGGATCGTTCTAGGCCGGGGATTAGGAGGGATTGCCAATCGATTTAAAACTGACTCAAAGACTCAAAAATAAAGTTAAAAACGTTTGAATAGGTTCAAAAGACTTAAAACAAGTTCACAAGACTCAAAATAGGTTGAAAACACTCAAAACTGCCTAAAAACACAAACTAGGCAGTTTCTGACTCTAAACACAACTTTGGACGAAAATAAGGTTTTGGCTTGACTCAAAACACTTAAAAACACAAGTAAAACAAGTTTAAAACAATTTAAAACAAGAAAGTAAAGGGGGGATTTTGTTTGAACGAATTTAAAAGGAAAACAATTTGAAAACAGATTTTAAAGTAAAACAAAGTTTGAAAACGTTTTTGAGAAGTTTGGATGGATGATGGGCTAGCTAGAGGCTCTTTCTCCACACATGTTATGTATGCAAACGAATCGATTCCCAGTTACTCCTTCAATGAATCACGAATGACAATGCCCCAAGTTAACCGTGACATCACTAATTAACCATCAGATTTTCCTTGAGTTATTGGATTGGATGACGTCATTCGACAACCCAAAGCATTCTTCAAAAGTCCCCTACATGACATCGTAATAAAGATACAATCAAAGATCATTACGTTCAATGAAAATCATAAGCATTGACAAAGCACTTGTAACTATGACATCATGTCACTCATGCTAGGAATTGAACTTAACGCGATCATTTATAAGCGACCTTCACCACTTATGAGTATAAGGTTGTAACGATTATGTGAAACTCCCTTATACTCTAGCATCAAATTCATGCATGCCAATTAAGTGTCGACCCTCAATCAACAAACACAAATAAGTTATCAATCAAACAGTTAAGCCAATTGCATTCACAACTCAAGAATTCGTAACTGAAACTTATCAATTCATATTGCACCCATAATCATGGCTTTGAAATCACCCCTAGCCAAAAGGGGTCTAGCCAGTCATGTTCACAACAAAGCAACAAGAATTTAATTTAAACATTTAGAACAAAGAAAGAATTACACCTAGAATGCTCCAATGATCCAACGCTTGAAGAACAAACACGTCCAAGGTCTTCCTTCTTCTCCTTTGCTGCGGCACAAGTGGTTGAGGGAGGTTTGGGATGTGTTTTGGGGTGAGGAATGGTAAGGTAGTGCGGCAGAGTGAGAGAGAGTTGAATGTGTGAGCAGTTTGTATGAATGAGTGAGTGAATGATCTGTTTTGGTGCAGCAAAAGGTCATATATATAGTGGAGAGGTTAAGGCACGGTTTAGGTAATCTAGGAAACAAAAACTTAACCAAAACTTAAAGGGAAATAGGAATTAAAAACACAAACCTAAGGGGAATGGGTCACAAGGTGCGGCAGGGATAAATTCAAAGAGGAAAGGTCTTTTGGGACAAGGAAAAGTGTTTCCTTGCAAGTTTGGGTCCAAAATATAAAAGGGAAATAGGAATTTGGTTAGCAAGAAAGGAAAGAGGAGAAGAGAGTTGCGGCAAGATCAGAAATTTAGGAAAGGTGGAAGACTTTTGTGGCAAGGGCAAGGAAAAGTGTTTTCCTTGCTAGTTTAGGTCCAAAACTGAAAAGGAATGTGAATTTAAGTGCGGCAAAGGTGTATGAGGGAAGAAGAGGTGCGGCATTATCCTAAATAACAAGGGAATATGGCTTACTTGTGCAGCAAGAAAGGACAACCATCAAAGCATGTGGGGCAAGGGGTCCAAAAGGAACAAGGAAGCACTTCCTTGCACGGCAAGGAAGATATGGCTGGCATGTAGGTGCGGCTTCCTCCTTCATTTGGTATTTAAAGTATCCCAATAGATCTAGGACTCCTCCTTGTAGTTAAAGCCTTGATAAAATAGGATTGAGAAAGTCAAAAGTCAAAGTAATGAAACTTTGACTTAGTCAACCCTTCTTCTTCTTGGATTCCTTTTCCTTCTTTGACTTGAATTTATTTTTCCTCTTCTCTTTAGCTGATTCCTAGCATGCTTTGGTCTTCAATTTCGTCCATCTACATAGCTCCAATCATAAGCTATCCAAAACATGCCAAAAAATGCTCCAAAAGTCTCCAAAATGCACTTTCTTGATACTTTACCCCTTGGGACCTACAAACACACGAAAATAGCTTAAAATACTAAATTAAATACAAATAACTAACATAAATGCACGAGAACAAGCCAACTAATTCGCATAAATATGCTCATATCAAATTCCCCCATACTTAGCTTTTGCTAGTCCTCGAGCAAAACGAAACAAACGAAACAAAGTAACAATCAAAACACAATCTAAACCTTCCAACGTTTTCCTCAGGGATTTCCAACGCACATGACATATTAAAGATCATCATTCACATAGATTTTAGTCATTCTTTCGCTCGAGCACATACTTAATCATAGTCGTCACTTATTAGCTCGCATTTAATCAATTAAAACAATGATTTGAATGTAGTAACATGCCTTAGAGAATTCACCCAATTCCTTACAAGATACACTCTTTTTCACACAGATTTTCTGACTACACACCTTACACTAGTTATATGTGAGAAGATTGATGTAAAAATGAAAACAAATACTCACATATGTTTATGACAAAGAAAGCATTTTCTGGAGTTATTAAGCATGTTTTAAATATGATCTCATGAATGGAATGCTACTACTTAGATGCGGGAACCAGGGACACCATATGCTCATACCAATCCCAAACTCCACAAATTGAAACACACAACACTCAAGATTGAAGTCAAGGGTTGTAACGGGGCTTAAGGGGTATTGGCTAACAAAGAAAGGTAAGGATAAACAAACGTTCTTTAGGCAATAGCAAGCATAGTAATGAATTTGACACTTGGAATTCATGTTAAAATGCAGAAATCATCTTTTAAACACAAGGGAAGATTCATGCAACATTTAGGGCCTAATTCAACTTTTTGGACCCTTTCTTCAACAATCAACACTTTAGGGCTCTTTTTCACATAATTTTCAACTCTTTTTCATACTTTTCACAACTTTTCTTTTTTTCTTTTCTTTTTCCACGAATTTTTCTTCTTTTTGTACTCAAAAACACCAAAAATCTCTTCCCCCACACTTGTTTTCTGCAAACAATTACTCAAAACGAATTCCCTTTAAATCATGCTTTACTACGCTTCAAGAACGAGGGTATGGATGGTCCTAATCTAGGTTAGGTGAGGGTGATGCGGGTTAACAAAGAAATTGGCTAAACAAGGCTCAACGGGGTTAAAACCTAAACACAATGCACGGGGGATGGCTTTTTGGCTCTTGGTTTACTATACAACTTCATCTTGTTTATGTGTTATGCACTCAATACCATGTTTTGAATGAAACGGATATGAGTTCTAGTATTTGGAACAAAATGATGAAACGCCTTCTAAGTAGTAACCAAGCAAAGAATAATGAGATCATGCAACGACTTTTAGAAAACAATGAATGCACAGATTTTTAACTCTCCAAAGAACGTTTAGGCTCAAGTCTCTCAAGGTTGTAGCGTTAATTTGGGTTCCTTCCTTCAAGCATGTTACAAAAACTGATTTTTTTCTTTTTGTAATCAAATGTGAATTCATAAACAACAACGACAACCAAGCATAAACCAAAGGTATGTCAAACTTCCATCCATGCTTACAATTTTCCTTAACAGTCATGCAATTAAAAACCAAATCCTCATCATTGGGTTGGAAGGTACCTTAAGACACAAACAAACACACAAAAACAATCTTTTTGGCTGTTTCAAAACAATTTTTCAAATTTTTATGAAATTTTCGGATTTTTAAATCAAAACACACTAAAATGCTTCAAAACACTTTAAAAACACATAAAAACAGTGAAAAACAACATTGTAAGTGATAGGTGAATAAAACCCACGAAATTCATTTAAAAACAGCTTGTTTACTCCCCCACACTTAAATCAAACATTGTCCTCAATGTTTCATACAAAAACTCACACACAAACAAGCAAACAAACAGCAAATAAACATGCAATGCAAAGTAAAATTAACAAAGAGTAGAGTGAGGAACATAAACACCTGGTTATGGAGTGCTTTCGCGTGCTCTCTTTGTTGATTGCATGGGTTGCCTCCCAAAAAGCGCTTGCTTTAACGTCTTGCAGCCGGACGAAGAACTCTATTCACTCTTCATTGGAGCCCACGGCATGGAAGGGGATTTCTTCCACAACTTGCTCCACGGCACTCTCATAATAGGGCTTCAATCGATGTCCGTTTACCTTGAATTCTAGCCCATTCCTTAAGCTTTGGACTTGAACTGTACCATATGGAAAAACATTAGTAACAACAAAAGGTCCAATCCACTTAGAACGTAACTTACCAGGGAATAAACGTAGACGGGAGTTGAAAAGCAACACTTTCTGCCCAATTGTGAATGTTTTGCCCCGAATCATCTTGTCATGAAACGCCTTGGTTTTCTCCTTGTAAATGCGGGCATTCTCGTATGCTTCATTTCTTATCTCCGCAAGTTCATTTATTTGGAGCTTTCTTTGAATTCCAGCAGCATCTAAGTCCAAATTGAATGCTTTCACCGCCCAATGTGCCTTATGCTCTAATTCCACAGGTAGGTGACACGGCTTGCCATAGATTAGCCGAAATGGAGACATCCCTAGGGGTGTTTTGTAGGCCGTGCGATATGCCCACAGTGCATCGTCTAAGCGCAAGCTCCAATCCTTCCGGTTTGGCCCAACGGTCTTCTCCAAGATTTGCTTGATTTCTCTATTCGAAACTTCGGCTTGGCCACTTGTTTGAGGGTGGTAAGGCGTGGCAACCTTATGCTTCACATTGTACTTTTTAAACAGCGCCGCAATGGTCCGATTACAAAAATGAGATCCTCCATCACTTATGAACACCCTTGGCATGCCAAATCTAGAGAATATGTTAGTTTTGATGAAATCTGCAACAACTCTAGAATCATTAGTACGGGTGGCTTTAGCTTCCACCCATTTAGAAACATAATCAACGGCAAGCAAGATGTAAATAAAACCAAATGATGAAGGAAAAGGACCCATAAAATCAATACCCCAAACGTCAAAAATCTCAACATTAAAGATAGGGCTTTGCGGCATTTGGTCTCGTGCACCAATACTTCCTGTTCTTTGACATCTATCACAAGTTAGGCAAAACATTCTAGCATCTTTAAACAATGTGGGCCAATAAAAACTAGATTCTAACACTTTGAGGGCCGTCCGTTGGGTGCCAAAATGACCCCCACATGCATAAGAATGACAAAAAGCAAGAATGGAATTAAACTCAGAATTATGCACACATCTTCGTATAATCTGATCCGGACAATATTTCCACAAGTATGGATCATCCCAAACATAGAATCGAGCATCCTTTTTAAGTTTCTCACGTTTTTGCTTCTCTAGGGTGCTCGGAACTTGCTTAGTCACCAAATAATTCACTAAATCAGCAAACCAAGGCTCACTTACCTCGAGGGTCATCAATTGTTCATCTGGGAATGTGTCTAAGATGGGTACGGCTTCTTCCTCATGGACCATTCGGCTCAGATGGTCAGCCACTACGTTTTCACTCCCTTTCTTGTCTCGGATCTCTATATCAAATTCTTGAAGAAGGAGCATCCAACGGATAAGTCTTGGTTTGGCCTCCTTTTTGGTGAACAAGTACTTCAAAGCTGCATGATCAGAGTAAACAATTACTTTAGTACCAATTAAATAAGAACGAAATTTATCTAAAGCAAAGACAACAGCTAGAAGTTCTTTTTCCGTTGTGGAGTAATTCAATTGAGCATCATTCAACGTCCGAGAAGCGTAGTATATGACATGCGGCTTTTTGTCCCATCTTTGTCCCAAAACGGCTCCTACGGCATAATCGGATGCATCGCACATGAGCTCGAACGGAAGGTTCCAATCTGGTGACACAATGATTGGTGCCGTGGTGAGCTTCTCCTTGAGTTGCTTGAATGCCGATTCGCACTTCTCATCAAACTTGAAGGCCACCTCCTTTTGAAGCAAACGGCATAGGGGCTGTGCAATCTTTGAAAAATCCTTGATAAATCGTCTATAGAATCCTGCATGTCCAAGAAAAGAACGAACCTCTCTCACCGAAGTGGGAGAGGGTAAGTAGCGTACAAGATCTATTTTTGCTTTATCAACCTCAATACCTCGTTCGGAGATGATGTGCCCCAAAACTATGCCTTGTTTTACCATAAAATGACATTTTTCCCAATTTAAAACAAGGTTAGTTTCAACGCATCGTTGCAAGATCAAGGTAAGATTATCCAAACAATTATCAAAAGAATCCCCAAATACGCTGAAATCATCCATAAATACTTCAATAATCTTTTCAACAAAATCGGAGAAGATACTTACCATACACCTTTGGAATGTGGCGGGTGCGTTGCATAAACCGAATGGCATGCGACGATAAGCAAAAGTTCCAAAGGGACACGTGAATGTGGTCTTTTCTTGGTCATCCGGGGCTATCACAATTTGGTTATATCCAGAATATCCATCAAGAAAACAATAAAAAGCATGACCGGCTAACCTTTCAAGCATTTGGTCGATGAAGGGCAGCGGGAAGTGATCCTTTCTTGTTGTGGCGTTGAGTTTCCGATAGTCAATGCAAACTCTCCATCCGGTTTGGATTCGAGTAGGCACAAGCTCATTCTCTGCGTTTGCGACTACAGTGACACCGGACTTCTTAGGAACAACTTGGACTGGAGAGACCCAACGGCTATCAGAAATTGGATAAATTACTCCACAGTCGAGTAGCTTGATTACTTCCTTCTTCACAACGTCCATCATGGGTGGATTGAGTCGGCGTTGTGCTTCTCTTGACGGTTTGGCTCCTTCCTCCAAAAGTATTCGATGCATGCAAGTAGTAGGGCTAATTCCCTTAATATCGGCCAATGTCCACCCAATGGCAGTTTTGTACTCCCGAAGCACCCTCACCAACTTGTCCTCCTCTTGAGCCGTGAGTGATGAAGAGATGATGACGGGCAACGTCTCTTGTTCTCCCAAAAACACATACTTCAAATGGCTAGGCAACGGTTTAAGTTCTAAAGAAGGTGGCTGTTCTATAGAAGGAAGCAACTTGTTAGTTGAAACGGAAATTGAATTTAAGTTAGGAGACTTACCAATATGCTTTGGATTTGACTCTAGGGCAGCAACCATCTCCACCATGTCTTCTTGAATAGGCACGGCAAGGTCTTCCTTGTTGTTGCCGTGGGTATGCCTAAGTGCTAGCTCTTCATTTTTGACTCCAATGCCTTGTGTGAGTGTCTTTTCAAGTGCATCCTCATTCAGATCATCAAAGAATTCCTGTGCCAAAGAGTTAATTACATCAATAGAGAAACAAGAGTGATCATCATGAGGATATCTCATAGCATCAGAAATATTGAAATCAATCACTTCCCCATCAAATTCCATGGTCAATGTTCCTTTGAAGACGTCAATCTTTGTACGGGCAGTCTTCATAAATGGGCGGCCAAGTAGTAGTGGTAATGGAGGGGAGCGTTCCGAGTCTTCCATTTCAAGTACGTAGAAATCCGCCGGAAAGATTAGGTGATTCACCTGCACTAAAACATCCTCCAAAACACCTTTTGGATAAGCGTTAGATCTATCGGCCAATTGAATAATCACTCCATCATTTTTCAATTCGCCCAAGTTCATAGATGCATAAATTGAATAAGGCATGACATTTATTGATGCACCTAGATCTAGCATGGCATGTTCAAAACGAGTATTGCCTATAACGCAAGGAATTGTAAAACTGCCGGGATCTTTGCACTTAGGAGGCAATTTTCTTTGCAAGACGGCTGAGACATTTTCACTTACTCTTACCACCTCTTTGTTCGAGGCCCTCTTTCTTGTAGTGCACAGCTCCTTCAAGAACTTGGCATACTTGGGGATTTGTTTAATTGCATCTAGAAGCGGAATGTTGACTTGTACTTTCAGGAATGTGTCAAGAATGTCTTTATCACTTTCGTCCTTCTTTGCTTGCGCAAACCTGCGAGGGAAAGGTGCATTGGGTGGAATGGGGTTAGAAATAACGGAATTTGAAACCAACTTACCTTTGGTGGCCGAGTTAGGATGGCTTTGTTGTTGCGGCAAGGATGGTTCAATCCTTGCCGTGGCTTGTCCTTGTTCTTCCTCCTCGGATTGCATTTTTTCGTCCTCCGTTTGGTTGGATTTGGATGGTTGGGGGTCAGATCCAACTTCTTTTCCACTTCTTAGGGTGATGGCTTTGGCAGATTCGAACCCTCCTTTCGGATTCACATTGGTTGAACTAGGGAGTTTCCCTTGCTCTCTAAACTGTCCAAGAAACTCAGAAATCTGCCCCATTTGTTTCTTCATGTCCATCATCTCCTTTTCATTGTTTGCTATCCTATCGTCTTGCTTTTGTAACCCCTGCGAAATAGAAGTTAATAATTGCATAGCTTGATCATTTCCCAAAGACGTACCTGATTGAGATGAGGCCGAAGGTTGTGGGGCTTGTTGTGGTGCATAAGGCTTAGTGTAGAATCCAGGAGGGTTTTGCCGAAAGCCTCCTTGTTGGGCAGGTTGTTGTGGTTCTCTCCATTTGAAGTTTGGGTGGTCTCTCCATCCGGGGTTATAAGTATTCGAGTATGGATCGTACTTGGTTTGGTTTTGACCTTGGAATCCAATTGCATTGGCAGATTCCCAACCACCATTCTCGATCAATTGAGGGCACTTGTCGGATGGATGCCCTTGAATGGAGCACACGGCACACACTTGGGGTTCTTGTGTTTTTGGTGCAATCATAACCTGAGAAACAAGAGAAGTAAGATTAGCTAATTGTGATTGAATTTCAGAAATGGCACTTACCTCATTCACACTTTGTTGCCGTGGGTTGCTCCTTTGTCCAACACCTTCATATTGTTGTGCATTGAGTGCTCGGTTGGCAATAAGAGTCTTGGCAGCCACCGGGGTCTTATCCACCAACGCACCACCTGCTGAGGCATCTAGCATTTGACGTTCAATGGGGAGGAGTCCTTCGTAGAAGTATTGAATGAGCAGCTCCTCCTTCATTTGGTGCTGTGGACATGAAGCAACAAGAGTTTTAAAACGATCATAATAAGCTGGAAACGATTCACCTTCATTTTGTTCGATGCCACTAATCCGTTTCCTCAAGAGAATGACTTTGGAAGTTGGGAAAAACTTCTCTAAGAACGCTCGTTTCATACTTTCCCAAGATGTAACCGTTCCGGGTGCTAGTTCATACAACCAATCTTTAGCCTTCTCTAAAAGAGAAAAGGGAAAAGCCTTCATCTTCAAAATGCTGCCATCAACGTTCACCGGGGTCATGCTTGAGCAAACAACTTCAAACTCCTTGAGATGTTTGTTTGGATCCTCCATGGACAGCCCATGGTACTTTGGGATGTGATGCAACAAGCTTGATTTCAACTCAAACTCTTCGGTCTTCCCTTGAGTTGCCGTGGGGTATTGGATGCATAAGGGCATGGCATTGTCCACACCCGAGGCGGAAAGCTCTTTGATGGTTCGATTATCCGCTGCCATGTCTAGGACAACTCGTGCCGTGGGGATTTCTTCCTCCGCTACTTCGTGCTCTTCAGGCTCAGGTTCAGGGCTAGGTGGATAAGATGCGTGCTGATTTCTTTGCCTTCTCAAAGTTCTCTCAAAATCGTCGTCAAAGTCTAAGATGTGCTCACGTACTGGTTGAGAACTTCGAGTCATAAACTAGTACCTAAAAACAACAAAATAAAACAAGGTCAGAAACTTAAAACAAAAACAAACGAAAAAGAAACAAAAGAAACAACGGGGGATTAGCAAAGTTGCTAATCCCCGGCAACGGCGCCAAAAATTTGATGCGAAATATATTAAGCACACAAATTAAACCCTCTTGGTGTGAATTGTAGTATAGATGCAAGTAGGGATCGTTCTAGGCCGGGGATTAGGAGGGATTGCCAATCGATTTAAAACTGACTCAAAGACTCAAAAATAAAGTTAAAAACGTTTGAATAGGTTCAAAAGACTTAAAACAAGTTCACAAGACTCAAAATAGGTTGAAAACACTCAAAACTGCCTAAAAACACAAACTAGGCAGTTTCTGACTCTAAACACAACTTTGGACGAAAATAAGGTTTTGGCTTGACTCAAAACACTTAAAAACACAAGTAAAACAAGTTTAAAACAATTTAAAACAAGAAAGTAAAGGGGGGATTTTGTTTGAACGAATTTAAAAGGAAAACAATTTGAAAACAGATTTTAAAGTAAAACAAAGTTTGAAAACGTTTTTGAGAAGTTTGGATGGATGATGGGCTAGCTAGAGGCTCTTTCTCCACACATGTTATGTATGCAAACGAATCGATTCCCAGTTACTCCTTCAATGAATCACGAATGACAATGCCCCAAGTTAACCGTGACATCACTAATTAACCATCAGATTTTCCTTGAGTTATTGGATTGGATGACATCATTCGACAACCCAAAGCATTCTTCAAAAGTCCCCTACATGACATCATAATAAAGATACAATCAAAGATCATTACGTTCAATGAAAATCATAAGCATTGACAAAGCACTTGTAACTATGACATCATGTCACTCATGCTAGGAATTGAACTTAACGCGATCATTTATAAGCGACCTTCACCACTTATGAGTATAAGGTTGTAACGATTATGTGAAACTCCCTTATACTCTAGCATCAAATTCATGCATGCCAATTAAGTGTCGACCCTCAATCAACAAACACAAATAAGTTATCAATCAAACAGTTAAGCCAATTGCATTCACAACTCAAGAATTCGTAACTGAAACTTATCAATTCATATTGCACCCATAATCATGGCTTTGAAATCACCCCTAGCCAAAAGGGGTCTAGCCACTCATGTTCACAACAAAGCAACAAGAATTTAATTTAAACATTTAGAACAAAGAAAGAATTACACCTAGAATGCTCCAATGATCCAACGCTTGAAGAACAAACACGTCCAAGGTCTTCCTTCTTCTCCTTTGCTGCGGCACAAGTGGTTGAGGGAGGTTTGGGATGTGTTTTGGGGTGAGGAATGGTAAGGTAGTGCGGCAGAGTGAGAGAGAGTTGAATGTGTGAGCAGTTTGTATGAATGAGTGAGTGAATGATCTGTTTTGGTGCAACAAAAGGTCATATATATAGTGGAGAGGTTAAGGCACGGTTTAGGTAATCTAGGAAACAAAAACTTAACCAAAACTTAAAGGGAAATAGGAATTAAAAACACAAACCTAAGGGGAATGGGTCACAAGGTGAGGCAGGGATAAATTCAAAGAGGAAAGGTCTTTTGGGACAAGGAAAAGTGTTTCCTTGCAGGTTTGGGTCCAAAATATAAAAGGGAAATAGGAATTTGGTTAGCAAGAAAGGAAAGAGGAGAAGAGAGTTGCGGCAAGATCAGAAATTTAGGAAAGGTGGAAGACTTTTGTGGCAAGGACAAGGAAAAGTGTTTTCCTTGCTAGTTTAGGTCCAAAACTGAAAAGGAATGTGAATTTAAGTGCGGCAAAGGTGTATGAGGGAAGAAGAGGTGCGGCATTATCCTAAATAACAAGGGAATATGGCTTACTTGTGCAGCAAGAAAGGACAACCATCAAAGCATGTGCGGCAAGGGGTCCAAAAGGAACAAGGAAGCACTTCCTTGCACGGCAAGGAAGATATGGCTGGCATGTAGGTGCGGCTTCCTCCTTCATTTGGTATTTAAAGTATCCCAATAGATCTAGGACTCCTCCTTGTAGTTAAAGCCTTGATAAAATAGGATTGAGAAAGTCAAAAGTCAAAGTAAGGAAACTTTGACTTAGTCAACCCTTCTTCTTCTTGGATTCCTTTTCCTTCTTTGACTTGAATTTATTTTTCCTCTTCTCTTTAGCTGATTCCTAGCATGCTTTGGTCTTCAATTTCGTCCATCTACATAGCTCCAATCATAAGCTATCCAAAACATGCCAAAAAATGCTCCAAAAGTCTCCAAAATGCACTTTCTTGATACTTTACCCCTTGGGACCTACAAACACACGAAAATAGCTTAAAATACTAAATTAAATACAAATAACTAACATAAATGCACGAGAACAAGCCAACTAATTCGCATAAATATGCTCATATCATAAATCGTGAGGATTGAGCAAATTCTGTAAGGCATGTTACCACATTCAAATCGTTGTTTTAATTGATTAATTGTGAGCTAGTAAGTGGCGACTGTGATTAAGCATGTTCTCAAGGGTAGGGATAACTAAAATCTATGGGAATGATGATTTTTAATATGTTATGTACCATTGGAAATCCCTGAGGTAAATGTTGGAAGGTTTAAATTGTGTTTTGTTTACTTTTGTTTGTCTTGTTTAGTTCGTTTTGCTCGAGGACTAGGAAAAGCTAAGTGTGGGGGAATTTGATAGGAGCATATTTATGCGACTTAGTTAGCTTGTTTTCTTGCATTTATTTAGCTTAATTATGATAATTATAGTGTTTTAAGCCATTTTCGTGCAATTTCAGGGCCTAATGACAAAGTGTGCAAAAAGAGCCAATTTGGAGTGTTTTGGAGCTATTTGGACCAAGGATGGATAGCTTATGATTCAAGCAAGAAGGATGGACGAATTTGGAGATTTAAAGACAAGGAATCAGCTAGGAAGAAGGAAGAAACAAGTTCAAGTTCTAGAAGATAAGAGAAGAGCAAGAAATATGGAGCATTATCTCAAACATTATCCAAAACCTTATCTTATCTTATCCAAAACTACCTTATCTTTCCATGTTTTTAGCCAAAAAGGAGGGGTTCTTATCAGATTTTATCACCTAAAATTGGGGGTTCTAGAAGCCTAAAAGCATGCAACAAACCCTTAAAACTCTCCTACAAATCTGCCACACCCTTCTCCTACAAAGGTGGCGCCTAGACATCATCTAGAAGCCCTATCTCTTCTCCTATATTCCTACCGCATGTCCCCTCTTCTAGATGCCTAAAACCTGCTGGAGAACATGTCCTTTTCCTCTTTGGATTGTGTTTGAAAGTCCCTTTTCCTTTGACGTTTTGGAGTCCCAATTCTCTACCTATTCTAATTCCAAAACCCCTACACATTATAACTCCTATTCCAGCCATGTTGAGACATATATTTTCAGCCCTATAAATAGGTGCCACACCCCCCTCATTCACAAACCACCATCTCAGATTTCTCTCATTCAGACACCACCCCTCACCACTCTCTCATCACAATACACTCATTCACAAAGCCTCAAGTGCCGCAATTGCAAGGAGGAAGGACTTAGTGCCGTGGCTGCATCCATACTTCTAGGTGTTTTCTATCCTTATACTTCAATGTTTAATTCAATTTTCTTGTGTGTAATTGTGAACATGAGAGGCTAAACTCGTTTTAGCTAGGGGCGATTTCAAAGCCATGATTATATATGTGACATGAATTGATTATCCAGTTATTATTTCATAAGTTATGAATGTAATTTGCTTAACTGTTTGATTCAAAACTTATTCTTGTATGTGGGTTAAGGTGGCCAACTTAGTTTGCATGCATGAATTTGATGCTAGAATATAAGGGAATTGCATTAAATGAACTTGTATTCATGAGTAGTAAAGGTTGCTAGTCACAATCGTGTTAAGTTAAATTCTGGGAAACGTATATGCTGTCATGTTTTCCTCGTCAGTGCTTATGGTTTTCAACGAACTTAATGACCTTTGAGTATGCTGTCATCAATAAGGATAATTTGGTTGGATACGTATTCTATCTAATTCAATGAACTTAGGAAAATCTGAAGGTTAATTAGTGCAATTCACGGTTAATCTGGGGCGTTGTCATTCATAATTTAGAAAGATAATAACTGGAAGTTGATTTGTGTTGCATATGTATCATGTGTGGAGAAGTGTTCCCTAGCTAGTCCATCATCCATTTAAATAACCCAAATTCGTTTTACCTTTGTTTAGAGTCTTTAATCTGGTTGTTTTAATTTAATTTCGTCCAAACCAATCCCCCTTTCATTTAATCCTGTTAGTTGAGTCCAAATATGTTTTCTTTTAGTATTTTGAGTCAAGTTTGAGTTTATTTTCGTCAAAATCACCTCTTGGGTCTTAAATTGAGTCTTTTTGATTGTTTGTTGCTGTTTTAAGTCTTTAAAGTTTGTTTTTGTGTTTTTAAGTCTAATTTGTGTTGATTAGCAGCCCTAGTTAATCTCCGGCCTAGAACGATCCCTATTTACATCTATACTACAATTATCATCAATAGGGTTTAATTTGCGTGTTAAGTAATTTTCACATCAAAGGCACACACGTTTTATTCAACAAATGCTTAAAACAGTGCAAATACACACCAAATACAAAAATAGTGTACTTTTGACACCAAATAAGCTTTTCATCTTTCGAGAACTTATTATTAATGTCCTACTAGCGTAGTATAAGTGTTTATTTGCTTAAGTTCCAAAGTGCGTCAAAGGCACACTCGTTTTATCCCAAACGCATAAAACCGTGCAAATACACTCCAAATACAAAAATAGTGTACTTTTGACACCAAATAAGCTTTTCATCTTTCGAGAACTTATTATTAATGTCCTACTCGCGTAATATAAGTGTTTATTTTCTTAAGTTCCAAAGCGCGTCAAAGTCACGCTCGTTTTATCCCACATGCATAAAACCGTTCAAATACACTCCAAATACAAAAATAGTGTACTTTTGACCCCAAATAAGCATTTTATCGTTTGAGAACTTATTATTAATGCCTTATTAGCGTACTATATATGTTTATTTGCTTAAGTTCCAAAGCACGTCAAAGGCACACACGTTTTATCCAACAAATGCTTAAAACAGTGCATATACACACCAAATACAAAAATAGTGTACTTTTGACACCAAATAAGCTTTTCATCTTTCGAGAACTTATTATTAATGTCCTACTAGCGTAGTATAAGTGTTTATTTGCTTAAGTTCCAAAGCGCGTCAAAGGCACGCTCGTTTTATCCCACATGCATAAAACCGTGCAAATACACACCAAATACAAAAATAGTGTACTTTTGACACCAAATAAGCTTTTCATCTTTCGAGAACTTATTATTAATGTCCTACTAGCGTAGTATAAGTGTTTATTTGCTTAAGTTCCAAAGCACGTCAAAGGCACACACGTTTTATCCCACATGCATAAAACCGTGCAAATACACTCCAACTACAAAAATAGTGTACTTTTGACCCCAAATAAGCATTTTATCATTTGAGAACTTATTATTAATTCCTTATTAGCGTACTATATGTGTTTATTTGCTTAAGTTCCAAAGCACGTCAAAGGCACACACGTTTTATCCAACAAATGCTTAAAACAGTGCAAATACACACCAAATACAAAAATAGTGTACTTTTGACACCAAATAAGCTTTTCATCTTTCGAGAACTTATTATTAATGTCCTACTAGCGTAGTATAAGTGTTTATTTGCTTAAGTTCCAAAGCAAGTCAAAGGCACACACGTTTTATCCCACATGCATAAAACCGTGCAAATACACTCCAACTACAAAAATAGTGTACTTTTGACCCCAAATAAGCATTTTATCGTTTGAGAACTTATTATTAATGCCTTATTAGCGTATTATATGTGTTTATTTGCTTAAGTTCCAAAGTGCGTCAAAGGCACACTCGTTTTATCCCACACGCATAAAACCGTGCAAATCTAAATACAAAAATAGTGTACTTTTGACACCAAATAAGCATTTTATCGTTCGAGAACTTGTTATTAATGCCTTACTAGCGTATTATATGTGTTTATTTGCTTAAGTTCCAAAGCACGTCAAAGGCACGCTCGTTTTATCCCACATGCATAAAACCTTGCAAATACACACCAAATACAAAAATAGTGTACTTTTGACACCAAATAAGCATTTTATCATTTGAAAACTCATTATTAATACCTTATTAGCGTATTATATGTGTTTATTTGCTTAAGTTCAAAAGCGCGTCAAAGGCACGCTCGTTTTATCCCACATGCATAAAACCGTGCAAATACACACCAAATACAAAAATAGTGTACTTTTGACACCAAATAAGTTTTTCATCTTTCGAGAACTTATTATTAATGTCCTACTAGCGTAGTATAAGTGTTTATTTGCTTAAGTTCCAAAGCACGTCAAAGGCGCTTACGTTTTATCCCACATGCATAAAACCGTGCAAATACACTCCAACTACAAAAATAGTGTACTTTTGACCCCAAATATGTATTTTATCGTTTGAGAACTTATTATTAATGCCTTATTAGCGTACTATATGTGTTTATTTGCTTAAGTTCCAAAGCACGTCAAAGGCACACACGTTTTATCCAACAAATGCTTAAAAAGTGCAAATACACACCAAATACAAAAATAGTGTACTTTTGACACCAAATAAGCATTTTATCATTTGAGAACTCATTATTAATACCTTATTAGCGTATTATATGTGTTTATTTGCTTAAGTTCCAAAGTGCGTCAAAGGCACACTCGTTTTATCCCACACGCATAAAACCGTGCAAATACACTCTAAATACAAAAAAAGTGTACTTTTGACACCAAATAAGCATTTTATCGTTCGAGAACTCGTTATTAATGCCTTAGTAGCGTATTATATGTGTTTATTTGCTTAAGTTCCAAAGTGCGTCAAAGGCACACTCGTTTTATCCCACACGCATAAAACCGTGCCAATACACTCCAAATACAAAAATTGTGTACTTTTGATCTTTCGAGAACTCATTATTAATGTCCTACTAGTGTAGTATAAGTGTTTATTTGCTTAAGTTCCAAAGCTCTTCAAAGGCATTCTCGTTTTATCCCCACATGCATAAAACAGTGCAAATACACTCCAAATACAAAAATAGTGTACTTTTGACACCAAAGAACCATTTTATCGTCTGAAAACTCATTATTAATGCCTTATTAGCGTATTATATGTGTTTATTTGCTTAAGTTCCATAGCACGTCAAAGGCACGCTCGTTTTATCCCACATGCATAAAACCGTGCAAATACACACCAAATACAAAAATAGTGTACTTTTGACACCAAATAAGCTTTTCATCTTTCGAGAACTTATTATTAATGTCCTACTAGCATTGTATAAGTGTTTATTTGCTTAAGTTCCAAAGCGCGTCAAAGTCACGCTCGTTTTATCCCACATGCATAAAACCGTGCAAATACACTCCAAATACAAAAATAGTGTACTTTTGACCCCAAATAAGCATTTTATCGTTTGAGAACTTATTATTCATGCCTTATTAGTGTACTATATATGTTTATTTGCTTAAGTTCAAAAGCACGTCAAAGTCACGCTCGTTTTATCCCACATGCATAAAATCGTGCAAATACACTCCAACTACAAAAAATAGTGTACTTTTGACCGCAAATAAGCATTTTATCGTTTGAGAACTTATTATTAATGCCTTATTAGCGTACTATATATGTTTATTTGCTTAAGTTCCAAAGCAAGTCAAAGGCACACACGTTTTATCCAACAAATGCTTAAAACAGTGCAAATACACACCAAATACAAAAATAGTGCACTTTTGACACCAAATAAGCTTTTCATCTTTCGAGAACTTATTATTAATGTCCTACTAGCGGACTATAAGTGTTTATTTGCTTAAGTTCCAAAGCGCGTCAAAGTCACGCTCGTTTTATCCCACATGAATAAAACTGTGCAAATACACTCCAAATACAAAAATAGTGTACTTTTGACGCCAAATAAGCATTTTATCATTTGAGAACTTATTATTAATGCCTTATTAGCGTACTATATGTGTTTGTTTGCTTAAGTTCCAAAGCACGTCAAAGGCACACACGTTTTATCCAACAAATGCTTAAAACTGTGCAAATACACACCAAATACAAAAATAGTGTACTTTTGACACCAAATAAGCATTTTATCATTTGAGAACTCATTATTAATACCTTATTAGCGTATTATATCTGTTTATTTGCTTAAGTTCAAAAGCGCGCCAAAGGCACGCTCGTTTTATCCCACATGCATAAAACCGTGCAAATACACACCAAATACAAAAATAGTGTACTTTTGACACCAAATAAGCTTTTCATCTTTCGAGAACTTATTATTAATGTCCTACTAGCGTAGTATAAGTGTTTATTTGCTTAAGTTCCAAAGCCCGTCAAAGTCATGCTCGTTTTATCCCACATGCATAAAACCGTGCAAATACACTCCAAATACAAAAATAGTGTACTTTTGACCCCAAATAAGCATTTTATCGTTTGAGAACTTATTATTAATGCCTTATTAGCATACTATATATGTTTATTTGCTTAAGTTCCAAAGCACGTCAAAGGTAGGTGCCTGAATCATCAACAACATGTTAGTATAAAACAAAATTGAAATTCGGGGAGGTGGCTTACCTGTGTGATCCAACAAGAATTCAAGAAAAAACACAACTTCGAAATTTTTAGGAAGCACATCCTTGCTGCACCATGGAGAAATTGAGGGACTGTTGCATTTGGCCAGATTTATTGTGAGGGTTGTGACTTGTCCCGTGTCATAGAATCTAACTTCTTCGGGAATTGTTGTCTCAAGTACATCCTCTTTGACGAATTCTAGACATTCCTCATCCACTTCTTTCTCTTGAATGTTTGGAAAGGTTTCGAAGATGCCTTCCTCACCCTCTTCTTCTTTGGATTGTATGAACCTGCAAGGAATAGGGACATTTGGTGGTCAGAAAGTATTGAATATGGAACTACCTTACCTGAATTGGATGGTGTAGGGTCCTTGGGGGGTTGCGGCAAGGGTGGTGGAGCAAGGGTAGGCTGCGGCAAAGGTGGTTCCCAACTTGCCGTGGTCTTGTCATCTTCCTCGTCCTCAAGCAGCCATTGTTCATTCATGTTTTGGCTTGATTCGGACATCTTGGGTTCATCTCCAACCTCCATGCCACTTTGTTCTTGATTTTGTTCCATGAATTCTACCATTTCTCCAAGTTGAATTTTCAATTCGCCCATTTCATTTTGCAAATTGCCCATCTCCTTGGTTTGATTTTGCAATTCTTTGGTTTGATTTTCCTGTCCCTGCGCCAAAGAGGTTAGTACATCAAGAATTTGATCATAATCCATGGACGAACCTGAATTTGGTTGGATTTGTTGTGGGGGAGGCATAGGCTCTGAATAGAACTCCTCATAGGGCTGCCAATATGCTTCGTGTTGAACTTGTTGAGGTTCCCACCACATAGAATTTGAATGATTGCTTCACTCTGAATTGTACGTGTTGGAAAACAAGTCGTTTCTCGAAAGATTAGGGCTTTGATAACCCCAGGTATCGACATTCTCCCAACCTCTTTGTGGACGTTCATGGGCTCGATATCCTTGCACACCATATGCAGGGGCACTTTGCATTGTAGTCCTTTCGATGTGCTGTGACAATAGAGAAGTAAGATTCGCTATTTGAGCTTGAATATTAGCAATTGCCATGTCTTACTTCTCTAGTACCTGAAATCAAAGAAAGAAAACTAAATCAAATATCAAAAGTAAAATAAACAAAACAGAAAATAAAAACAAAAGACACGAAAAGAAACAAAGGGGAAAAACCGGGGGATTAGCAAAGTTGCTAATCCCCGGCAACGGCGCCAAAATTTGATGTGATAAAAGTTAAGCACTCAAATTAAACCCTCTTGTTGTCAATTGTAGTAAGTATGCAAGCAGGGATCGTTCTGGACCGGGGATTAGGAGGGATTGCTAATCGACTTTAAAAACACAAAAACAAAGTTAAAAACGTTTGGAAAGGTTTACAAGACTCAAAACAAGTTAAAAACACTTAAACGATTTAAAAACACTTTAAAGACAGATTTAGAACACTAGGAGAGGTTTTGGACGAAAATTGGTTTTAGGTTGACTCAAAACACATGAAAACACAAGGAAAACAGGTTTTAGACACTTTAAAACAAGAAAGTAAAAGGGGGGTTTTGGTTTGGACGATTTTGAAAGTAAAACAAAGACTTTGTAAAGTAAAACAGATTTGAGAACGAATTTGAAAACTTTTATGGTTGATGGGCTAGCTAGAGGGTCCTTCTCCACACATGACACACTTGTACACGAATCGATTTCCAATTGCTTTTCAATGAACCATGAACCTCAACACCCCAGATTAACCATGATGCACTAATTAACCCTCAGATTTTCCTTATGTCATTAAATTGGATGATGCATACGACAACCCAAATTATTCTCCAACGGTTCCCTACATGATGCATAGAAGAGAAACAATTAGAGATCATTAAGTTCCATGAAAATCATAAGTGTTGACAAGGCATTCGTAACTATGATGCATGATACGTTTGCCAGGAATCCAATTAACGCGATTGTGACAAGCAACCTTCACTACTTGTGAATGTAAGTTCATAACGATTAGGTGAAACTCCCTTACATTCTAGCATCAAATTCCTGCATGAAAACTAAGTATGCATCCTCAATCAACATACAAGAACAAGTTATGAATAAAACAGTTAATTGAATTGCATTCACGATTCATCAAGTCACAATTGGAAGAAATCAATTCATATCTCAAGCATGTTCATGGCTTTGAATTTCCCCCTAGCTAAGTAGGGGTTTAGCCACTCATAGTCACAACAAGATTAGAGAATAATAAAGTAAACATTGAATTAAGAACGAAGTACACCTAGAATGCTCCAATCTTCAAGCTTGAAACGTCCAAGGCTCCTTCCTCTCCACCTTGCTGCGGCACAAAGGGTCTAAGATGGGTATGGATGTGTTTGGATGAGGGATGGAAGTCTAGAGAGAGAATGAGGGCTGCGGCAAGAAGGGATTTTGGGCTGAAAGTGTGTGAATGAGTGAATTGTTGAGTGAATGATGGATAGGTAAGTGAATGGATGGTAGTATGGTGTGTTTAGGGTGCAGCAAAGGCCTTGTATTTATAGGGGAAGGTAGAGCACGGTTTGGAATGATTTTAGGCAAGGTTTTTATTCCAAAACCTTCTAGAACTGGGATTTAGGTGTCCTAAAGTGTTTAGGAAACCTTCTTGTCGCTGAAACCCTTCTAGATTAGGATTAGGAAACTTTGACTTGGTCAATCCTTCTTCTTCTTAGATTCCTTTTCCTTCCTTGACTTGAATTAATTTTTCCTTCTCTCTTTGGCTGATTCCTAGCATGCTTTGGTCTTCAATTTCGTCCATCTACATTGCTCCAAGCATAAGCTATCCAAAACATGCCCAAAACTGCTCCAAAAGGCTCCAAAATGCACTTTCTTGCTACTTTACCCCTTTGGACCTACAAACACACGAAAATAGCTTAAACTACTAAATTAACTAAGAACAATTAACATAAATGCACAAAAACAAGCTAACTAAGTCGCATAAATATGCTTCTATCAACACCAAATAAGCATTTTAACATCTGAAAACTCATTATTAATGCCTTATTAGCGTATTATATGTGTTTATTTGCTTAAGTTCCAAAAGCGCGACAAAGACATACACGTTTTATCCATCGAATGCTTAAAACATTGCAAATACACACCACATACAAAAATAGTGTACTTTTGACACCAAATAAGCATTTTATCATTTGAGAATTCATTATTAATGCCTTATTAGCGTATTATATGTGTTTATTTGCTTAAGTTCCAAAGCGCGTCAAAGTCATGCTCGTTTTATGCCACATGCATAAAACCATGCAAATACACTCCAAATACAAAAATAGTGTACTTTTGACCCCAAATAAGCATTTTATCGTTTGAGAACTTATTATTAATGCCTTATTAGCATACTATATGTGTTTATTTGCTTAAGCTCCAAAGCACGTCAAAGGCACACACGTTTTGTCCAACAAATGCTTAAAACAGTGCAAATACACACCAAATACAAAAATAGTGTACTTTTGACACCAAATAAGCTTTTCATCTTTCAAGAACTTATTATTCATGTCCTACTAGCACACTCATTTTATCCCACACGCATAAAACCGTGCAAATACACTCCAAATACAAAAATAGTGTACTTTTGATCTTTGGAGAACTCATTATTAATGTCCTACTAGCGTAGTATAAGTGTTTATTTGCTTAAGTTCCAAAGCTCTTCAAAGGCATGCTCGTTTTATCCCACATGCATAAAATCGTGTAAATACACTCCAAATAAAAAAATAGTGTACTTTTGACACCAAAAAAGCATTTTAACATCTGAAATCTCATTATTAATGCCTTATTAGCGTATTATGTGTTTTTTTGCTTAAGTTCCAAAAACGCGTCAAAGGCACACACGTTTTATCCATCGAATGCTTAAAACAGTGCAAATACACACCAAATACAAAAATAGTGTACTTTTGACCCCAAATAAGTATTTTATCATTTGAGAACTCATTATTAATGCCTTATTAGCGTATTATATGTGTTTATTTGCTTAAGTTCCAAAGCGCGTCAAAGGCACGCTCGTTTTATCCCACATGCATAAAACCGTGCAAATACACATCAAATACAAAAATACTGTACTTTTGACACCAAATAAGCTTTTCACCTTTTGAGAACTTATTATTAATGTCCTACTAGTGTAGTATAAGTGTTTATTTGCTTAAGTTCCAAAGCGCGTCAAAGTCACGCTCGTTTTATCCCACATGCATAAAACCGTACAAATACACTCCAAATACAAAAATAGTGTACTTTTGACCCCAAATAAGCATTTTACCGTTTGAGAACTTATTATTAATGCCTTATTAGCGTACTATATGTGTTCATTTGCTTAAGTTCCAAAGCACGTCAAAGGCACACACGTTTTATCCAACAAATGCTTAAAACAGTGCAAATACACACCAAATACAAATATAGTGTACTTTTGACACCAAATAAGCTTTTCATCATTTGAGAACTCATTAGGGTAGCTTTTCATCTTTCGAGAACTAATTTTTAATGTCCTACTAGCGTAGTGTAAGTGTTTATTTGCTTAAGTTCCAAAGCACGTCAAAGTCACGCTCGTTTTATCCCACATGCATAAAACCGTGCAAATACACACCAAATACAAATATAGTGTACTTTTGACCCCAAATAAGCATTTTACCATTTGAGAACTTATTATTAATGCCTTATTAGCGTACTATATGTGTTTATTTGCTTAAGTTCCAAAGCACGTCAAAGGCACACACGTTTTATCCAACAAATGCTTAAAAGAGTGCAAAAACACACCAAATACAAAAATAGTGTACTTTTGACACCAAATAATCTTTTCATCTTTCGAGAACTTATTATTAATGTCCTACTAGAGTAGTATAAGTGTTTATTTGCTTAAGTTCCAAAGCGCGTCAAAGTCACTCTTTTTATCCTACATGCATAAAACCGTGCAAATACACTCCAACTACAAAAATAGTGTACTTTTGACCCCAAATAAGCATTTTGTTGTTCAAGAACTCGTTATTAATGCCTTATTAGCGTATTATATGTGTTTATTTGCTTAAGTTCCAAAGTGCGTCAAAGGCACACTCGTTTTATCCCACACGCATAAAACCGTGCAAATACACTCCAAATACAAAAATAGTGTACTTTTGACCCCAAATAACCATTTTATCGTTTGAGAACTTATTATTAATGCCTTATTAGCGTACTATATGTGTTTATTTGCTTAAGTTCCAAAGCACGTCAAAGGCACACACGTTTTATCCAACAAATGCTTGAAACAGTGCAAATGCACACCAAATACAAAAATAGTGTACTTTTGACACCAAATAAGCATTTTATCGTTCGAGAACTCGTTATTAATGCCTTATTAGCGTATTATATGGGTTTATTTGCTTAAGTTCCAAAGTGCGTCAAAGGCACACTCGTTTTATCCCACACGCATAAAACCGTGCCAATACACTCCAAATACAAAAATAGTGTACTTTTGATCTTTCGAGAACTCATTATTAATGTCCTACTAGCGTAGTATAAGTGTTTATTTGCTTAAGTTCCAAAGCTCTTCAAAGGCATTCTCGTTTTATCCCCACATGCATAAAACAGTGCAAATACACTCCAAATACAAAAATAGTGTACTTTTGACACCAAATAAGCATTTTATCATCTGAGAACTCATTATTAATGCCTTATTAGCGTATTATATGTGTTTATTTGCTTAAGTTCCAAAGCACGTCAAAGGCACGCTCGTTTTATCCCACATGCATAAAACCGTGCAAATACACACCAAATACAAAAATACTAAACTGTTGGCACCAAATAAGCTTTTCATCTTTCGAGAACTTATTATTAATGTCCTACTAGCGTAGTATAAGTGTTTATTTGCTTAAGTTCCAAAGCGCGTCAAAGTCACGCTCGTTTTATCCCACATGCATAAAACCGTGCAAATACACTCCAAATACAAAAATAGTGTACTTTTGACCCCAAATAAGCATTTTACCATTTGAGAACTTATTATTAATGCCTTATTAGCGTACTATATGTGTTTATTTGCTTAAGTTCCAAAGCACGTCAAAGGCACACACGTTTTATCCAACAAATGCTTAAAAGAGTGCAAAAACACACCAAATACAAAAATAGTGTACTTTTGACACCAAATAATCTTTTCATCTTTCGAGAACTTATTATTAATGTCCTACTAGCGTAGTATAAGTGTTTATTTGCTTAAGTTCCAAAGCGCGTCAAAGTCACTCTTTTTATCCTACATGCATAAAACCGTGCAAATACACTCCAACTACAAAAATAGTGTACTTTTGACCCCAAATAAGCATTTTGTTGTTCAAGAACTCGTTATTAATGCCTTATTAGCGTATTATATGTGTTTATTTGCTTAAGTTCCAAAGTGCGTCAAAGGCACACTCGTTTTATCCCACACGCATAAAACCGTGCAAATACACTCCAAATACAAAAATAGTGTACTTTTGACCCCAAATAAGCATTTTATCGTTTGAGAACTTATTATTAATGCCTTATTAGCGTACTATATGTGTTTATTTGCTTAAGTTCCAAAGCACGTCAAAGGCACACACGTTTTATCCAACAAATGCTTAAAAGAGTGCAAAAACACACCAAATACAAAAATAGTGTACTTTTGACACCAAATAATCTTTTCATCTTTCGAGAACTTATTATTAATGTCCTACTAGCGTAGTATAAGTGTTTATTTGCTTAAGTTCCAAAGCGCGTCAAAGTCACTCTTTTTATCCTACATGCATAAAACCGTGCAAATACACTCCAACTACAAAAATAGTGTACTTTTGACCCCAAATAAGCATTTTGTTGTTCAAGAACTCGTTATTAATGCCTTATTAGAGTATTATATGTGTTTATTTGCTTAAGTTCCAAAGTGCGTCAAAGGCACACTCGTTTTCTCCCACACGCATAAAACCGTGCAAATACACTCCAAATACAAAAATAGTGTACTTTTGACCCCAAATAAGCATTTTATCGTTTGAGAACTTATTATTAATGCCTTATTAGCGTACTATATGTGTTTATTTGCTTAAGTTCCAAAGCACGTCAAAGGCACACACGTTTTATCCAACAAATGCTTAAAAGAGTGCAAAAACACACCAAATACAAAAATAGTGTACTTTTGACACCAAATAAGCTTTTCATCTTTCGAGAACTTATTATTAATGTCCTACTAGCGTAGTATAAGTGTTTATTTCCTTAAGTTCCAAAGCACGTCAAAGGCGCACACGTTTTACCCCACATGCATAAAACCGTGCAAAGACACTCCAACTACAAAAATAGTGTAGTTTTGACCCCAAATAAGCATTTTATCGTTTGAGAACTTATTATTAATGCCTTATTAGCGTACTATATGTGTTTATTTACTTAAGTTCCAAAGCACGTCAAAGGCACACACGTTTTATCCAACAAATGCTTAAAACAGTGCAAATAGACACCAAATACAAAAATAGTGTACTTTTGACACCAAATAAGCTTTTCATCTTTCGAGAACTTATTATTAATGTCCTACTAGCGTAGTATAAGTGTTTATTTGCTTAAGTTCCAAAGCACGTCAAAGGCACGCTCGTTTTATCCCACATGCTTAAAACCGTGCAAATACACACCAAATACAAAAATACTGTACTTTTGACACCAAATAAGCTTTTCATCTTTCGAGAACTTATTATTAATGTCCTACTAGCGTAGTATAAGTGTTTATTTGCTTAAGTTCCAAAGCGCGTCAAAGTCACGCTCGTTTTATCCCACATGCATAAAACTGTGCAAATACACTCCAAATACAAAATAGTGTACTTTTGACCCCAAATAATCATTTTATCGTTTGAGAACTTATTATTAATGCCTTATTAGCGTACTATATGTGTTTATTTGATTAAGTTCCAAAGCACTTCAAAGGCACACACGTTTTATCAACCAAATGCTTAAAAGAGTGCAAAAACACACCAAATACAAAAATAGTGTACTTTTGACACCAAATAATCTTTTCATCTTTCGAGAACTTATTATTAATGTCCTACTAGCGTAGTATAAGTGTTTATTTGCTTAAGTTCCAAAGCGCGTCAAAGTCACTCTTTTTATCCTACATGCATAAAACCGTGCAAATACACTCCAACTACAAAAATAGTGTACTTTTGACCCCAAATAAGCATTTTGTTGTTCAAGAACTCGTTATTAATGCCTTATTAGAGTATTATATGTGTTTATTTGCTTAAGTTCCAAAGTGCGTCAAAGGCACACTCGTTTTATCCCACACGCATAAAACCGTGCAAATACACTCCAAATACAAAAATAGTGTACTTTTGACCCCAAATAAGCATTTTATCGTTTGAGAACTTATTATTAATGCCTTATTAGCGTACTATATGTGTTTATTTGCTTAAGTTCCAAAGCACGTCAAAGGCACACACGTTTTATCCAACAAATGCTTAAAAGAGTGCAAAAACACACCAAATACAAAAATAGTGTACTTTTGACACCAAATAATCTTTTCATCTTTCGAGAACTTATTATTAATGTCCTACTAGCGTAGTATAAGTGTTTATTTGCTTATGTTCCAAAGCGCGTCAAAGTCACTCTTTTTATCCTACATGCATAAAACCGTGCAAATACACTCCAACTACAAAAATAGTGTACTTTTGACCCCAAATAAGCATTTTGTTGTTCAAGAACTCGTTATTAATGCCTTATTAGAGTATTATATGTGTTTATTTGCTTAAGTTCCAAAGTGCGTCAAAGGCACACTCGTTTTATCCCACACGCATAAAACCGTGCAAATACACTCCAAATACAAAAATAGTGTACTTTTGACCCCAAATAAGCATTTTATCGTTTGAGAACTTATTATTAATGCCTTATTAGCGTACTATATGTGTTTATTTACTTAAGTTCCAAAGCACGTCAAAGGCACACATGTTTTATCCAACAAATGCTTAAAATAGTGCAAATACACACCAAATACAAAAATTGTGTACTTTTGACACCAAATAAGCTTTTCATCTTTCGAGAACTTATTATTAATGTCCTACTAGCGTAGTATAAGTGTTTATTTGCTTAAGTTCCAAAGCGCGTCAAAGTCACGCTCGTTTTATCCCACATGCATAAAACTGTGCAAATACACTCCAAATACAAAAATAGTGTACTTTTGACCCCAAATAAGCATTTTATCGTTTGAGAACTTATTATTAATGCCTTATTAGCGTACTATATGTGTTTATTTGCTTAAGTTCCAAAGCACGTCAAAGGCACATGATATGAGCATATTTATGCGATTTAGTTAGCTTGTTCTCATGCTTTTATGTTGATTATTCGTATTTAATTTAGTATTTTAAGCTATTTTCGTATGTTTGTAGGTCCCAAGGGGTAATATAGCAAGAAAGTGCATTTTGGAGCCTTTTGGAGCATTTTTGGGCAAGTTTTGGATAGCATATGCTTGGAGCAAGGTGGATGGACGAAATTGAAGATCAAAAGAGCCTAGGGAAACATGAAACTTGAACGGCAAGAAAGGAAAGAGAAGAAGGAAGTTGCGGCTTTGTCCTAGAAGGCAAGGGATTGTGTCTTTCTTGTGAAGCAAGGAAGGAAAGGTGGTGTGGGATGTGTGGCTGGATCCTAAAGGGATAAGGGAAGTGTTTAACTTGGTTTAAGGATAGGGAAACATGGCAAGGGGAATTGTTGCACCAAAGGAGACAAGGAGGGAACACAAAGGGGACAAAACGCCACTTTTGTAGGAGATGCTGATTTTGTGTCTTTTATGCTTCCAAACTGACTTCTAACATCCTTCTAGGCTCTTTTGATCTTCAATTTCGTCCATCCACGTTGCTCCATTCATAAGCTATCCTTTCCATGCCCAAAACAGCTCCAAAAGGCTCCAAAATGCACTTTCTTGATACTTTACCCCTTGGGACCTACAAACATACGAAAATAGCTTAAAATACTAAATTAAATACAAATAACTAACATAAATGCACGAGAACAAGCCAACTAATTCGCATAAATATGCTCATATCAAATTCCCCCACACTTAGCTTTTGCTAGTCCTCGAGCAAAACGAAACAAAACAAAACAAAACACAATCTAAACCTTCCAACGTTTTCCTCAGGGATTTCCAACACACATGACATATCAAAGATCATCATTCACATAGATTTTAGTCATCCTTACGCTCGAGCACATACTTAATCACAGTCGTCACTTATTAGCTCGCATTTAATCAATTAAAACAATGATTTGAATGTAGTAACATGCCTTAGAGAATTCACCCAATTCCTTACAAGATACACTCTTTTTCACACAGTTTTTCTGACTCCACACCCTACACTAGTTATATGTGAGAAGATTGATGAAAAAATGAAAACAAATACTCACATATGTTTATGACAAAGAAAGCATTCTCATGAATGGAATGCTACTACTTAGACGCGAGAACCAGTGACACCATATGCTCATACCAATTCCAAACTCCACAAATTGAAACACACAACACTCAAGATTGAAGTCAAGGGTTGTAACGGGGCTAGGGGTATTGGTTAACAAAGAAAGGTATGGATAAACAAACGTTCTTTAGGCAATGGCAAGCAAAGTAATGAAATTGACACCTGGAATTCATTTTAGAATGCAGAAATCAACTTTTAAACACAAGGGAAGATTCATGCAACACTTAGGGCCTAATTCAACTTTTTGGACCCTTTCTTCAACAATCAACTGATGTGAAAATTACTTAACACGCAAATTAAACCCTATTTATGACAATTGTAGTATATGATGCAAGTAGGGATCGTTCTAGGCCGGGGATTAACTAGGGATGCTAATCGACACAAAAAACACAAAAACAAACTTGAAAACGTTTAAATAGACTCAAGGGACTCAAAATAGGTTTAAAAGACTCAAAACAGCTTAAAACAACCAAAAAGACTCAATTTAAGACCCAAGAAGTGATTTTGACGAAAATAAGGTAAAACTTGACTCAAAAGACTAAAGAAAACAGGTTTTGACTCAAATAACAAGATTAGATGAAAAGGGGATTGTTTTGGACGAAATTAAGCTTTAAAACAGAAACTTTGTTTAAAACACTTAAGAAAAACGATTTTGATGAATTTAATGGATGATGAGTTTAGTTAGAGGATCCTTCTCCACACATGATATATGCACATGAACCAATTTCCAATTATTATTCCTTTAGACTATGAATGACAACACTCCAAGTTAACCATGTAAGCATAAATTAACCATCAGATTTTCCTTTTCTCATTGAATTGAATGAAACATGCATTACAACCAAATTATCCTTATCAAGTCCCTAACTATGATTGCATGATAGAAAACATATCAAAGGTCATTACGTTCTTTGAAAATCATAAGTGTTGACAAGGCAATTATAACTATGAATGCATGAAACTCTTGCCTAGGACTTACTTAACATGATTGTGACTAGCAACCTTTACTACTTGTGAATATAAGTTCATAACGATTAGGTGAAATTCCCTTATACTCTAGCTTCAAGTTAATGCATGCAAATTAAGTGTCGACTCCCAATTAACACACAAAAACAAGTTTTAATAACTTAGTTAAGCAAATCACATTCAAGTCTTAAGAAACAATAATTGGATGTAATCAATTCATATATAG
This sequence comes from Cotoneaster glaucophyllus, assembly GCA_036320875.1. Classification (NCBI taxonomy): domain Eukaryota; kingdom Viridiplantae; phylum Streptophyta; class Magnoliopsida; order Rosales; family Rosaceae; genus Cotoneaster; species Cotoneaster glaucophyllus. Next base: position 259,920 of record JAVVNS010000023.1, on the reverse strand, counting down.
CATATAATCATGGCTTCAAATTCACCCCCAACTAATAAGAAATTTAGCCTCTCATGTTTGCAATTACACAAAAATAACTTGAATAAAACATTGAGATAAAAGAAAGACAACACCTAGAACAATGGGCAGCCAAGGTGCACGGCAAGGTCCTTCTTCCTCCTAGCAATTGCGGCACAAGATGGCTTTTTGAGTGAATGAGGGTGGATGAGTGCTGAATGTAGAGAGAAATCTGAGATGGGTGGTGAGAGGTGGTGTTTTGAATGAGGGGTGCGGCAGATATATATAGGGCTGATTGCTAGCACTACTTTGCAAAGGAAGGGATTTGTTTGATGCAAATTATGGTGGGAAAAGGATTGTCCAGCCAAAACCCAAGTGGAATGGCTTAAAACAATCAGAAACCAAAGGGAATTAGGATAGAAAGGTGCGGCATATGGGGCTTCTAGAAAGGTTCTAGGCGCCTGAAATGTAGGGTTCTAGAATAGGGGGTGCGGCATAAGTCTAGGAGAGGATTAGGTTTCTAGATGTCTAAATATAATTAGGAGTCCCTATTTTTGGCTGAAAACAAGGTAGGATAGGATTTGGATAAGGTGAGGATAGGATAAGGTTGTTTGGATAAGATAAGATAAGGATATGGATAATTTTTCTAGATAATGTTCCTTATTTCTTGCTCTTCTCTTATCTTCTAGAACTTGAACTTGTTTTTTTCCTGCTTCCTAGCTGATTCCTTGTCTTTAAATCTCCAAATTCGTCCATCCTTCTTGCTTGAATCATAAGCTATCCATCCTTGGCCCAAAATAGCTCCAAAACACTCCAAATTGGCTCTTTTTGCACACTTTGTCATTAAGCCCTGAAATTGCACGAAAATGACTTTAAACACTATAATTAACATAATTAAGCTAAGTAAATGCAAGAAAACAAGCTAACTAAGTCGCATAAATATGCTCCTATCAGACAACCAAGCATAACCCAAAGGTATATCAAACTTCCATCCATGCTTACAATTTTCCTTAACAGTCATGCAATTAAAAACCAAATCCTCATCATTGGGTTGGAAGGTACCCTAAGACACAAACAAACACACAAAAACAAATCTTGTTGGCTTTTTCAAAACAATTTTTTAAATTTTTATGAAATTTTCGGATTTTTATGTCAAAACACACTAAAATGCATCAAAACACATTAAAAACACATAAAAACAGTGAAAAACAACATTGCAAGTGATAGGTGAATAAAACCCACGAAATTCATGCAAAAAACAGCTTGTTTACCCCCCCACACTTAAATCAAACATTGTCCTCAATGTTTCAAACATAAACTCACACAAAAGAAAACAAACAAACAACAAATAAAACATGAAATGCAAAGTAAAATCAACAAAGATTAGAGTTTAGGAACATAAACACCTGGTTATAATGCTGGATCATCCAAAAGCTCTTTGTTGAATGCATGGGTTGCCTCCCAAGAAGCGCTTGCTTTAACGTCTTCCAGCCGGACGATACCTCTCCTTTATCTTTGAATGGGAGATGGTAGTTGAAATGATCCGATAACGGTTTAAATTCAAGAGTAGGTGCCTGAATCATCAACAACATGTTAGTATAAAACGAAATTGAAATTCGGGGAGGTGGCTTACCTGTGTGATCCAACAAGAATTCAAGAACAAACACAACTTCGAAAGTTTTAGGAAGCACATCCTTGCTGCGCCATGGAGAAATTGAGGGACTGTTGCATTTGGCCAGATTTATTGTGAGGGTCGTGACTTGTCCCGTGTCATAGAATCTAACTTCTTCGGGAATTGTTGTCTCAAGTACATCCTCTTTGACGAATTCTAGACATTCCTCATCGACTTCTTTCTCTTGAATGTTTGGAAAGGTTTCGAAGATGCCTTCCTCACCCTTTTCTTCTTTGGATTGCATGAACCTGCAAGGAATAGGGACATTTGGTGGAATAGGGTCAGAAAGTATTGAATATGGAACTACCTTACCTGAATTGGATGGTGTAGGATCCTTGGGGGGCTGCGGCAAGGGTGGTGGAGCAAGGGTAGGCTGCGGCAAAGGTGGTTCCCAACTTGCCGTGGTCTTGTCATCTTCCTCTTCCTCAAGCAGCCACTGTTCATCCATGTTTTGGCTTGATTCGGACATCTTGGGTTCATGTCCAACCTCCATGCCACTTTGTTCTTGAATTTGCCCCATGAATTCTACCATTTCTCCAAGTTGAATTTTCAATTCGCCCATTTCATTTTGCAAATTGCCCATCTCCTTGGTTTGATTGTGCAATTCTTTGGTTTGATTTTGCATTTCTTTGGCTTGATTTTCCTGTCCCTGCACCAAAGTGGTTAGTAATTGAATAATTTGATCATTATCCGTGGACGAGCCTGAATTTGGTTGGAATTGTTGCGGGGGAGGCTGTGGTGGCTGCATAGGCATTGAATAAAACTCCTCATATGGCTGCCAATATCCTTCTTGTTGAGCCTCCTCCTTGGCTTGATTTTGTGAGCCCTGCGTCAAAGAAATTAGTTCAAGAATTTGATCACAAGCCATTAACAAACCTGACTTTGGTTGAAATTGTTGCGGGGGAGGCATAGGCTCTGAATAGAACTCCTCATAGGGCTGCCAATATGCTTTGTGTTGACCTTGTTGAGGTTCCCACCACATAGAATTTGAATGATCAACCCAATCTGAATTGTACGTGTTGGAAAACAAGTCGTTTCTCGATTGATTAGGGCTTTGATAACCCCAGGTATCGACATTCTCCCAACCTCTTTGTGGACGTTCATGGGTTTGATATCCTTGCACACCATATGCTCATACCAATTCCAAACTCCACAAATTGAAACACACAACACTCAAGATTGAAGTCAAGGGTTGTAACGGGGCTAGGGGTATTGGTTAACAAAGAAAGGTAAGGATAAACAAACGTTCTTTAAGCAATAGCAAGCAAAGTGATGAAATTGACACTTGGAATTCAATTTAGAATGCAGAAATCATCTTTGAAACACAAAGGAAGATTTATGCAACTCTTAGGGCCTAATTCAACTTTTTGGACCCTTTCTTCAATAATCAACACTTTAGGACTCTTTTTCACATATTTTTCAACTCTTTTTCATTCTTTTCACAACTTTTCTTTTTCTCTTTTCTTTTCATACGAATTTTTCTTTCTTTTTGCACACAAATTCACAAAAATCCCTTCCCCCACACTTGTTTTCTGCATACAATTACTCAAAAAGAATTCCCTCTAAGTCATGCTTTACTATGCTTCAAGAACAAGGGTATGGATGGTCCTATTCTAGGCTAGGTGAGGATGATGTGGGTTAACAAAGAAATAGGCTAAACAAGGCTCAACGGGGTTAAACCTAAACATAATTGCACGGGGGATGGCTATTTGGCTCTTGGTTCACTACACAACTTCATCTTGATCATGTGTTATGCACTCAATACCATGCTTTGAATGAAACGGATATGAGTTCTAGTATTTGGAACTAAATGATGAAACGCCTTCTAAGTAGTAACCAAGCAAAGAATAATGAGATCATGCAACGACTTTAGAAAACAATGAATGCACAGATTTTTAACTCTCCAAAGAACGTTTAGGCTCAAGTCTCACAGGGTTGTAGCGTTAATTTGGGTTCTTTCCTTCAAGCATGTTACAAAAACTGATTTTTTTCTTTTGTAATCAAATGTGAATTCATAAACAACAACGACAACCAAGCATAAACCAAAGGTATATCAAACTTTCATCCATGTTTACAACTTTCCTTAACAGTCATGTAATTAAAAATCAAATCCTCATCATTGGGTTGGAAGGTACCCTAGAACACAAACAAACACACAAAAACAACTCTTTTTTTTTTTGCTTTTTCAAAACAATTTTTCAAATTTTTATGAAATTTTCGGATTTTTATGTCAAAACACACTAAAATGCTTCAAAACACACTAAAAACACATAAAAACATTAAAAAACAACATTGTACGTGATAGGTGAATAAAACCCACGAAAATCATGCAAAAACAGCTTGTTTACCCCCCCACACTTAAATCAAACATTGTCCTCAATGTTTCGAACATAAACTCACACAAAAGCAAACAAACAAACAACAAATAAAACACAATAAGCATGGCAGAATATAAACAACAAAGAGAAGGGTTTAGGGACGCAAATCTGGAAATGGAGTGCTTTCTCGGTCTTCCTTTGTTGATTGCATGGGTTGCCTCCCAAGAAGCGCTTGCTTTAACGTCGTGCAGCCGGACGATACTTCTCTTTTATCCTTGAATGGAAGATGGTAGTTGAAATGATCCGGTAACGGTTTAAATTCAAGAGTAGGTGCCTGAATCATCAACAACATGTTAGTATAAAACGAAATTGGAATTCGGGGAGGTGGCTTACCTGTGTGATCCAACAAGAACTCAAGAACAAACACAACTTCGAAAGTTTTAGGAAGCACATCCTTGCTGCACCATGGAGAAATTGAGGGACTGTTGCATTTGGCCAGATTTATTGTGAGGGTTGTGACTTGTCCCGTGTCATTGAATTAGATAGAATACGTATCCAACCAAATTATCCTTATTGATGACAGCATACTCAAAGGTCATTAAGTTCGTTGAAAACCATAAGCATTGACGAGGAAAACATGACAGCATATACGTTTCCCAGAATTTAACTTAACACGATTGTGACTAGCAACCTTTACTACTCATGAATACAAGTTCATTGTATGCAATTCCCTTATATTCTAGCATCAAATTCATGCATGCAAACTAAGTTGGCCACCTTAACCCACATACAAGAATAAGTTTTGAATCAAACAGTTAAGCAAATTACATTCATAACTTATGAAATAATAACTGGATAATCAATTCATGTCACATATATAATCATGGCTTTGAAATCGCCCCTAGCTAAACGAGTTTAGCCTCTCATGTTCACAATTACACACAAGCAAATTGAATTAAACATTGAAGTATAAGGATAGAAAACACCTAGAAGTATGGATGCAGCCACAGCACTAAGTCCTTCCTCCTTGCAATTGCGGCACAAGAGGCTTATGAGTGTATGAATCTGTATGAGAGGGGTGTATGTCGAATGGGGGGTTGTTTTGTGATGTGAGGGTGGTGAATGAATGAGCTGCGGCACCTATGTATTTATAGGGCTGAAAAGGCACGGTTTCAAGGTGTTTTGGAGAAGGATTTGGCATCCCAAACCACCAAGGAAAGGGTGAAATTCGAGCAGATTTCAGGTAGGAAAAGGAGTGAAAATAAGTGTGGAATTTGGACTCCAAATCCCTCAGAAATTAGGCCAACTTCAATCATAATCCAAAGGGGAAAAGGATATGTTCTCCCAGCAGGTTTTAGGGCTTCTAGAAGTGAGACACAAGGCTGGGATTTAGGGATAAGGTTTGGGACCATCTAGAAGAAGTTAGGCACCACCTTTGTAGGAGAAGGGTGTGGCAGATTTGTAGGAGAGGTTTAAGGGATTTGTTACATGTTTTTAGGCTTCTAGAACCCCCAATTTTAGGTGATAAAATCTGATAAGAACCCCCCCCCCCCCTTTTTGGCTAAAAACATGGAAAGATAAGGTGAGGATGAGATAAGGTAGTTTTGGATAAGATAAGATAAGGTTTTGGATAATGTTTGAGATAATGCTCCATATTTCTTGCTCTTCTCTTATCTTCTAGAACTTGAACTTGTTTCTTCCTTCTTCCTAGCTGATTCCTTGTCTTTAAGTCTCCAAATTCGTCCATCCTTCTTGCTTGAATCATAAGCTATCCATCCTTGGTCCAAAATAGCTCCAAAACACTCCAAATTGGCTCTTTTTGCACACTTTGTCATTAAGCCCTGAAATTGCACGAAAATGGCTTAAAACTCTATAATTAACATAATTAAGCTAAGTAAATGCAAGAAAACAAGCTAACTAAGTCGCATAAATATGCTCCTATCACTTTTGACACCCAATAAGCTTTTCATCTTTCGAGAACTTATTATTAATGTCCTACTAGCGTAGTATAAGTGTTTATTTGCCAAAGTTCCAAAGCGCGTGAAAGTCACGCTCGTTTTATCCCACATGCATAAAACCATGCAAATACACTCCAACTACAAAAATAGTGTACTTTTGACCCCAAATAAGCATTTTATCATTTGAGAACTTATTATTAATGCCTTATTAGCGTACTATATGTGTTTATTTGCTTAAGTTCCAAAGCATGTCAAAGGCACACACGTTTTATCCAACAAATGCTTAAAACAGTGCAAATACACACCAAATACAAAAATAGTGTACTTTTGACACCAAATAAGCTTTTCATCTTTCGAGAACTTATTATTAATGTCCTACTAGCGTAGTATATGTGTTTATTTGCTTAAGTTCCAAAGCGCGTCAAAAGCACGCTCGTTTTAACCCACATGCATAAAACCGTGCAAATACACACCAAATACAAAAATAGTGTACTTTTGACACCAAATAAGCTTTTCATCTTTCGAGAACTTATTATTAATGTCCTACTAGCGTAGAATAAGTGTTTATTTGCTTAAGTTCCAAAGCGCGTCAAAGTCACGCTCGTTTTATCCCACATGCATAAAACCGTGCAAATACACTCCAAATACAAAAATAGTGTACTTTTGACCCCAAATAAGCATTTTATCGTTTGAGAACTTATTATTAATGCCTTATTAGCGTACTATATATGTTTATTTGCTTAAGTTCCAAAGCACGTCAAAGGCACACACGTTTTATCCAACAAATGCTTAAAACAGTGCAAATACAAAAATAGTGTACTTTTGACACCAAATAAGCTTTTCATCTTTCGAGAACTTATTATTAATGTCCTACTAGCGTAGTATAAGTGTTTATTTTCTTAAGTTCCATAGCACGTCAAAGGCACACACGTTTTATCCCACATGCAAAAAACCGTGCAAAGACACTCCAACTACAAAAATAGTGTAGTTTTGACCCCAAATAAGCATTTTATCGTTTGAGAACTTATTATTAATGCCTTATTAGCGTACTATATGTGTTTATTTACTTAAGTTCCAAAGCACGTCAAAGGCACACACGTTTTATCCAACAAATGCTTAAAACAGTGCAAATATGATATGAGCATATTTATGCGATTTAATTAGCTTGTTTTCGTGCGTTTATGTTGATTGTTCGTATTTAATTTAGTATTTTAAGCTATTTTCGTGTGTTTGTAGGTCCCAAGGGGTAAAATATCAAGAAAGTGCATTTTGGAGCCTTTTGGAGCTATTTTGGGCATGTTTTGGATAGTTTATGATTGGAGCAATGTAGATGGACGAAATTAAAGACCAAAGCATGCTAGGAATCAGCTAAAGAGAAGAGGAAAAATAAATTCAAGTCAAAGAAGGAAAAGGAATCCAAGAAGAAGAAGGGTTGACTAAGTCAAAGTTTCCTTACTTTGATCTTTGACTTTCCTAATTCTATTTTGACAAGGAATCAGCCACAAGGGGGGAATCCTAGAGATATTGGGACACCTAAACCCAAGTTTCAAGAGGGTGACGCACATACCCATCAGCCATACTTTCCTTGCCTTGCAAGGAAACACAATCCCTTTCAATGTGGGACTTGGCCGCACCTTTCCTTCATGTTTCTTTCCTTGCTGCACAAGTAAGTCACATTCCCTTGCCATTTAGGATAGAGCCGCATCTTCCCTTTACCCATTTACCTTTCCCTTTCAGTTTTGGACCCAAAACAGCTAGGAAAGCATGTTTCCTTCTCTTTGCCGCATACAAACTTACCTTTCCTTTAATTTCCTGCATGTGCCGCACCTATTGTCCTAATTCCTTTGGGATTTTGCATGTTATTTCCTATTTCCTTTAAGGTTTAGAATAAATCCTGATTACCTAAATTAAATTGGAGCCTTAACCCTATAAATACCAACCTTAGCGGCACCATTCACACAATCCATTCAAAAATCCATACAACACACATACATTCAGCCATTCTACAACCTTTGCCGCACCTCCTTCCCATCCTTCACCCCAAAACACATCCAAAACCTCCCTTAACCACTTGTGCTGCAACAAAGGAGAAGAAGGAAGGCCTTGGACGGTTTTGTTATTCAAGCTTTGGATCATTGGACCGTTCTAGGTGTAATTCTTTCTTTGTTCTAAATGTTTAAATTAAATTCTTGTTGTTTTGCTGTGAACATGAGTGGCTAGACCCCTTTTTGGCTAGGGGTGATTTCAAAGCCATGATTATGGGTGCAATATGAATTGATAAGTTTCAGTTACGAATTCTTGAGTTGTGAATGCAATTGGCTTAACTGTTTGATTGATAACTTATTTGTGTTTGTTGATTGAGGGTCGACACTTAATTGGCATGGATGAATTTGATGCTAGAGTATAAGGGAGTTTCACATAATCGTTACAACCTTATACTCATAAGTGGTGAAGGTCGCTTATAAACGATCGCGTTAAGTTCAATTCCTAGCATGAGTGACATGAAGTCATAGTTACAAGTGCTTTGTCAATGCTTATGATTTTCATTGAACGTAATGATCTTTGATTGTATCTTTATTATGATGTCATGTAGGGGACTTTCGAAGAATGCTTTGGGTTGTCGAATGATGTCATCCAATCCAATAACTCAAGGAAAATCTGATGGTTAATTAGTGATGTCACGGTTAACTTGGGGCATTGTCATTCATGATTCAATGAAGGAGTAACTGGGAATCGATTCGTTTGCATACATAACATGTGTGGAGAAAGAGCCTCTAGCTAGCCCATCATCCATCCAACTTCCCAAAAAACGTTTTCAAACTTTGTTTTACTTTAAATTATGTTTTCAAATTGTTTTCTTTTCAAATTCGTTCAAACAAAATCCCCCCTTTAATTTCTTGTTTTAAACTTGTTTTACTTGTGTTTTTAAGTGTTTTGAGTCAAGCCAAAACCTTATTTTCGTCCAAAGTTTTGTTTAGAGTCAGAAACTGCCCAGTTTGTGTTTTTAGGCAGTTTTGAGTGTTTTCAACCTATTTTGAGTCTTGTGAACTTGTTTTAAGTCTTTTGAACCTATTCAAACGTTTTTAACTTTATTTTTGAGTCTTTGAGTCAGTTTTAAATCGATTGGCAATCCCTCCTAATCCTCGGCCTAGAACGATCCCTACTTGCATCTATACTACAATTCACACCAAGAGGGTTTAATTTGTGTGCTTAATATATTTCGCATCAAATTTTTGGCGCCGTTGCCGGGGATTAGCAACTTTGCTAATCCCTCGGTTTTTCCCCTTTGTTTCTGTTCGTGTCTTTTGTTTTAGTTTCTGTTTTGTTTTGTTTATTTTACTTTTGATATTTGATTTAGTTTTCTTTCTTTGATTTCAGGTACTAGAGAAGTAAGACATGGCAATTGCTAATATTCAAGCTCAAATAGCAAACTTTATTTCTCAATTGTCGCAGCACACCGAAAGGACTTCAATGCAAAATGTCCCTACATTTGGATATCCAGCTTATCAACAAGGTTGGGAGAGTGACAATACCTGGAGTGATCATTCAAACACTATGTGGTGGGAACCTCAACAAGTTCCACAAGAAAGATATTGGCAGCCATATGAGGAGTTTTATGCAACGCCTATGCAACCACCACAACCTTCCCCTCAAGAAGCCCAAACAAATTCAGGTTCGTCGATGGATTATGATCAAATTCTTGATGTACTAACCTTTTTGGTGCAGGGACAGGAAAATCAAGCCAAGGAGTTGAGCGAATTGAAGAATCAACTTGGAGAGATGGTAGAATTCATGGAACAAATTCAAGAACAAAGTTGCATGGAGGTTGGAGATGAGCCCACGATGGCCAAACCAAGTCAAAACATGGATGAACAGTGGCTACTTGAGGAAGAGGAAGATGACAAGACCATGGCAAGTTGGGAACCACCTTTGCCGCAGACTACCCTTGCTCCACCACCTTTGCCGCAACCCCCTAAGGACCCTACACCACCCACTTTAGGTAAGGTAGTTCCATATTCAATACTTTCTGACCCCGTTACACCAAATGTGCCTATTCCTTGCAGATTCATGCAATCCAATGAAGAAGAGGGTGAGAAAGGCATCTTCGAAACCTTACCAAAGATTCACAAAGAAGAAGTGGCTGGGGAATGTTTCGAATTAATCAAAGAGGATGTGCTTGCACCAACAATTCCTAATGAAGTTGAATTTGATGACACGGGACAAGTTACAACCATCATTGTAAATCTGGCCAAATGCAAAGTTCCTGAAACGTTCAAGGACGTGGTGTTTGTCATTGAGTTCTTGACGAACAAAGCAAGTAAGCCATCTTCTCCAATTTCAAATTCGTTTTCTATTAACATGTTGTTGATTTTGATGATTCAGGCACCCACTTTAGAATTTAAACCCTTGCCGGATCATTTCAACTACCATCTCCCATTCAAAGATAAAGGAGAGGTATCATCCGGCTGCACGACGTTAAAGCAAGCGCTTTGTGAGAGGCAACCCATGGAATTAACAAGGGGAGCACGAGAAAGCACTCCATAACCAGGTGTTTATGTTCCTAACTCTACTCTTTGTTGATTTTACTTTGCAATTCATGTGTTATTTGCTGTCTGTTTGCTTGTTTTTGTGTGTGTTTATGTTCGAAACATTGAGGACAATATTTGATTTAAGTGTGGGGGGGGGGGGGGGGGGTAAACAAGTTGTTTTTGCATGATTTTCGTGGGTTTTATTCACCTATCACTTACAATGTTGTTTTTCACTGTTTTTATGTGTTTTAGTGTGTTTTGAAGCATTTTAGAGTGTTTTGTCATAAAAATCCGAAAATTTCATAAAAATTTGAAAAATCGATTTGAAAAAGCCAAAAAGATTTGTTTTTGTGTGTTTGTTTGTGTTTTAGGGTACCTTCCAACCCAATGATGAGGATTTGGTTTTTAATTGCATGACGGTTAAGAAAAATTGTAAGCATGGATGGAAGTTTGACATACCTTTGGTTTATGCTTGGTTGTCGTTGTTGTTTATGAATTCACATTTGATTACAAAAGGAAAAAATCAGTTTTTGTAACATGCTTGAAGGAAGGAACCTAAATTAATGCTACAACCCTGTGAGACTTGAGCCTAAACGTTCTTTGGAGAGTTAAAAATCTGTGCATTCATTGATAGGAGCATATTTATGCGACTTAGTTAGCTTGTTTTCTTGCATTTACTTAGCTTAATTATGTTAATTATTGTGTTTTAAGTCATTTTCGTGCAATTTCAGGGCTTAATAACAAAGTGTGCAAAAAGAGCCAATTTGGAGTGATTTGGAGCTATTTTGGGTCAAGGATGGATAGCACTCATCCACCCTCATTCACTCAAAAAGCCATCTTGTGCCGCAATTGCTAGGAGGAAGAAGGACCTTGCCGTGCACCTTGGCTGCCCATTGTTCTAGGTGTTGTCTTTCTTTTATCTCAATGTTTAAATTAAGTTATTTTTGTGTAATTGCAAACATGAGAGGCTAAATTTCTTATTAGTTGGGGGTGAATTTGAAGCCATGATTATATGCTATATATGAATTGATTACATCCAATTATTGTTTCTTAAGACTTGAATGTGATTTGCTTAACTAAGTTATTAAAACTTGTTTTTGTGTGTTAATTGGGAGTCGACACTTAATTTGCATGCATTAACTTGAAGCTAGAGTATAAGGGAGTTTCACCTAATCGTTATGAACTTATATTCACAAGTAGTAAAGGTTGCTAGTCACAATCATGTTAAGTAAGTCCTAGGCAAGAGTTTCATGCATTCATAGTTATAATTGCCTTGTCGACACTTATGATTTTCAAAGAACGTAATGACCTTTGATATGTTTTCTATCATGCAATCATAGTTAATAAGGATAATTTGGTTGTAATGCATATTTCATTCAATTCAATGAGAAAAGGAAAATCTGATGGTTAATTTATGCTTACATGGTTAACTTGGAGTGTTGTCATTCATAGTCTAAAGGAATAATAATTGGAAATTGGTTCATATGCATATGTCATGTGTGGAAAAGGATCCTCTAACTAAACTCATCATCCATTAAATTCATCAAAATCGTTTTTCTTAAGTGTTTTAAACAAAGTTTCTGTTTTAAAGCTTAATTTCGTCCAAAACAATTCCCTTTTCATCTAATCTTGTTATTTGAGTCAAAACCTGTTTTCTTTAGTCTTTTGAGTCAAGTTTTACCTTATTTTCGTCAAAATCACTTCTTGGGTCTTAAATTGAGTCTTTTTGGTTGTTTTAAAGCTGTTTTGAGTCTTTTAAACCTGTTTTGAGTCCCTTGAGTCTATTTAAACGTTTTCAAGTTTGTTTTTGTGTTTTTAAATCTAATTTGTGTTGATTAGCATCCCTAGTTAATCCCCGGTCTAGAACGATCCCTACTTGCATCATATACTACAATTGTCAAAAATAGGGTTTAATTTGCGTGTTAAGTAATTTTCACATCAAATTTTGGCGCCGTTGCCGGGGATTAGCAAATTGCTAATCCCTTGTTTATTTCGTTAGTCTTTATTTCATATTCTGATCTTGTTTGTTTTCTTGTTTCAGGTACTAAGTTTATGACTCGTAGTTCTCAACCTATTTATACAAACATCTTGGATTTTGACGACGATTTCGAACGAACGTTGAGAAGGAAGAGGAAGCAACCAGAACCAAACCCACCTAGTCCACCAAGTTCAGAGGCCGAATCTGAATTTGAGGAAGAGGAAGAAGAAGAACAAGCCATGGAAGTGGACAATCGTACAATCAAAGAGCTTTCTGCCTCGGGATTAGCCAATGCCGCACCTCTTTGCATTCAATACCCCGTGGCTGCCCAAGGTAAGACCGATGAGTTTGAATTGAAGTCTAGCTTGTTGCATCACATTCCCAAATACCATGGTCTGTCCATGGAAGATCCAAACAAGCATCTTAAGGAGTTTGAAGTGGTATGTTCAAGTATGACACCCATTAATGTCGATGGGAGTATTCTAAAGATGAAAGCCTTCCCATTCTCTCTTTTGGACAAGGCTAAAGATTGGCTATATGAATTGGCACCCGGAACTGTCACTTCTTGGGAGAGTATGAAGCGTGCGTTTTTAGAGAAATTCTTCCCTACATCACGTGTCATTCTTTTAAGGAAGAAAATCAGTGGCATACAACAAAACCAAGGAGAATCCTTTCCGGCATATTATGAGCGTTTCAAGGCCCTAGTTGCATCTTGTCCACAACACCAAATGAAGGAGGAGCTTTTAATTCAATACTTTTACGAGGGACTCCTTCCGATTGAAAGACAAATGCTAGATGCCTCGGCGGGAGGTGCTTTGGTTGACAAAACACCGGTGGCTGCCAAGATCCTAATCTCGAACCGAGCCTTGAACGCACAACAATACGAAGGAGTTGGCCAAAGAGACACCCCACGGCAGCAAGTACATGAGGTAAGTTCCAATTCTGATTTGCAATCTCAAATAACTAACCTTACTACTATGGTGTCCCAGCTTATGGAAGGATGCAAAATACAAGGAAGCACCCCAAGTGTGTGTGGCGTGTGCTCTATGCAAGGGCATCCCAATGATCAATGTCCACAATTGATTGAAAATGGAGGATGGGAAAGTGCCAATGCCGTAGGTTTTCAAGGCCAAAATCAGCAAAGGAACGATCCATACTCAAATACATACAATCCGGGATGGAGAGATCACCCAAATTTCAAGTGGAGGGAGCCTCAACAACCTCAACAACAAGGAGGTTTTCGACAACCACCCCCTGGGTTTTATCAAAAGCCATTCACTCAATCTCAACCTCAATCACAAATTGCCCTACCAAACTCAGGTTCGCTAGTTAATAATGATCAAGTTATTCAATTATTAACTTCTGTTTCGCAGGGATTAGAAAATCAAAACAATAGAATAGCGAATCAAGACAAAGAGATGAGTGACATGAAGAAGCAAATAGGGCAAATTTCAGAGTTCCTAGGGCAGTTTAGAGAACAAGGCAAGCTTCCTAGTTCAACCGTTGTGAATCCGAAGGGAGGTTTTGAAACCGCTAAGGCCATTACATTGAGGAGTGGCAAGGAGCTCAGAGACTACTCAAAACCGTCCAAACAAGGTCCTAACGAGGATGAAAAGCTGCTGCAAGAAGAAGAACAGGGAGGACAGGCCACGGCAAGGGAAGATACAAGCTTGCCGCAGCCTCCTAAAGTCCCAAAACCGTCCCAAACCACCAAGGTAAGCCCTAATCCGAATTTTTCAAGTTCTATTCCACTAAATGTGCCCTTTCCTAGCAGGTTTAAGCAATCAAAGAAAGAAGAGAATGAGAAAGACATTCTTGAAACCTTTCGGAAAGTTCAAGTCAATATTCCGCTCCTTGATGCAATTAAGCAAGTGCCTAAGTATGCCAAGTTTTTGAAAGAACTTTGCACAACAAGGAAGAGGATTTCGAACAAGGAAGTGGTTCAGGTAAGTGAGAATGTCTCTGCGGTGCTACAAAGGAAACTACCACCTAAGTGCAAAGATCCGGGTAGTTTCACAATTCCTTGCATTATTGGCAAAACTAAGTTTGAACATGCCATGCTAGATTTAGGTGCTTCAATTAATGTTATGCCCTATTCAATTTATGCATCGATGAACTTAGGCGAGCTTAAAAACGATGGTGTAATTATTCAATTGGCCGACCGTTCTAACGCATATCCGAAAGGAGTTGTGGAAGATTTCTTAGTGCAGGTGAACAATTTGATCTTTCCAGCGGACTTTTACGTGCTTGACATGGAAGATGGAGTCTATTCTACCCCATTGCCGATCCTCCTTGGGAGACCTTTCATGAAAACAGCCCGCACGAAGATAGATGTATTCAAAGGGACATTAACAATGGAATTTGATGGGGAAGTTATTGATTTTAATATTTCTGATGCCATTAAATATCCTAAGGATGAGCATTCATGTTTTTCTATTGATGTACTTGATTCTTTGGCGCAGGACTTTCTCGATTCGTTAGACAAAGACCCCCTTGAAACAACAATTGCCGAAAGATTGGGCTTAAAACCAAATCTGGCCGTGCCTAATGAAGAAGTTGGCGAGATGGTGGCTGCCCTAGGAGCATTGCCACAATATCATGGTAAGTCTTCAATCCCAAATTCCATTCCCGTTTCTACTGATAAATTGTTGCCTTCAGTGATTCAGGCCCCAATTCTTGAACTTAAACCATTGCCGAGTCATTTGAAGTATGCCTATTTAGGAGACAAAGAAACGTTGCCGGTCATAATCTCTGCAACACTCACGGCATTAGAGGAAGAAAAACTGATTCGGGTGTTGAAAGAGCACAAAACAGCCATAGGGTGGACCTTAGCCGACATTAAAGGTATTAGCCCTACAACTTGCATGCATCGCATACGTTTAGAGGAAGGGGCTAAACCAACTCGAGAGGCTCAACGCCGACTCAACCCTCCGATGATGGAAGTTGTCAAGAAGGAGGTTATAAAGCTTCTCGATTGTGGAGTGATCTACCCTATCTCGGATAGCCGGTGGGTTTCGCCGGTGCAAGTTGTTCCAAAGAAGTCGGGAGTTACAGTGGTGAAGAATGCCGAAAATGAGCTTGTGCCAACCCGTATCCAAACAGGTTGGAGAGTATGCATTGATTATAGGAAGCTCAACGCCACCACAAGGAAGGACCACTTCCCTTTGCCGTTCATTGACCAAATGCTTGAAAGGTTAGCCGGTCATTCTTTTTATTGTTTTCTTGATGGCTATTCGGGATATAATCAAATTGTCATAGCTCCCGACGACCAAGAAAAGACAACCTTCACGTGCCCATTTGGTACCTTTGCCTATCGTCGCATGCCATTCGGTCTATGCAATGCACCTGCAACTTTTCAACGATGTATGGTAAGTATATTTTCAGATTTCGTTGAGAAGATCATAGAGGTATTTATGGATGATTTTAGTGTCTTTGGAGATTCATTTGATAATTGTTTGGATAATCTCACATTAATCTTGAAACGATGTGTTGAAACTAACCTTGTTTTAAATTGGGAGAAATGTCACTTTATGGTGAAACAAGGTATAGTTTTAGGTCATATCGTTTCAGAAAGAGGAATTGAAGTTGATAAATCAAAAATAGATCTTGTACGCTACTTACCCTCTCCGACTTCGGTTAGAGAAGTTCGTTCTTTTCTTGGACATGCAGGATTTTATAGGCGATTCATCAAGGATTTTTCAAAGATTTCCAACCCCTTGTGCCGCCTCCTTCAAAAGGATGTGCCTTTCAAATTCGATAAAGAGTGTGAGAAGGCTTTCACGAACGTCAAGGAGAAGCTCACTTCGGCCCCTATCATTGTCCCACCAGATTGGAGCCTTCCCTTTGAGCTTATGTGTGATGCATCCGATTATGCATTAGGAGCTGTTTTGGGACAAAGAACGGACAAGCAGCCACACGTCATATATTATGCTTCCCGGACGTTGAATGATGCTCAATTGAACTATTCCACAACGGAAAAAGAACTTCTTGCTGTTGTTTTTGCTTTAGATAAATTTCGCTCGTATTTACTTGGTACTAAAGTTATAATTTACTTTGATCATGCAGCGTTGAAGTACTTACTTACTTACCAAGAAGGAGGCTAAACCACGGCTTATTCGTTGGATGCTTCTTCTCCAAGAGTTCGATATTGAAATTCGGGACAAGAAAGGATGCGAGAACGTGGTGGCTGACCACTTGAGCCGAATGGTCCATAAAGAAGATGATGCCGTGCCTATTCCAGAGACATTCCCCGATGAGTGATATGAGCATATTTATGTGAATTAGTAGGCTTGTTCTCGTGCATTTATGTTAGTTATTTGTATTTAATTTAGTATTTTAAGCTATTTTCGTATGTTTGTAGGTCCCAAGGGGTAAAGTATCAAGAAAGTGCATTTTGGAGCCTTTTGGAGCTGTTTTGGGCATGGAATGGATAGCTTATGAATGGAGCAAGGTGGATGGACGAAATTGAAGATCAAAAGAGCCTAGAAGGATGTTATAAGTCAGTTTGGAAGCATAAAAGACACAAAATCAGCATCTCCTACAAAAGTGGCGTTTTGTCCCCTTTGTGTTCCCTCCTTGTATCCTTTGGTGCAACAATTCCCCTTGCCATGTTTCCCTATCCTTAAACCAAGTAAAACACTTCCCTTATCCCTTTAGGATCCAGCCACACATCCCACACCACCTTTCCTTCCTTGCTTCACAAGAAAGACACAATCCCTTGCCTTCTAGGACAAAGCCGCAACTTCCTTCTTCTCTTTCCTTTCTTGCCGTTCAAGTTTCATGTTTCCCTTTTAATTTAGGACCTAAAACAGCAAGGAAACCCTTTTCCTTGCCTTGTTAGACCTTTCCCTTTTATTTCTTTCCCTTGCCGCAAGTAACTTACCTTTTCCTTGCACTTTCTGTCCATGCCGCAAATCCATACCCAATTCCCTTAGGTTTCTGATTTTAATTCCTATTTCCCTTTAGGTTTTGGTTTAGTTTTTGTTTCCTAGAATGCCCAAACCATGCCTTAACCTCTCCCCTATATATATGACCCCATGCTACACCAAACTGAATCATTCACACAACCATTCACTCATTCACACACTTTCAGCCCAAAACCTCCCTTTGCCGCAGCCTTTCACTCCCAAAAACTCACATCCCTTCATCCAAACACATCCATATTCAACCTTAGCCCTTTGTGCCGCAGCAAGGTGGAGAGGAAGGAGCCTTGGACGTTTCAAGCTTGAAGATTGGAGCATTCTAGGTGTACTTCGTTCTTAATTTCAATGTTTACTTTATTATTCTCTAATCTTGTTGTGACTATGAGTGGCTAAACCCCTACTTAGCTAGGGGGGAATTCGAAGCCATGAACATGCTTGAGATATGAATTGATTTCTTCCAATTGTGGCTTGATGAATCGTGAATGCAATTCAATTAACTGTTTTATTCATAACTTGTTCTTGTATGTTGATTGAGGATGCATACTTAGTTTTCATGCAGGAATTTGATGCTAGAATGTAAGGGAGTTTCACCTAATTGTTATGAACTTACATTCACAAGTAGTGAAGGTTGCTTGTCACAATCGCGTTAATTGGATTCCTGGTAAACGTATCATGCATCATAGTTACGAATGCCTTGTCAACACTTATGATTTTCATGGAGCTTAATGATCTCTAATTGTATCTCTTCTATGCATCATGTAGGGAACCGTTGGAGAATAATTTGGGTTGTCGTATGCATCATCCAATTCAATGACATAAGGAAAATCTGAGGGTTAATTAGTGCATCACGGTTAATCTGGGGTGTTGAGGTTCTTGGTTCATTGAAAAGCAATTGGAAATCGATTTATGTACAAGTGTGTCATGTGTGGAGAAGGACCCTCTAGCTAGCCCATCAACCATAAAAGTTTTCAAACTTGTTTTCAAAATCTGTTTTACTTTACAAAGTCTTTGTTTTATTTTCAAATTCGTTCAAACCAAAACCCCCCTTTTACTTTCTTGTTTTAAAGTGTCCAAAATCTGTTTTCTTTGTGTTTTCAAGTATTTTGAGTCAACCTAAAACCAATTTTCGTCCAAAACCTTCCCTAGTGTTTTAAATCTGTCCACAAAGTGTTTTAAAGCCGTTTTAAGTGTTTTTAACTTGTTTTGAGTCTTGTAAACCTTTCCAAACGTTTTTAACTTTGTTTTTGTGTTTTTAAAGTCGATTAGCAATCCCTCCTAATCCCCGGTCCAGAACGATCCCTACTTGCATACTTACTACAATTGACAACAAGAGGGTTTAATTTGAGTGCTTAACTTTTATCACATCAATGAGTAGCTGCTGTCCATCAAGGTAAGTGCACCATGGTATGCCGATTTAGTTAATTATTTGGTCTCTAAACAAGTTCCCGACACCTTAAGTAAGCATCAACGGGATAAACTAAAGAAAGAGGCACGTTCTTATGTGTGGGATGACCCTTATTTGTGGAAATATGGTGCGGATCAAATCATTCATAGGTGTGTGCATAATTCTGAATTTCATTCAATATTAACATTTTGTCACACTTATGCATGCGGAGGTCACTTTGGCACTCAAAGGACTGCACGAAAAGTACTTGAAAGTGGTTTTTATTGGCCTACCATCTTTAAAGATGCTAGAACGTTTTGCTTGTCATGTGATCGTTGTCAAAGAACCGGAAACATTGGTTCAAAAGATCAAATGCTGCAGGTCCCTGTATTTAGTGTTGAAATTTTTGATGTTTGGGGCATTGATTTCATGGGCCCTTTTCCCTCATCTCATGGTTTTGTTTATATTATACTTGCGGTTGATTATGCTTCGAAATGGATGGAAGCAAAAGCCACCCGTACTAATGATTCTAAAGTGGTTGCAGATTTTATAAGAACTAACATATTTGCTAGATTTGGAATGCCAAGAGTTCTTATAAGTGATGGGGGTTCACACTTTTGCAATCGAACCATTGAGGCGTTGCTCAAGAAATACAACGTCACTCATAAGGTGGCAACACCTTATCATCCCCAAACAAATGGCCAAGCCGAGGTTTCAAATCGGGAGATCAAACAGATTTTAGAGAAGACCGTTGGGCCTAACCGGAAAGATTGGAGCTTACGTTTGAATGATGCATTGTGGGCATATCGTAACTGAAACTTATCAATTCATATTGCACCCATAATCATGGCTTTGAAATCACCCCTAGCCAAAAAGGGGTCTAGCCACTCATGTTCACAGCAAAGCAACAAGAATTTAATTTAAACATTTAGAACAAAGAAAGAATTACACCTAGAACGCTCCAACGATCCAAAGCTTGAAGAACAAAAACGTCCAAGGCCTTCCTTCTTCTCCTTTGCTGCGGCACAAGTGGTTGAGGGAGGTTTAGGATGTGTTTTGGGGTGAAGGATGGGAAAGAGGTGCGGCAGAGTGAGAGAGAGTTGAATGTATGTGTAGTTTGTATGAATGAGTGAGTGGATGGTGAATGAATGATTGTGGTGTGGCTAAGGCTTGTATTTATAGAGAAAAGGTTAAGGCATAGCTGGGATTTATTTAGGTAACATAAATCTAACCAAAACCTAAAGGGAATTGGGAAGTAGGGTGCTGCAAAGACAGAAATTAAGGTAAAGTGAAAGTTAAATTCGGCAAGGATAAGGAAAGATGTTTTCCTTGCTAGTTTAGGTCCAAAACTGAAAGGGATTGTGCAATTAAATGCGGCAAGGGTAAATGGGTGAAGGAAAGGTGCAGCACTATCCTAAATAGCAGGGGAATGTGGCTTACTTGTGCAGCAAGGAGAGAAAGATGAAGGAGAAGTGCAGCTAAGTCCCAAATTGAAAGGGAAGTCTCTTCCTTGCACGGCAAGGAAGGGTAAGTGGTGTGGGATGTGTGGCTGGATCCTAAAGGAATAAGGGAAGTGTTTTATTTGGTTTAAGGATAGGGAAACATGGCAAGGGGAATTGTTGCACCAAAGGAGACAAGGAGGGAACACAAAGGGGACAAAACGCCACTTTTGTAGGAGATGCTGTTTTTGTGTCTTTTATGCTTCCAAACTGACTTCTCACATCCTTCTAGGCTCTTTTGATCTTCAATTTCGTCCATCCACCTTGCTCCATTCATAAGCTATCAATTCCATGCCCAAAAATGCTCCAAAAGGCTCCAAAATGCACTTTCTTGATACTTTGCCCTTAGAACCTGAAATTGCACGAAAATGACTTTAAACACTAAAATAACTAAGGAAACACAACGTAAATGCACAAGAATAAGCTAACTAAGTCGCATAAATATGCTCATATCAAATTCCCCCACACTTAGCTTTTGCTAGTCCTCGAGCAAAACGAAACAACCAAAACAAAATAAAGTAAACAAAACAAAACACAATCTAAACCTTCCAACGTTTTCCTCAGGGATTTCCAACACACATGACATATCAAAGATCATCATTCACATAGATTTTAGTCATCCTTACGCTCGAGCACATACTTAATCACAGTCGCCATTTACTAGCTCACATTTAATCAATTAAAACAATGATTTGAATGTAGTAACATGCCTTAGAGAATTCACCCAATTCCTTACAAGATACACTCTTTTTCACACAGATTTTCTGACTACACACCCTACACTACTTATATGTGAGAAGATTGATGTAAAAATGAAAACGAATACTCACATATGTTTATGACAAAGAAAACATTTTCTGGAGTTATTAAGCATGTTTAGATATGATCTCATGAATGGAATGCTACTACTTAGACGCGAGAACCAGAGACACCATATGCTCATACCAATTCCAAACTCCACAAATTGAAACACACAACACCCAAGATTGAAGTTAAGGGTTGTAACGGGGCTAAGGTATTGGTTAACAAAGAAAGGTAAGAATAAACAAACGTTCTTTAAGCAATAGCAAGCAAAGTAATGAAATTGACACTTAGAATTCTTTTTAGAATGCAGAAATCAACTTTTAAACTCAAGGGAAGATTCATGCAACACTTAGGGCCTAATTCAACTTTTTGGACCCTTTCTTCAACAAGCAACACTTTTAGAACTCTTTTTCACATATTTTTCAACTCTTTTTCATTTTTTTCATAACTTTTCTTTTTCTCTTTTCTCTTCATACGAATTTTTCTTTTCTTTTTGCACATAAACACACAAAAATCCCTTCCCCCACACTTGTTTTCTGCAACATGTTACTCAAAAGGAATTCCTTCTAAGTTATGCTCTACTATGCTTCAAGAACAAGGGTATGGATGGTCCTATTCTAGGCTAGGTGAGGATGATGTGGGTTAACAAAGAAATAGGCTAAACAAGGCTCAACGGGTTTAAACCTAAACATAATTGCACGGGGATGGCTTTTTGGCTCTTGGTTTACTATACAACTTCATCTTGTTTATGTGTCATGCACTCAATACCATGCTTTGAATGAAACAGATATGAGTTCTAGTATTTGGAACTAAGTGATGAAACGCCTTCTAAGTAGTAACCAAGCAAAGAATAATGAGATCATGCAACGACTTTAGAAAACAATGAATGCACAGATTTTTAACTCTCCAAAGAACGTTTAGGCTCAAGTCTCACAGGGTTGTGGCGTTAATTTGGGTTCCTTCCTTCAAGCACGTTACAAAAACTGATTTTTTTTTCTTTGTAATCAAATGTGAATTCATAAACAACAACGACAACCAAGCATAAACCAAAGGTATATCAAACTTCCATCCATGTTTACAATTTTCCTTAACAGTCATGCAATTAAAAACCAAATCCTCATCATTGGGTTGGAAGGTACCCTAAGACACAAACAAACACACAAAAACAAATCTTTTTGGCTTTTTCAAAACAATTTTTCAATTTTTTATGAAATTTTCGGATTTTTAAGTCAAAACACACTAAAAAGCTTCAAAACACACTTAAAACACATAAAAACAGTGAAAACAACATTGCAAGTGATAGGTGAATAAAACCCACAAAATTCATGCAAAAACAGCTTGTTTACCCCCCCCCCCCACACTTAAATCAAACATTGTCCTCAATGTTTCAAACATAAATACACACAAAAGAAAACAAACAAGCAGCAACAAAAACATGAATTGTAAAGTAAAATCAACAAAGAGTAGAGTTTAGGAACATAAACACCTGGTTATAATGCGGGATCGTCCAAAAGCTCCTTATTGAATGCATGGGTTGCCTCCCAAGAAGCGCTTGCTTTAACGTCATGCAGCCGGACGATTCCTTGGTTTAAGCTCCATTGGTGCTCACGGCATGGAGAGGAATGGCCTCCACGTCATGCTTCTTGAAACGTGAATCCTTGAATGGAAGGGGATAGTGATCCTTCCTGTTTTTGGTGTTTTGCTTCCTTAAGTCAATGTGAACTCTCCCACCACCTTTGGTTCGATTAAGTCCCTGTACCAAAGAAGGTAACAACCTATTAGTTGAAATGGGAATTGAAATTGGGATTGGAGACTTACCCATGTACTGCATTGAAGTGGCAGATTTGTCAAGAATTGCACAATGGTTGTTCTCGGCCAGATTGGGCTTTTTGAGGGGTGTGGCCGAATTTCCTACTCCAATTCCTTCTTCTTTGGTGGTTTGAAATCCATTCTTCTTGATTTGTGATGAACATTCCTGCCTTATATCTTTAATGACATTAATAGCACAACAAGAACGAACATCATTAGTATGCTCAACTGATTCAGAAACTTTAAAATTAATCATATCACCACCAAACTGCATCGTTACTGCTCCCTTCGCCACATCAATCTTGGTGTTGGCTGTTTTTATGAAAGGTCGTCCAAGTAATAGTGGCGGTGATGGAGAGTGGGCGGTTTCCTCCATGTCAAGCACATAAAAATCTGCAGGAAAAATCAAATGGTCTACCTGCACAAAAACATCCTCCAAAACTCCTTTTGGATATGCGTTAGATCTATCGGCCAATTGAATAACAACACCATCCTTTTTGAGCTCTCCTAGATTCATAGATGCATAAACAGAATATGACATGACATTAATTGGTGCACCTAAATCTAGCATAGCATGTTCAAACTTAGTATTTCCAATAACACAAGGAATCGTGAAACTACCCGGATCTTTGCATTTAGGTGGTAGTTTTCTTTGTAAGATCGCAGAAACATTCTCACTTACCTGGACCACTTCTTTTTCCCGAATCCGTTTCCTTGTTGTACAAAGCTTTTTCAAAAACTTGGCATACTTTGGAATTTGCTTAATTGCATCAAGGAGCGGGATATTGACATGCACTTTCCGAAATGTCTCTAGAACGTCTTGTTCTTCCTCTTCGTTCTTTGATTGCATGAATCTACGAGGAAATGGTGCATTGGGTGGAATGGAGTTTGAAGTAACAGAATTTGAAACCAACTTACCTTTGGTGGCCGAGTTAGGATGGTTGTGTTGTTGCGGCAAGGATGGTGCAATCCTTGCCGTGGATTGTCCTTGTTCCTCCTCCTCAGATTGCATCTTTTCATCCTCCTTTTGATTGGATTTGGATGGTTGAGGGTCAGATCCAACTTCTTTACCACTTCTCAATGTGATGGCCTTGGCAGTTTCAAAGCGTTCATTTGGATTCACAATGGTTGTACTGGGCAGTTTCCCTTGTTCTCTAAATTGTCCCATGAATTCCGCTATTTGATTTTTCATTTCGCGCACCTCTCCATAAACTTGATTCTTCAATTCGCCAAACTCTTTGGCTTGATTTTGCACTCCCTGCGCCACAGTGGTTAGTAATTTAACAATGTGATCATTGTCCAAAAACGTACCTGAATTGGTTTGAGCCGGAGGTGGTTGAGGTTGTGTTGGGGCGTAGGGCTGTTGAATTATCCTGGGGGGTGGCCGAAATCCTCCTTGTTGTTGAGGCTCTCTCCAATTGAAGTTTGGGTGATCACGCCATCCTGGATTGTACGTATTGGCGTATGGATCATATTTGGGCTGATTTTGGCCTTGATACCCAATGGCGTTCGCACTTTCCCATCCACCATTCTCAATCAATTGCGGACACTTCTCAGATTGGTGGCCTTGAATGGAGCACACGCCACACACACTTGGGGAAATTCCTTGCGTTTTGCATCCTTCCATAAACTGTGAAAACATAAAAGTAAGGTTAGTTATTTGAGATTGCAAATCAGAAACGGAACTTACCTCATTCACTTGCTGCCGTGGGAGATCTCTCTGCCCAACTCCCTCATATTGTTGAGCGTTCAAAGCTCGGTTGGCAATCAAGGTCTTGGCAGCCACGGGTGTTTTGTCAACCAACGCACCACCCGCTGAAGCATCTAACATTTGTCGTTCGAGGGGAAGAAGTCCTTCATAGAAGTATTGAATGAGTAACTCTTCCTTCATTTGGTGTTGAGGACATGAGGCAACAAGCGTCTTGAATCGCTCGTAGTACGCTGGGAATGATTCACCTTGGTTTTGCTCAATGCCACTAATCCTTTTGCGTAGAAGAATGACTCGAGAAGTTGGGAAAAACTTCTCCAAGAACACCCGTTTCATGCTCTCCCAAGATGTGACAGTTCCGGGAGCTAAGTCAAACAACCAATCCTTGGCCTTTTCCACGAGAGAAAAGGGAAAAGCCTTCATTTTTAGAATGTTTCCATTGACATTTACAGGGGTCATGCTTGAACAAACAACCTCAAACTCCTTCAAATGTTTGTTAGGATCCTCCATTGATAACCCATGGAACTTAGGAATATGGTGCAATAGGCTAGACTTTAATTCGAACTCGTTGGTCTTGTCTTGGGCAGCCGTAGGGTATTGGATGCATAGGGGCACGGCATTAACCAATCCCGAAGCTGAGAGTTCTTTGATTGTTCGGTTATCTGCAGCCATGATTAGTACCTGAAAACAAGAAACAAAACGAAATCAGAAACAAAAAGAAACGAAAATAAACAAAAAGAAACAACGGGGGATTAGCAAAGTTGCTAATCCCCGGCAACGGCGCCAAAAATTTGATGTGAAAATATATAAGCACACAAATTAAACCCTCTTGGTGTGAATTGTAGTATAGATGCAAGTAGGGATCGTTCTAGGCCGGGGATTAGGAGGGATTGCCAATCGATTTAAAACTGACTCAAAGACTCAAAAATAAAGTTAAAAACGTTTGAATAGGTTCAAAAGACTTAAAACAAGTTCACATGACTCAAAATAGGTTGAAAACACTCAAAACTGCCTAAAAACACAAACTGGGCAGTTTCTTACTCTAAACACAATTTTGGACGAAAATAAGGTTTTGGCTTGACTCAAAACACTTAAAAACACAAACAAAATAAGTTTAAAACAATTTGAAACAAGAAAGTAAAGGGGGGGTTTTGTTTGAACGAATTTAAAAGGAAAACAAGTTGAAAACAGATTTTAAAGTAAAACAAAGTTTGAAAACGTTTTTGAGAAGTTTGGATGGATGATGGGCTAGCTAGAGGCTCTTTCTCCACACATGTTATGTATGCAAACGAATCGATTCCCAGTTACTCCTTCATTGAATCACGAATGACAATGCCCCAAGTTAACCGTGACATCACTAATTAACCATCAGATTTTCCTTGAGTTATTGGATTGGATGACATCATTCGACAACCCAAAGCATTCTTCGAAAGTCCCCTACATGACATCATAATAAAGATACAATCAAAGATCATTACGTCCAATGAAAATCATAAGCATTGACAAAGCACTTGTAACTATGACATCATGTCACTCATGCTAGGAATTGAACTTAACGTGATCGTTTATAAGCGACCTTCACCACTTATGAGTATAAGGTTGTAACGATTATGTGAAACTCCCTTATACTCTAGCATCAAATTCATGCATGCCAATTAAGTGTCGACCCTCAATCAACAAACACAAATAAGTTATCAATCAAACAGTTAAGCCAATTGCATTCACAACTCAAGAATTCGTAACTGAAACTTATCAATTCATATTGCACCCATAATCATGGCTTTGAAATCACCCCTAGCCAAAAAGGGGTCTAGCCACTCATGTTCACAGCAAAGCAACAAGAATTTAATTTAAACATTTAGAACAAAGAAAGAATTACACCTAGAACGCTCCAACGATCCAAAGCTTGAAGAACAAAAACGTCCAAGGCCTTCCTTCTTCTCCTTTGCTGCGGCACAAGTGGTTGAGGGAGGTTTAGGATATGTTTTGGGGTGAAGGATGGGAAAGAGGTGCGGCAGAGTGAGAGAGAGTTGAATGTATGTGTAGTTTGTATGAATGAGTGAGTGGATGGTGAATGAATGATTGTGGTGTGGCTAAGGCTTGTATTTATAGAGAAAAGGTTAAGGCATAGCTGGGATTTATTTAGGTAACATAAATCTAACCAAAACCTAAAGGGAATTGGGAAGTAGGGTGCTGCAAAGACAGAAATTAAGGTAAAGTGAAAGTTAAATTCGGCAAGGATAAGGAAAGATGTTTTCCTTGCTAGTTTAGGTCCAAAACTGAAAGGGATTGTGCAATTAAATGCGGCAAGGGTAAATGGGTGAAGGAAAGGTGCAGCACTATCCTAAATAGCAGGGGAATGTGGCTTACTTGTGCAGCAAGGAGAGAAAGATGAAGGAGAAGTGCAGCTAAGTCCCAAATTGAAAGGGAAGTCTCTTCCTTGCACGGCAAGGAAGGGTAAGTGGTGTGGGATGTGTGGCTGGATCCTAAAGGAATAAGGGAAGTGTTTTATTTGGTTTAAGGATAGGGAAACATGGCAAGGGGAATTGTTGCACCAAAGGAGACAAGGAGGGAACACAAAGGGGACAAAACGCCACTTTTGTAGGAGATGCTGTTTTTGTGTCTTTTATGCTTCCAAACTGACTTCTCACATCCTTCTAGGCTCTTTTGATCTTCAATTTCGTCCATCCACCTTGCTCCATTCATAAGCTATCAATTCCATGCCCAAAAATGCTCCAAAAGGCTCCAAAATGCACTTTCTTGATACTTTGCCCTTAGAACCTGAAATTGCACGAAAATGACTTTAAACACTAAAATAACTAAGGAAACACAACGTAAATGCACAAGAATAAGCTAACTAAGTCGCATAAATATGCTCATATCAACATTCAGCACTCATCCACCCTCATTCACTCCAAAAGCCATCTTGTGCCGCAATTGCTAGGAGGAAGAAGGACCTTGCCGTGCACCTTGGCTGCCCATTGTTCTAGGTGTTGTCTTTCTTTTATCTCAATGTTTAAATTAAGTTATTTTTGTGTAATTGCAAACATGAGAGGCTAAATTTCTTATTAGTTGGGGGTGAATTTGAAGCCATGATTATATGCTATATATGAATTGATTACATCCAATTATTGTTTCTTAAGACTTGAATGTGATTTGCTTAACTAAGTTATTAAAACTTGTTTTTGTGTGTTAATTGGGAGTCGACACTTAATTTGCATGCATTAACTTGAAGCTAGAGTATAAGGGAGTTTCACCTAATCGTTATGAACTTATATTCACAAGTAGTAAATGTTGCTAGTCACAATCATGTTAAGTAAGTCCTAGGCAAGAGTTTCATGCATTCATAGTTATAATTGCCTTGTCGACACTTATGATTTTCAAAGAACGTAATGACCTTTGATATGTTTTCTATCATGCAATCATAGTTAATAAGGATAATTTGGTTGTAATGCATGTTTCATTCAATTCAATGAGAAAAGGAAAATCTGATGGTTAATTTATGCTTACATGGTTAACTTGGAGTGTTGTCATTCATAGTCTAAAGGAATAATAATTGGAAATTGGTTCATATGCATATGTCATGTGTGGAAAAGGATCCTCTAACTAAACTCATCATCCATTAAATTCATCAAAATCGTTTTTCTTAAGTGTTTTAAACAAAGTTTCTGTTTTAAAGCTTAATTTCGTCCAAAACAATCCCCTTTTCATCTAATCTTGTTATTTGAGTCAAAACCTGTTTTCTTTAGTCTTTTGAGTCAAGTTTTACCTTATTTTCGTCAAAATCACTTCTTGGGTCTTAAATTGAGTCTTTTTGGTTGTTTTAAAGCTGTTTTGAGTCTTTTAAACCTGTTTTGAGTCCCTTGAGTCTATTTAAACGTTTTCAAGTTTGTTTTTGTGTTTTTAAATCTAATTTGTGTTGATTAGCATCCCTAGTTAATCCCCGGTCTAGAACGATCCCTACTTGCATCATATACTACAATTGTCAAAAATAGGGTTTAATTTGCGTGTTAAGTAATTTTCACATCATTCATTGTTTTCTAAAGTCATTGCATGATCTCATTATTCTTTGCTTGGTTACTACTTAGAAGGCGTTTCATCATTTTGTTCCAAATACTAGAACTCATATCCGTTTCATTCAAAACATGGTATTGAGTGCATAACACATAAACAAGATGAAGTTGTGTAGTGAACCAAGAGCCAAAAAGCCATCCCCCGTGCATTGTGTTTAGGTTTTAACCCCGTTGAGCCTTGTTTAGCCAATTTCTTTGTTAACCCACATCACCCTCACCTAACCTAGATTAGGACCATCCATACCCTCGTTCTTGAAGCGTAGTAAAACATTATTTAAAGGGAATTCGTTTTGAAGTAATTGTTTGCGGAAAACAAGTGTGGGGGAAGAGATTTTTGGTGTTTTTGAGTACAAGAAGAAGAAAAAATTCGTATGAAAAAGAAAAGAAAAAAGAAAAGTTGTGAAAAGAATGAAAAAGAGTGGAAAATAAGTGAAAAAAAAGCTCTAAAGTGTTGATTGTTGAAGAAAGGGTCCAAAAAGTTGAATTAGGCCCTAAATGTTGCATGAATGTTCCCTTGTGTTTAAAAGATGATTTCTGCATTTTAACCTGAATTTCAAGTGTCAAATTCATTACTATGCTTGCTATTGCCTAAAGAACGTTTGTTTATCCTTACCTTTCTTTGTTAACCAATAACCTAGCCCCGTCACAACCTTTGACTTCAATCTTGTGTGTTGTGTGTTTCAATTTGTTGAGTTTGGAATTGGTATGAGCATATGGTGTCACTGGTTCTCGCGTCTAAGTAGTAGCATTCCATTCATGAGATCATATTTAAACATGCTTAATAACTCCAGAAAATGCTTTCTTTGCTATAAACATATGTGAGTTTTCGTTTTCATTTTTACATCAATCTTCTCACATATAACTAGTGTAGGGTGTGTGGTCAGAAAATCTGTGTGAAAAAGAGTGTATCTTGTAAGGAATTGGGTGAATTCTCTAAGGCATGTTACTACATTCAAATCATTGTTTTAATTGATTAAATGCGAGCTAATAAGTGACGACTGTGATTAAGTATGTGCTCTGATAGGAGCATATTTATGCGACTCAGTTAGCTTGTTTTCTTGCATTTACTTAGCTTAATTATGTTAATTATTGTGTTTTAAGTCATTTTCGTGCAATTTCAGGGCTTAATAACAAAGTGTGCAAAAAGAGCCAATTTGGAGTGATTTGGAGCTATTTTGGGTCAAGGATGGATAGCTTATGAGTCAAGCAAGAAGGATGGACGAATTTGGAGATTTAAAGACAAGGAATCAGCTAGGAAGAAGGAAGAAACAAGTTCAAGTTCTAGAAGATAAGAAAAGAGCAAGAAATAAGGAACATTATCTAGAAGCATTATCCATAACCTTATCTTATCTTGCCTTATCCTTACCTTATCTTATCCACCTTATTTTTAGCCAAAAAGAGGGGGATTCTAAACAGAAAATATCACCTAAATTTAGGGGTTCTAGAAGCCTAAAAACATGCAACAAATCCCTTAAACCTCTCCTACAAATCTGCCACAACCTTCTCCTATAAAAGTGGCGCCTAAACCCCTTCTAGAAGGCCTTTTCCTTCTCCTAAATCCCAGCCGCATGTTCCCACCTTCTAGATGCCTAAAACCTGCTGGAAAACATGTCCCTTTCCTCTTTGGATTATGTTTGAAAGTCCCTTTTCCTTTGTGGTTTTGGAGTCCAAGTTCTCTACCTATTCTAAATCCAAAACTCCTACACATTATAACTCCTATTCCAGCCATGTTGAGACATATATTTTCAGCCCTATAAATACCCAAGTGCCGCACCCTTTTCACTCACCACCCATCTCAGATTTCTCTCTACATTCAGCACTCATCCACCCTCATTCACTCAAAAAGCCATCTTGTGCCGCAATTGCTAGGAGGAAGAAGGACCTTGCCGTGCACCTTGGCTGCCCATTGTTCTAGGTGTTGTCTTTCTTTTATCTCAATGTTTAATTCAAGTTATTTTTGTGTAATTGCAAACATGAGAGGCTAAATTTCTTATTAGTTGGGGGTGAATTTGAAGCCATGATTATATGCTATATATGAATTGATTACATCCAATTATTGTTTCTTAAGACTTGAATGTGATTTGCTTAACTAAGTTATTAAAACTTGTTTTTGTGTGTTAATTGGGAGTCGACACTTAATTTGCATGCATTAACTTGAAGCTAGAGTATAAGGGAATTTCACCTAATCGTTATGAACTTATATTCACAAGTAGTAAAGGTTGCTAGTCACAATCATGTTAAGTAAGTCCTAGGCAAGAGTTTCATGCATTCATAGTTATAATTGCCTTGTCAACACTTATGATTTTCAAAGAACGTAATGACCTTTGATATGTTTTCTATCATGCAATCATAGTTAGGGACTTGATAAGGATAATTTGGTTGTAATGCATGTTTCATTCAATTCAATGAGAAAAGGAAAATCTGATGGTTAATTTATGCTTACATGGTTAACTTGGGGTGTTGTCATTCATAGTCTAAAGGAATAATAATTGGAAATTGGTTCATATGCATATGTCATGTGTGGAAAAGGATCCTCTAACTAAACTCATCATCCATTCAATTCATAAAAATCGTTTTTCTTAAGTGTTTTAAACAAAGTTTCTGTTTTAAAGTTTAAATTCGTCCAAAACAATCCCCTTTTCATCTAATCTTGTTATTTGAGTCAAAACCTGTTTTCTTTAGTCGTTTGAGTCAAGTTTTACCTTATTTTCGTCAAAATCACTTCTTGGGTCTTAAATTGAGTCTTTTTGGTTGTTTTAAGTTGTTTTGAGTCTTTTAAACCTGTTTTGAGTCCCTTGAGTCTATTTAAACGTTTTTAAGTTTGTTTTTGTGTTTTTAAGTCTAAATTGTGTTGATTAGCATCCCTAGTTAATCCCCGGCCTAGAACGATCCCTACTTGCATCATATACTACAATTGTCATAAATAGGGTTTAATTTGCGTGTTAAGTAATTTTCACATCAAATTTTGGCGCCGTTGCCGGGGATTAGCAAATTGCTAATCCCTTGTTTATTTCGTTAGTCTTTATTTCATATTCTGATCTTGTTTGTTTTCTTGTTTCAGGTACTAAGTTTATGACTCGTAGTTCTCAACCTATTTATACAAACATCTTGGATTTTGACGACGATTTCGAACGAACGTTGAGAAGGAAGAGGAAGCAACCAGAACCAAACCCACCTAGTCCACCAAGTTCAGAGGCCGAATCTGAATTTGAGGAAGAGGAAGAAGAAGAACAAGCCATGGAAGTGGACAATCGTACAATCAAAGAGCTTTCTGCCTCGGGATTAGCCAATGCCGCACCTCTTTGCATTCAATACCCCGTGGCTGCCCAAGGTAAGACCGATGAGTTTGAATTGAAGTCTAGCTTGTTGCATCACATTCCAAAATACCATGGTCTGTCCATGGAAGATCCAAACAAGCATCTTAAGGAGTTTGAAGTGGTATGTTCAAGTATGACACCCATTAATGTCGATGGGAGTATTCTAAAGATGAAAGCCTTCCCATTCTCTCTTTTGGACAAGGCTAAAGATTGGCTATATGAATTGGCACCCGGAACTGTCACTTCTTGGGAGAGTATGAAGCGTGCATTTTTAGAGAAATTCTTCCCTACATCACGTGTCATTCTTTTAAGGAAGAAAATCAGTGGCATACAACAAAACCAAGGAGAATCCTTTCCGGCATATTATGAGCGTTTCAAGGCCCTAGTTGCATCTTGTCCACAACACCAAATGAAGGAGGAGCTTTTAATTCAATACTTTTACGAGGGACTCCTTCCGATTGAAAGACAAATGCTAGATGCCTCGGCGGGAGGTGCTTTGGTTGACAAAACACCGGTGGCTGCCAAGATCCTAATCTCGAACCGAGCCTTGAACGCACAACAATACGAAGGAGTTGGCCAAAGAGACACCCCACGGCAGCAAGTAAATGAGGTAAGTTCCAATTCCGATTTGCAATCTCAATTAACTAACATTACTACTATGTTGTCGCAATTTATGGAAGGATGCAAAATACAAGGAAACAACCCAAGTGTGTGTGGCGTGTGCTCTATGCAAGGGCATCCCAATGATCAATGTCCACAGTTGATTGAGAATGGAGGATGGGAAAGTGCCAATGCCATAGGTTTTCAAGGCCAAAATCAGCAAAGGCACGATCCATACTCAAATACATACAATCCGGGATGGAGAGACCACCCAAATTTCAAGTGGAGGGAGCCTCAACAACCTCAACAACAAGGAGGTTTTCGACAAACACCCCCTGGGTTTTATCAAAAGCCATTCACTCAATCTCAACCTCAATCACAAATTGTTCAACCAAACTCAGGTTCGTTAGTTAATAATGATCAAGTGGTTCAATTACTAACTTCTGTTTCGCAGAGAATAGAGAATCAAGACAAAGAGATGAGTGACATGAAGAAGCAAATGGGGCAGATTTCTGAGTTCCTAGGGCAGTTTAGAGAACAAGGTAAACTTCCTAGTTCAACCGTTGTGAATCCAAAGGGAAGTTTTGAAACCGCTAAGGCCATTACATTGCGGAGTGGCAAGGAGCTCGGGAATCACTCAAAACCGTTCAAACAAGGCCTTAACGAGGATGAAAAGCTGCTACAAGAAGAAGAACAGGGAGTACAAGCCACGGCAAGGGAAGAGAATAGCTTGCCGCAGCCCCCTAGAGACCCAAAACCGTCCCAAACCACCAAGGTAAGCCCTAATCCGAATTTTTCAAGTTCTATTCCACTAAATGTGCCCTTTCCTAGCAGGTTTAAGCAATCAAAGAAAGAAGAGAATGAGAAAGACATTCTTGAAACCTTTCGGAAAGTTCAAGTCAATATTCCGCTCCTTGATGCAATTAAGCAAGTGCCTAAGTATGCCAAGTTTTTGAAAGAACTTTGCACAACAAGGAAGAGGATTTCGAACAAGGAAGTGGTTCAGGTAAGTGAGAATGTCTCTGCGGTGCTACAAAGGAAACTACCACCTAAGTGCAAAGATCCGGGTAGTTTCACAATTCCTTGCATTATTGGCAAAACTAAGTTTGAACATGCCATGCTAGATTTAGGTGCTTCAATTAATGTTATGCCCTATTCAATTTATGCATCGATGAACTTAGGCGAGCTTAAAAACGATGGTGTAATTATTCAATTGGCCGACCGTTCTAACGCATATCCGAAAGGAGTTGTGGAAGATGTCTTAGTGCAGGTGAACAATTTGATCTTTCCAGCGGACTTTTACGTGCTTGACATGGAAGATGGAGTCTATTCTACCCCATTGCCGATCCTCCTTGGGAGACCTTTCATGAAAACAGCCCGCACGAAGATAGATGTATTCAAAGGGACATTAACAATGGAATTTGATGGGGAAGTTATTGATTTTAATATTTCTGATGCCATTAAATATCCTAAGGATGAGCATTCATGTTTTTCTATTGATGTACTTGATTCTTTGGCGCAGGACTTTCTCGATTCGTTAGACAAAGACCCCCTTGAAACAACAATTGCCGAAGGATTGGGCTTAAAACCAAATCTGGCCGTGCCTAATGAAGAAGTTGGCGAGATGGTGGCTGCCCTAGGAGCATTGCCACAATATCATGGTAAGTCTTCAATCCCGAATTCCATTCCCGTTTCTACTGATAAATTGTTGCCTTCAATGATTCAGGCCCCAATTCTTGAACTTAAACCATTGCCGAGTCATTTGAAGTACGCCTATTTAGGAGACATAGAAACGTTGCCGGTCATAATCTCTGCAACACTCACGGCATTAGAGGAAGAAAAACTGATTCGGGTGTTGAAAGAGCACAAAACAGCCATAGGGTGGACCTTAGCCGACATTAAAGGTATTAGCCCTACAACTTGCATGCATCGCATACTTCTAGAGGAGGGGGCTAAACCAACTCGAGAGGCTCAACGCCGACTCAACCCTCCGATGATGGAAGTTGTCAAGAAGGAGGTTATAAAGCTTCTCGATTGTGGAGTGATCTACCCTATCTCGGATAGCCGGTGGGTTTCGCCGGTGCAAGTTGTTCCAAAGAAGTCGGGAGTTACAGTGGTGAAGAATGCCGAAAATGAGCTTGTGCCAACCCGTATCCAAACAGGTTGGAGAGTATGCATTGATTATAGGAAGCTCAACGCCACCACAAGGAAGGACCACTTCCCTTTGCCGTTCATTGACCAAATGCTTGAAAGGTTAGCCGGTCATTCTTTTTATTGTTTTCTTGATGGCTATTCGGGATATAATCAAATTGTCATAGCTCCCGACGACCAAGAAAAGACAACCTTCACGTGCCCATTTGGTACCTTTGCCTATCGTCGCATGCCATTCGGTCTATGCAATGCACCTGCAACTTTTCAACGATGTATGGTAAGTATATTTTCAGATTTCGTTGAGAAGATCATAGAGGTATTTATGGATGATTTTAGTGTCTTTGGAGATTCATTTGATAATTGTTTGGATAATCTCACATTAATCTTGAAACGATGTGTTGAAACTAACCTTGTTTTAAATTGGGAGAAATGTCACTTTATGGTGAAACAAGGTATAGTTTTAGGTCATATCGTTTCAGAAAGAGGAATTGAAGTTGATAAATCAAAAATAGATCTTGTACGCTACTTACCCTCTCCGACTTCGGTTAGAGAAGTTCGTTCTTTTCTTGGACATGCAGGATTTTATAGGCGATTCATCAAGGATTTTTCAAAGATTTCCAACCCCTTGTGCCGCCTCCTTCAAAAGGATGTGCCTTTCAAATTCGATAAAGAGTGTGAGAAGGCTTTCACGAACCTCAAAGAGAAGCTCACTTCGGCCCCTATCATTGTCCCACCAGATTGGAGCCTTCCCTTTGAGCTTATGTGCGATGCATCCGATTATGCATTAGGAGCTGTTTTGGGACAAAGAAAGGACAAGCAGCCACACGTCATATACTATGCTTCCCGGACGTTGAATGATGCTCAATTGAACTATTCCACAACGGAAAAAGAACTTCTTGCTGTTGTTTTTGCTTTAGATAAATTTCGCTCGTATTTACTTGGTACTAAAATTATAATTTACTCTGATCATGCAACGTTGAAGTACTTACTTACCAAGAAGGAGGCTAAACCACGGCTTATTCGTTGGATGCTTCTTCTCCAAGAGTTCGATATTGAAATTCGGGACAAGAAAGGATGCGAGAACGTGGTGGCTGACCACTTGAGCCGAATGGTCCATGAAGAAGATGATGCCGTGCCTATTCCAGAGACATTCCCCGATGAGCAGCTGCTGTCCATCAAGGTAAGTGCACCATGGTATGCCGATTTAGTTAATTATTTGGTCTCTAAACAAGTTCCCGACACCTTAAGTAAGCATCAACGGGATAAACTAAAGAAAGAGGCACGTTCTTATGTGTGGGATGACCCTTATTTGTGGAAATATGGTGCGGATCAAATCATTCGTAGGTGTGTGCATAATTCTGAATTTCATTCAATATTAACATTTTGTCACACTTATGCATGCGGAGGTCACTTTGGCACTCAAAGGACTGCACGAAAAGTACTTGAAAGTGGTTTTTATTGGCCTACCATCTTTAAAGATGCTAGAACGTTTTGCTTGTCATGTGATCGTTGTCAAAGAACCGGAAACATTGGTTCAAAAGATCAAATGCCGCAGGTCCCTGTATTTAGTGTTGAAATTTTTGATGTTTGGGGCATTGATTTCATGGGCCCTTTTCCCTCATCTCATGGTTTTGTTTATATTATACTTGCGGTTGATTATGCTTCGAAATGGGTGGAAGCAAAAGCCACCCGTACTAATGATTCTAAAGTGGTTGCAGATTTTATAAGAACTAACATATTTGCTAGATTTGGAATGCCAAGAGTTCTTATAAGTGATGGGGGTTCACACTTTTGCAATCGAACCATTGAGGCGTTGCTCAAGAAATACAACGTCACTCATAAGGTGGCAACACCTTATCATCCCCAAACAAATGGCCAAGCCGAGGTTTCAAATCGGGAGATCAAACAGATTTTAGAGAAGACCGTTGGGCCTAACCGGAAAGATTGGAGCTTACGTTTGAATGATGCATTGTGGGCATATCGTACGGCCTACAAAACACCAATTGGGATGTCCCCATTTCGGCTCATATATGGAAAACCATGTCATCTTCCGGTTGAATTAGAGCATAAAGCACATTGGGCCGTCAAAACATTCAATTTGGACCTAGTCACGGCTGGACTTCAGAGAAAGCTTCAATTGAACGAACTTGAAGAAATTAGAAACGAGGCGTATGAGAATGCTCAGATTTACAAAGAGAAGACGAAGGCATTTCATGACAAGATGATTCGTACCAAGATATTCTCACCTGGGCAGAAAGTTCTACTCTTCAATTCCCGCCTTCGTTTATTCCCAGGTAAGTTACGTTCTAAGTGGATTGGCCCTTTTGTTGTTACTAATGTCTTTCCTCATGGTGCAGTCCAAATTAAAAGTTTCAAAACGGGGCAAGAATTCAAGGTGAATGGACAACGTGTGAAGCCCTACTATGAGCACTTTGAGGAGCATATCGTGGAAGACACACCACTCCATGCCGTGGGCCCTATCCAAGACTAAAAGGAAGTCTCGTCCGGCTGGAAGACGTTAAAGCAAGCGCTTCTTGGGAGGCAACCCATGCATTCAATAAAGAGACCTTGGAAGATCCGGCATCAAAACCAGGTGTTTATGTTCCTAAACTCTACTCTTTATTGTTTTTCATTTACATTTCGTGTCATGTTTGTTAATTGTTTGTTTGTTTGCTTGTGTGTGCGTATATGTTTGAAACATTGAGGACAATGTTTGATTTAAGTGTGGGGGGGTAAACAAAGTGTTTTTATGCAAAATTCGTGGGTTTTTATCACCTATCACTTCTAATGCTGTTTTCACTGTTTTTAAGTTTTTTTAGTGTGTTTTTAAGTGTTTTTATGTGTTCTTTAAGAAAAATTCGAAATTCTTGAAAAAAATCGAAAAATGTGTTAAAAATACCAAAAAGAGTCGTTTTTGTGTGTTTTTGTGTCTTAGAGTACCTTCCAACACAATGATGAGGATTTGGTTTTTAATTGCATAACTGTTAAAAGAAAGTTACAAACATGGATGGAAGTTCGATATGCCTTTGGTTTATGTTTCGTTGTAGTTGTAACTTACGAATTCATGGTTAATCACAAAGAAAAAATCAGTTTTTGTAACATGCTTGAAGGAAGGAACTCAAACTAACGCTACAACCCTGAGAGACTTGAGCCTAAAACGTTCTTTGGAGAGTTAAAAAATCTGTGCATTTGTTGTTTTCTAAAGTCGTTGCATGATCTCATTATTCTTTGCTTGGTTGCTACTTAGAAGGCGTTTCATCACTATAGTTCCAAATACTAGAACTCATGCCCGTTTCATTCAAAACATAAAATTGATTAACATAACACATAAACAAGATGAAGTTGTTAGTAAAACTAGAGCCAAAAAAGCCTTACCCTTCACATTATGTTTTGTAGGTTTAACCCCGTTGAGCCTTGTTTTAGCCCGTGTTCTTTGTTAGCCACGTTTTACCCTACCAAGCCTAGATTAGGACCATCCATACCCTTGTTCTTGAAGCATAGTGGAGCATAACTTAGAAGGAAATTCCTTTTGATCACCATATTGCAGAAAGTGAGTGTGGGGGAAGGGTTTTGTGTGCCAAAAGAAAAAGAAAGAAAAAGAAAAAAAAAATCGTGAAAAACAGAAAAAGAAAAGAAAAGTGTGAAGAAAAGTAAGAAAAAGAGTTGAAAAGAAGAGAAAATGAGCTCTAAGTGTTGGTTGTTGAAGAAAGGGTCCAAAAGTTTGAATTCGGCCCTAAAAAGTTGTGTGCACCTTCCCCTTGTGTTTAAAGTTGATTTTTGCATTCAAAAGTGAATTCTAAGTGCCTATTACATTGCTTTGCTTACTATTGCTTTAAGAACGTTTGTTTTCCATATCCTTTCTTGTTAACCAATACCCTTTAGCCCCGTTACAACCCTATACTTCTATCTTGGGTGTTGTGTGTTTCAATTTGTGGAGTTTGGAATTAGTATGAGCATATGGTGTCCCTGGTTCTCGCATCTAAGTAGTAGCATTCCATTCATGAGATCATATCTATACACATGCATTAATAATTCCAGAAATTGCTTTCTTTGTTATAAACATATGTGAGTGTTCGTTTTCATGTTTACATCAATCTTCTCACATATAACTAGTTTAGGGTGTGTAGTCAGAAAATCTGTGTGAAAATAAGAGTGTAAACCGTAAGAAATTGAGCAAATTCTCTAAGGCATGTTACTACATTCAAAACGTTGTTTTAATTGATTAATTGTGAGCTAGTAAGTGGCGACTATGATTAAGTATGTGCTCGAGAGTAAGGATAACTAAAATCTATGGGAGTGATGATCTTTAAATATGTTGTGTACCATTGGAAATCCCTGAGGCGAACATTGGAGGGTTTAGTTTATGTTTTGTTTATTTCGTTTTGCTCGAGGACGAGCAAAAGCTAAGTATGGGGGAATTTGATAGGAGCATATTTATGCGACTCAGTTAGCTTGTTTTCTTGCATTTACTTAGCTTAATTATGTTAATTATTGTGTTTTAAGTCATTTTCGTGCAATTTCAGGGCTTAATAACAAAGTGTGCAAAAAGAGCCAATTTGGAGTGATTTGGAGCTATTTTGGGTCAAGGATGGATAGCTTATGAGTCAAGCAAGAAGGATGGACGAATTTGGAGATTTAAAGACAAGGAATCAGCTAGGAAGAAGGAAGAAACAAGTTCAAGTTCTAGAAGATAAGAAAAGAGCAAGAAATAAGGAACATTATCTAGAAGCATTATCCATAACCTTATCTTATCTTGCCTTATCCTTACCTTATCTTATCCACCTTATTTTTAGCCAAAAAGAGGGGGATTCTAAACAGAAAATATCACCTAAATTTAGGGGTTCTAGAAGCCTAAAAACATGCAACAAATCCCTTAAACCTCTCCTACAAATCTGCCACAACCTTCTCCTATAAAAGTGGCGCCTAAACCCCTTCTAGAAGGCCTTTTCCTTCTCCTAAATCCCAGCCGCATGTTCCCACCTTCTAGATGCCTAAAACCTGCTGGAAAACATGTCCCTTTCCTCTTTGGATTATGTTTGAAAGTCCCTTTTCCTTTGTGGTTTTGGAGTCCAAGTTCTCTACCTATTCTAAATCCAAAACTCCTACACATTATAACTCCTATTCCAGCCATGTTGAGACATATATTTTCAGCCCTATAAATACCCAAGTGCCGCACCCTTTTCACTCACCACCCATCTCAGATTTCTCTCTACATTCAGCACTCATCCACCCTCATTCACTCAAAAAGCCATCTTGTGCCGCAATTGCTAGGAGGAAGAAGGACCTTGCCGTGCACCTTGGCTGCCCATTGTTCTAGGTGTTGTCTTTCTTTTATCTCAATGTTTAATTCAAGTTATTTTTGTGTAATTGCAAACATGAGAGGCTAAATTTCTTATTAGTTGGGGGTGAATTTGAAGCCATGATTATATGCTATATATGAATTGATTACATCCAATTATTGTTTCTTAAGACTTGAATGTGATTTGCTTAACTAAGTTATTAAAACTTGTTTTTGTGTGTTAATTGGGAGTCGACACTTAATTTGCATGCATTAACTTGAAGCTAGAGTATAAGGGAATTTCACCTAATCGTTATGAACTTATATTCACAAGTAGTAAAGGTTGCTAGTCACAATCATGTTAAGTAAGTCCTAGGCAAGAGTTTCATGCATTCATAGTTATAATTGCCTTGTCAACACTTATGATTTTCAAAGAACGTAATGACCTTTGATATGTTTTCTATCATGCAATCATAGTTAGGGACTTGATAAGGATAATTTGGTTGTAATGCATGTTTCATTCAATTCAATGAGAAAAGGAAAATCTGATGGTTAATTTATGCTTACATGGTTAACTTGGGGTGTTGTCATTCATAGTCTAAAGGAATAATAATTGGAAATTGGTTCATATGCATATGTCATGTGTGGAAAAGGATCCTCTAACTAAACTCATCATCCATTCAATTCATAAAAATCGTTTTTCTTAAGTGTTTTAAACAAAGTTTCTGTTTTAAAGTTTAAATTCGTCCAAAACAATCCCCTTTTCATCTAATCTTGTTATTTGAGTCAAAACCTGTTTTCTTTAGTCGTTTGAGTCAAGTTTTACCTTATTTTCGTC
Source organism: Cotoneaster glaucophyllus (assembly GCA_036320875.1). Classification (NCBI taxonomy): domain Eukaryota; kingdom Viridiplantae; phylum Streptophyta; class Magnoliopsida; order Rosales; family Rosaceae; genus Cotoneaster; species Cotoneaster glaucophyllus. Next base: position 219,085 of record JAVVNS010000023.1, on the reverse strand, counting down.
AAAATCACTTCTTGGGTCTTAAATTGAGTCTTTTTGGTTGTTTTAAGTTGTTTTGAGTCTTTTAAACCTGTTTTGAGTCCCTTGAGTCTATTTAAACGTTTTTAAGTTTGTTTTTGTGTTTTTAAGTCTAAATTGTGTTGATTAGCATCCCTAGTTAATCCCCGGCCTAGAACGATCCCTACTTGCATCATATACTACAATTGTCATAAATAGGGTTTAATTTGCGTGTTAAGTAATTTTCACATCATGCTCAAGCGTAAGGATGACTAAAATCTATGTGAATGATGATCTTTGGCATGTCATGTGCGTTGGAAATCCCTGAGGCAACGTTGGAAGGTTTAGTTTGTGTTTTTGTTTACTTTGTTTTGTTTTGTTTGTTTCGTTTTGCTCGAGGACTAGCAAAAGCTAAGTGTGGGGGAATTTGATATGAGCATATTTATGCGATTTAATTAGCTTGTTTTCGTGCGTTTATGTTGATTGTTCGTATTTAATTTAGTATTTTAAGCTATTTTCGTGTGTTTGTAGGTCCCAAGGGGTAAAATATCAAGAAAGTGCATTTTGGAGCCTTTTGGAGCTATTTTGGGCATGTTTTGGATAGCTTATGATTGGAGCAATGTAGATGGACGAAATTAAAGACCAAAGCATGCTAGGAATCAGCTAAAGAGAAGAGGAAAAATAAATTCAAGTCAAAGAAGGAAAAGGAATCCAAGAAGAAGAAGGGTTGACTAAGTCAAAGTTTCCTTACTTTGATCTTTGACTTTCCTAATTCTATTTTGACAAGGAATCAGCCACAAGGGGGGAATCCTAGAGATATTGGGACACCTAAACCCAAGTTTCAAGAGGGTGACGCACATACCCATCAGCCATACTTTCCTTGCCTTGCAAGGAAACACAATCCCTTTCAATGTGGGACTTGGCCGCACCTTTCCTTCATGTTTCTTTCCTTGCTGCACAAGTAAGTCACATTCCCTTGCCATTTAGGATAGAGCCGCATCTTCCCTTTACCCATTTACCTTTCCCTTTCAGTTTTGGACCCAAAACAGCTAGGAAAGCATGTTTCCTTCTCTTTGCCGCATACAAACTTACCTTTCCTTTAATTTCCTGCATGTGCCGCACCTATTGTCCTAATTCCTTTGGGATTTTGCATGTTATTTCCTATTTCCTTTAAGGTTTAGAATAAATCCTGATTACCTAAATTAAATTGGAGCCTTAACCCTATAAATACCAACCTTAGCCGCACCATTCACACAATCCATTCAAAAATCCATACAACACACATACATTCAGCCATTCTACAACCTTTGCCGCACCTCCTTCCCATCCTTCACCCCAAAACACATCCAAAACCTCCCTTAACCACTTGTGCTGCAACAAAGGAGAAGAAGGAAGGCCTTGGACGGTTTTGTTCTTCAAGCTTTGGATCATTGGAGCGTTCTAGGTGTAATTCTTTCTTTGTTCTAAATGTTTAAATTAAATTCTTGTTGTTTTGCTGTGAACATGAGTGGCTAGACCCCTTTTTGGCTAGGGGTGATTTCAAAGCCATGATTATGGGTGCAATATGAATTGATAAGTTTCAGTTACGAATTCTTGAGTTGTGAATGCAATTGGCTTAACTGTTTGATTGATAACTTATTTGTGTTTGTTGATTGAGGGTCGACACTTAATTGGCATGCATGAATTTGATGCTAGAGTATAAGGGAGTTTCACATAATCGTTACAACCTTATACTCATAAGTGGTGAAGGTCGCTTATAACCGATCGCGTTAAGTTCAATTCCTAGCATGAGTGACATGAAGTCATAGTTACAAGTGCTTTGTCAATGCTTATGATTTTCATTGAACGTAATGATCTTTGATTGTATCTTTATTATGATGTCATGTAGGGGACTTTCGAAGAATGCTTTGGGTTGTCGAATGATGTCATCCAATCCAATAACTCAAGGAAAATCTGATGGTTAATTAGTGATGTCACGGTTAACTTGGGGCATTGTCATTCATGATTCAATGAAGGAGTAACTGGGAATCGATTCGTTTGCATACATAACATGTGTGGAGAAAGAGCCTCTAGCTAGCCCATCATCCATCCAACTTCCCAAAAAACGTTTTCAAACTTTGTTTTACTTTAAAATCTGTTTTCAAATTGTTTTCTTTTCAAATTCGTTCAAACAAAATCCCCCCTTTAATTTCTTGTTTTAAATTGTTTTAAACTTGTTTTACTTGTGTTTTTAAGTGTTTTGAGTCAAGCCAAAACCTTATTTTCGTCCAAAGTTTTGTTTAGAGTTAGAAACTGCCCAGTTTGTGTTTTTAGGCAGTTTTGAGTGTTTTCAACCTATTTTGAGTCTTGTGAACTTGTTTTAAGTCTTTTGAACCTATTCAAACGTTTTTAACTTTATTTTTGAGTCTTTGAGTCAGTTTTAAATCGATTGGCAATCCCTCGTAATCCCCGGCCTAGAACGATCCCTACTTGCATCTATACTACAATTCACACCAAGAGGGTTTAATTTGTGTGCTTAATATATTTCGCATCAAAATACACACCAAATACAAAAATAGTGTACTTTTGATACCCAATAAGCTTTTCATCTTTCGAGAACTTATTATTAATGTCCTACTAGCGTAGTATAAGTTTTTATTTGGTTAAGTTCCAAAGCGCGTCAAAGGCACGCTCGTTTTATCCCACATGCATAAAACCGTGCAAATACACACCAAATACAAAAATACTGTACTTTTGACACCAAATAAGCTTTTCATCTTTCGAGAACTTATTATTAATGTCCTACTAGTGTAGTATAAGTGTTTATTTTCTTAAGTTCCAAAGCGCGTCAAAGTCACGCTCGTTTTATCCCACATGCATAAAACCGTGCAAATACACTCCAAATACAAAAATAGTGTACTTTTGACCCCAAATAAGCATTTTATCGTTTGAGAACTTATTATTAATGCCTTATTAGCGTACTATATATGTTTATTTGCTTAAGTTCCAAAGCACGTCAAAGGCACACACGTTTTATCAAACAAATGCTTAAAACAGTGCAAATACACACGAAATACAAAAATAGTGTACTTTTGACACCAAATAAGCTTTTCATCTTTCGAGACCTTCCCTCTCATCCCAGCCGCACCTTCCCCTCTTCTCATACACCCTAGCCGCACCAAATTCAGCAAGGAAACCTTGTTCCTTGCCTTGCAAGGCATTCTAGAAGCCCAATCTTCTTAAACCCTAATCTGCCGCACCCTTGGGCCTTTTCCCATTCAAATTCTGATTATTTTTGGCCTTTTCCTGATGGGTTTGGATTCTAGAAGGCCTAATCTGATTTGCTAGGGTTTTGAGGGCCTATAAATATTTGTTTTCAGCCGCACCCTTCCATCATTCTCCCCCCATATTCCTAATTCACGCCAGAAACTCATCTCCCATCTCTGCCGCACCCATCCTTCACCATTCTCCATATTTTCTGACCAAAAACACATCCAGCCGCACCACCCATCCACCCTAAACACCACCACACCATCTCCCACCATTCTACACCATTCAAAACCCCCTAAACCTACCTGCAAGTTTTGTGCCGCAGCAAAGAGGAGAGAGGACAGTCCATAGGCGCGCTTGCTGTTCAAGATTGGATCGTTTGAGCATCTAGGTGTTTTCTTTCTTTTATTTTCCATGTCTAAATTTGTTTATCTTTGCTCTGTGAGTATGAGAACTTAAACCCTCCTTGGCTAGGGGGAGATTCGAAACCATGTTTATGCTTGCTATATGATCTGATTACATTTAATTGTGTTTCATAAGTTGTGAATTCAATTTACTTATCTTCATGAATTGAAACTGAATTGTGTATGTTGGTTGAGAGTGCACGCTTAATTATCATGCATAAATTGAATGCTAGGATATAAGGGAGTTTCACCTAATCGTTACGAACTTATATTCACAGGTAGTAAAGGTTGTTGATCACAATCGCGTTAAGTAAATTCTTGGCATAAGTTTCATGCAATTCATAGTAACACGTGCCTCGTCAATGCTTATGGTTTTCATAAAACTTAATGATTTCTGCTTGTATCTCTATTATGCAATTCATGTAGGGAACTTGTGGGGAATGCTTTGGGTTGTTGTATGCAATCATCCAATTCAATAACTTAAGGGAAATCTGAGGGTTAATTAGTGCAATTCACGGTTAATTTGGGGCGTTGAGAATTCATGGTATATTGAAACGCAATTGGAAATCATTTTGTATGCAAGTGTGACACGTGTGGAGAAGAACCCCTTAGCTAGCTTCCATCCATTCACTTTAACCAAATTCGTTTTAAAATCTGTTTAGTTTACAAAGTTCTTGTTTTGTTTTCAAATTCGTCAAAACCAAACCCCCCTTTATGTTAAAGTGTTGTTTTGGTTAGAAATCCATTTAGTTTGTGTTTTTAAGTGTTTTGAGTCAAGTTAAAACCGAGTTTCGTCCAAATTATCCCTTAGTGTCAAAACTGCCCAGATTGTGTTTTTAAGGCAGTTTTGAGTGTTACTGTGCTGTTTTGAGTCTTTTGGTTTGTTTTAGTGTTTTAAACTTTAGTTTTGCATTCTTTGAGTCTAGTTTAGTGTCTTTAACTTTGTTTTTATGTTTTAGAGTCAGTTTAGAGGTTTTAGCAAGCCCTCCTAATCCCCGGTCCAGAACGATCCCTACTTGCATCTATACTACAATCTACAACAAGAGGGTTTAATTTGAGTGCTTAACTATAATTCACATCAGCACGTCAAAGGCACACACGTTTTATCCCACATGCAAAAAACCGTGCAAAGACACTCCAACTACAAAAATAGTGTACTTTTGACCCCAAATAAGCATTTTATCGTTTGAGAACTTATTATTAATGCCTTATTAGCGTATTATATGTGTTTATTTGCTTAAGTTCCAAAGCACGTCAAAGGCACGCTCGTTTTATCCCACATGCATAAAACCGTGCAAATACACACCAAATACAAAAATACTGTACTTTTGACACCAAATAAGCTTTTCATCTTTCGAGAACTTATTATTAATGTCCTACTAGCGTAGTATAAGTGTTTATTTGCTTAAGTTCCGAAGCGCGTCAAAGTCACGCTCGTTTTATCCCACATGCATAAAACAGTGCAAATACAGTCCAACTACAAAAATAGTGTACTTTTGACCCCAAATAAGCATTTTATCGTTTGAGAACTTATTATTAATGCCTTATTAGCGTACTATATATGTTTATTTGCTTAAGTTCCAAAGCACGTCAAAGGCACACACGTTTTATCCAACAAATTCTTAAAACAGTGCAAATACACACCAAATACAAAAATAGTGTACTTTTGACACCAAATAAGCTTTTCATCTTTTGAGAACTTATTATTAATGTCCTACTAGCGTAGTATAAGTGTTTATTTTCTTAAGTTCCAAAGCACGTCAAAGGCACACACGTTTTATCCCACATGCATAAAACCGTGCAAATACACTCCAACTACAAAAATAGTGTAGTTTTGACCCCAAATAAGCATTTTATCGGTTGAGAACTTATTATTAATGCCATATTAGCGTACTATATGTGTTTATTTGCTTAAGTTCCAAAGCACGTCAAAGGCACACACGTTTTATCCAACAAATGCTTAAAACAGTGCAAATACACTCCAAATACAAAAATAGTGTACTTTTGACCTCAAATAAGCATTTTATCGTTTGAGAACTTATTATTAATGCCTTATTAGCGTACTATATGTGTTTATTTGCTTAAGTTCCAAAGCACGTCAAAGGCACACACGTTTTATCCAACAAATGCTTAAAACAGTGCAAATACACACCTAATACAAAAATAGTGTACTTTTGACACCAAATAAGCATTTTATCGTTCGAGAACTCGTTATTAATGCCTTATTAGCGTATTATATGTGTTTCTTTGCTTAAGTTCCAAAGTGCGTCAAAGGCACACTCGTTTTGTCCCACACGCATAAAACCGTGCAAATACACTCTAAATACAAAAATAGTGTACTTTTGACACCAAATAAGCATCTTATCGTTCGAGAACTCGTTATTAATACCTTACTAGCGTATTATATGTGTTTCTTTGCTTAAGTTCCAAAGTGCGTCAAAGGCACACTCGTTTTATCCACACATGCATAAAACAGTGCAAATACACACCAAATACAAAAATAGTGTACTTTTGACACCAAATAAGCATTTTATCGTTCGAGAACTCGTTATTAATGCCTTATTAGCGTATTATATGTGTTTATTTGCTTAAGTTACAAAGCACGTCAAAGGCACACACGTTTTATCCATCAAATGCTTAAAACAGTGCAAATACACACCAAATACAAAAATAGTGTACTTTGGACACCAAATAAGCATTTTATTGTTCGAGAACTCGTTATTAATGCCTTATTAGCGTATTATATGTGTTTATTTGCTTAAGTTCCAAAGCACGTCAAAGGCACACACGTTTTATCCAACAAATGCTTAAAACAGTGCAAATACACACCAAATACAAAAATAGTGTACTTTTGACACCAAATAAGCTTTTCATCTTTCGAGAACTTATTATTAATGTCCTACTAGCGTAGTATAAGTGTTTATTTTCTTAAGTTCCAAAGCACGTCAAAGGCACACACGTTTTATCCCACATGCATAAAACCGTACAAATACACTCCAACTACAAAAATAGTGTAGTTTTGACCCCAAATAAGCATTTTATCGTTTGAGAATTTATTATTAATGCCTTATTAGCGTACTATGTGTTTATTTGCTTAAGTTCCAAAGCACGTCAAAGGCACACACGTTTTATCCAACAAATGCTTAAAACAGTGCAAATACACACCAAATACAAAAATAGTGTACTTTTGACACCAAATAAGCATTTTATCGTTCGAGAACTCGTTATTAATGCCGTATTAGCGTATTATATGTGTTTATTTGCTTAAGTTCCAAAGTGCGTCAAAGGCACACTCGTTTTATCCCACACGCATAAAACCGTGCAAATACACTCTAAATACAAAAATAGTGTACTTTTGACACCAAATAAGCATGTTATCGTTCGAGAACTCGTTATTAATACCTTATTAGCTTATTATATGTGTTTCTTTGCTTAAATTCCAAAGTGCGTCAAAGGCACACTCGTTTTATCCCCACATGCATAAAACAGTGCAAATACACTCCAAATACAAAAATAGTGTACTTTTGACATCAAATAAGCATTTTATCGTCTGAAAACTCATTATTAATGCCTTATTAGCGTATTATATGTGTTTATTTGCTTAAGTTCCAAAGCACGTCAAAGGCACGCTCGTTTTATCCCACATGCATAAAACCGTGCAAATACACACCAAATACAAAAATACTGTACTTTTGACACCAAATAAGCTTTTCATCTTTCGAGAACTTATTATTAATGTCCTACTAGCGTAGTATAAGTGTTTATTTGCCTAAGTTCCAAAGCGCGTGAAAGTCACGCTCGTTTTATCCCACATGCATAAAACCGTGCAAATACACTCCAACTACAAAAATAGTGTACTTTTGACCCCAAATAAGCATTTTATCGTTTGAGAACTTATTATTTATGCCTTATTAGCGTACTATATGTGTTTATTTGCTTAAGTTCCAAAGCACGTGATGTGATATATATTAAGCACTCAAATTAAACCCTCTTGTTGTCAATTGTAGTAAGTATGCAAGTAGGGATCGTTCTGGACCGGGGATTAGGAGGGATTGCTAATCGACTTTAAAAACACAAAAACAAAGTTAAAAACGTTTGGAAAGGTTTACAAGACTCAAAACAAGTTAAAAATACTTAAAACGGTTTAAAAACACTTTAAAGACAGATTTAAAACACTAGGGAAGGTTTTGGACGAAAATTGGTTTTAGGTTGACTCAAAACACTTGAAAACACAAAGAAAACAGATTTTGGACACTTTAAAACAAGAAAGTAAAAGGGGGGTTTTAGTTTGAACGAATTTGAAAGTAAATTAAAGACTTTGTAAAGTAAAACAGATTTGAAAACGAATTTGAAAACTTTGATGGGTGATGGGCTAGCTAGAGGGTCCTTCTCCACACATGACACACTTGTACATAAATCGATCTCCAATTGCTTTTCAATGAACCATGAATCTCAACACCCCAGATTAACCGTACGTGCACAAATTAACCCTCAGATTTTCCTTATGTCATTGAATCGGAAGAAGAGCATACAACAACCCAAATTATTCTCCAACGGTCCCCTACATGAGTGCATAGAAGAGATACAGTTAGAGATCATTAAGTTCCATGAAAATCATAAGTGTTGACGAGGCATTCGTAACTATGAGAGCATGATACGTTTGCCAAGAATCCAATTAACGCGATTGTGACAAGCAACCTTCACTACTTGTGAATGTAAGTTCATAACGATTAGGTGAAACTCCCTTACATTCTAGCATCAAATTCCTGCATGAAAACTAAGTATGCATCCTCAATCAACATACAAGAACAAGTTATGAATAAAACAATTAATTGAATTGCATTCACGATTCATCAAGTCGCAATTGGAAGTAATCAATTCATATCTCAAGCATGTTCATGGTTTCGAATTCCCCCCTAGCTAAATAGGGGTTTAGCCACTCATAGTCACAACAAGATTAGAGAATAATAAAGTAAACATTGAAATTAAGAACGAAGTACACCTAGAATGCTCCAATCTTCAAGCTTGAAACGTCCAAGGTTCCTTCCTCTCCACCTTGCTGCGGCACAAAGAGTCTAAGATGGGTATGGATGTGTTTGGATGAAGGGATGGACGTTTTTGGGAGTGAAAGGCTGCGGCAAAGAGAGATTTTGGGCTGAAAGTGTGTGAATGCTTGAATTGTTGAGTGAATGATGTGTTTTGGTGCGGCAAAAGGTCATATATATAGTAGAGGGGTTAAGGCACGGTTTAGGTAATCTACGAAACAAAAACTTAACCAAAACTTAAAGGGAAATAGGAAATAAAATCAAAAACCTAAGGGGAAAGGGTAAGGATATGCGGCATGTGCAGAAATTAAGGCAATGTGAAGTTCAAATGCGGCAAGGACAAGGAAAGAAAGGGAAAGGTCTTTTAATGCAAGGAAAAGTGTTTCCTTGCTGTTTTAGGGTTCAAAACTAACCTAAAATAAAGGGGAAAAAAGCTGGAGTAAAGGAGAATTGCGGCAAGAAAGGTTTGGGGAAGGAAAAGGTGCGGCATTGATCCAAAAGGGCAAGGGATTGTGTTTCCTTGCAAGGCAAGGAAAGAAAGGTAAGAGACATGTGCAGCAACCTTCTTGAGCAAGAAATTAGGAGTCCCAAATTGTCTAGGATTCCCTCTTTGTAAATGAAACCTTGATAAAATCAAACCAAGGAGATGGGCAATTTGCAAAATGAAATGGGCGAATTGAAAATTCAACTTGGAGAAATGGTAGAATTCATGGAACAAATTCAAGAACAAAGTTGCATAGAGGTTGGAGATGAGCCCACGACGTCCAAACCAAGTCAAAATATGGATGAACAGTGGCTGCTTGAGGAAGAGGAAGATGACAAGACCACGGCAAGTTGGGAACCACCTTTGCCGCAGCCTACCCTTGCTCCACCACCTTTGCCGCAGCCTACCCTTGCTCCACCACCTTTGCCGCAGTCCTCTAAGGCTCATACGCAATCCAATTCAAGTAAGGTTGTTCCATATGCAATACTTTCTAACCCCGTTGCACCGAATGTGCCTATTCCTTGCAGATTCAATGAAGAAACGGGTGAGGAAGGCATCTTCGCAACCTTTCCAAACATTCAAGAGAACGAAGTGGCTGGGGAATGTCTAGAATTCGTCAAAGAGGATGTACTTGAGACAACAATTCCCGAAGAAGTTAGATTCTATGACACGGGACAAGTCACAACACTACAACCACCCAATCTGGCTGAAATCTCTAATCCTCAATCTTTTGAAGTAGTGTTTGTTCTTGAATTCGTGTTAGAGCACAAAGGTAAGCCACCTCCCCGAATTTCAATTTTGTTTTATACTAACATGTTGTTAATGATTCAGGCACCTACTCTTGAGTTTAAACCATTACCGGATCATTTCAACTACCATCTCCCATTCAAAGATAAAGGAGAGGTATCGTCCGGCTGGAAGACGTTAAAGCAAGCGCTTCTTGGGAGGCAACCCATGCATTCAACAAAGACCTTTTGGATGATCCGGCATTATAACCAGGTGTTTATGTTCCTAAACTCTAATCTTTGTTGATTTTACTTTGCATTTCATGTTTTATTTGTTGTTTGTTTGTTTGCTTTTGTGTGAGTTTATGTTTGAAACATTGAGGACAATGTTTGATTTAAGTGTGGGGGGGTAAACAAGCTGTTTTTGCATGATTTTCGTGGGTTTTATTCACCTATCACTTGCAATGTTGTTTTTCACTGTTTTTATGTGTTTTTAGTGTGTTTTGATGCATTTTAGCGAGTTTTGACATAAAAATCCGAAAATTTCATAAAAATTTGAAAAATTGTGTTGAAAAAGCCAAAAAGAGTTGTTTTTGTGTGTTTGTTTGTGTCTTAGGGTACCTTCCAACCCAATGATGAGGATTTGGTTTTTAATTGCATGACTGTTAAGGAAAATTGTAAACATGGATGGAAGTTTGATATACCTTTGGTTTATGCTTGGTTGTCGTTGTTGTTTATGAATTCACATTTGATTACAAAGAAAAAAAATCAGTTTTTGTAACGTGCTTGAAGGAAGGAACCCAAATTAACGCTACAACCCTGTGAGACTTGAGCCTAAACGTTCTTTGGAGAGTTAAAAATCTGTGCATTCATTGTTTTCTAGAGTCGTTGCATGATCTCATTATTCTTTGCTTGGTTACTACTTAGAAGGCGTTTCATCATTTAGTTCCAAATACTAGAACTCATATCCGTTTCATTCAAAGCATGGTATTGAGTGCATGACACATAAACAAGATGAAGTTGTATAGTAAACCAAGAGCCAAATAGCCATCCCCCGTGCAAATATGTTTAGGATTACCCCCGTTGAGCCGTGTTTAGCCTATTTCTTTGTTAACCCACATCATCCTCACCAAGCCTAGAATAGGACCATCCATACCCTTGTTCTTGAAGCATAGTAAAGCATGACTTTAGAGGGAATTCCTTTTGAGTAATTGTATGCAGAAAACAAGTGTGGGGGAAGAGATTTTTGGTGTTTGTGAGTACAAGAAGAAGAAAAAAAAATTCGTATGAAAAAAACAAGAGAAAAAGAAAAGTTGTGAAAAGAATGAAAAAGAGTTGAAAAATATGTGAAAAAGAGTCCTAAAGTGTTGATTATTGAAGAAAGGGTCCAAAAAGATGAATTAGGCCCTAAGTGTTGCATGAATCTTCCCTTGTGCTTAAAAGATGATTTCTGCATTATAAATTGAATTCCAAGTGTCAATTTCATCACTTTGCTTGCTATTGCCTAAAGAACGTTTGTTTATCCTTACCTTTCTTTGTTAACCATTACCCTAGCCCCGTTACAACCCTTAACTTCAATCTTGTGTGTTATGTGTTTCAATTTGTGGAGTTTGGAATTGGTATGAGCATATGGTGTCACTGGTTCTCGCGTCTAAATAGTAGCATTCCATTCATGAGATCATATTTAAACATGCTTAATAACTCCAGAAAATGCTTTCTTTGTCATAAACATATGTGAGTATTTGTTTTCATTTTTACATCAATCTTCTCACATATAACTAGTGTAGGGTGTGGAGTCAGAAAATCTGTGTGAAAAAGAGTGTGTCTTGTAAGGAATTGGGTGAATTCTCTAAGGCATGTTACTACATTCAAATCATTGTTTTAATTGATTAAATGCGAGCTAATAAGTGACGACTGTGATTAAGTATGTGCTCGAGCGTAAGGATGACTAAAATCTATGTGAATGATGATCTTTGGCATGTCATATGCGTTGGAAATCCCTGAGGCAAACGTTGGAAGGTTTAGATTGTGTTTTGTCTTGTTTACTTTATTTTGTTTTGTTTTGTTTCGTTTTGCTCGAGGACTAGCAAAAGCTAAGTGTGGGGGAATTTGATATGAGCATATTTATGCGATTTAGTTAGCTTGTTCTCGTGCTTTTATGTTGATTATTCGTATTTAATTTAGTATTTTAAGCTATTTTCGTATGTTTGTAGGTCCCAAGGGGTAAAGTATCAAGAAAGTGCTTTTTGGAGCCTTTTGGAGCAATTTTGGGCATGTTTTGGATAGCTTATGCTTGGAGCAATGTAGATGGACGAAATTGAAGACCAAAGCATGCTAGGAATCAGCCAAAGAGAAGAGGAAAAATAAATTCAAGTCAAGGAAGGAAAAGGAATCCAAGAAGAAGAAGGATTGACCAAGTCAAAGTTTCCTAATCCTAATGTGCAAGGAAATCAGCCACAAAGGGGAGTCCTAAGTATTTTGGGACACCTAATTCCCACTCCAAGATGGGTGCTGCACACTCTCCTTCCCTCATACACCCTTGCCGCACAAGAGTACTTTCCCAATTTAATTTAGACACAATTGCACACAAAATCAGCAAGGAAGTAATCTACTTACCCTTTTTCCTAATCCTTGCCGCAAGTTACCTTCCTTTTCTCTTCCAAATCAGCAACCAAACTTCCTTACCCTTTCTTCTAAGTCAAAGCTGTTTCTCTACTTACCTATTTGTTCCAAAATCTGCAAGATAACTTATTTTCCTTGTTCATTCCTCTTTGCCGCAAAAGACCTTACCCTTTCTTTGGGATTTCTGATTTTAATTCTTCTTTTCCCTTGAGGTTTTGGAGTAAATATGTTTCCTAAATAAATCCCAAACCGTGCCCTATACTTCTCTATAAATATAAGGCCCTTGCAGCACCCTAAACACACCATTCCACCATCCATTCACTTACCTATCCATCATTCACTCAACAATTCAAGCATTCACACACTTTCAGCCCAAAATCTCTCTTTGCCGCAGCCTTTCACTCCCAAAAACGTCCATCCCTTCATCCAAACACATCCCTACCCATCTTAGACTCTTTGTGCCGCAGCAAGGTGGAGAGGAAGGAACCTTGGACGTTTCAAGCTTGAAGATTGGAGCATTCTAGGTGTACTTCGTTCTTAATTTCAATGTTTACTTTATTATTCTCTAATCTTGTTGTGACTATGAGTGGCTAAACCCCTATTTAGCTAGGGGGGAATTCGAAACCATGAACATGCTTGAGATATGAATTGATTACTTCCAATTGCGACTTGATGAATCGTGAATGCAATTCAATTAACTGTTTTATTCATAACTTGTTCTTGTATGTTGATTGAGGATGCATACTTAGTTTTCATGCAGGAATTTGATGCTAGAATGTAAGGGAGTTTCACCTAATCGTTATGAACTTACATTCACAAGTAGTGAAGGTTGCTTGTCACAATCGCGTTAATTGGATTCTTGGCAAACGTATCATGCTCTCATAGTTACGAATGCCTCGTCAACACTTATGATTTTCATGGAACTTAATGATCTCTAACTGTATCTCTTCTATGCACTCATGTAGGGGACCGTTGGAGAATAATTTGGGTTGTTGTATGCTCTTCTTCCGATTCAATGACATAAGGAAAATCTGAGGGTTAATTTGTGCACGTACGGTTAATCTGGGGTGTTGAGGTTCATGGTTCATTGAAAAGCAATTGGAGATCGATTTATGTACAAGTGTGTCATGTGTGGAGAAGGACCCTCTAGCTAGCCCATCACCCATCAAAGTTTTCAAATTCGTTTTCAAATCTGTTTTACTTTACAAAGTCTTTAATTTACTTTCAAATTCGTTCAAACTAAAACCCCCCTTTTACTTTCTTGTTTTAAAGTGTCCAAAATCTGTTTTCTTTGTGTGTTCAAGTGTTTTGAGTTAACCTAAAACCAATTTTCGTCCAAAACCATTCCTAGTGTTCTAAATCTGTCTTTAAAGTGTTTTTAAACCGTTTTAATTGTTTTTAACTTGTTTTGAGTCTTGTAAACCTTTCCAAACGTTTTTAACTTTGTTTTTATATTTTTAGAGTCGATTAGCAATCCCTCCTAATCCCCGGTCCAGAACGATCCCTACTTGCATACTTACTACAATTGACAACAAGAGGGTTTAATTTGAGTGCTTAACTTTTATCGCATCAAATTTTGGCGCCGTTGCCGGGGATTAGGTGACTGAATTGAAGAGACAAGTGGGACAAATGGCTGAATTCATGGGGCAATTTAGTAGAGAACATGGCAAGCTACCAAGCGCAACGAATGTGAATCCGAAGGGAGGCTTCGAATCTGCCAAAGCCATCACCTTGCGTAGTGGAAAAGAAGTTGGAATCGGGTCCGACACCCCCCAATCTGCCCAAAAAGAAGATGACAAACTGCAAGAAGAAGAGAGGAGTTCTATTATAGCCCTATGCAGCCTCCCCCGCAACAAATCCAACCAAATTCAGGTTCGTCCATGGATAATGATCAAATTATTCAATTACTAACCACTTTGGTGCAGGGGCAGCAAAATCAAATCACAGAAATACACAATTACACCAAAGAGGTGCAAAATCAAGCCAAGGAGGTTCAACAAGAAGAATATTGGCAGCCATATGAGGAGTTTTATGCAACGCCTGTGCAGCCACCACAGCCTCCCCCGCAAGAAGCCCAAACAAATTCAGGTTCGTCGATGGATTATGATCAAATTCTTGATGTACTAACCTCTTTGGCGCAGGGACAGGAAAATCAAACCAAAGAATTGCAAAATCAAACCAAGGAGATGGGCAATTTGCAAAATGAAATGGGCGAATTGAAAATTCAACTTGGAGAAATGGTAGAATTCATGGAACAAATTCAAGAACAAAGTTGCATAGAGGTTGGAGATGAGCCCACGACGTCCAAACCAAGTCAAAATATGGATGAACAGTGGCTGCTTGAGGAAGAGGAAGATGACAAGACCACGGCAAGTTGGGAACCACCTTTGCCGCAGCCTACCCTTGCTCCACCACCTTTGCCGCAGCCTACCCTTGCTCCACCACCTTTGCCGCAGTCCTCTAAGGCTCATACGCAATCCAATTCAAGTAAGGTTGTTCCATATGCAATACTTTCTAACCCCGTTGCACCGAATGTGCCTATTCCTTGCAGATTCAATGAAGAAACGGGTGAGGAAGGCATCTTCGCAACCTTTCCAAACATTCAAGAGAACGAAGTGGCTGGGGAATGTCTAGAATTCGTCAAAGAGGATGTACTTGAGACAACAATTCCCGAAGAAGTTAGATTCTATGACACGGGACAAGTCACAACACTACAACCACCCAATCTGGCTGAAATCTCTAATCCTCAATCTTTTGAAGTAGTGTTTGTTCTTGAATTCGTGTTAGAGCACAAAGGTAAGCCACCTCCCCGAATTTCAATTTTGTTTTATACTAACATGTTGTTAATGATTCAGGCACCTACTCTTGAGTTTAAACCATTACCGGATCATTTCAACTACCATCTCCCATTCAAAGATAAAGGAGAGGTATCGTCCGGCTGGAAGACGTTAAAGCAAGCGCTTCTTGGGAGGCAACCCATGCATTCAACAAAGACCTTTTGGATGATCCGGCATTATAACCAGGTGTTTATGTTCCTAAACTCTAATCTTTGTTGATTTTACTTTGCATTTCATGTTTTATTTGTTGTTTGTTTGTTTGCTTTTGTGTGAGTTTATGTTTGAAACATTGAGGACAATGTTTGATTTAAGTGTGGGGGGGTAAACAAGCTGTTTTTGCATGATTTTCGTGGGTTTTATTCACCTATCACTTGCAATGTTGTTTTTCACTGTTTTTATGTGTTTTTAGTGTGTTTTGATGCATTTTAGCGAGTTTTGACATAAAAATCCGAAAATTTCATAAAAATTTGAAAAATTGTGTTGAAAAAGCCAAAAAGAGTTGTTTTTGTGTGTTTGTTTGTGTCTTAGGGTACCTTCCAACCCAATGATGAGGATTTGGTTTTTAATTGCATGACTGTTAAGGAAAATTGTAAACATGGATGGAAGTTTGATATACCTTTGGTTTATGCTTGGTTGTCGTTGTTGTTTATGAATTCACATTTGATTACAAAGAAAAAAAATCAGTTTTTGTAACGTGCTTGAAGGAAGGAACCCAAATTAACGCTACAACCCTGTGAGACTTGAGCCTAAACGTTCTTTGGAGAGTTAAAAATCTGTGCATTCATTGTTTTCTAGAGTCGTTGCATGATCTCATTATTCTTTGCTTGGTTACTACTTAGAAGGCGTTTCATCATTTAGTTCCAAATACTAGAACTCATATCCGTTTCATTCAAAGCATGGTATTGAGTGCATGACACATAAACAAGATGAAGTTGTATAGTAAACCAAGAGCCAAATAGCCATCCCCCGTGCAAATATGTTTAGGATTACCCCCGTTGAGCCGTGTTTAGCCTATTTCTTTGTTAACCCACATCATCCTCACCAAGCCTAGAATAGGACCATCCATACCCTTGTTCTTGAAGCATAGTAAAGCATGACTTTAGAGGGAATTCCTTTTGAGTAATTGTATGCAGAAAACAAGTGTGGGGGAAGAGATTTTTGGTGTTTGTGAGTACAAGAAGAAGAAAAAAAAATTCGTATGAAAAAAACAAGAGAAAAAGAAAAGTTGTGAAAAGAATGAAAAAGAGTTGAAAAATATGTGAAAAAGAGTCCTAAAGTGTTGATTATTGAAGAAAGGGTCCAAAAAGATGAATTAGGCCCTAAGTGTTGCATGAATCTTCCCTTGTGCTTAAAAGATGATTTCTGCATTATAAATTGAATTCCAAGTGTCAATTTCATCACTTTGCTTGCTATTGCCTAAAGAACGTTTGTTTATCCTTACCTTTCTTTGTTAACCATTACCCTAGCCCCGTTACAACCCTTAACTTCAATCTTGTGTGTTATGTGTTTCAATTTGTGGAGTTTGGAATTGGTATGAGCATATGGTGTCACTGGTTCTCGCGTCTAAATAGTAGCATTCCATTCATGAGATCATATTTAAACATGCTTAATAACTCCAGAAAATGCTTTCTTTGTCATAAACATATGTGAGTATTTGTTTTCATTTTTACATCAATCTTCTCACATATAACTAGTGTAGGGTGTGGAGTCAGAAAATCTGTGTGAAAAAGAGTGTGTCTTGTAAGGAATTGGGTGAATTCTCTAAGGCATGTTACTACATTCAAATCATTGTTTTAATTGATTAAATGCGAGCTAATAAGTGACGACTGTGATTAAGTATGTGCTCGAGCGTAAGGATGACTAAAATCTATGTGAATGATGATCTTTGGCATGTCATATGCGTTGGAAATCCCTGAGGCAAACGTTGGAAGGTTTAGATTGTGTTTTGTCTTGTTTACTTTATTTTGTTTTGTTTTGTTTCGTTTTGCTCGAGGACTAGCAAAAGCTAAGTGTGGGGGAATTTGATATGAGCATATTTATGCGATTTAGTTAGCTTGTTCTCGTGCTTTTATGTTGATTATTCGTATTTAATTTAGTATTTTAAGCTATTTTCGTATGTTTGTAGGTCCCAAGGGGTAAAGTATCAAGAAAGTGCTTTTTGGAGCCTTTTGGAGCAATTTTGGGCATGTTTTGGATAGCTTATGCTTGGAGCAATGTAGATGGACGAAATTGAAGACCAAAGCATGCTAGGAATCAGCCAAAGAGAAGAGGAAAAATAAATTCAAGTCAAGGAAGGAAAAGGAATCCAAGAAGAAGAAGGATTGACCAAGTCAAAGTTTCCTAATCCTAATGTGCAAGGAAATCAGCCACAAAGGGGAGTCCTAAGTATTTTGGGACACCTAATTCCCACTCCAAGATGGGTGCTGCACACTCTCCTTCCCTCATACACCCTTGCCGCACAAGAGTACTTTCCCAATTTAATTTAGACACAATTGCACACAAAATCAGCAAGGAAGTAATCTACTTACCCTTTTTCCTAATCCTTGCCGCAAGTTACCTTCCTTTTCTCTTCCAAATCAGCAACCAAACTTCCTTACCCTTTCTTCTAAGTCAAAGCTGTTTCTCTACTTACCTATTTGTTCCAAAATCTGCAAGATAACTTATTTTCCTTGTTCATTCCTCTTTGCCGCAAAAGACCTTACCCTTTCTTTGGGATTTCTGATTTTAATTCTTCTTTTCCCTTGAGGTTTTGGAGTAAATATGTTTCCTAAATAAATCCCAAACCGTGCCCTATACTTCTCTATAAATATAAGGCCCTTGCAGCACCCTAAACACACCATTCCACCATCCATTCACTTACCTATCCATCATTCACTCAACAATTCAAGCATTCACACACTTTCAGCCCAAAATCTCTCTTTGCCGCAGCCTTTCACTCCCAAAAACGTCCATCCCTTCATCCAAACACATCCCTACCCATCTTAGACTCTTTGTGCCGCAGCAAGGTGGAGAGGAAGGAACCTTGGACGTTTCAAGCTTGAAGATTGGAGCATTCTAGGTGTACTTCGTTCTTAATTTCAATGTTTACTTTATTATTCTCTAATCTTGTTGTGACTATGAGTGGCTAAACCCCTATTTAGCTAGGGGGGAATTCGAAACCATGAACATGCTTGAGATATGAATTGATTACTTCCAATTGCGACTTGATGAATCGTGAATGCAATTCAATTAACTGTTTTATTCATAACTTGTTCTTGTATGTTGATTGAGGATGCATACTTAGTTTTCATGCAGGAATTTGATGCTAGAATGTAAGGGAGTTTCACCTAATCGTTATGAACTTACATTCACAAGTAGTGAAGGTTGCTTGTCACAATCGCGTTAATTGGATTCTTGGCAAACGTATCATGCTCTCATAGTTACGAATGCCTCGTCAACACTTATGATTTTCATGGAACTTAATGATCTCTAACTGTATCTCTTCTATGCACTCATGTAGGGGACCGTTGGAGAATAATTTGGGTTGTTGTATGCTCTTCTTCCGATTCAATGACATAAGGAAAATCTGAGGGTTAATTTGTGCACGTACGGTTAATCTGGGGTGTTGAGGTTCATGGTTCATTGAAAAGCAATTGGAGATCGATTTATGTACAAGTGTGTCATGTGTGGAGAAGGACCCTCTAGCTAGCCCATCACCCATCAAAGTTTTCAAATTCGTTTTCAAATCTGTTTTACTTTACAAAGTCTTTAATTTACTTTCAAATTCGTTCAAACTAAAACCCCCCTTTTACTTTCTTGTTTTAAAGTGTCCAAAATCTGTTTTCTTTGTGTGTTCAAGTGTTTTGAGTTAACCTAAAACCAATTTTCGTCCAAAACCATTCCTAGTGTTCTAAATCTGTCTTTAAAGTGTTTTTAAACCGTTTTAATTGTTTTTAACTTGTTTTGAGTCTTGTAAACCTTTCCAAACGTTTTTAACTTTGTTTTTATATTTTTAGAGTCGATTAGCAATCCCTCCTAATCCCCGGTCCAGAACGATCCCTACTTGCATACTTACTACAATTGACAACAAGAGGGTTTAATTTGAGTGCTTAACTTTTATCGCATCAAATTTTGGCGCCGTTGCCGGGGATTAGGTGACTGAATTGAAGAGACAAGTGGGACAAATGGCTGAATTCATGGGGCAATTTAGTAGAGAACATGGCAAGCTACCAAGCGCAACGAATGTGAATCCGAAGGGAGGCTTCGAATCTGCCAAAGCCATCACCTTGCGTAGTGGAAAAGAAGTTGGAATCGGGTCCGACACCCCCCAATCTGCCCAAAAAGAAGATGACAAACTGCAAGAAGAAGAGAGGAGTTCTATTATAGCCCTATGCAGCCTCCCCCGCAACAAATCCAACCAAATTCAGGTTCGTCCATGGATAATGATCAAATTATTCAATTACTAACCACTTTGGTGCAGGGGCAGCAAAATCAAATCACAGAAATACACAATTACACCAAAGAGGTGCAAAATCAAGCCAAGGAGGTTCAACAAGAAGAATATTGGCAGCCATATGAGGAGTTTTATGCAACGCCTGTGCAGCCACCACAGCCTCCCCCGCAAGAAGCCCAAACAAATTCAGGTTCGTCGATGGATTATGATCAAATTCTTGATGTACTAACCTCTTTGGCGCAGGGACAGGAAAATCAAACCAAAGAATTGCAAAATCAAACCAAGGAGATGGGCAATTTGCAAAATGAAATGGGCGAATTGAAAATTCAACTTGGAGAAATGGTAGAATTCATGGAACAAATTCAAGAACAAAGTTGCATAGAGGTTGGAGATGAGCCCACGACGTCCAAACCAAGTCAAAATATGGATGAACAGTGGCTGCTTGAGGAAGAGGAAGATGACAAGACCACGGCAAGTTGGGAACCACCTTTGCCGCAGCCTACCCTTGCTCCACCACCTTTGCCGCAGCCTACCCTTGCTCCACCACCTTTGCCGCAGTCCTCTAAGGCTCATACGCAATCCAATTCAAGTAAGGTTGTTCCATATGCAATACTTTCTAACCCCGTTGCACCGAATGTGCCTATTCCTTGCAGATTCAATGAAGAAACGGGTGAGGAAGGCATCTTCGCAACCTTTCCAAACATTCAAGAGAACGAAGTGGCTGGGGAATGTCTAGAATTCGTCAAAGAGGATGTACTTGAGACAACAATTCCCGAAGAAGTTAGATTCTATGACACGGGACAAGTCACAACACTACAACCACCCAATCTGGCTGAAATCTCTAATCCTCAATCTTTTGAAGTAGTGTTTGTTCTTGAATTCGTGTTAGAGCACAAAGGTAAGCCACCTCCCCGAATTTCAATTTTGTTTTATACTAACATGTTGTTAATGATTCAGGCACCTACTCTTGAGTTTAAACCATTACCGGATCATTTCAACTACCATCTCCCATTCAAAGATAAAGGAGAGGTATCGTCCGGCTGGAAGACGTTAAAGCAAGCGCTTCTTGGGAGGCAACCCATGCATTCAACAAAGACCTTTTGGATGATCCGGCATTATAACCAGGTGTTTATGTTCCTAAACTCTAATCTTTGTTGATTTTACTTTGCATTTCATGTTTTATTTGTTGTTTGTTTGTTTGCTTTTGTGTGAGTTTATGTTTGAAACATTGAGGACAATGTTTGATTTAAGTGTGGGGGGGTAAACAAGCTGTTTTTGCATGATTTTCGTGGGTTTTATTCACCTATCACTTGCAATGTTGTTTTTCACTGTTTTTATGTGTTTTTAGTGTGTTTTGATGCATTTTAGCGAGTTTTGACATAAAAATCCGAAAATTTCATAAAAATTTTAAAAATTGTGTTGAAAAAGCCAAAAAGAGTTGTTTTTGTGTGTTTGTTTGTGTCTTAGGGTACCTTCCAACCCAATGATGAGGATTTGGTTTTTAATTGCATGACTGTTAAGGAAAATTGTAAACATGGATGGAAGTTTGATATACCTTTGGTTTATGCTTGGTTGTCGTTGTTGTTTATGAATTCACATTTGATTACAAAGAAAAAAAATCAGTTTTTGTAACGTGCTTGAAGGAAGGAACCCAAATTAACGCTACAACCCTGTGAGACTTGAGCCTAAACGTTCTTTGGAGAGTTAAAAATCTGTGCATTCATTGTTTTCTAGAGTCGTTGCATGATCTCATTATTCTTTGCTTGGTTACTACTTAGAAGGCGTTTCATCATTTAGTTCCAAATACTAGAACTCATATCCGTTTCATTCAAAGCATGGTATTGAGTGCATGACACATAAACAAGATGAAGTTGTATAGTAAACCAAGAGCCAAATAGCCATCCCCCGTGCAAATATGTTTAGGATTACCCCCGTTGAGCCGTGTTTAGCCTATTTCTTTGTTAACCCACATCATCCTCACCAAGCCTAGAATAGGACCATCCATACCCTTGTTCTTGAAGCATAGTAAAGCATGACTTTAGAGGGAATTCCTTTTGAGTAATTGTATGCAGAAAACAAGTGTGGGGGAAGAGATTTTTGGTGTTTGTGAGTACAAGAAGAAGAAAAAAAAATTCGTATGAAAAAAACAAGAGAAAAAGAAAAGTTGTGAAAAGAATGAAAAAGAGTTGAAAAATATGTGAAAAAGAGTCCTAAAGTGTTGATTATTGAAGAAAGGGTCCAAAAAGATGAATTAGGCCCTAAGTGTTGCATGAATCTTCCCTTGTGCTTAAAAGATGATTTCTGCATTATAAATTGAATTCCAAGTGTCAATTTCATCACTTTGCTTGCTATTGCCTAAAGAACGTTTGTTTATCCTTACCTTTCTTTGTTAACCATTACCCTAGCCCCGTTACAACCCTTAACTTCAATCTTGTGTGTTATGTGTTTCAATTTGTGGAGTTTGGAATTGGTATGAGCATATGGTGTCACTGGTTCTCGCGTCTAAATAGTAGCATTCCATTCATGAGATCATATTTAAACATGCTTAATAACTCCAGAAAATGCTTTCTTTGTCATAAACATATGTGAGTATTTGTTTTCATTTTTACATCAATCTTCTCACATATAACTAGTGTAGGGTGTGGAGTCAGAAAATCTGTGTGAAAAAGAGTGTGTCTTGTAAGGAATTGGGTGAATTCTCTAAGGCATGTTACTACATTCAAATCATTGTTTTAATTGATTAAATGCGAGCTAATAAGTGACGACTGTGATTAAGTATGTGCTCGAGCGTAAGGATGACTAAAATCTATGTGAATGATGATCTTTGGCATGTCATATGCGTTGGAAATCCCTGAGGCAAACGTTGGAAGGTTTAGATTGTGTTTTGTCTTGTTTACTTTATTTTGTTTTGTTTTGTTTCGTTTTGCTCGAGGACTAGCAAAAGCTAAGTGTGGGGGAATTTGATATGAGCATATTTATGCGATTTAGTTAGCTTGTTCTCGTGCTTTTATGTTGATTATTCGTATTTAATTTAGTATTTTAAGCTATTTTCGTATGTTTGTAGGTCCCAAGGGGTAAAGTATCAAGAAAGTGCTTTTTGGAGCCTTTTGGAGCAATTTTGGGCATGTTTTGGATAGCTTATGCTTGGAGCAATGTAGATGGACGAAATTGAAGACCAAAGCATGCTAGGAATCAGCCAAAGAGAAGAGGAAAAATAAATTCAAGTCAAGGAAGGAAAAGGAATCCAAGAAGAAGAAGGATTGACCAAGTCAAAGTTTCCTAATCCTAATGTGCAAGGAAATCAGCCACAAAGGGGAGTCCTAAGTATTTTGGGACACCTAATTCCCACTCCAAGATGGGTGCTGCACACTCTCCTTCCCTCATACACCCTTGCCGCACAAGAGTACTTTCCCAATTTAATTTAGACACAATTGCACACAAAATCAGCAAGGAAGTAATCTACTTACCCTTTTTCCTAATCCTTGCCGCAAGTTACCTTCCTTTTCTCT
Organism: Cotoneaster glaucophyllus; assembly: GCA_036320875.1. Classification (NCBI taxonomy): domain Eukaryota; kingdom Viridiplantae; phylum Streptophyta; class Magnoliopsida; order Rosales; family Rosaceae; genus Cotoneaster; species Cotoneaster glaucophyllus. The sequence continues at coordinate 195,784 of JAVVNS010000023.1, read as the reverse complement.
TCCAAATCAGCAACCAAACTTCCTTACCCTTTCTTCTAAGTCAAAGCTGTTTCTCTACTTACCTATTTGTTCCAAAATCTGCAAGATAACTTATTTTCCTTGTTCATTCCTCTTTGCCGCAAAAGACCTTACCCTTTCTTTGGGATTTCTGATTTTAATTCTTCTTTTCCCTTGAGGTTTTGGAGTAAATATGTTTCCTAAATAAATCCCAAACCGTGCCCTATACTTCTCTATAAATATAAGGCCCTTGCAGCACCCTAAACACACCATTCCACCATCCATTCACTTACCTATCCATCATTCACTCAACAATTCAAGCATTCACACACTTTCAGCCCAAAATCTCTCTTTGCCGCAGCCTTTCACTCCCAAAAACGTCCATCCCTTCATCCAAACACATCCCTACCCATCTTAGACTCTTTGTGCCGCAGCAAGGTGGAGAGGAAGGAACCTTGGACGTTTCAAGCTTGAAGATTGGAGCATTCTAGGTGTACTTCGTTCTTAATTTCAATGTTTACTTTATTATTCTCTAATCTTGTTGTGACTATGAGTGGCTAAACCCCTATTTAGCTAGGGGGGAATTCGAAACCATGAACATGCTTGAGATATGAATTGATTACTTCCAATTGCGACTTGATGAATCGTGAATGCAATTCAATTAACTGTTTTATTCATAACTTGTTCTTGTATGTTGATTGAGGATGCATACTTAGTTTTCATGCAGGAATTTGATGCTAGAATGTAAGGGAGTTTCACCTAATCGTTATGAACTTACATTCACAAGTAGTGAAGGTTGCTTGTCACAATCGCGTTAATTGGATTCTTGGCAAACGTATCATGCTCTCATAGTTACGAATGCCTCGTCAACACTTATGATTTTCATGGAACTTAATGATCTCTAACTGTATCTCTTCTATGCACTCATGTAGGGGACCGTTGGAGAATAATTTGGGTTGTTGTATGCTCTTCTTCCGATTCAATGACATAAGGAAAATCTGAGGGTTAATTTGTGCACGTACGGTTAATCTGGGGTGTTGAGGTTCATGGTTCATTGAAAAGCAATTGGAGATCGATTTATGTACAAGTGTGTCATGTGTGGAGAAGGACCCTCTAGCTAGCCCATCACCCATCAAAGTTTTCAAATTCGTTTTCAAATCTGTTTTACTTTACAAAGTCTTTAATTTACTTTCAAATTCGTTCAAACTAAAACCCCCCTTTTACTTTCTTGTTTTAAAGTGTCCAAAATCTGTTTTCTTTGTGTGTTCAAGTGTTTTGAGTTAACCTAAAACCAATTTTCGTCCAAAACCATTCCTAGTGTTCTAAATCTGTCTTTAAAGTGTTTTTAAACCGTTTTAATTGTTTTTAACTTGTTTTGAGTCTTGTAAACCTTTCCAAACGTTTTTAACTTTGTTTTTATATTTTTAGAGTCGATTAGCAATCCCTCCTAATCCCCGGTCCAGAACGATCCCTACTTGCATACTTACTACAATTGACAACAAGAGGGTTTAATTTGAGTGCTTAACTTTTATCGCATCAAATTTTGGCGCCGTTGCCGGGGATTAGGTGACTGAATTGAAGAGACAAGTGGGACAAATGGCTGAATTCATGGGGCAATTTAGTAGAGAACATGGCAAGCTACCAAGCGCAACGAATGTGAATCCGAAGGGAGGCTTCGAATCTGCCAAAGCCATCACCTTGCGTAGTGGAAAAGAAGTTGGAATCGGGTCCGACACCCCCCAATCTGCCCAAAAAGAAGATGACAAACTGCAAGAAGAAGAGAGGAGTTCTATTATAGCCCTATGCAGCCTCCCCCGCAACAAATCCAACCAAATTCAGGTTCGTCCATGGATAATGATCAAATTATTCAATTACTAACCACTTTGGTGCAGGGGCAGCAAAATCAAATCACAGAAATACACAATTACACCAAAGAGGTGCAAAATCAAGCCAAGGAGGTTCAACAAGAAGAATATTGGCAGCCATATGAGGAGTTTTATGCAACGCCTGTGCAGCCACCACAGCCTCCCCCGCAAGAAGCCCAAACAAATTCAGGTTCGTCGATGGATTATGATCAAATTCTTGATGTACTAACCTCTTTGGCGCAGGGACAGGAAAATCAAACCAAAGAATTGCAAAATCAAACCAAGGAGATGGGCAATTTGCAAAATGAAATGGGCGAATTGAAAATTCAACTTGGAGAAATGGTAGAATTCATGGAACAAATTCAAGAACAAAGTTGCATAGAGGTTGGAGATGAGCCCACGACGTCCAAACCAAGTCAAAATATGGATGAACAGTGGCTGCTTGAGGAAGAGGAAGATGACAAGACCACGGCAAGTTGGGAACCACCTTTGCCGCAGCCTACCCTTGCTCCACCACCTTTGCCGCAGCCTACCCTTGCTCCACCACCTTTGCCGCAGTCCTCTAAGGCTCATACGCAATCCAATTCAAGTAAGGTTGTTCCATATGCAATACTTTCTAACCCCGTTGCACCGAATGTGCCTATTCCTTGCAGATTCAATGAAGAAACGGGTGAGGAAGGCATCTTCGCAACCTTTCCAAACATTCAAGAGAACGAAGTGGCTGGGGAATGTCTAGAATTCGTCAAAGAGGATGTACTTGAGACAACAATTCCCGAAGAAGTTAGATTCTATGACACGGGACAAGTCACAACACTACAACCACCCAATCTGGCTGAAATCTCTAATCCTCAATCTTTTGAAGTAGTGTTTGTTCTTGAATTCGTGTTAGAGCACAAAGGTAAGCCACCTCCCCGAATTTCAATTTTGTTTTATACTAACATGTTGTTAATGATTCAGGCACCTACTCTTGAGTTTAAACCATTACCGGATCATTTCAACTACCATCTCCCATTCAAAGATAAAGGAGAGGTATCGTCCGGCTGGAAGACGTTAAAGCAAGCGCTTCTTGGGAGGCAACCCATGCATTCAACAAAGACCTTTTGGATGATCCGGCATTATAACCAGGTGTTTATGTTCCTAAACTCTAATCTTTGTTGATTTTACTTTGCATTTCATGTTTTATTTGTTGTTTGTTTGTTTGTTTTTGTGTGAGTTTATGTTTGAAACATTGAGGACAATGTTTGATTTAAGTGTGGGGGGGTAAACAAGCTGTTTTTGCATGATTTTCGTGGGTTTTATTCACCTATCACTTGCAATGTTGTTTTTCACTGTTTTTATGTGTTTTTAGTGTGTTTTGATGCATTTTAGCGAGTTTTGACATAAAAATCCGAAAATTTCATAAAAATTTTAAAAATTGTGTTGAAAAAGCCAAAAAGAGTTGTTTTTGTGTGTTTGTTTGTGTCTTAGGGTACCTTCCAACCCAATGATGAGGATTTGGTTTTTAATTGCATGACTGTTAAGGAAAATTGTAAACATGGATGGAAGTTTGATATACCTTTGGTTTATGCTTGGTTGTCGTTGTTGTTTATGAATTCACATTTGATTACAAAGAAAAAAAATCAGTTTTTGTAACGTGCTTGAAGGAAGGAACCCAAATTAACGCTACAACCCTGTGAGACTTGAGCCTAAACGTTCTTTGGAGAGTTAAAAATCTGTGCATTCATTGTTTTCTAGAGTCGTTGCATGATCTCATTATTCTTTGCTTGGTTACTACTTAGAAGGCGTTTCATCATTTAGTTCCAAATACTAGAACTCATATCCGTTTCATTCAAAGCATGGTATTGAGTGCATGACACATAAACAAGATGAAGTTGTATAGTAAACCAAGAGCCAAATAGCCATCCCCCGTGCAAATATGTTTAGGATTACCCCCGTTGAGCCGTGTTTAGCCTATTTCTTTGTTAACCCACATCATCCTCACCAAGCCTAGAATAGGACCATCCATACCCTTGTTCTTGAAGCATAGTAAAGCATGACTTTAGAGGGAATTCCTTTTGAGTAATTGTATGCAGAAAACAAGTGTGGGGGAAGAGATTTTTGGTGTTTGTGAGTACAAGAAGAAGAAAAAAAAAATTCGTATGAAAAAAACAAGAGAAAAAGAAAAGTTGTGAAAAGAATGAAAAAGAGTTGAAAAATATGTGAAAAAGAGTCCTAAAGTGTTGATTATTGAAGAAAGGGTCCAAAAAGATGAATTAGGCCCTAAGTGTTGCATGAATCTTCCCTTGTGCTTAAAAGATGATTTCTGCATTATAAATTGAATTCCAAGTGTCAATTTCATCACTTTGCTTGCTATTGCCTAAAGAACGTTTGTTTATCCTTACCTTTCTTTGTTAACCATTACCCTAGCCCCGTTACAACCCTTAACTTCAATCTTGTGTGTTATGTGTTTCAATTTGTGGAGTTTGGAATTGGTATGAGCATATGGTGTCACTGGTTCTCGCGTCTAAATAGTAGCATTCCATTCATGAGATCATATTTAAACATGCTTAATAACTCCAGAAAATGCTTTCTTTGTCATAAACATATGTGAGTATTTGTTTTCATTTTTACATCAATCTTCTCACATATAACTAGTGTAGGGTGTGGAGTCAGAAAATCTGTGTGAAAAAGAGTGTGTCTTGTAAGGAATTGGGTGAATTCTCTAAGGCATGTTACTACATTCAAATCATTGTTTTAATTGATTAAATGCGAGCTAATAAGTGACGACTGTGATTAAGTATGTGCTCGAGCGTAAGGATGACTAAAATCTATGTGAATGATGATCTTTGGCATGTCATATGCGTTGGAAATCCCTGAGGCAAACGTTGGAAGGTTTAGATTGTGTTTTGTCTTGTTTACTTTATTTTGTTTTGTTTTGTTTCGTTTTGCTCGAGGACTAGCAAAAGCTAAGTGTGGGGGAATTTGATATGAGCATATTTATGCGATTTAGTTAGCTTGTTCTCGTGCTTTTATGTTGATTATTCGTATTTAATTTAGTATTTTAAGCTATTTTCGTATGTTTGTAGGTCCCAAGGGGTAAAGTATCAAGAAAGTGCTTTTTGGAGCCTTTTGGAGCAATTTTGGGCATGTTTTGGATAGCTTATGCTTGGAGCAATGTAGATGGACGAAATTGAAGACCAAAGCATGCTAGGAATCAGCCAAAGAGAAGAGGAAAAATAAATTCAAGTCAAGGAAGGAAAAGGAATCCAAGAAGAAGAAGGATTGACCAAGTCAAAGTTTCCTAATCCTAATGTGCAAGGAAATCAGCCACAAAGGGGAGTCCTAAGTATTTTGGGACACCTAATTCCCACTCCAAGATGGGTGCTGCACACTCTCCTTCCCTCATACACCCTTGCCGCACAAGAGTACTTTCCCAATTTAATTTAGACACAATTGCACACAAAATCAGCAAGGAAGTAATCTACTTACCCTTTTTCCTAATCCTTGCCGCAAGTTACCTTCCTTTTCTCTTCCAAATCAGCAACCAAACTTCCTTACCCTTTCTTCTAAGTCAAAGCTGTTTCTCTACTTACCTATTTGTTCCAAAATCTGCAAGATAACTTATTTTCCTTGTTCATTCCTCTTTGCCGCAAAAGACCTTACCCTTTCTTTGGGATTTCTGATTTTAATTCTTCTTTTCCCTTGAGGTTTTGGAGTAAATATGTTTCCTAAATAAATCCCAAACCGTGCCCTATACTTCTCTATAAATATAAGGCCCTTGCAGCACCCTAAACACACCATTCCACCATCCATTCACTTACCTATCCATCATTCACTCAACAATTCAAGCATTCACACACTTTCAGCCCAAAATCTCTCTTTGCCGCAGCCTTTCACTCCCAAAAACGTCCATCCCTTCATCCAAACACATCCCTACCCATCTTAGACTCTTTGTGCCGCAGCAAGGTGGAGAGGAAGGAACCTTGGACGTTTCAAGCTTGAAGATTGGAGCATTCTAGGTGTACTTCGTTCTTAATTTCAATGTTTACTTTATTATTCTCTAATCTTGTTGTGACTATGAGTGGCTAAACCCCTATTTAGCTAGGGGGGAATTCGAAACCATGAACATGCTTGAGATATGAATTGATTACTTCCAATTGCGACTTGATGAATCGTGAATGCAATTCAATTAACTGTTTTATTCATAACTTGTTCTTGTATGTTGATTGAGGATGCATACTTAGTTTTCATGCAGGAATTTGATGCTAGAATGTAAGGGAGTTTCACCTAATCGTTATGAACTTACATTCACAAGTAGTGAAGGTTGCTTGTCACAATCGCGTTAATTGGATTCTTAGCAAACGTATCATGCTCTCATAGTTACGAATGCCTCGTCAACACTTATGATTTTCATGGAACTTAATGATCTCTAACTGTATCTCTTCTATGCACTCATGTAGGGGACCGTTGGAGAATAATTTGGGTTGTTGTATGCTCTTCTTCCGATTCAATGACATAAGGAAAATCTGAGGGTTAATTTGTGCACGTACGGTTAATCTGGGGTGTTGAGGTTCATGGTTCATTGAAAAGCAATTGGAGATCGATTTATGTACAAGTGTGTCATGTGTGGAGAAGGACCCTCTAGCTAGCCCATCACCCATCAAAGTTTTCAAATTCGTTTTCAAATCTGTTTTACTTTACAAAGTCTTTAATTTACTTTCAAATTCGTTCAAACTAAAACCCCCCTTTTACTTTCTTGTTTTAAAGTGTCCAAAATCTGTTTTCTTTGTGTTTTCAAGTGTTTTGAGTTAACCTAAAACCAATTTTCGTCCAAAACCATTCCTAGTGTTCTAAATCTGTCTTTAAAGTGTTTTTAAACCGTTTTAATTGTTTTTAACTTGTTTTGAGTCTTGTAAACCTTTCCAAACGTTTTTAACTTTGTTTTTATATTTTTAGAGTCGATTAGCAATCCCTCCTAATCCCCGGTCCAGAACGATCCCTACTTGCATACTTACTACAATTGACAACAAGAGGGTTTAATTTGAGTGCTTAACTTTTATCGCATCAAGCAAGAAATTAGGAGTCCCAAATTGTCTAGGATTCCCTCTTTGTAAATGAAACCTTGATAAAATAGGCTTAGAAAAGTCAAAGGTCAAAGTAAAGAAACTTTGACTTAGTCAACCCTTCTTCTTCTTGGATTCCTTTTCCTTCTTTGACTTGAATTTATTTTTCCTTTTCTCATAGCTGATTCCTAGCATGTCTTGGTCTTCAATTTCGTCCATCTACTTTGTTCCAAGCATATGCTATCCAAAACTTGCCCAAAAATGCTCCAAAATGCACTTTCTTGCTATATTACCCCTTGGGACCTACAAACATACGAAAATAGCTTAAAATACTAAATTAAATACGAATAATCAACATAAAAGCATGAGAACAAGCTAACTAAATCGCATAAATATGCTCATATCAAATTCCCCCACACTTAGCTTTTGCTAGTCCTCGAGCAAAATGAAACAAAACAAAACAAAGTAAAGTAAACAAAACATATTCTAAACCTTCCAACGCTTTCCTCAGGGATTTCCAACGCACATGACATATCAAAGATCATCATTCACATAGATTTTAGTCATCCTTACGCTCGAGCACATACTTAATCACAGTCGTCACTTACTAGCTCGCATTTAATTAATTAAAACAATGATTTGAATGTAGTAACATGCCTTAGAGAAATCACCCAATTCCTTACAAGATACACTCTTTTTCACACAGATTTTCTGACTACACACCCTACACTAGTTATATGTGAGAAGATTGATGTAAAAATGAAAACGAAGACTCACATATGTTTATGACAAAGAAAGCATTTTCTGGATTTAAGCATGTTTTAAATATGATCTCATGAATGGAATGCTACTACTTAAATGCGAGAACCAGTGACACCATATGCTCATACCAATTCCAAACTCCACAAATTGAACACACAACACACAAGATTGAAGTCAAGGGTTGTAACGGGGCTAGGGTGTTGGCTAACAAGGAAAGGTAAGGATAAACAAACGTTCTTTAAGCAATAGCAAGCAAAGTGATGAAATTGACACTAGGAATTCAATTTATAATGCAGAAATCAACTTTTAAACACAAGGGAAGATTCATGCAACATTTAGGGCCTAATTCAACTTTTTGGACCCTTTCCTCAATAATCAACACTTTAGAACTCTTTTTCTTATATTTTTCAACTCTTTTTCATTCTTTTCACAACTTTTCTTTTTCTCTTTTCTTTTCATACGAATTTTTCTTTTCTTTTTGTACTCAAACACACAAAAATTCCTTCCCCCACACTTGTTTTCTTCATACAATTACTCAAAAAGAATTCCCTCTAAGTCATGCTCCACTATGCTTTAAGAACAAGGGTATGGATGGTCCTATTCTAGGCTAGGTGGGGATGATGTGGGTTAACAAAGAAAAATAGGCTAAACGAGGCTCGACGGGGTTAAACCTAAACACAATGCACAGGGATGGCTGTTTGGCTCTTGGTTCACTACACAACTTCATCTTGTTTATGTGTTATGCACTCAATGAATGAAACGGGCATGAGTTCTAGTATTTGGAACTAAATGATGAAACGCCTTTTAAGTAGTAACCAACAAAAGAATAATGAGATCATGCAACAACTTTAGAAAACAATGAATGCATAGATTTTTAACTCTCCAAAGAACGTTTAGGCTCAAGTCTCACAGGGTTGTAGCGTTAATTTGGGTTCCTTCCTTCAAGCATGTTACAAAAACTGATTTTTTCTTTGTAATTATATGTGAATTCATAAACAACAACGACAACCAAGCATAAACCAAAGGTATATCAAACTTCCATCCATGTTTACAACTTTCCTTAACAGTCATGCAATTAAAAACCAAATCCTCATCATTGGGTTGGAAGGTACCCTAAGACACAAACAAACACACAAAAACAACTCTTTTTGGCTTTTTCAAAACAATTTTTCAAATTTTTATGAATTTTTCGGATTTTTATGTCAAAACACACTAAAATGCTTCAAAACACACTAAAAACACATAAAAACAGTGAAAAACAACATTGCAAGTGATAGGTGAATAAAACCCACGAAATTCATGCAAAAACAGCTTGTTTACCCCCCCACACTTAAATCAAACATTGTCCTCAATGTTTCAAACATAAACTCACACAAAAGCAAACAAACAAACAACAAATAAAACATGAAATGCAAAGTAAAATCAACAAAGATTAGAGTTTAGGAACATAAACACCTGGTTATAATGCCGGATCATCCAAAAGCTCTTTGTTGAATGCATGGGTTGCCTCCCAAGAAGCGCTTGCTTTAACGTCTTCCAGCCGGACGAAGAACTCCATTTCACTTTCCATTGGAGCCCACGGCTTGGAGAGTTGTCTCCTCCACCACATGCTCCTCGAACAGGTCATAATAGGGCTTCAAACGATGCCCATTCACCTTCAATTCTTGGCCGATTTTCAAGCTTTGGACTTGGACTGCACCATGAGGAAAAACATTAGTAACAACAAAAGGTCCAATCCACTTAGAACGTAACTTACCGGGGAATAAACGAAGTCGAGAATCAAAAAGTAACACTCGTTGCCCTTTTGAGAATGTTTTGGTACGAAGCATCTTGTCATGGTAAGCCTTCGTCTTGTCCTTGTAAATTTGAGCATTCTCGTATGCCTCGTGCCTAATCTCCTCGAGTTCATTCAATTGTAGCTTTCTATGAACTCCAGCCGCATCTATGTCCATGTTGAAAGTCTTCACAGCCCAATGTGCCTTGTGTTCTAATTCGACGGGCAAATGACATGGCTTCCCATAAATGAGCCGAAAAGGTGACATGCCAAGTGGAGTTTTGTAGGCCGTTCGATATGCCCACAATGCATCGTCCAAGCGTAAGCTCCAATCTCTCCTGGAGGGCCCCACGGTTTTCTCTAGGATTTGCTTGATCTCCCTATTTGACACCTCGGCTTGCCCATTGGTTTGAGGATGATAAGGTGTAGAAACCTTATGCGTAACGTTGTACTTCTTTAGCAAAGCCTCAATGGTCCGGTTGCAAAAGTGGGAACCTCCATCACTGATTAGAACTCGGGGCATCCCAAACCTAGCAAAAATGTTAGTTTTTACAAAATCTGCAACCACCTTAGAATCGTTAGTACGGGTGGCCTTTGCTTCCACCCATTTTGAAACATAATCAACAGCTAGCAAGATATAAGTGAAACCAAAAGAGGGAGGGAAAGGACCCATAAAGTCAATACCCCAAACGTCAAAAATTTCCACAACTTGGAAGTGTTGCTGCGGCATTTGGTCTTTGGCACCTATATTGCCCGTTCTTTGACATCGATCACAGGTTAGACAAAAAGTTCTAGCATCTTTAAACAAAGTGGGCCAATAAAAACCACATTCAAGAACCTTTAAAGCCGTCCTTTGGGTGCCAAAATGGCCCCCACAAGCATAAGTGTGGTAGAATTTTAAAATCGAATGAACTTCACCATCATGTACACACCTACGCAAAATCTGGTCAGAGCAATACTTCCACAAATAGGGATTATCCCACACATAAAAACGTGCATCCTTTCTTAGTTTATCACTTTGGTGCTTGCTTAGAGTGCTCGGAACTTGTTTAGACACTAAGAAATTAACCAAATCGGCATACCATGGTTCACGTACCTCAATGGACAGCAGCTGTTCATCGGGGAAAGTTTCAGGGATAGGCACGGCATGGTCATCATGGAGCATTCGGCTTAGGTGGTCAGCCACCACATTCTCGCTTCCTTTCTTGTCCCGAATCTCGATGTCAAACTCTTGAAGAAGAAGCATCCAACGAATAAGCCTAGGTTTTGCTTCCTTCTTCGTTAGCAAGTACTTCAAAGCTGCATGATCAGTATAAACAATTACTTTAGTGCCAATTAAATAGGAACGAAACTTATCTAAAGCAAAGACAACAGCAAGAAGTTCTTTTTCCGTTGTGGAGTAGTTCAATTGGGCATCGTTCAAGGTCCGAGAAGCATAGTATATAACATGCGGCTGCTTGTCCTTTCTTTGTCCCAAAACAGCTCCAAGCGCATAATCGGATGCATCGCACATAAGCTCGAACGGAAGGCTCCAATCGGGTGGCATGATGATGGGGGCCGAAGTAAGCTTCTCCTTGAGGGTTTTGAAAGCCGTCTCACACTCTTGATTGAACTCAAAGGCTACTTCTTTTTGCAATAAGCGGCACAAAGGTTGGGCAATCTTAGAGAAATCCTTGATAAATCGCCTATAGAATCCTGCATGGCCAAGAAAAGAACGAACCTCCCTCACCGAAGTGGGAGAGGGTAAGTGACGTACAAGATCTATTTTGGACTTATCAACTTCAATACCTTGTTCGGAAATGATGTGCCCCAAAACTATACCTTGTCTCACCATAAAATGACACTTTTCCCAATTGAGAACAAGGTTAGTTTCAACGCATCGTTGCAAAATCAAAGTCAAATTATCCAAACAATTGTCAAAAGAATCTCCAAACACACTAAAATCATCCATAAAAACTTCAATAATCTTTTCAACAAAATCGGAGAAGATACTTACCATACATCTTTGGAAAGTGGCGGGTGCATTGCATAAACCGAATGGCATGCGACGATAAGCAAAAGTTCCAAAGGGACACGTGAAGGTGGTCTTTTCTTGGTCATCCGGGGCTATCACAATTTGGTTATATCCAGAATATCCATCAAGAAAGCAATAAAAAGAATGACCGGCTAACCTTTCAAGCATTTGGTCGATGAATGGCAAAGGGAAGTGATCTTTCCTTGTTGTGGTGTTGAGCTTCCTATAGTCGATGCATACTCGCCATCCGGTTTGAATTCGTGTAGGCACAAGCTCGTTCTCATCATTCTTGACAACTGTGACTCCAGACTTCTTGGGAACGACTTGAATTGGTGAAACCCAACGGCTATCGGAGATAGGATAGATCACTCCACAATCTAAGAGCTTGATTATTTCCTTCTTCACAACTTCCATCATTGGAGGGTTGAGACGGCGTTGAGCCTCTCTAGATGGTTTAGCCCCCTCCTCAAGAAGTATGCGATGCATGCAAGTGGTGGGACTAATTCCTCTAATGTCGGCCAAGGTCCACCCTATGGCTGTTTTGTATTCTCGTAACACCCTCACAAGCTTCTCTTCCTCTTGTGCCGTGAGACTTGAAGAAACAATGACGGGCAACGTCTCGTCTTGGCCCAAAAACACATACTTCAAATGGTCCGGCAATGGCTTAAGTTCAAGAGACGGTGCCTGAATAACAGAAGGCAACATTTTAGTAGAAACTGAACTTGAAATTGAGAGCGAAACCTTACCATATTGATGTGGTAGTGACTCAAGGGCAGCCACAACTTCTACAATTTCCTCATTGCAGGGCACGGCAATGGTGTCAAAGGAGTGGCCGTGGGGTTGCAAAGCTCCACTTTCTTGGTTTTTGAGTTCTACGCCCTTCGTAATGGTCGTTTCAAGAGCATCCTCATTCAATTCCTCAAGATATGCCTGCGCCAAAGAATCAATAACATCAATAGAGAAGCATGAATGATCATCAACAGGATATCTCATAGTTTCAGAAATATTAAAATTGATAACTTCCCCATCGAATTCCATCGTTAAAGTTCCTTTGAACACGTCGATTTTTGTTCGGGCAGTCTTCATGAAGGGTCTACCAAGGAGAATCGGCAGAGATGTGGAGTGGGCTGAATCGTCCATGTCTAGAACGTAAAAATCAGCCGGGAAGATCAAATGGTTCACCTGCACTAAAACATCCTCCAATACTCCTTTCGGATAAGCGTTAGAACGATCAGCCAATTGTATAATTACACCATCCTTTTTCAATTCACCCAGGTTCATAGATGCATAAATAGAGTATGGCATGACATTTATGGATGCACCTAAGTCTAGCATTGCATGTTCGAACCGAGTAGTGCCAATCACACAAGGAATCGTAAAACTGCCCGGATCTTTGCATTTAGTGGGCAGTTTACGTTGCAAGATGGCTGAAACGTTTTCACTTACCTTAACTACCTCCTTGTTCGTCATTCTTCTTTTGTTTGTGCACAGCTCCTTGAGAAACTTGGCATACTTCGGGATTTGTTTAATGGCATCAAGGAGCGGGATGTTTACTTGCACTTTCCGAAATGTTTCGAGAATGTCCTTCTCGTTCTCATCCTTCTTTGATTGCATGAACCTACGAGGAAAAGGAACATCGGGTATGTTAGTAGTAACTGAACTTGAAGCTATTTTACCTTGTTTGGCCGAGTTAGGGTGGTTGGTGGGTGCTTGCGGCAAAGGGTTTTTTACCCTTGCCGTGGGCATACTAGTACTCCCCTCTTCTTCTTGCAGTTTGTCATCTTCTTTTTGGGCAGATTGGGGGGTGTCGGACCCGATTCCAACTTCTTTTCCACTACGCAAGGTGATGGCTTTGGCAGATTCGAAGCTTCCCTTCGGATTCACATTCGTTGCGCTTGGTAGCTTGCCATGTTCTCTACTAAATTGTCCCATGAATTCAGCCATTTGTCCCACTTGTCTCTTCAATTCAGTCACCTCATGGGCTTGATTTTGCACTTCTTTGGCGTACTTTTGCATGTCTTTGGCTTGATTTTGCATTTCTTTGGCGTAATTTTGCATGTCTTTGGCTTGTTTTTCTTGTCCCTGCGTCAAATTTGTTAGTAATTGAATAATTTGAGCATTATCAAAAGACGAACCTGAGGTATTTTGGGCAGGTTGTGGTTGTGGAGGTGCATAGGGCCGTGGGAACCCAGGAGGGTTTGGCCGAAATCCTCCTTGTTGTGAAGGTTGTTGGGCATCTCTCCATTTCATATTAGGGTGGTCTCTCCATCCGGGGTTGTATGTGTTTGAGTATGGATCGTATTGGGTTTGGTTTTGGCCTTGGAATCCAATAGCATTGGCAGATTCCCATCCTCCATTCTCAATCAACTGTGGGCATGTCTCGGATTGGTGACCTTGGATGGAGCACACGCCACAAACTTGATTTTCTTGTGGTTTTGATCCAATTACAACCTGAGACACAAGAGCGGTAAGATTAGCTATTTGTGATTGCATTTCAGAAATTGTACTTACCTCATTCACACTGTGTGGCCGTGAACTTCCCATCTGTCCAACACCTTCATATTGTTGTGCGTTGAGTGCTCGGTTTGCAATGAGAGTCTTGGCAGCCACCGGCGTTTTGTCAACCAACGCACCACCCGCTGAGGCATCTAGCATTTGGCGTTCAAGGGGAAGGAGTCCTTCGTAGAAGTATTGAATGAGCAGCTCCTCCTTCATTTGATGCTGTGGACATGAAGCAACAAGAGTTTTAAAACGTTCATAATAAGCTGGAAACGATTCACCTTCATTTTGTTCGATGCCACTAATCCGTTTCCTCAAGAGAATGACTCTTGAAGTTGGGAAAAACTTCTCTAAGAACGCTCGTTTCATACTTTCCCAAGTTGTAACCGTCCCGGGCGCTAGTTCATACAACCAATCTTTAGCCTTCTCTAAGAGTGAAAAGGGAAAAGCCTTCATCTTCAAGATGCTGCCATCAACGTTCACTGGGGTCATGCTCGAGCAAACAACTTCAAACTCCTTGAGATGTTTGTTTGGATCCTCCATGGACAGCCCATGGTACTTCGGGATGTGGTGCAATAAGCTGGATTTCAATTCAAACTCCTCTGTCTTCCCTTCAGCTGCCGTGGGGTATTGGATGCATAGGGGCATGGCATTGTCCACACCCGAGGCGGAAAGCTCTTTGATGGTTCGATTATCCGCTGCCATGTCTAGGACCTCTTTCAAAATCTGTGCCGTGGGCTCTAATTCCTTCTCTCCTTCTTGCTCTTCAAGCTCAGGTTCAGGGCTAGGTGGATTAGATGCTTGCTGATTTCTTTGCCTTCTCAAAGTTCTCTCAAAATCGTCGTCAAAGTCTAAGATGTGCTCACGTACTGGTTGAGAACTTCGAGTCATAAACTAGTACCTAAAAACAAGAAAATAAAACAAGGTCAGAAACTAAAACAAACGAAAAAAGAAACAAAAAGAAACAACGGGGGATTAGCAAAGTTGCTAATCCCCGGCAACGGCGCCAAAATTTGATGTGATATATATTAAGCACTCAAATTAAACCCTCTTGTTGTCAATTGTAGTAAGTATGCAAGTAGGGATTGATAGGAGCATATTTAGGCGACTTAGTTGGCTTGTTCTTGTGCATTTACGTTGTTATTTCTTAGTTATTGTAGACTTTTAAGCCATTTTCGTGTGTTTTCAGGTTCTGAGGACAAAGTATGCAAGAAGATGCATTTTGGGGCCTTTTGGAGCACTTTTGGGCCAAGTTTGGATAGCATGTGCTTGGAGCAAAGGGAATGGACGAAATTGAAGATCAAATGAGCCTAGGATTGAAGGAAGAAGGAAGAGTCGAGAATTGGAAACCAAGTTTCTATTCTTGAAAGTTACCAATTGTGCAAGTTTCCATTTGTGAAGGTTTCCATTTTTGGGGTTTCCAAATTATGTTGGTTGCCTAATTACATGTCCTAGCCGCACCTTGGACCTTCTCATACACCCTAGCCGCACCTAATTCAGCAAGGAGGCCTTTTTCCTTGCCTTGCAAGGCATTCTAGAAGCCCAATCTCCCTAAACCTAATCTGCCGCACCCCTTGGGCTTTTCCCCATCAAATTCTGATTAGTTTTGGCCTTTTCCTTATGGGTTTGGGTTCTAAAAGGCCTAATCTGACTTGCTAGGGTTTTGGGAGCCTATATATATGAGTTTTAAACCCTTGCCACACATCATTCCTCTCCATATTTTCAATTCACGCCAGAAATCATTCCCCCTCTCTCAGCCGCACCATCCTTCACCATTCTCCATATTTTCCCCTCCAAAACACATCCAGTCGCACCACCCATCATCCCTAAACACCACCACACCATCTTCTACCATTCTACACCATTCAAAACCCCCTAAACATACCTGCAAGTGTTGTGCCGCAGCAAGGAGGAGGAAGGAGGATGTCCATAGGCGTGCTTGCTGTTCAAGATTGGATCGTTTGAGCGTCTAGGTGTTTCCTTTCTTTTATTTTCCATGTCTAAATTTGTTTATCTTTGCTCTGCAAGTATGAGAACTTAAACCCCCCTTGGCTAGGGGGGGATTCGAAACCATGTTTATGCTTGCTATATGATCTGAATACATTCAATTGTGTTTCATAAGTTGTGAATTCAATTTACTTATCTTCATGAATTTAGACAGATTTGTGTATGTTGGTTGAGAGTGCACGCTTAATTTTCATGCATAAATTGAATGCTAGGATATAAGGGAGTTTCACCTAATCGTTACGAACTTATATTCACAGGTAGTAAAGGTTGTTGATCACAATCGCGTTAAGTAAATTCTTGGCATAAGTTTCATGCAATTCATAGTAACAAGTGCCTCGTCAATGCTTATGGTTTTCATAAAACTTAATGATTTCTGCTTGTATCTCTATTATGCAATTCATGTAGGGAACTTGTGGGGAATGCTTTGGGTTGTTGTATGCAATCATCCAATTCAATAACTTAAGGGAATGTATGGCAATTGAAACGTAATTGGAAATCATTTTGTATGCAAGTGTGACATGTGTGGAGAAGAACCCCTTAGCTAGCTTTCCATCCATTCACTTTAATCAAATTCGTTTTAAAATCTGTTTAGTTTATAAAGTTCTTGTTTTGTTTTCAAATTCGTCAAAACCAAACCCCCCTTTATGTTAAAGTGTCATTTTAGTTAGAAATCCATTTAGTTCGTGTTTTTAAGTGTCTTGAGTCAAGTTAAAACCAATTTTCGTCCAAATTATCCCTTAGTGTCAAAACTGCCCAGATTGTGTTTTTAAGGCAGTTTTGAGTGTTTCTGTGCTGTTTTGAGTCTTTTGGTTTGTTTTAGTGTTTTAAACTTTAGTTTTGCATTCTTTGAGTCTAGTTTAGTGTCTTTAACTTTGTTTTTATGTTTTAGAGTCAGTTTAGAGGTTTTAGCAAGCCCTCCTAATCCCCGGTCCAGAACGATCCCTACTTGCATCTATACTACAATCTACAACAAGAGGGTTTAATTTGAGTGCTTAACTATAATTCACATCAAATTTTGGCGCCGTTGCCGGGGATTAGCAACATTGCTAATCCCTTTTGTTATTTCTCGTTTGTTTTTAGTCTATTTGCTGATTCTTGTTATTTTCTTTGTTTTTCAGGTACTAGTTTATGACTCGAAGTTCCCAAACTATTAGTAAGAACATCTTGGACTTCGACGACGATTTTGAGCGAACTTTGAGAAGGAAAAGAAAGACCCCAGAACCTGATCTACCTAGTTCAAGTTCTGAGGTTGAAGTTGAGGAACAAGAAGAGGCCGAATCTGAGGAGATAGAGGAGGCCAAGTCCGAGGAAGTGATGGCTGCAGATAATCGAACAATCAAGGAGCTTTCTGCTTCGGGATTGGACAATGCCGCACCCCTATGCATCCAATACCCCGTAGCTGCTCAAGGCAAGACCGAGGAGTTCGAGTTGAAGTCAAGCTTGCTGCACCACATTCCCAAGTACCATGGGTTGTCCATGGAGGATCCAAACAAGCATTTGAAAGAGTTCGAAGTGGTGTGTTCAAGCATGACTCCTGTCAACGTCGATGGAAGCATATTGAAGATGAAGGCTTTTCCTTTTTCTCTCTTGGAAAAAGCTAAGGATTGGTTGTATGAGCTAGCCCCCGGAACTGTCACATCTTGGGAGAGCATGAAACGGGCGTTCTTGGAGAAGTTCTTCCCAACTTCTCGAGTCATTCTTTTACGCAAAAGGATTAGTGGAATTGAGCAAAATGAAGGTGAATCTTTTCCTACTTATTATGAACGTTTTAAATCACTTGTTGCTTCATGTCCACAGCATCAAATGAAGGAGGAGCTTCTTCTTCAATATTTCTACGAGGGACTTCTACCAATTGAACGTCAAATGCTAGATGCCTCAGCAGGAGGAGCTTTGGTGGACAAGACACCCATGGCTGCAAAGACTTTGATTGCTAATCGAGCTTTGAATGCCCAACAATATGAAGGCGTTGGACAAAGAGGGCCCCCACGGCAACAACAAGTGAATGAGGTAAGTGCTATTTCCGAACTTCAAAATCAAATGGCTAACCTTACTACTCTTCTTTCTCAGGTTGTGGAAGGTCCAAAAGTACAAAGTGTGGCTGCTTGTGGCGTGTGTTCCATGCAAGGACATGTTACGGACAAGTGCCCTCAATTGATTGAGAATGGAGGGTGGGAATCCCTCAATGCCGTGGGGTTTGGGAATCAATACCAACCAAGGAATGACCCTTTCTCCAATACTTACAATCCCGGTTGGAAAGATCATCCCAATTTCAAATGGCGAGAACCCCAACAAAGTGCATTTAGGCAACCACCCCCGGGTTTCTATCAAAAGCCGTTTGTACCAACTCAACCACAAGCACAACCTGCCCAAAACAAATCAGGTTCTTCTATTGGTAATGATCAAATTTTTCAATTACTAACTTCTATGTCGCAGGGTATGCAAACTAGGGACAAGAAGGTGGACGAGTTGGAGAAGCAAGTAGGGCAGATTGCCGAGTTCATGGGGCAATTCCGAGAGCAAGGCAAGTTGCCTAGCTCAACCGTGGTCAATCCAAAAGGTGGATTCGAATCTGCAAAAGCCATAAGTTTGCGAAGTGGGAAGCAAGTCGGATCTGACCCCCAACCTTCCAAATCACGTTCTAACGAGGTGGAAGAATTGATAATTGAGGAGGAGGAGCAAAAGCAGCCCACGGCACCTAACCCAGCGAATCTGTCCAATAGAGGTAAGAACGTGTCCAATTCAGTTCCTACTAATGTTTTTCCTTTGAATGTTCCTTTTCCTAGTAGATTCAAGCAAACAAAGAAAGAAGAAGCTGAAAAGGACATTCTAGAGACATTTAGGAAAGTTCAAGTCAACATACCTCTTTTGGATGCAATCAAGCAAGTCCCAAGGTATGCCAAGTTTTTGAAGGAACTTTGCACCACTAGGAAGAGGATTTCGACCAAGGAAGTTGTAAAAGTAGGTGAAAACGTCTCAGCCATCTTGCAACGCAAACTGCCCCCTAAATGCAAAGATCCGGGTAGTTTTACAATTCCTTGTGTCATTGGTAATACTAGGTTTGAATCTGCCATGTTAGACTTAGGTGCATCTTTAAATGTCATGCCATATTCAATTTATGCATCTATGAACCTAGGAGAATTGAAAAATGATGGTGTAATCATACAATTGGCCGATAGATCTAATGCCTATCCAAAGGGAGTTTTGGAAGATGTGTTAGTGCAGGTTAATCACTTGATCTTCCCGGCGGATTTCTATGTGCTTGAGATGGATGAATCGGACCATGCCCCTTCATTGCCCATCCTCCTTGGAAGGCCATTTATGAAAACGGCCCGGACAAAGATTGACGTGTTTAATGGAACATTGACGATGGAATTTGATGGGGAAGTGATTAATTTCAATCTTTCTGATTCTATGAAGTATCCTAGGGAGAATCATTCATGTTTTGCTATTGACTTAATTGACTCTTTTGCGCAGGACCATTTTGACAATTTGAATGACGATGCACTTGAATTGGTCATTGCACGAGGAAAGGACATGCAAGACATTGAAGCAGCAAAGGAAACAACCCACGGCATGCATGAGCATTCCATTGCCGTGCCCCCTAGTGAGGATGTCATTGAGATGGTGGCTGCCCTTGAATCATTGCCACCACAATCTGGTAAGTTTTTGGACCCAATTTTAAGTTCAGTTTCGGCTAATAAGATGCTTCCCTCAGTTGTGCAGCCACCTACACTTGAACTTAAGCCATTGCCTAGTCACTTGAAGTACGTTTTCTTGGGAGATGATGAGACGTTGCCCGTCATCGTCTCAAGCTCACTCACGGCACAAGAGGAGGACAAGTTGGTGAGGGTGTTAAAAGAGTACAAATCTGCAGTTGGGTGGACATTGGCCGACATCAAAGGAATTAGTCCCACCACTTGCATGCATCGCATACTTTTGGAGGAGGGGTCTAAAACATCTCGAGAGGCGTGATATGAGCATATTTATGCGAATTAGTTGGCTTGTTCTCGTGCATTTATGTTACTTATTTGTATTTAATTTAGTATTTTAAGCTATTTTCGTATGTTTGTAGGTCCCAAGGGGTAAAGTATCAAGAAAGTGCATTTTGGAGCCTTTTTGAGCTGTTTTGGGCATGGAATGGATAGCTTATGAATGGAGCAAGGTGGATGGACGAAATTAAAGATCAAAAGAGCCTAGAAGGATGTTAGAAGTCAGTTTGGAAGCATAAAAGACACAAAATCAGCATCTCCTACAAAAGTGGCGTTTTGTCCCCTTTGTGTTCCCTCCTTGTCTCCTTTGGTGCAACAATTCCCCTTGCCATGTTTCCCCATCCTTAAACCAAGTAAAACACTTCCCTTATTCCTTTAGGATCTAGCCCCACATTCCCCTTTTATTTTCCACCTTGCCGCACAAGTTTTCCCATTCCCTTTAATTTAAAACCCAAAATCAGCAAGGAAACATCTTTCCTTGTACAGCCGCAGGTTTCTTACCCTTTTCCCTTTAGGTTCTGATTTTAAATCCTATTTCCCTTCAGGTTTTGGTTTAGTTTTGTTGCCTAAAATCATTCCAAACCGTGCCTTACCTATTCCCTATATATATGAACCTTTGCAGCACCCTAAACATACCATTCCATCATCCATCCTTCACCATAACCTACCTACATCCATCCACCACCACAATTCACCACAAATCACCACCAAACACCCTTGTGCCGCAGCAAAGAAGAAGGAAGGAGACTCTTGGACGTGCTTGCCATTCAAGACGTTGGATTGTTAGAGCGTTTCTAGGTGTACTCTATTCTTTGTTTATGTTTAAGTTCAATTATCTTTGCTTTGCTGTGAACATGAGTGGCTAAAACCCTACTTAGCTAGGGGGAAGTTCGAAGCCATGAACATGCTTGAGATATGAATTGATTTCTTCCAATTGTGATTTGATAAATCATGAATGCAATTCGATTAACTGTTTTATTCATAACTTGTTCTTGTATGTCGATTAAGAGGGCCCGCTTAGTTTGCATGCTTGAATTTGATGCTAGAATATAAGGGAGTTTCACCTAATCGTTATGAACTTATATTCATGAGTAGTGAAGGTTGCTTGTCACAATCGCGTTAATTGGATTCCTGGCAAACGTATCATGCATTCATAGTTACGAATGCCTTGTCAACACTTATGATTTTCATGGAACTTAATGATCTCTAATTGTATCTCTTCTATGCATCATGTAGGGAACCGTTGGAGAATAATTTGGGTTGTCGTATGCATCATCCAATTCAATGACATAAGGAAAATCTGAGGGTTAATTAGTGCATCACGGTTAATCTGGGGTGTTGAGGTTCATGGTTCATTGAAAAGCAATTGGAAATCGATTCATGTACAAGTGTGTCATGTGTGGAGAAGGACCCTCTAGCTAGCCCATCACCCATCCAAGTTTTCAAATTCGTTTTCAAATCTGTTTTACTTTACAAAGTCTTTGTTTTACTTTCAAATTTGTCCAAACCAAAACCCCCTTTTACTTTCTTGTCCAAAAAGTGTTTTTAAAGCCGTTTTAAGTGTTTTTAACTTGTTTTGAGTCTTGTGAACTTTTTCAAACGTTTTTAACTTTGTTTTTGTGTTTTTAGAGTCGATTAGCAATCCCTCCTAATCCCCGGTTCAGAACGATCCCTACTTATCCATACTACAATTGTCAAAAAGAGGGTTTAATTTGTGTGCTTAACTTTTATCACATCAAATTTTGGCGCCGTTGCCGGGGATTAGCAACTTTGCTAATCCCCCGTTGTTTTCTTTTTGTTTCTTTTCGTGTCTTTTGTTTTTATTTTCTGTTTTGTTTGTTTATTTTACTTTTGATTTAGTTTTCTTTCTTTGATTTCAGGTGCTAGAGAAGTAAGATATGGAAATTGCTAATATTCGAGCTCAAATAGCGAATTTTACTTCTCAATTGTCTCAGCACATCGAATGGACCACAATGCAAAGTGTCCCTACATTTGATTGGCGTGATCATTCAAACTCTATGTGGTGGGAACCTCAACAAGTTCAACACGAAGCATATTGGCAGCCATATGAGGAGTTTTATGCAACGCCTATGCAGCCACCACAGCCTCCCCCGCAAGAAGTCCAACCAAATTCAGGTTCGTCCTTGGATAATGATCAAACTATTCAATTACTAACTTCTTTGGCACAGAAAGTACAATATCAAAACCAAAGATTAGAAAATAGTGCCAAGGAGTTGGGAGAATTGAAGAATCAAATGAGAGAGATTGTAGAATTCATAGGGCAAATTCAAGCACAAAGTGAACTCTCCAGCTCAATGTGCAAACCAAGCCAAGAGGAGGACGAGCAGTCGCTACTTGAAGAAGAGGAGGAAGACAAGGCCACGGCAAGCTTGGAAGAAGCTTTGCCGCAGCCTTCCAAGGACCCTCCACCACCCAATTCAAGTAAGATTTCAATTCTTTCTAACCTTATTCCATCAAATGTGCCTATTCCTTGCAGATTCAACGAACAAGAGGGTGAGAAAGGCATCATCGAAACCTTTCCAACGATTCAAGAGAAAGAGGTGGTTGGGGATTATCTTGAATTAATCAAAGACGATGTGCTTGCAACAACAATTCCCAATGAAGTTGAATTTTATGACACGGGACAAGTCACAACACTACAAACAACCAACCTGGCCGAAATCTCTAATCTTCAATCTTTTGAAGTAGTGTTTGTTCTTGAATTCGTGTTAGAGCACAAAGGTGAGCCACCTCCCCGAATTTCAATTTTGTTTTATACTAACATGTTGTTAATGATTCAGGCACCTACTCTTGAGTTTAAACCATTACCGGATCATTTCAACTACCATCTCCCATTCAAAGATAAAGGAGAGGTATCGTCCGGCTGGAAGACGTTAAAGCAAGCGCTTCTTGGGAGGCAACCCATGCATTCAACAAAGAGCTTTTGGATGATCCGGCATTATAACCAGGTGTTTATGTTCCTAAACTCTAATCTTTGTTGATTTTACTTTGCATTTCATGTTTTATTTGTTTGCTTTTGTGTGAGTTTATGTTTGCAACATTGAGGACAATGTTTGATTTAAGTATGGGGGGGTAAACAAGCTGTTTTTGCATGAATTTCGTGGGTTTTATTCACCTATCACTTGCAATGTTGTTTTTCACTGTTTTTGTGTGTTTTAGTGTGTTTTGAGCAGTTTTTATGCATGTTGAAGAAAAAATCCGAAAATTTCTTAAAAATTTGAAAAAATTGTTTTGAAAAAGCCAAAAAGAGTTGTTTTTGTGTGTTTGTTTGTGTCTTAGGGTACCTTCCAACACAATGATGAGGATTTGGTTTTTAATTGCATGACGGTTAAGGGAAGTTGTAAACACGGATGGAAGTTTGATATACCTTTGGTTTATGCTTGGTTGTCGTTGATGTTTATGAATTCGCATTTGATTAAAAAAGAAAAAAATCAGTTTTTGTAACGTGCTTGAAGGAAGGAACCCAAATTAATGCTACAACCCTGTGAGACTTGAGCCTAAACGTTCTTTGGAGAGTTAAAAATCTGTGCATTCATTGTTTTCGAAAGTCGTTGCATGATCTCATTATTCTTTGCTTGGTTACTACTTAGAAGGCGTTTCATCATTTAGTTCCAAATGCTAGAACTCATATTCGTTTCATTCAAAGCATGACATTGATTTGCATAACACATATCAAGATGAAGTTGTGTAGTGAACCAAGAACCAAACAGCCATCCTCCATGCAAAATGTGTTTAGGTTTAACCCCGTTGAGCCTCGTTTAGCCTATTTTCTTTGTTAACCCATATCATCCTCACCTAGCCTAGATTAGGACCATCCATACCCTTGTTCTTGAAGCATAGTGGAGCATAACTTAGAAGGAATTCCTTTTGAGTGACATTGCAGAAAACAAGTGTGGGGGAAAGGACTTGTGTGTGTATGCCGAAGTTCATGGCTAGAAAAGAAAGAAAAGAAAAGAAAAATTCGTATGAACAAGAAAAGAAAAAAAGAAAAATTGTTAAAAGAATGAAAAAGAGTGGAAAAATATGTGAAAAAGAGCTCTAAAGTGTTGTTTGTTGAAGAAAGGGTCCAAAAAGTGAAATTAGGCCCTAAGTGTTGCATGAATCTTCCCTTACGTTTAAAAGTTGATTTCTGCATTCTAAAATGAATTCTAGGTGTCAATTTCATTACTTTGCTTGCCATTGCTTAAAGAACGTTTGTTTATCCTTACCTTTCCTTGTTAGCCAACACCCTAGCCCCGTTACAACCCTTGACTTCAATCTTGTGTGTTGTGTGTTCAATTTGTGGAGTTTGGAATTGGTATGAGCATATGGTGTCCCTGGTTCTCGCATCTAAGTAGTAGCATTCCATTCATGAGATCATATTTAAAACATGCTTAATAACTCCAGAAAATGCTTTCTTTGTCATAAACATATGTGAGTCTTCGTTTTCATTTTTACATCAATCTTCTCACATATAACTAGTGTAGGGTGTGTAGTCAGGAAATCTGTGTGAAAAAGAGTGTATCTTGTAAGGAATTGGGTGAATTCTCTAAGGCATGTTACTACATTCAAATCATTGTTTTAATTGATTAAATGCGAGCTAATAAGTGATGACTGTGATTAAGTATGCGCTCGAGCGTAAGGATGACTAAAATCTATGTGAATGATGATCTTTGATATGTCATGTGTGTTGGAAATCCCTGAGGAAAACGTTGGAAGGTTTAGATTGTGTTTTGTTTTGTTTACTTTATTTTGTTTTGTTTTGTTTCGTTTTGCTCGAGGACTAGCAAAAGCTAAGTGTGGGGGAATTTGATATGAGCATATTTATGCGAATTAGTTGGCTTGTTCTCGTGCATTTATGTTACTTATTTGTATTTAATTTAGTATTTTAAGCTATTTTCGTATGTTTGTAGGTCCCAAGGGGTAAAGTATCAAGAAAGTGCATTTTGGAGCCTTTTTGAGCTGTTTTGGGCATGGAATGGATAGCTTATGAATGGAGCAAGGTGGATGGACGAAATTAAAGATCAAAAGAGCCTAGAAGGATGTCAGAAGTCAGTTTGGAAGCATAAAAGACACAAAATCAGCATCTCCTACAAAAGTGGCGTTTTGTCCCCTTTGTGTTCCCTCCTTGTCTCCTTTGGTGCAACAATTCCCCTTGCCATGTTTCCCCATCCTTAAACCAAGTAAAACACTTCCCTTATTCCTTTAGGATCTAGCCCCACATTCCCCTTTTATTTTCCACCTTGCCGCACAAGTTTTCCCATTCCCTTTAATTTAAAACCCAAAATCAGCAAGGAAACATCTTTCCTTGTACAGCCGCAGGTTTCTTACCCTTTTCCCTTTAGGTTCTGATTTTAAATCCTATTTCCCTTCAGGTTTTGGTTTAGTTTTGTTGCCTAAAATCATTCCAAACCGTGCCTTACCTATTCCCTATATATATGAACCTTTGCAGCACCCTAAACATACCATTCCATCATCCATCCTTCACCATAACCTACCTACATCCATCCACCACCACAATTCACCACAAATCACCACCAAACACCCTTGTGCCGCAGCACAGAAGAAGGAAGGAGACTCTTGGACGTGCTTGCCATTCAAGACGTTGGATTGTTAGAGCGTTTCTAGGTGTACTCTATTCTTTGTTTATGTTTAAGTTCAATTATCTTTGCTTTGCTGTGAACATGAGTGGCTAAAACCCTACTTAGCTAGGGGGAAGTTCGAAGCCATGAACATGCTTGAGATATGAATTGATTTCTTCCAATTGTGATTTGATAAATCATGAATGCAATTCGATTAACTGTTTTATTCATAACTTGTTCTTGTATGTCGATTAAGAGGGCCCGCTTAGTTTGCATGCTTGAATTTGATGCTAGAATATAAGGGAGTTTCACCTAATCGTTATGAACTTATATTCATGAGTAGTGAAGGTTGCTTGTCACAATCGCGTTAATTGGATTCCTGGCAAACGTATCATGCATTCATAGTTACGAATGCCTTGTCAACACTTATGATTTTCATGGAACTTAATGATCTCTAATTGTATCTCTTCTATGCATCATGTAGGGAACCGTTGGAGAATAATTTGGGTTGTCGTATGCATCATCCAATTCAATGACATAAGGAAAATCTGAGGGTTAATTAGTGCATCACGGTTAATCTGGGGTGTTGAGGTTCATGGTTCATTGAAAAGCAATTGGAAATCGATTCATGTACAAGTGTGTCATGTGTGGAGAAGGACCCTCTAGCTAGCCCATCACCCATCCAAGTTTTCAAATTCGTTTTCAAATCTGTTTTACTTTACAAAGTCTTTGTTTTACTTTCAAATTTGTCCAAACCAAAACCCCCCTTTTACTTTCTTGTCCAAAAAGTGTTTTTAAAGCCGTTTTAAGTGTTTTTAACTTGTTTTGAGTCTTGTGAACTTTTTCAAACGTTTTTAACTTTGTTTTTGTGTTTTTAGAGTCGATTAGCAATCCCTCCTAATCCCCGGTCCAGAACGATCCCTACTTATCCATACTACAATTGTCAAAAAGAGGGTTTAATTTGTGTGCTTAACTTTTATCACATCAAGGCGCAACGCCGACTCAACCCTCCTATGATGGAAGTTGTGAAGAAGGAGATCATAAAGCTTTTGGATTGTGGAGTAATCTATCCAATCTCGGATAGTAGGTGGGTTTCGCCCGTTCAATGCGTTCCAAAGAAATCCGGAGTGACAGTGGTAGCAAATGCCGAGAATGAGCTTGTTCCTACTCGCATTCAAACCGGTTGGAGGGTGTGCATCGACTATAGGAAGCTAAACGCTACCACAAGGAAGGATCACTTCCCATTGCCATTCATTGACCAAATGCTTGAGAGGTTAGCGGGTTATGCTTTCTATTGTTTTCTTGATGGTTATTCTGGGTATAATCAAATTGTCATAGCACCCGAGGACCAAGAAAAAACTACTTTTACATGCCCTTTTGGTACATTTGCTTATCGTCGCATGCCTTTTGGTTTATGTAATGCACCTGCCACATTTCAAAGATGCATGATGAGCATATTTTCTGATTATGTTGAGAAAATAATTGAAGTATTTATGGATGATTTTAGCGTTTTTGGTGATTCTTTTGATGGTTGCTTGCATAATCTCAGTTTGATCTTAAAACGTTGCGTGGAAACTAACCTTGTTCTTAATTTGGAAAAATGTCACTTTATGGTTAAACAAGGTATAGTTTTAGGTCATATTATCTCTGAAAACGGTATTGAAGTTGATAAGTCAAAGATAGATCTTGTACGTCACTTACCCTCTCCTACTTCGGTTAGAGAGGTTCGTTCTTTTCTTGGCCATGCAGGGTTCTATCGTAGGTTCATCAAAGACTTCTCAAAGGTTGCCCAACCTCTTTGCCGACTCCTACAAAAAGATGTGGCGTTTGACTTCAATAAGGAGTGCACGGCATCATTCAACCAACTCAAGGAGTTGTTGACCATGGCACCAATCATTGTCCCACCTGATTGGAACCTACCTTTCGAGCTTATGTGTGATGCGTCCGACTACGCTTTAGGGGCTGTTTTAGGACAAAGGAAGGACAAGAGGCCACATGTCATCTACTATGCCTCACGGACGTTGAATGATGCCCAATTGAACTATTCCACTACGGAAAAAGAACTTCTTGCCGTTGTTTTTGCTTTAGATAAGTTTAGATCATATCTAATTGGTACTAAAGTAATTGTTTTCACTGACCATGCAGCGTTGAAGTATTTGCTCACCAAAAAGGAGGCCAAGCCACGGCTAATTCGTTGGATGTTACTACTTCAAGAGTTCGACATCGAGATTCGAGACAAAAAGGGAAGTGAAAACGTGGTGGCTGACCACCTAAGCCGAATGGTGCATAATGAGGAGTCTCTACCTATTGCAGAAACATTCCCCGATGAGCAATTGCTGTCCATAACGGTTAGTGAGCCTTGGTATGCCGATTTGGTAAATTTTTTGGTGTCAAAACGAATTCCAAGCACTTTCACTAGGCACCAACGTGATAAGTTAAGACATGATGCACGGTTTTATGTGTGGGATGATCCATATCTATGGAAATTTTGCCCTGATCAGATTGTACGTCGATGTGTGCATGATTCTGAATTTCATTCAATTTTAAGCTTTTGTCATACATATGCATGTGGTGGGCACTTTGGCACACAAAGAACTGCCCTTAAGGTGTTACAAAGTGGATTTTATTGGCCTAGTATCTTTAAGGATGCTAGAACTTTTTGCTTAACATGTGATAAATGCCAAAGAATGGGTAGTATAAGTGCAAGGGACCAAATGCCGCAGGTTTCTATCCTTAATGTTGAAATTTTCGATGTTTGGGGTATTGATTTTATGGGTCCCTTTCCTTCCTCGTATGGTTTCATATATATTTTGCTTGCGGTCGATTATGTGTCGAAGTGGGTGGAAGCGAAGGCCACCCGGACTAATGATTCTAAGGTGGTTGCAGATTTTATTAGAACTAACATATTTGCAAGGTTTGGCATGCCACGAGTGATCATTAGTGATGGAGGGTCACACTTTTGTAAACGGACCATTGAGGCGTTGTTGAGGAAGTACAATGTCAACCATAAGGTTTCTACACCTTACCATCCTCAGACAAATGGCCAAGCCGAGGTTTCCAACCGTGAGATCAAGCAAATCCTAGAGAAGACTGTTGGGCCAACAAGGAAGGATTGGAGCTTACGGTTAGATGATGCACTTTGGGCGTACCGTACGGCATACAAAACACCCATTGGAATGTCCCCATTTAGGCTCATCTATGGCAAGCCGTGCCATCTCCCCGTTGAATTGGAGCACAAAGCTCATTGGGCCGTTAAGAAGTTTAACATGGACTTGGATGCAGCGGGAAGTCATAGGAGGCTCCAATTAAATGAACTTGATGAGATAAGGCATGAAGCGTACGAGAATGCTAGCATTTACAAGGAGAAGACCAAAGCTTTCCATGATAAGATGATTCGTGGCAAAACATTCTCTATAGGGCAGCAAGTGCTATTGTTCAATTCCCGTTTACGTTTGTTTCCCGGTAAGTTACGTTCTAAATGGATTGGACCGTTTGTTATCACTAATGTTTTTGTTCATGGTGCAGTCCAAATCCAAAGCTTGAAAACGGGGCATGAATTCAAGGTGAACGGGCATCGTTTGAAGCCCTATTATGAGCACTTTCAGGAGCATGTCGTGGATGACATCCCCCTGGATGCCGTGGACTCCAATGTGGAGTGAAGAAGTTCATCGTCCGGCTGCAAGACGTTAAAGGAAGCGCTTCTTGGGAGGCAACCCATGCATTCAACAAAGGAAGACCTAGGAATCACTCCAATTCCAGATTTGCGTTCCTAAAACCCTTCTCTTTGTTGTTGTTTCTAATCTGCTCTGTTTAGTTTGTTTAGTTGCTGTTTGTTTGTTTACATGTGTTTTGTGTGAGTGTATGCTTGAAACATTGAGGACAATGTTTGATTTAAGTGTGGGGGGGGTAAATAAGGGCTTTTGGTGCAAATTCGTGGGATTTTATCACCCATAACTTTCAATGTTGTTCCTTGCTGTTTTTATGTGTTTTTAAGCTGTTTTGGTGCATTTTATTGTGTGTTGACATAAAAATCCGAAAATCTCATAAAAATTTAAAAAATTGTTTTAAAAAAGCCAAAAAGAGTTGTTTTTGTGTGTTTGTTTGTGTCTTAGGGTACCTTCCAACACAATGATGAGGATTTGGTTTGTAATTGCATGACTGTTAAAGAGAGTTATAAACATGGATGAAAGTTTGATTTACTCTGTGGTGCATGCTTGGTTGTGGTTATAACTTATGAATTCACATGTAATCACAAAGGAAAAATCAGTTTTTGTAACATGCTTGAAGGAGGAAACTCAAACTAACGCTATAACCCTGAGAGACTTGAGCCTAAAACGTTCTTTGGAGTGTTTATAATCTGTGCATTGTTGTTTTCTAAAGTCGTTGCATGATCTCATTATCCTTTCCTTGGTTACTACTTAGAAGGCGTTTCATCATTTAGTTCCAAATGCTAGAACTCATATCCGTTTCATTCAAAGCATGATATTGATTTGCATAACACACGAACAAGATGAAGTTGTGTAGTGAACCAAGAGCCAAACAGCCGTCCCCGTGCATTGTGTTTAGGTTTAACCCCGTTGAGCCTCGTTTAGCCTATTTTCTTTGTTAACCCACATCATCCTCACCTAGCCTAGATTAGGACCATCCATACCCTTGTTCTTGAAGCATAGTAAAGCATGATGTAAAGGGAGTTCGTTTTGAGTAATTATTGCAGAAAACAAGTGTGGGGGAAGGGACTCTTGTGTTTTTGAGAGCAAAAAGGAAAGAAAATTCGTATGAAAAGAAAAGAGAAAAAGAAAAGTTGTGAAAAGAATGAAAAAGAGGTTCAAAATAAGTGAGAATGAACTCACAAGTGTTGTTTGTTGAAGGAAGGGTCCAAAACGTTCAATTTGGCCCTAATATGTGTTATTCACAACCCCTTTGTGTTTCAATTAGTTTCTGCCATTAAAGTGAATTCTAGACCTCAATTCAACTATTATGATTACTATTGTTTCAAGAATGTTTGTTTTCCATATCCGTTCTTTGTTAGCCAATCACCCTAGCCCCGTTACACCCCTTGACTTCTATCTTGAGTGTTGTGTGTTTCAATTTGTGGAGTTTGGGATTGGTATGAGCATATGGTGTCACTGGTTCTCGCATCTAAGTAGTAGCATTCCATTCATGAGATCATATCTATACATACTCCAGAAATTGCTTTCTTTGCTATCATCATATGTGAGTGTTCGTTTCATGTTTACATTAATCTTCTCACATATACTAGTGTAGGGTGTGTAGTCAGAAAATGTGTGTGAAAATAGAGAGTATCTTGTGAGGAATTGAGTGAATTCTCTAAGGCATGTTACTACATTCAAATCATTGTTTTAATTGGTTCAATGTGAACTAGTGAGTGGTGACTATGATTAAGTATGTGCTCAAGTGTAAAGATGTCTAAAATCTGTGGGAATGATGATTTTTAACATGTCATGTGCATTGGAAATCCCTGAGGCAAATGTTGGAAGGTCTAGGTTGTGTTTTGTTTGTTTTGCTCGAGGACTAGCAAAAGCTAAGTGTGGGGGAATTTGATAGGAGCATATTTAGGCGACTTAGTTGGCTTGTTCTTGTGCATTTACGTTGTTATTTCTTAGTTATTGTAGACTTTTAAGCCATTTTCGTGTGTTTTCAGGTTCTAAGGACAAAGTATGCAAGAAGATGCATTTTGGGGCCTTTTGGAGCACTTTTGGGCCAAGTTTGGATAGCATGTGCTTGGAGCAAAGGGAATGGACGAAATTGAAGATCAAATGAGCCTAGGATTGAAGGAAGAAGGAAGAGTCGAGAATTGGAAACCAAGTTTCTATTCTTGAAAGTTACCAATTGTGCAAGTTTCCATTTGTGAAGGTTTCCATTTTTGGGGTTTCCAAATTATGTTGGTTGCCTAATTACATGTCCTAGCCGCACCTTGGACCTTCTCATACACCCTAGCCGCACCTAATTCAGCAAGGAGGCCTTTTTCCTTGCCTTGCAAGGCATTCTAGAAGCCCAATCTCCCTAAACCTAATCTGCCGCACCCCTTGGGCTTTTCCCCATCAAATTCTGATTAGTTTTGGCCTTTTCCTTATGGGTTTGGGTTCTAAAAGGCCTAATCTGACTTGCTAGGGTTTTGGGAGCCTATATATATGAGTTTTAAACCCTTGCCACACATCATTCCTCTCCATATTTTCAATTCACGCCAGAAATCATTCCCCCTCTCTCAGCCGCACCATCCTTCACCATTCTCCATATTTTCCCCTCCAAAACACATCCAGCCGCACCACCCATCATCCCTAAACACCACCACACCATCTTCTACCATTCTACACCATTCAAAACCCCCTAAACATACCTGCAAGTGTTGTGCCGCAGCAAGGAGGAGGAACCAAAACACATCCAGCCGCACCACCCATCATCCCTAAACACCACCACACCATCTTCTACCATTCTACACCATTCAAAACCCCCTAAACATACCTGCAAGTGTTGTGCCGCAGCAAGGAGGAGGAAGGAGGATGTCCATAGGCGTGCTTGCTGTTCAAGATTGGATCGTTTGAGCGTCTAGGTGTTTCCTTTCTTTTATTTTCCATGTCTAAATTTGTTTATCTTTGCTCTGCAAGTATGAGAACTTAAACCCCCCTTGGCTAGGGGGGGATTCGAAACCATGTTTATGCTTGCTATATGATCTGAATACATTCAATTGTGTTTCATAAGTTGTGAATTCAATTTACTTATCTTCATGAATTTAGACAGATTTGTGTATGTTGGTTGAGAGTGCACGCTTAATTTTCATGCATAAATTGAATGCTAGGATATAAGGGAGTTTCACCTAATCGTTACGAACTTATATTCACAGGTAGTAAAGGTTGTTGATCACAATCGCGTTAAGTAAATTCTTGGCATAAGTTTCATGCAATTCATAGTAACAAGTGCCTCGTCAATGCTTATGGTTTTCATAAAACTTAATGATTTCTGCTTGTATCTCTGTTATGCAATTCATGTAGGGAACTTGTGGGGAATGCTTTGGGTTGTTGTATGCAATCATCCAATTCAATAACTTAAGGGAAATCTGAGGGTTAATTAGTGCAATTCACAGTTAATTTGGGGCATTGAGAATGTATGGCAATTGAAACGTAATTGGAAATCATTTTGTATGCAAGTGTGACATGTGTGGAGAAGAACCCCTTAGCTAGCTTTCCATCCATTCACTTTAATCAAATTCGTTTTAAAATCTGTTTAGTTTATAAAGTTCTTGTTTTGTTTTCAAATTCGTCAAAACCAAACCCCCCTTTATGTTAAAGTGTCATTTTAGTTAGAAATCCATTTAGTTCGTGTTTTTAAGTG
The DNA here is from genome assembly GCA_036320875.1 of Cotoneaster glaucophyllus. NCBI lineage: Eukaryota > Viridiplantae > Streptophyta > Magnoliopsida > Rosales > Rosaceae > Cotoneaster > Cotoneaster glaucophyllus. The sequence goes on along the minus strand of JAVVNS010000023.1, from coordinate 162,903 downwards.
TCTTGAGTCAAGTTAAAACCAATTTTCGTCCAAATTATCCCTTAGTGTCAAAACTGCCCAGATTGTGTTTTTAAGGCAGTTTTGAGTGTTTCTGTGCTGTTTTGAGTCTTTTGGTTTGTTTTAGTGTTTTAAACTTTAGTTTTGCATTCTTTGAGTCTAGTTTAGTGTCTTTAACTTTGTTTTTATGTTTTAGAGTCAGTTTAGAGGTTTTAGCAAGCCCTCCTAATCCCCAGTCCAGAACGATCCCTACTTGCATCTATACTACAATCTACAACAAGAGGGTTTAATTTGAGTGCTTAACTATAATTCACATCAGGGATCGTTTTGGACCGGGGATTAGGAGGGATTGCTAATCGACTTTAAAAACACAAAAACAAAGTTAAAAACGTTTGGAAAGGTTTACAAGACTCAAAACAAGTTAAAAATACTTAAAACGGTTTAAAAACACTTTAAAGACAGATTTAAAACACTAGGGAAGGTTTTGGACGAAAATTGGTTTTAGGTTGACTCAAAACACTTGAAAACACAAAGAAAACAGATTTTGGACACTTTAAAACAAGAAAGTAAAAGGGGGGTTTTAGTTTGAACGAATTTGAAAGTAAATTAAAGACTTTGTAAAGTAAAACAGATTTGAAAACGAATTTGAAAACTTTGATGGGTGATGGGCTAGCTAGAGGGTCCTTCTCCACACATGACACACTTGTACATAAATCGATCTCCAATTGCTTTTCAATGAACCATGAATCTCAACACCCCAGATTAACCGTACGTGCACAAATTAACCCTCAGATTTTCCTTATGTCATTGAATCGGAAGAAGAGCATACAACAACCCAAATTATTCTCCAACGGTCCCCTACATGAGTGCATAGAAGAGATACAGTTAGAGATCATTAAGTTCCATGAAAATCATAAGTGTTGACGAGGCATTCGTAACTATGAGAGCATGATACGTTTGCCAAGAATCCAATTAACGCGATTGTGACAAGCAACCTTCACTACTTGTGAATGTAAGTTCATAACGATTAGGTGAAACTCCCTTACATTCTAGCATCAAATTCCTGCATGAAAACTAAGTATGCATCCTCAATCAACATACAAGAACAAGTTATGAATAAAACAATTAATTGAATTGCATTCACGATTCATCAAGTCGCAATTGGAAGTAATCAATTCATATCTCAAGCATGTTCATGGTTTCGAATTCCCCCCTAGCTAAATAGGGGTTTAGCCACTCATAGTCACAACAAGATTAGAGAATAATAAAGTAAACATTGAAATTAAGAACGAAGTACACCTAGAATGCTCCAATCTTCAAGCTTGAAACGTCCAAGGTTCCTTCCTCTCCACCTTGCTGCGGCACAAAGAGTCTAAGATGGGTATGGATGTGTTTGGATGAAGGGATGGACGTTTTTGGGAGTGAAAGGCTGCGGCAAAGAGAGATTTTGGGCTGAAAGTGTGTGAATGCTTGAATTGTTGAGTGAATGATGTGTTTTGGTGCGGCAAAAGGTCATATATATAGTAGAGGGGTTAAGGCACGGTTTAGGTAATCTACGAAACAAAAACTTAACCAAAACTTAAAGGGAAATAGGAAATAAAATCAAAAACCTAAGGGGAAAGGGTAAGGATATGCGGCATGTGCAGAAATTAAGGCAATGTGAAGTTCAAATGCGGCAAGGACAAGGAAAGAAAGGGAAAGGTCTTTTAATGCAAGGAAAAGTGTTTCCTTGCTGTTTTAGGGTTCAAAACTAACCTAAAATAAAGGGGAAAAAAGCTGGAGTAAAGGAGAATTGCGGCAAGAAAGGTTTGGGGAAGGAAAAGGTGCGGCATTGATCCAAAAGGGCAAGGGATTGTGTTTCCTTGCAAGGCAAGGAAAGAAAGGTAAGAGACATGTGCAGCAACCTTCTTGAGCAAGAAATTAGGAGTCCCAAATTGTCTAGGATTCCCTCTTTGTAAATGAAACCTTGATAAAATAGGCTTAGAAAAGTCAAAGGTCAAAGTAAAGAAACTTTGACTTAGTCAACCCTTCTTCTTCTTGGATTCCTTTTCCTTCTTTGACTTGAATTTATTTTTCCTTTTCTCATAGCTGATTCCTAGCATGTCTTGGTCTTCAATTTCGTCCATCTACTTTGTTCCAAGCATATGCTATCCAAAACTTGCCCAAAAATGCTCCAAAAGGCTCCAAAATGCACTTTCTTGCTATATTACCCCTTGGGACCTACAAACATACGAAAATAGCTTAAAATACTAAATTAAATACGAATAATCAACATAAAAGCATGAGAACAAGCTAACTAAATCGCATAAATATGCTCATATCAGCACGTCAAAGGCACACACGTTTTATCCAACAAATACTTAAAACAGTGCAAATAAACACCAAATACAAAAATAGTGTACTTTTGACACCAAATAAGCTTTTCATCTTTCGAGAACTTATTATTAATGTCCTACTAGCGTAGAATAAGTGTTTATTTGCTTAAGTTCCAAATCGCGTCAAAGTCACGCTCGTTTTATCCCACATGCATAAAACCGTGCAAATACACTCCAAATACAAAAATAGTGTACTTTTGACCCCAAATAAGCATTTTATCATTTGAGAACTTATTATTAATGCCTTATTAGCGTACTATATATGTTTATTTGCTTAAGTTCCAAAGCACGTCAAAGGCACACACGTTTTATCCAACAAATGCTTAAAACAGTGCAAATACACACCAAATACAAAAATAGTGTACTTTTGACACCAAATAAGCTTTTCATCTTTCGAGAACTTATTATTAATGTCCTACTAGCGTAGTATAAGTGTTTATTTTCTTAAGTTCCAAAGCACGTCAAAGGCACACACGTTTTATCCCACATGCAAAAAACCTTGCAAATACACTACAACTTCAAAAATAGTGTAGTTTTGACCCCAAATAAGCATTTTATCGTTTGAGAACTTATTATAAATGCCTTATTAGCGTACTATATGTGTTTATTTACTTAAGTTCCAAAGCACGACAAAGGCACACACGTTTTATCCAACAAATGCTTAAAACAGTGCAAATACACACCAAATACAAAAATAGTGTACTTTTGACACCCAATAAGCTTTTCATCTTTCGAGAAATTATTATTAATTTCCTACTAGCGTAGTATAAGTGTTTATTAGCTTAAGTTCCAAAGCGCGTCAAAGGCACGCTCGTTTTATCCCACATGCCTAAAACCGTGCAAATACACACCAAATACAAAAATACTGTGCTTTTGACACCAAATAAGCTTTTCATCTTTCGAGAACTTATTATTAATGTCCTACTAGCGTAGTATAAGTGTTTATTTGCTTAAGTGCCAAAGCGCGTCAAAGTCACGCTCGTTTTATCCCACATGCATAAAACCGTGCAAAAACACTCCAAATACAAAAATAGTGTACTTTTGACCCCAAATATGCATTTTATCGTTTGAGAACTTATTATTAATGCCTTATTAGCGTACTATATGTGTTTATTTGCTTAAGTTCCAAAGCACGTCAAAGGCACACACGTTTTCTCCAACAAATGCTTAAAACAGTGCAAATACACACCAAATACAAAAATAATGTACTTTTGACACCAAATAAGCTTTTCATCTTTCGAGAACTTATTATTAATGTCCTACTAGCGTAGTATAAGTGTTTATTTTCTTAAGTTCCAAAGCACGTCAAAGGCACACACGTTTTATCCCACATGCAAAAAACCTTGCAAATACACTACAACTTCAAAAATAGTGTAGTTTTGACCCCAAATAAGCATTTTATCGTTTGAGAACTTATTATTAATGCCTTATTAGCGTACTATATGTGTTTATTTACTTAAGTTCCAAAGCACGACAAAGGCACACACGTTTTATCCAACAAATGCTTAAAACAGTGCAAATACACACCAAATACAAAAATAGTGTACTTTTGACACCCAATAAGCTTTTCATCTTTCGAGAAATTATTATTAATTTCCTACTAGCGTAGTATAAGTGTTTATTTGCTTAAGTTCCAAAGCGCGTCAAAGGCACGCTCGTTTTATCCCACACGCATAAAACCGTGCAAATACACTCTAAATACAAAAATAGTGTACTTTTGACACCAAATAAGCATCTTATCGTTCGGGAACTCGTTATTAATACCTTATTAGCGTATTATATGTGTTTCTTTGCATAAATTCCAAAGTAGTGCAAAGGCACACTCGTTTTATCCCCACATGCATAAAACAGTGCAAATACACTCCAAATAAAAAAATAGTGTACTTTTGACACCAAATAAGCATTTTATCGTTCGAGAACTCGTTATTAATGCCTTATTAGCGTATTATATGTGTTTATTTGCTTAAGTTCCAAAGTGCGTCAAAGGCACACTCGTTTTATCCCACACGCATAAAACCGTGCAAATACACTCTAAATACAAAAATAGTGTACTTTTGACACCAAATAAGCATCTTATCGTTCGGGAACTCGTTATTAATACCTTATTAGCGTATTATATGTGTTTGTTTGCATAAATTCCAAAGTGCGTCAAAGGCACACTCGTTTTATCCCCACATGCATAAAACAGTGCAAATACACTCCAAATACAAAAATAGTGTACTTTTGACACCAAATAAGCATTTTATCGTCTGAAACCTCTTTATTAATGCCTTATTAGCGTATTATATGTGTTTATTTGCATAAGTTCCAAAGCACGTCAAAGGCACGCTCGTTTTATCCCGCATGCATAAAACCGTGCAAATACACACCAAATAAAAAAATACTGTACTTTTGACACCAAATAAGCTTTTCATCTTTCGAGAACTTATTATGAATGTCCTACTAGAGTAGTATAAGTGTTTATTTGCTTAAGTTCCAAAGCGCGTCAAAAGCAAGCTCGTTTTATCCCACATGCATAAAACCGTGCAAATACACACCAAATACAAAAATAGTGTACTTTTGACACCAAATAAGCTTTTCATCTTTCGAGAACTTATTATTAATGTCCTACTAGCGTAGAATAAGTGTTTATTTGCTTAAGTTCCAAAGCGCGTCAAAGTCACGCTCGTTTTATCCCACATGCATAAAACCGTGCAAATACACTCCAAATACAAAAATAGTGTACTTTTGACCCCAAATAAGCATTTTATCATTTGAGAACTTATTATTAATGCCTTATTAGCGTACTATATATGTTTATTTGCTTAAGTTCCAAAGCACGTCAAAGGCACACACGTTTGATAGGAGCATATTTATGCGACTTAGTTAGCTTGTTTTCTTGCATTTAGTTAGCTAAACTATGTTAATTATAGTGTTTAAAGTTATTTTCGTCCAATTTCAGGTCCTAAGTGTCAAAGTGGCAAAAAGAAGCAATTTGGAGCATTCTAGAGCATTTTTGGGCCAAGATTGGATAGTGCAAACATGGAGGCTTGAGGATGGACGAAATTGAAGATTAGAAGGCTTGGAATCAGCCAAGAAAGAGGGAGAATTAAATTCAAGTTCAGAAAGATAAGATAAAAGCAAGAAAAAAAGGAACATTATCTCTAACCTTATCACCTTATCTTATCCTATCCTTACCTTATCTTATCTTTCCATATTTTTAGCCAAATAAGGGGGTCCATATCTGATTCTTATCTCCTAAAATTAGGGATTCTAGAAGCCTAAAAACGTGCTAAAACCTGAAATTAAACATGTGCTTCACATTCCCTAAAAACATGGCGCCTAGGCCATGTTCTAGATGTCCTAACCCTTTGCCGCACCCTTATCTCTGATTTCTTGAGATTTCCTACTCCTAAACTACCTTGGAAACCCTCTCCAGCCGTGCCTTACCTCTCCCCTATAAATACATATGTGTGCCGCACTCATTCATCACCATTCACAGCCCTAAATTCACCCATTCACATCCTGCCGCAAGTCCTTTCATAATTCAGCCATTCCATACACTTCCATACCCCTTGCCGCATCCACCATCAATCCACACCACCTTCACACATCCATAACCACCCTCAGCCACTTGTGCCGCACCATAGCAAGGAGGAAGGAGAGGAAAGAAGCCTTGGAGCGTGCATGCACCCAATCTGATTGCTGGGCGTTCTTAGGTGTTTTCTATCTTATGTTTTCAATGTTTAATTTAATTTCTCTTATTCTTGCTGTAATTATGAGTGGCTAAACCCTAATTAGCTAGGGGGAAGTTTGAAGCCATGAACATGCTTGAGATATGAATTAATTCCTTTCAATTGCGATTTAATAAGTTGTGAATGCAATTCTATTAACTGTTTTATTGGGAACTTGTTCTTGTTTGTTAATTAAGGATGCATACTTAGTTTTCATGCATGAACTTGGTGCTAGAATATAAATAAGTTTCACCTAATCGTTACAAGTTTATATTCATAAGTAGTGAAGGTTGCTTGTCACAATCGCGTTAATTGGATTCTTGGCAAACGTATCATGCTCTCATAGTTACGAATGCCTCGTCGACACTTATGATTTTCATTGAACGTAAGGATCTCTGATTGTATCTCTTCTATGCATTCATGTAGGGGACCGTTGGAGAATAATTTGGGTTGTTGTATGCTCTTCTTCCGATTCAATGACATAAGGAAAATCTGACGGTTAATTTGTGCACGTACGGTTAATCTGGGGTGTTGAGATTCATGGTTCATTGAAAAGCAATTGGAGATCGATTTATGTACAAGTGTGTCATGTGTGGAGAAGGACCCTCTAGCTAGCCCATCACCCATCAAAGTTTTCAAATTCGTTTTCAAATCTGTTTTACTTTACAAAGTCTTTAATTTACTTTCAAATTCGTTCAAACTAAAACCCCCCTTTTACTTTCTTGTTTTAAAGTGTCCAAAATCTGTTTTCTTTGTGTTTTCAAGTGTTTTGAGTCAACCTAAAACCAATTTTCGTCCAAAACCTTCCCTAGTGTCTTAAATCTGTCCACAAAGTGTTTTTAAGCCGTTTTAAGTGTTTTTAACTTGTTTTGAGTCTTGTAAACCTTTCCAAACGTTTTTAACTTTGTTTTTATGTTTTTGAGTCAGTTTCAAGGTTATTAGCAAACCCTCCTAATCCCCGGTCCAGAACGATCCCTACTTATACATATACTACAATTGATAAAAAGAGGGTTTAATTTGTGTGCTTAACATAATTCACATCAAATTTTGGCGCCGTTGCCGGGGATTAGCAACATTGCTAATTCCTTTTGTTTATTTTCGTTTGTTTTAAGTTTAGTTGCTGATTCTTGTTATTTTCTTGTTTTTCAGGTACTAGTTTATGACTCGAAGTTCCCAAACTATTAGTAAGAACATCTTGGACTTTGACGACAATTTTGAGCGAACTTTGAGAAAGAAAAGAAAGACCCCAGAACCTGATCTATCTAGTTCAAGTTCTGAGGTTGAAGTTGAGGAACAAGAAGGGGCCGAATCTGAGGAGATAGAGGAGGCCGAGCTTGAGGAAGCTATGGCTGCAGATAATCGAACAATTAAGGAGCTTTCGGCCTCAGGAGTGGATAATGCAGTACCTCTATGTATCCAATATCCTAGGGCAGCCCCAGGAAAGACCGACGAGTTCGAATTGAAGTCAAGCTTGTTGCATCACATTCCCAAATACCATGGATTGTCCATGGAAGATCCAAACAAGCATTTGAAGGAGTTTGAAGTGGTTTGCTCGAGTATGACACCCATTAACGTTGATGGGAACATTTTGAAGATGAAAGCTTTTCCATTCTCGTTGTTGGAAAAAGCTAAAGATTGGTTGTACGAATTGGCACCCGGAACTGTCACATCTTGGGAGAGTATGAAACGAGCGTTCTTGGAGAAATTTTTCCCAACTTCAAGAGTCATTCTCTTGAGGAAACGGATTAGTGGCATTGAACAAAATGAAGGTGAGACTTTTCCCGCTTATTATGAACGTTTTAAAACTCTTGTTGCTTCTTGTCCACAGCACCAAATGAAGGAGGAGCTGCTCATTCAATATTTCTACGAAGGACTCCTTCCAATTGAACGCCAAATGCTAGATGCCTCAGCGGGTGGTGCATTGGTTGACAAGACTCCGGTGGCTGCCAAGACTTTAATTGCAAACCGAGCACTCAATGCCCAACAATATGAAGGTGTTGGACAAAGAGGAGGGGCACGGCAACAACATGTCAATGAGGTAAGTACAATTTCAGACATTCAATCACAAATAGCTAATCTTACCGCTCTTGTGTCTCAGGTTGTAATTGGATCAAAACCACAAGACAATCAAATCTGTGGCGTGTGCACCATACAAGGGCATACCTCTGAAATTTGCCCTCAATTGATTGAGAATGGAGGATGGGAAAGTGCCAATTCTATTGGATTTCAAGGCCAAAACCAAACCCAATACGATCCATACTCGAATACTTACAACCCCGGATGGAGAGATCACCCTAATATGAAGTGGAGAGAGCCTCAACAACCTATGCAACAAGGGGGATTTCGGCAAAACCCCCCTGGGTTTCCACGGCCATATCAACAAAATCAGCCACTCCCGGCCTCATCTAACTCAGGTACGTCCATGGGAAGTGATCAAGCTATTCAGTTACTAACCTCTATTTCGCAAGGGTTACAAAAGCAAGACAATCGGATAGCAAACAATGAGAAGGAGATGATGGACATGAAGAAACAAATTGGGCAGATTTCAGAATTCCTAGGGCAGTTTAGAGAACAAGGCAAACTTCCTAGTTCAACCACTGTGAATCCGAAGGGAGGATTTGAATCTGCCAAGGCCATTACTCTAAGAAGTGGCAAAGAAGTTGGGAACCATCCCAAGACATCCAAATCTGCCCAAAAAGAGGACGAGAAATTGTTGCAAGAAGAGGCAGAGAATGAGGAGACCACGGCAAGGAGGGATGCACCCTTGCCGCAGCCTTTGAATGGACCTACACATTCCAAAACGTCCAACACAAGTAAGTTGGGTCCAAATTTGATTAATTCTAACCCTATTCCACCCAATGCACCCTTTCCTAGCAGATTTATGCAATCAAAGAACGAAGAGGAGGAAAAAGATGTTCTAGAGACGTTTAGGAAAGTGCATGTCAACATTCCGCTTCTTGATGCAATTAAGCAAATTCCCAAGTATGCCAAGTTTTTGAAGAAGCTTTGTACAACAAGGAAACGGATTCGGGAGAAAGAAGTGGTCCAGGTAAGTGAGAATGTTTCTGCGATCTTACAAAGAAAACTACCACCTAAATGCAAAGATCCGGGTAGTTTCACAATTCCTTGTGTTATTGGAAATACTAAGTTTGAACATGCTATGCTAGATTTAGGTGCATCAATTAATGTCATGCCATATTCTGTTTATGCATCTATGAATCTAGGAGAGCTCAAAAAGGATGGTGTTGTTATTCAATTGGCCGATAGATCTAACGCATATCCAAAAGGAGTTTTGGAGGATGTTTTTGTGCAGGTAGACCATTTGATTTTTCCTGCAGATTTTTATGTGCTTGACATGGAGGAAACCGCCCACTCTCCATCACCGCCACTCTTACTTGGACGACCTTTCATGAAAACAGCCAACACCAAGATTGATGTGGCTAAAGGAGCAGTAACGATGCAATTTGGTGGTGATATGATTAATTTTAAAATTTCTGAATCAGTTGAGCATACTAATGATGTTCATTCTTGTTGTGCTATTAATGTAATTAAAGATATAAGGCAGGAATGTTCATCACTAATCAAGCAGATTTTTATGTGCTTGACATGCATAAAACCGTGCAAATACACTCCAAATACAAAAATAGTGTACTTTTGACCCCAAATAAGCATTTTATCATTTGAGAACTTATTATTAATGCCTTATTAGCGTACTATATGTGTTTATTTGCTTAAGTTCCAAAGCACGTCAAAGGCACACACGTTTTATCCAACAAATGCTTAAAACAGTGCAAATACACACCAAATACAAAAATAGTGTACTTTTGACACCAAATAAGCTTTTCATCTTTCGAGAACTTATTATTAATGTCCTACTAGCGTAGTATAAGTGTTTATTTTCTTAAGTTCCAAAGCACGTCAAAGGCACACACGTTTTATCCCACATGCAAAAAACCTTGCAAATACACTACAACTTCAAAAATAGTGTAGTTTTGACCCCAAATAAGCATTTTATCGTTTGAGAACTTATTATTAATGCCTTATTAGTGTACTATATGTGTTTATTTGCTTAAGTTCCAAAGCACGTCAAAGGCACACACGTTTTATCCAACAAATCCTTAAAACAGTGCAAATACACACCAAATACAAAAATAGTGTACTTTTGACACCAAATAAGCTTTTCATCTTTCGAGAACTTATTATTAATGTCCTACTAGCGTAGTATAAGTGTTTATTTTCTTAAGTTCCAAAGCACGTCAAAGGCACACACGTTTTATCCCACATGCAAAAAACCTTGCAAATACACTACAACTTCAAAAATAGTGTAGTTTTGACCCCAAATAAGCATTTTATCGTTTGAGAACTTATTATTAATGCCTTATTAGCGAACTATATGTGTTTATTTACTTAAGTTCCAAAGCACGACAAAGGCACACACGTTTTATCCAACAAATGCTTAAAACAGTGCAAATACACACCAAATACAAAAATAGTGTACTTTTGACACCCAATAACCTTTTCATCTTTCGAGAAATTATTATTAATTTCCTACTAGCGTAGTATAAGTGTTTATTTGCTTAAGTTCCAAAGCGCGTCAAAGGCACGCTCGTTTTATCCCACATGCATAAAACCGTGCAAATACACACCAAATACAAAAATACTGTGCTTTTGACACCAAATAAGCTTTTCATCTTTCGAGAACTTATTATTAATGTCCTACTAGCGTAGTATAAGTGTTTATTTGCTTAAGTGCCAAAGCGCGTCAAAGTCACGCTCGTTTTATCCCACATGCATAAAACCGTGCAAAAACACTCCAAATACAAAAATAGTGTACTTTTGACCCCAAATAAGCATTTTATCGTTTGAGAACTTATTATTAATGCCTTATTAGCGTACTATATATGTTTATTTGCTTAAGTTCCAAAGCACGTCAAAGGCACACACGTTTTATCCAACAAATGCTTAAAACAGTGCAAATACACACCAAATACAAAAATAGTGTACTTTTGACACCCAATAAGCTTTTCATCTTTCGAGAAATTATTATTAATTTCCTACTAGCGTAGTATAAGTGTTTATTTGCTTAAGTTCCAAAGCGCGTCAAAGGCACGCTCGTTTTATCCCACATGCATAAAACCGTGCAAATACACACCAAATACAAAAATACTGTGCTTTTGACACCAAATAAGCTTTTCATCTTTCGAGAACTTATTATTAATGTCCTACTAGCGTAGTATAAGTGTTTATTTGCTTAAGTGCCAAAGCGCGTCAAAGTCACGCTCGTTTTATCCCACATGCATAAAACCGTGCAAAAACACTCCAAATACAAAAATAGTGTACTTTTGACCCCAAATAAGCATTTTATCGTTTGAGAACTTAGTATTAATGCCTTATTAGCGTACTATATGTGTTTATTTACTTAAGTTCCAAAGCACGACAAAGGCACACACGTTTTATCCAACAAATGCTTAGAACAGTGCAAATACACACCAAATACAAAAATAGTGTACTTTTGACACCCAATAAGCTTTTCATCTTTCGAGAAATTATTATTAATTTCCTACCAGCGTAGTATAAGTGTTTATTTGCTTAAGTTCCAAAGCACGTCAAAGGCACACACGTTTTTTCCAACAAATGCTTAAAACAGTGCAAATACACACCAAATACAAAAATAGTGTACTTTTGACACCAAATAAGCATTTTATCGTTCGAGAACTCGTTATTAATGCCTTATTAGCGTATTATATGTGCTTATTTGCTTTAAGTTCCAAAGTGCGTCAAAGGCACACTCGTTTTATCCCACACGCATAAAACCGTGCAAATACACTCTAAATACAAAAATAGTGTACTTTTGACACCAAATAAGCATCTTATCGTTCGGGAACTCGTTATTAATACCTTATTAGCGTATTATATGTGTTTCTTTGCATAAATTCCAAAGTGCGTCAAAGGCACACTCGTTTTATCCCCACATGCATAAAACAGTGCAAATACACTCCAAATACAAAAATAGTGTACTTTTGACACCAAATAAGCATTTTATCGTCTGAAAACTCTTTATTAATGCCCTATTAGCGTATTATATGTGTTTATTTGCTTAAGTTCCAAAGCACGTCAAAGGCACGCTCGTTTTATCCCGCACGCATAAAACCGTGCAAATACACACCAAATAAAAAAATACTGTACTTTTGACACCAAATAAGCTTTTCATCTTTCGAGAACTTATTATGAATGTCCTACTAGCGTAGTATAAGTGTTTATTTGCTTAAGTTCCAAAGCGCGTCAAAAGCACGCTCGTTTTATCCCACATGCATAAAACCGTGCAAATACACACCAAATACAAAAATAGTGTACTTTTGACACCAAATAAGCTTTTCATCTTTCGAGAACTTATTATTAATGTCCTACTAGCGTAGAATAAGTGTTTATTTGCCTAAGTTCCAAAGCGCGTCAAAGTCACGCTCGTTTTATCCCACATGCATAAAACCGTGCAAATACACTCCAAATACAAAAATAGGGGAGAGGTTAAGGCACGGTTTGGGCATTCTAGGAAACAAAAACTAAACCAAACCTAAAGGGAAATAGGAATTAAAATCAAAAACCTAAGGGGAAAAGGGCTAGGACTTGCGGCTGTACAAGGAAAGATGTTTCCTTGCTGATTTTGGGTTTTAAATTAAAGGGAATGGGAAAACTTGTGCGGCAAGGTGGAAAATAAAAGGGGAATGTGGGGCTAGATCCTAAAGGAATAAGGGAAGTGTTTTACTTGGTTTAAGGATGGGGAAACATGGCAAGGGGAATTGTTGCACCAAAGGAGACAAGGAGGGAACACAAAGGGGACAAAACGCCACTTTTGTAGGAGATGCTGATTTTGTGTCTTTTATGCTTCCAAACTGACTTCTAACATCCTTCTAGGCTCTTTTGATCTTTAATTTCGTCCATCCACCTTGCTCCATTCATAAGCTATCCATTCCATGCCCAAAACAGCTCCAAAAGGCTCCAAAATGCACTTTCTTGATACTTTATCCTTTGGGACCTACAAACATACGAAAATAGCTTAAAATACTAAATTAAATACAAATAACTAACATAAATGCCGAGAACAAGCTAACTAATTCGCATAAATATGCTCATATCAGTTCCAAAGCACGTCAAAGGCACACACGTTTTATCCCACATGCATAAAACCGTGCAAATACACTCCAACTAAAAAAATAGTGTACTTTTGACCCCAAATAAGCATTTTATCGTTTGAGAACTTATTATTAATGCCTTATTAGCGTACTATATGTGTTTATTTGCTTAAGTGCCAAAGCACGTCAAGGGCACACACGTTTTATCCAACAAATGCTTAAAACAGTGCAAATACACAACAAATACAAAAATAGTGTACTTTTGACACCAAATAAGCATTTTATCGTTCGAGAACTCGTTATTAATGCCTTATTAGCGTATTATATGTGTTTATTTGCTTGAGTTCCAAAGCGCGTCAAAGGCACACTCGTTTTATCCCACATGCATAAAACCGTGCAAATACACACCAAATACAAAAATAGTGTACTTTTGACACCAAATAAGCTTTTCATCTTTCGAGAACTTATTATTAATGTCCTACTAGGGTAGTATAAGTGTTTATTTGCTTATGTTCCGAAGCGCGTCAAAGGCACGCTCGTTTTATCCCATGTGCATAAAACCGTGCAAATACACACCAAATACAAAAATAGTGTACTTTTGACACCAAATAAGCTTTTCATCTTTCGAGAACTTATTATTAATGTCCTACTAGCGTAGTATAAGTGTTTATTTGCTTAAGTTCCAAAGCGCGTCAAAGGCACACACGTTTTATCCCACATGCATAAAACCGTGCAAATACACTCCAACTACAAAAATAGTGTACTTTTGACCCTAAATAAGCATTTTATCGTTTGAGAACTTATTATTAATGCCTTATTAGCGTACTATATGTGTTTATTTGCTTAAGTTCCAAAGCACGTCAAAGGCACACACGTTTTATCCAACAAATGCTTAAAATAGTGCAAATACACACCAAATACAAAAATAGTGTACTTTTGACACCAAATAAGCATTTTATCATTTGAGAACTCATTATTATTACCTTATTAGCTTATTATATGTGTTTATTTGCTTAAGTTCCAAAGCGCGTCAAAGGCACGCTCGTTTTATACCACATGCATAAAACCGTGCAAATACACACCTTTGACGTGCAAATAAAACGTGTGCGCCTTTGACGTGCTTTGGAACTTAAGCAAACAAACACTTATACTACGCTAGTAGGACATTAATAATAAGTTCTCGGAAGATGAAAAACTTATTTGGTGTCAAAAGTACACTATTTTTGTATTTGGTGTGTATTTGCACGGTTTTATGCATGTGGGATAAAACGAGCGTGCCTTTGACGTGCTTTGGAACTTAAGCAAATAAACACATATAATACGCTAATAAGGCATTAATAATGAGTTTTCAGACGATAAAATGCTTATTTGGTGTCAAAAGTACACTATTTTTGTATTTGGAGTGTATTTGCACTGTTTTAAGCATTTGTTGGATAAAACGCGTGTGCCTTTGACTTGCTTTGGAACTTAACCAAATAAACACATATAGTACGCTAATAAGGCATTAATAATAAGTTCTCAAACGATAAAATGCTTATTTGGGGTCAAAACTACACTATTTTTGTAGTTGGAGTGTATTTGCACGGTTTTATGCATGTGGGATAAAACGAGTGTGCCTTAGACGCACTTTGGAACTTAAGCAAATAAACACATATAATATGCTAATAAGGCATTAATAACGAGTTCTCGAACGATAAAATGCTTATTTGGTGTCAAAAGTACACTATTTTTGTATTTGGTGTGTATTTGCACTGTTTTAAAAATTTGTTGGATAAAACGTGTGTGCCTTTGACGTGCTTTGGAACTTAAGCAAATAAACATATATAGTATGCTAATAAGGCATTAATAATAAGTTCTCAAACGATAAAATGCTTATTTGGGGTCAAAAGTACACTATTTTTGTATTTGGAGTGTATTGGCACGGTTTTATGCGTGTGGGATAAAACGAGTGTGCCTTAGACGCACTTTGGAACTTAAGCAAATAAACACATATAATATGCTAATAAGGCATTAATAACGAGTTCTCGAACGATAAAATGCTTATTTGGTGTCAAAAGTACACTATTTTTGTATTTGGTGTGTATTTGCACTGTTTTAAGCATTTGTTGGATAAAACGCGTGTGCCTTTGACGTGCTTTGGAACTTAACCAAATAAACACATATAGTACGCTAATAAGGCATTAATAATAAGTTCTCAAACGATAAAATGCTTATTTGGGGTCAAAAGTACACTATTTTTGTATTTGGAGTGTATTTGCACGGTTTTATGCATGTGGGATAAAACGTGTGTGCCTTTGACTTGCTTTGGAACTTAAGCAAATAAACACATATAGTACGCTAATAAGGCATTAATAATAAGTTCTCGAAAGATGAAAAGCTTATTTGGTGTCAAAAGTACACTATTTTTGTATTTGGTGTGTATTTGCACTGTTTTAAAAATTTGTTGGATAAAACGTGTGTGCCTTTGACGTGCTTTGGAACTTAACATATATAGTATGCTAATAAGGCATTAATAATAAGTTCTCAAACGATAAAATGCTTATTTGGGGTCAAAAGTACACTATTTTTGTATTTGGAGTGTATTTGCACGGTTTTATGCATGTGGGATAAAACGAGCGTGACTTCGACGCGCTTTGGAACTTAAGCAAATAAACACTTATACTACGCTAGTAGGACATTCATAATAAGTTCTTGAAAGATGAAAAGCTTATTTGGTGTCAAAAGTACACTATTTTTGTATTTGGTGTGTATTTGCACTGTTTTAAGCATTTGTTGGATAAAACGTGTGTGCCCTTGACGTGCTTTGGCACTTAAGCAAATAAACACATATAGTACGCTAATAAGGCATTAATAATAAGTTCTCAAACGATAAAATGCTTATTTGGGGTCAAAAGTACACTATTTTTGTATTTGGAGTGTATTTGCACGGTTTTATGCATGTGGGATAAAACGAGCGTGACTTTGACGCGCTTTGGAACTTAAGCAAATAAACACTTATACTACGCTAGTAGGACATTAATAATGAGTTCTCGAAAGATCAAAAGTACACTATTTTTGTATTTGGAGTGTATTGGCACGGTTTTTTGCGTGTGGGATAAAACGAGTGTGCCTTTGACGCACTTTGGAACTTAAGCAAAGAAACACATATAATACGCTAATAAGGCATTAATAACGAGTTCTCGAACGATAAAATTCTTATTTGGTGTTAAAAGTACACTATTTTTGTATTTAGAGTGTATTTGCACGGTTTTATGCGTGTGGGATAAAACGAGTGTGCCTTTGACGCACTTTGGAACTTAAGCAAATAAACACATCTAATACTCTAATAAGGCATTAATAACGAGTTCTCGAACGATAAAATGCTTATTTGGTGTCAAAAGTACACTATTTTTGTATTTGGTGTGTATTTGCACTGTTTTAAGCATTTGTTGGATAAAATGTGTGTGCCTTTGACGTGCTTTGGAACTTAAGCAAATAAACACATATAGTACGCTAATAAGGCATTAATAATAAGTTCTCAAACGATAAAATGCTTATTTGGGGTCAAAACTACACTATTTTTGTAGTTGGAGTGTATTTGCACGGTTTTATGCATGTGGGATAAAACGTGTGTGCCTTTGACTTTCTGTGGAACTTAAGCAAATAAACACTTATACTACCCTAGTAGGACATTAATAAGAAGTTGTCGAAAGATGAAAAGCTTATTTGGTGTCAAAAGTACACTATTTTTGTATTTGGTGTGTATTTGCACTGTTTTAAGCATTTGTTGGATAAAAGGTGTGTGCCTTTGACGTGCTTTGGAACTTAAGCAAATAAACACATATAGTATGCTAATAAGGCATTAATAATAAGTTCTCAAAAGATGAAAAGCTTATTTGGTGTCAAAAGTACACTATTTTTGTATTTGGTGTGTATTTGCACGGTTTTATGCATGTGGGATAAAATGAGCGTGCCTTTGACGCGCTTTGGAAATTAAGCAAATAAACACTTATACTACGCTAGTAGGACATTAATAGTAACTTCTCGAAAGATGAAAAGCTTATTTGGTGTCAAAAGTACACTATTTTTGTATTTGGTGTGTATTTGCACTGTTTTAAGCATTTGTTGGATAAAACGTGTGTGCCTTTGACGTGCTTTGGAACTTAAGCAAATAAACATATATAGTACGCTAATAAAGCATTAATAATAAGTTCTCAAACGATAAAATGCTTATTTGGGGTCAAAAGTACACTATTTTTGTAGTTGGAGTGTATTTGCACGGTTTTATGCATGTGGGATAAAACGTGTGTGCCTTTGACTTGCTTTGGAACTTAAGCAAATAAACACTGATACTACGCTAGTAGGACATTAATAATAAGTTCTCGAAAGATGAAAAGCTTATTTAGTGTCAAAAGTACAGTATTTTTGTATTTGGGGTGTATTTGCACGGTTTTATGCATGTGGGATAAAACGAGCGTGCCTTTGACGTGCTTTAGAACTTAAGCAAATAAACACATATAATACGCTAATAAGGCATTAATAACAAGTTCTCAAAAGATGAAACGCTTATTTGGTGTCAAAAGTACACTATTTTTGTATTTGGTGCGTATTTGCACTGTTTTAAGCATTTGTTGGATAAAAGGTGTGTGCCTTTGACGTGCTTTGGAACTTAAGGAAATAAACATATATAGTATGCTAATAAGGCATTAATAATAAGTTCTCAAACGATAAAATGCTTATTTGGGGTCAAAAGTACACTATTTTTGTATTTGGAGTGTATTGGCACGGTTTTATGCGTGTGGGATAAAACGAGTGTGCCTTAGACGCACTTTGGAACTTAAGCAAATAAACACATATAATACGCTAATAAGGCATTAATAACGAGTTCTCGAACGATAAAATGCTTATTTGGTGTCAAAAGTACACTATTTTTGTATTTGGTGTGTATTTGCACTGTTTTAAGCATTTGTTGGATAAAACGCGTGTGCCTTTGACGTGCTTTGGAACTTAACGAAATAAACACATATAGTACGCTAATAAGGCATTAATAATAAGTTCTCAAAAGATGAAAAGCTTATTTGGTGTCAAAAGTACACTATTTTTGTATTTGGTGTGTATTTGCACGGTTTTATGCATGTGGGATAAAATGAGCGTGCCTTTGACGCGCTTTGGAAATTAAGCAAATAAACACTTATACTACGCTAGTAGGACATTAATAGTAACTTCTCGAAAGATGAAAAGCTTATTTGGTGTCAAAAGTACACTATTTTTGTATTTGGTGTGTATTTGCACTGTTTTAAAAATTTGTTGGATAAAACGTGTGTGCCTTTGACGTGCTTTGGAACTTAAGCAAATAAACATATATAGTATGCTAATAAGGCATTAATAATAAGTTCTCAAACGATAAAATGCTTATTTGGGGTCAAAAGTACACTATTTTTGTATTTGGAGTGTATTGGCACGGTTTTATGCGTGTGGGATAAAACGAGTGTGCCTTAGACGCACTTTGGAATTAAGCAAATAAACACATATAATACGCTAATAAGGCATTAATAACGAGTTCTCGAACGATAAAATGCTTATTTGGTGTCAAAAGTACACTATTTTTGTATTTGGTGTGTATTTGCACTGTTTTAAGCATTTGTTGGATAAAACGCGTGTGCCTTTGACGTGCTTTGGAACTTAACCAAATAAACACATATAGTACGCTAATAAGGCATTAATAATAAGTTCTCAAACGATAAAATGCTTATTTGGGGTCAAAAGTACACTATTTTTGTATTTGGAGTGTATTTGCACGGTTTTATGCATGTGGGATAAAACGTGTGTGCCTTTGACTTGCTTTGGAACTTAAGCAAATAAACACATATAGTACGCTAATAAGGCATTAATAATAAGTTCTCGAAAGATGAAAAGCTTATTTGGTGTCAAAAGTACACTATTTTTGTATTTGGTGTGTATTTGCACTGTTTTAAAAATTTGTTGGATAAAACGTGTGTGCCTTTGACGTGCTTTGGAACTTAACATATATAGTATGCTAATAAGGCATTAATAATAAGTTCTCAAACGATAAAATGCTTATTTGGGGTCAAAAGTACACTATTTTTGTATTTGGAGTGTATTTGCACGGTTTTATGCATGTGGGATAAAACGAGCGTGACTTCGACGCGCTTTGGAACTTAAGCAAATAAACACTTATACTACGCTAGTAGGACATTCATAATAAGTTCTTGAAAGACGAAAAGCTTATTTGGTGTCAAAAGTACACTATTTTTGTATTTGGTGTGTATTTGCACTGTTTTAAGCATTTGTTGGATAAAACGTGTGTGCCCTTGACGTGCTTTGGCACTTAAGCAAATAAACACATATAGTACGCTAATAAGGCATTAATAATAAGTTCTCAAACGATAAAATGCTTATTTGGGGTCAAAAGTACACTATTTTTGTATTTGGAGTGTATTTGCACGGTTTTATGCATGTGGGATAAAACGAGCGTGACTTTGACGCGCTTTGGAACTTAAGCAAATAAACACTTATACTACGCTAGTAGGACATTAATAATGAGTTCTCGAAAGATCAAAAGTACACTATTTTTGTATTTGGAGTGTATTGGCACGGTTTTTTGCGTGTGGGATAAAACGAGTGTGCCTTTGACGCACTTTGGAACTTAAGCAAAGAAACACATATAATACGCTAATAAGGCATTAATAACGAGTTCTCGAACGATAAAATTCTTATTTGGTGTTAAAAGTACACTATTTTTGTATTTAGAGTGTATTTGCACGGTTTTATGCGTGTGGGATAAAACGAGTGTGCCTTTGACGCACTTTGGAACTTAAGCAAATAAACACATCTAATACTCTAATAAGGCATTAATAACGAGTTCTCGAACGATAAAATGCTTATTTGGTGTCAAAAGTACACTATTTTTGTATTTGGTGTGTATTTGCACTGTTTTAAGCATTTGTTGGATAAAACGTGTGTGCCTTTGACGTGCTTTGGAACTTAAGCAAATAAACACATATAGTACGCTAATAAGGCATTAATAATAAGTTCTCAAACGATAAAATGCTTATTTGGGGTCAAAACTACACTATTTTTGTAGTTGGAGTGTATTTGCACGGTTTTATGCATGTGGGATAAAACGTGTGTGCCTTTGACTTTCTGTGGAACTTAAGCAAATAAACACTTATACTACCCTAGTAGGACATTAATAAGAAGTTGTCGAAAGATGAAAAGCTTCTTTGGTGTCAAAAGTACACTATTTTTGTATTTGGTGTGTATTTGCACTGTTTTAAGCATTTGTTGGATAAAAGGTGTGTGCCTTTGACGTGCTTTGGAACTTAAGCAAATAAACACATATAGTACGCTAATAAGGCATTAATAATAAGTTCTCAAAAGATGAAAAGCTTATTTGGTGTCAAAAGTACACTATTTTTGTATTTGGTGTGTATTTGCACGGTTTTATGCATGTGGGATAAAATGAGCGTGCCTTTGACGCGCTTTGGAAATTAAGCAAATAAACACTTATACTACGCTAGTAGGACATTAATAGTAACTTCTCGAAAGATGAAAAGCTTATTTGGTGTCAAAAGTACACTATTTTTGTATTTGGTGTGTATTTGCACTGTTTTAAGCATTTGTTGGATAAAACGTGTGTGCCTTTGACGTGCTTTGGAACTTAAGCAAATAAACATATATAGTACGCTAATAAGGCATTAATAATAAGTTCTCAAACGATAAAATGCTTATTTGGGGTCAAAAGTACACTATTTTTGTAGTTGGAGTGTATTTGCACGGTTTTATGCATGTGGGATAAAACGTGTGTGCCTTTGACTTGCTTTGGAACTTAAGCAAATAAACACTTATACTACGCTAGTAGGACATTAATAATAAGTTCTCGAAAGATGAAAAGCTTATTTAGTGTCAAAAGTACAGTATTTTTGTATTTGGGGTGTATTTGCACGGTTTTATGCATGTGGGATAAAACGAGCGTGCCTTTGACGTGCTTTAGAACTTAAGCAAATAAACACATATAATACGCTAATAAGGCATTAATAATAAGTTCTCAAAAGATGAAACGCTTATTTGGTGTCAAAAGTACACTATTTTTGTATTTGGTGCGTATTTGCACTGTTTTAAGCATTTGTTGGATAAAAGGTGTGTGCCTTTGACGTGCTTTGGAACTTAAGGAAATAAACATATATAGTATGCTAATAAGGCATTAATAATAAGTTCTCAAACGATAAAATGCTTATTTGGGGTCAAAAGTACACTATTTTTGTATTTGGAGTGTATTGGCACGGTTTTATGCGTGTGGGATAAAACGAGTGTGCCTTAGACGCACTTTGGAACTTAAGCAAATAAACACATATAATACGCTAATAAGGCATTAATAACGAGTTCTCGAACGATAAAATGCTTATTTGGTGTCAAAAGTACACTATTTTTGTATTTGGTGTGTATTTGCACTGTTTTAAGCATTTGTTGGATAAAACGCGTGTGCCTTTGACGTGCTTTGGAACTTAACCAAATAAACACATATAGTACGCTAATAAGGCATTAATAATAAGTTCTCAAACGATAAAATGCTTATTTGGGGTCAAAACTACACTATTTTTGTAGTTGGGGTGTATTTGCACGGTTTTATGCATGTGGGGATAAAACGAGAATGCCATTGAAGAGCTTTGGAACTTAAGCAAATAAAAACTTATACTACGCTAGTAGGACATTAATAATAAGTTCTCGAAAGATGAAATGCTTATTTGGTGTCAAAAGTACACTATTTTTGTATTTGGTGTGTATTTGCACTGTTTTAAAAATTTGTTGGATAAAACGTGTGTGCCTTTGACGTGCTTTGGAACTTAAGCAAATAAACATATATAGTATGCTAATAAGGCATTAATAATAAGTTCTCAAACGATAAAATGCTTATTTGGGGTCAAAAGTACACTATTTTTGTATTTGGAGTGTATTGGCACGGTTTTATGCGTGTGGGATAAAACGAGTGTGCCTTAGACGCACTTTGGAACTTAAGCAAATAAACACATATAATACGCTAATAAGGCATTAATAACGAGTTCTCGAACGATAAAATGCTTATTTGGTGTCAAAAGTACACTATTTTTGTATTTGGTGTGTATTTGCACTGTTTTAAGCATTTGTTGGATAAAACGCGTGTGCCTTTGACGTGCTTTGGAACTTAACCAAATAAACACATATAGTACGCTAATAAGGCATTAATAATAAGTTCTCAAACGATAAAATGCTTATTTGGGGTCAAAAGTACACTATTTTTGTATTTGGAGTGTATTTGCACGGTTTTATGCATGTGGGATAAAACGTGTGTGCCTTTGACTTGCTTTGGAACTTAAGCAAATAAACACATATAGTACGCTAATAAGGCATTAATAATAAGTTCTCGAAAGATGAAAAGCTTATTTGGTGTCAAAAGTACACTATTTTTGTATTTGGTGTGTATTTGCACTGTTTTAAAAATTTGTTGGATAAAACGTGTGTGCCTTTGACGTGCTTTGGAACTTAACATATATAGTATGCTAATAAGGCATTAATAATAATTCTCAAACGATAAAATGCTTATTTGGGGTCAAAAGTACACTATTTTTGTATTTGGAGTGTATTTGCACGGTTTTATGCATGTGGGATAAAACGAGCGTGACTTCGACGCGCTTTGGAACTTAAGCAAATAAACACTTATACTACGCTAGTAGGACATTCATAATAAGTTCTTGAAAGATGAAAAGCTTATTTGGTGTCAAAAGTACACTATTTTTGTATTTGGTGTGTATTTGCACTGTTTTAAGCATTTGTTGGATAAAACGTGTGTGCCCTTGACGTGCTTTGGCACTTAAGCAAATAAACACATATAGTACGCTAATAAGGCATTAATAATAAGTTCTCAAACGATAAAATGCTTATTTGGGGTCAAAAGTACACTATTTTTGTATTTGGAGTGTATTTGCACGGTTTTATGCATGTGGGATAAAACGAGCGTGACTTTGACGCGCTTTGGAACTTAAGCAAATAAACACTTATACTACGCTAGTAGGACATTAATAATGAGTTCTCGAAAGATCAAAAGTACACTATTTTTGTATTTGGAGTGTATTGGCACGGTTTTTTGCGTGTGGGATAAAACGAGTGTGCCTTTGACGCACTTTGGAACTTAAGCAAAGAAACACATATAATACGCTAATAAGGCATTAATAACGAGTTCTCGAACGATAAAATTCTTATTTGGTGTTAAAAGTACACTATTTTTGTATTTAGAGTGTATTTGCATGGTTTTAAGCGTGTGGGATAAAACGAGTGTGCCTTTGACGCACTTTGGAAGTTAAGCAAATAAACACATCTAATACTCTAATAAGGCATTAATAACGAGTTCTCGAACGATAAAATGCTTATTTGGTGTCAAAAGTACACTATTTTTGTATTTGGTGTGTATTTGCACTGTTTTAAGCATTTGTTGGATAAAACGTGTGTGCCTTTGACGTGCTTTGGAACTTAAGCAAATAAACACATATAGTACGCTAATAAGGCATTAATAATAAGTTCTCAAACGATAAAATGCTTATTTGGGGTCAAAACTACACTATTTTTGTAGTTGGAGTGTATTTGCACGGTTTTATGCATGTGGGATAAAACGTGTGTGCCTTTGACTTTCTGTGGAACTTAAGCAAATAAACACTTATACTACCCTAGTAGGACATTAATAAGAAGTTGTCGAAAGATGAAAAGCTTATTTGGTGTCAAAAGTACACTATTTTTGTATTTGGTGTGTATTTGCACTGTTTTAAGCATTTGTTGGATAAAAGGTGTGTGCCTTTGACGTGCTTTGGAACTTAAGCAAATAAACACATATAGTACGCTAATAAGGCATTAATAATAAGTTCTCAAAAGATGAAAAGCTTATTTGGTGTCAAAACTACACTATTTTTGTATTTGGTGTGTATTTGCACGGTTTTATGCATGTGGGATAAAATGAGCGTGCGTTTGACGCGCTTTGGAAATTAAGCAAATAAACACTTATACTACGCTAGTAGGACATTAATAGTAACTTCTCGAAAGATGAAAAGCTTATTTGGTGTCAAAAGTACACTATTTTTGTATTTGGTGTGTATTTGCACTGTTTTAAGCATTTGTTGGATAAAACGTGTGTGCCTTTGACGTGCTTTGGAACTTAAGCAAATAAACATATATAGTACGCTAATAAGGCATTAATAATAAGTTCTCAAACGATAAAATGCTTATTTGGGGTCAAAAGTACACTATTTTTGTAGTTGGAGTGTATTTGCACGGTTTTATGCATGTGGGATAAAACGTGTGTGCCTTTGACTTGCTTTGGAACTTAAGCAAATAAACACTTATACTACGCTAGTAGGACATTAATAATAAGTTCTCGAAAGATGAAAAGCTTATTTAGTGTCAAAAGTACAGTATTTTTGTATTTGGGGTGTATTTGCACGGTTTTATGCATGTGGGATAAAACGAGCGTGCCTTTGACGTGCTTTAGAACTTAAGCAAATAAACACATATAATACGCTAATAAGGCATTAATAATAAGTTCTCAAAAGATGAAACGCTTATTTGGTGTCAAAAGTACACTATTTTTGTATTTGGTGCGTATTTGCACTGTTTTAAGCATTTGTTGGATAAAAGGTGTGTGCCTTTGACGTGCTTTGGAACTTAAGCAAATAAACATATATAGTATGCTAATAAGGCATTAATAATAAGTTCTCAAACGATAAAATGCTTATTTGGGGTCAAAAGTACACTATTTTTGTATTTGGAGTGTATTGGCACGGTTTTATGCGTGTGGGATAAAACGAGTGTGCCTTAGACGCACTTTGGAACTTAAGCAAATAAACACATATAATACGCTAATAAGGCATTAATAACGAGTTCTCGAACGATAAAATGCTTATTTGGTGTCAAAAGTACACTATTTTTTGTATTTGGTGTGTATTTGCACTGCTTTAAGCATTTGTTGGATAAAACGCGTGTGCCTTTGACGTGCTTTGGAACTTAACCAAATAAACACATATAGTACGCTAATAAGGCATTAATAATAAGTTCTCAAACGATAAAATGCTTATTTGGGGTCAAAAGTACACTATTTTTGTATTTGGAGTGTATTTGCACGGTTTTATGCATGTGGGATAAAACGTGTGTGCCTTTGACTTGCTTTGGAACTTAAGCAAATAAACACATATAGTACGCTAATAAGGCATTAATAATAAGTTCTCGAAAGATGAAAAGCTTATTTGGTGTCAAAAGTACACTATTTTTGTATTTGGTGTGTATTTGCACTGTTTTAAAAATTTGTTGGATAAAACGTGTGTGCCTTTGACGTGCTTTGGAACTTAACATATATAGTATGCTAATAAGGCATTAATAATAAGTTCTCAAACGATAAAATGCTTATTTGGGGTCAAAAGTACACTATTTTTGTATTTGGAGTGTATTTGCACGGTTTTATGGATGTGGGATAAAACGAGCGTGACTTCGACGCGCTTTGGAACTTAAGCAAATAAACACTTATACTACGCTAGTAGGACATTCATAATAAGTTCTCGAAAGATGAAAAGCTTATTTGGTGTCAAAAGTACACTATTTTTGTATTTGGTGTGTATTTGCACTGTTTTAAGCATTTGTTGGATAAAACGTGTGTGCCCTTGACGTGCTTTGGCACTTAAGCAAATAAACACATATAGTACGCTAATAAGGCATTAATAATAAGTTCTCAAACGATAAAATGCTTATTTGGGGTCAAAAGTACACTATTTTTGTATTTGGAGTGTATTTGCACGGTTTTATGCATGTGGGATAAAACGAGCGTGACTTTGACACGCTTTGGAACTTAAGCAAATAAACACTTATACTACGCTAGTAGGACATTAATAATGAGTTCTCGAAAGATCAAAAGTACACTATTTTTGTATTTGGAGTGTATTGGCACGGTTTTTTGCGTGTGGGATAAAACGAGTGTGCCTTTGACGCACTTTGGAACTTAAGCAAAGAAACACATATAATACGCTAATAAGGCATTAATAACGAGTTCTCGAACGATAAAATTCTTATTTGGTGTTAAAAGTACACTATTTTTGTATTTAGAGTGTATTTGCACGGTTTTATGCGTGTGGGATAAAACGAGTGTGCCTTTGACGCACTTTGGAACTTAAGCAAATAAACACATCTAATACTCTAATAAGGCATTAATAACGAGTTCTCGAACGATAAAATGCTTATTTGGTGTCAAAAGTACACTATTTTTGTATTTGGTGTGTATTTGCACTGTTTTAAGCATTTGTTGGATAAAACGTGTGTGCCTTTGACGTGCTTTGGAACTTAAGCAAATAAACACATATAGTACGCTAATAAGGCATTAATAATAAGTTCTCAAACGATAAAATGCTTATTTGGGGTCAAAACTACACTATTTTTGTAGTTGGAGTGTATTTGCACGGTTTTATGCATGTGGGATAAAACGTGTGTGCCTTTGACTTTCTGTGGAACTTAAGCAAATAAACACTTATACTACCCTAGTAGGACATTAATAAGAAGTTGTCGAAAGATGAAAAGCTTATTTGGTGTCAAAAGTACACTATTTTTGTATTTGGTGTGTATTTGCACTGTTTTAAGCATTTGTTGGATAAAAGGTGTGTGCCTTTGACGTGCTTTGGAACTTAAGCAAATAAACACATATAGTACGCTAATAAGGCATTAATAATAAGTTCTCAAAAGATGAAAAGCTTATTTGGTGTCAAAAGTACACTATTTTTGTATTTGGTGTGTATTTGCACGGTTTTATGCATGTGGGATAAAATGAGCGTGCCTTTGACGCGCTTTGGAAATTAAGCAAATAAACACTTATACTACGCTAGTAGGACATTAATAGTAACTTCTCGAAAGATGAAAAGCTTATTTGGTGTCAAAAGTACACTATTTTTGTATTTGGTGTGTATTTGCACTGTTTTAAGCATTTGTTGGATAAAACGTGTGTGCCTTTGACGTGCTTTGGAACTTAAGCAAATAAACATATATAGTACGCTAATAAGGCATTAATAATAAGTTCTCAAACGATAAAATGCTTATTTGGGGTCAAAAGTACACTATTTTTGTAGTTGGAGTGTATTTGCACGGTTTTTATGCATGTGGGATAAAACGTGTGTGCCTTTGACTTGCTTTGGAACTTAAGCAAATAAACACTTATACTACGCTAGTAGGACATTAATAATAAGTTCTCGAAAGATGAAAAGCTTATTTAGTGTCAAAAGTACAGTATTTTTGTATTTGGGGTGTATTTGCACGGTTTTATGCATGTGGGATAAAACGAGCGTGCCTTTGACGTGCTTTAGAACTTAAGCAAATAAACACATATAATACGCTAATAAGGCATTAATAATAAGTTCTCAAAAGATGAAACGCTTATTTGGTGTCAAAAGTACACTATTTTTGTATTTGGTGCGTATTTGCACTGTTTTAAGCATTTGTTGGATAAAAGGTGTGTGCCTTTGACGTGCTTTGGAACTTAAGCAAATAAACATATATAGTATGCTAATAAGGCATTAATAATAAGTTCTCAAACGATAAAATGCTTATTTGGGGTCAAAAGTACACTATTTTTGTATTTGGAGTGTATTGGCACGGTTTTATGCGTGTGGGATAAAACGAGTGTGCCTTAGACGCACTTTGGAACTTAAGCAAATAAACACATATAATACGCTAATAAGGCATTAATAACGAGTTCTCGAACGATAAAATGCTTATTTGGTGTCAAAAGTACACTATTTTTGTATTTGGTGTGTATTTGCACTGTTTTAAGCATTTGTTGGATAAAACGCGTGTGCCTTTGACGTGCTTTGGAACTTAACCAAATAAACACATATAGTACGCTAATAAGGCATTAATAATAAGTTCTCAAACGATAAAATGCTTATTTGGGGTCAAAAGTACACTATTTTTGTATTTGGAGTGTATTTGCACGGTTTTATGCATGTGGGATAAAACGTGTGTGCCTTTGACTTGCTTTGGAACTTAAGCAAATAAACACATATAGTACGCTAATAAGGCATTAATAATAAGTTCTCGAAAGATGAAAAGCTTATTTGGTGTCAAAAGTACACTATTTTTGTATTTGGTGTGTATTTGCACTGTTTTAAAAAATTTGTTGGATAAAACGTGTGTGCCTTTGACGTGCTTTGGAACTTAACATATATAGTATGCTAATAAGGCATTAATAATAAGTTCTCAAACGATAAAATGCTTATTTGGGGTCAAAAGTACACTATTTTTGTATTTGGAGTGTATTTGCACGGTTTTATGGATGTGGGATAAAACGAGCGTGACTTCGACGCGCTTTGGAACTTAAGCAAATAAACACTTATACTACGCTAGTAGGACATTCATAATAAGTTCTCGAAAGATGAAAAGCTTATTTGGTGTCAAAAGTACACTATTTTTGTATTTGGTGTGTATTTGCACTGTTTTAAGCATTTGTTGGATAAAACGTGTGTGCCCTTGACGTGCTTTGGCACTTAAGCAAATAAACACATATAGTACGCTAATAAGGCATTAATAATAAGTTCTCAAACGATAAAATGCTTATTTGGGGTCAAAAGTACACTATTTTTGTATTTGGAGTGTATTTGCACGGTTTTATGCATGTGGGATAAAACGAGCGTGACTTTGACACGCTTTGGAACTTAAGCAAATAAACACTTATACTACGCTAGTAGGACATTAATAATGAGTTCTCGAAAGATCAAAAGTACACTATTTTTGTATTTGGAGTGTATTGGCACGGTTTTTTGCGTGTGGGATAAAACGAGTGTGCCTTTGACGCACTTTGGAACTTAAGCAAAGAAACACATATAATACGCTAATAAGGCATTAATAACGAGTTCTCGAACGATAAAATTCTTATTTGGTGTTAAAAGTACACTATTTTTGTATTTAGAGTGTATTTGCACGGTTTTATGCGTGTGGGATAAAACGAGTGTGCCTTTGACGCACTTTGGAACTTAAGCAAATAAACACATCTAATACTCTAATAAGGCATTAATAACGAGTTCTCGAACGATAAAATGCTTATTTGGTGTCAAAAGTACACTATTTTTGTATTTGGTGTGTATTTGCACTGTTTTAAGCATTTGTTGGATAAAACGTGTGTGCCTTTGACGTGCTTTGGAACTTAAGCAAATAAACACATATAGTACGCTAATAAGGCATTAATAATAAGTTCTCAAACGATAAAATGCTTATTTGGGGTCAAAACTACACTATTTTTGTAGTTGGAGTGTATTTGCACGGTTTTATGCATGTGGGATAAAACGTGTGTGCCTTTGACTTTCTGTGGAACTTAAGCAAATAAACACTTATACTACCCTAGTAGGACATTAATAAGAAGTTGTCGAAAGATGAAAAGCTTATTTGGTGTCAAAAGTACACTATTTTTGTATTTGGTGTGTATTTGCACTGTTTTAAGCATTTGTTGGATAAAAGGTGTGTGCCTTTGACGTGCTTTGGAACTTAAGCAAATAAACACATATAGTACGCTAATAAGGCATTAATAATAAGTTCTCAAAAGATGAAAAGCTTATTTGGTGTCAAAAGTACACTATTTTTGTATTTGGTGTGTATTTGCACGGTTTTATGCATGTGGGATAAAATGAGCGTGCCTTTGACGCGCTTTGGAAATTAAGCAAATAAACACTTATACTACGCTAGTAGGACATTAATAGTAACTTCTCGAAAGATGAAAAGCTTATTTGGTGTCAAAAGTACACTATTTTTGTATTTGGTGTGTATTTGCACTGTTTTAAGCATTTGTTGGATAAAACGTGTGTGCCTTTGACGTGCTTTGGAACTTAAGCAAATAAACATATATAGTACGCTAATAAGGCATTAATAATAAGTTCTCAAACGATAAAATGCTTATTTGGGGTCAAAAGTACACTATTTTTGTAGTTGGAGTGTATTTGCACGGTTTTATGCATGTGGGATAAAACGTGTGTGCCTTTGACTTGCTTTGGAACTTAAGCAAATAAACACTTATACTACGCTAGTAGGACATTAATAATAAGTTCTCGAAAGATGAAAAGCTTATTTAGTGTCAAAAGTACAGTATTTTTGTATTTGGGGTGTATTTGCACGGTTTTATGCATGTGGGATAAAACGAGCGTGCCTTTGACGTGCTTTAGAACTTAAGCAAATAAACACATATAATACGCTAATAAGGCATTAATAATAAGTTCTCAAAAGATGAAACGCTTATTTGGTGTCAAAAGTACACTATTTTTGTATTTGGTGCGTATTTGCACTGTTTTAAGCATTTGTTGGATAAAAGGTGTGTGCCTTTGACGTGCTTTGGAACTTAAGCAAATAAACATATATAGTATGCTAATAAGGCATTAATAATAAGTTCTCAAACGATAAAATGCTTATTTGGGGTCAAAAGTACACTATTTTTGTATTTGGAGTGTATTGGCACGGTTTTATGCGTGTGGGATAAAACGAGTGTGCCTTAGACGCACTTTGGAACTTAAGCAAATAAACACATATAATACGCTAATAAGGCATTAATAACGAGTTCTCGAACGATAAAATGCTTATTTGGTGTCAAAAGTACACTATTTTTGTATTTGGTGTGTATTTGCACTGCTTTTAAGCATTTGTTGGATAAAACGCGTGTGCCTTTGACGTGCTTTGGAACTTAACCAAATAAACACATATAGTACGCTAATAAGGCATTAATAATAAGTTCTCAAACGATAAAATGCTTATTTGGGGTCAAAAGTACACTATTTTTGTATTTGGAGTGTATTTGCACGGTTTTATGCATGTGGGATAAAACGTGTGTGCCTTTGACTTGCTTTGGAACTTAAGCAAATAAACACATATAGTACGCTAATAAGGCATTAATAATAAGTTCTCGAAAGATGAAAAGCTTATTTGGTGTCAAAAGTACACTATTTTTGTATTTGGTGTGTATTTGCACTGTTTTAAAAATTTGTTGGATAAAACGTGTGTGCCTTTGACGTGCTTTGGAACTTAACATATATAGTATGCTAATAAGGCATTAATAATAAGTTCTCAAACGATAAAATGCTTATTTGGGGTCAAAAGTACACTATTTTTGTATTTGGAGTGTATTTGCACGGTTTTATGGATGTGGGATAAAACGAGCGTGACTTCGACGCGCTTTGGAACTTAAGCAAATAAACACTTATACTACGCTAGTAGGACATTCATAATAAGTTCTCGAAAGATGAAAAGCTTATTTGGTGTCAAAAGTACACTATTTTTGTATTTGGTGTGTATTTGCACT
Organism: Cotoneaster glaucophyllus; assembly: GCA_036320875.1. NCBI lineage: Eukaryota > Viridiplantae > Streptophyta > Magnoliopsida > Rosales > Rosaceae > Cotoneaster > Cotoneaster glaucophyllus. The sequence continues at coordinate 131,360 of JAVVNS010000023.1, read as the reverse complement.
GTTTTAAGCATTTGTTGGATAAAACGTGTGTGCCCTTGACGTGCTTTGGCACTTAAGCAAATAAACACATATAGTACGCTAATAAGGCATTAATAATAAGTTCTCAAACGATAAAATGCTTATTTGGGGTCAAAAGTACACTATTTTTGTATTTGGAGTGTATTTGCACGGTTTTATGCATGTGGGATAAAACGAGCGTGACTTTGACACGCTTTGGAACTTAAGCAAATAAACACTTATACTACGCTAGTAGGACATTAATAATGAGTTCTCGAAAGATCAAAAGTACACTATTTTTGTATTTGGAGTGTATTGGCACGGTTTTTTGCGTGTGGGATAAAACGAGTGTGCCTTTGACGCACTTTGGAACTTAAGCAAAGAAACACATATAATACGCTAATAAGGCATTAATAACGAGTTCTCGAACGATAAAATTCTTATTTGGTGTTAAAAGTACACTATTTTTGTATTTAGAGTGTATTTGCACGGTTTTATGCGTGTGGGATAAAACGAGTGTGCCTTTGACGCACTTTGGAACTTAAGCAAATAAACACATCTAATACTCTAATAAGGCATTAATAACGAGTTCTCGAACGATAAAATGCTTATTTGGTGTCAAAAGTACACTATTTTTGTATTTGGTGTGTATTTGCACTGTTTTAAGCATTTGTTGGATAAAACGTGTGTGCCTTTGACGTGCTTTGGAACTTAAGCAAATAAACACATATAGTACGCTAATAAGGCATTAATAATAAGTTCTCAAACGATAAAATGCTTATTTGGGGTCAAAACTACACTATTTTTGTAGTTGGAGTGTATTTGCACGGTTTTATGCATGTGGGATAAAACGTGTGTGCCTTTGACTTTCTGTGGAACTTAAGCAAATAAACACTTATACTACCCTAGTAGGACATTAATAAGAAGTTGTCGAAAGATGAAAAGCTTATTTGGTGTCAAAAGTACACTATTTTTGTATTTGGTGTGTATTTGCACTGTTTTAAGCATTTGTTGGATAAAAGGTGTGTGCCTTTGACGTGCTTTGGAACTTAAGCAAATAAACACATATAGTACGCTAATAAGGCATTAATAATAAGTTCTCAAAAGATGAAAAGCTTATTTGGTGTCAAAAGTACACTATTTTTGTATTTGGTGTGTATTTGCACGGTTTTATGCATGTGGGATAAAATGAGCGTGCCTTTGACGCGCTTTGGAAATTAAGCAAATAAACACTTATACTACGCTAGTAGGACATTAATAGTAACTTCTCGAAAGATGAAAAGCTTATTTGGTGTCAAAAGTACACTATTTTTGTATTTGGTGTGTATTTGCACTGTTTTAAGCATTTGTTGGATAAAACGTGTGTGCCTTTGACGTGCTTTGGAACTTAAGCAAATAAACATATATAGTACGCTAATAAGGCATTAATAATAAGTTCTCAAACGATAAAATGCTTATTTGGGGTCAAAAGTACACTATTTTTGTAGTTGGAGTGTATTTGCACGGTTTTATGCATGTGGGATAAAACGTGTGTGCCTTTGACTTGCTTTGGAACTTAAGCAAATAAACACTTATACTACGCTAGTAGGACATTAATAATAAGTTCTCGAAAGATGAAAAGCTTATTTAGTGTCAAAAGTACAGTATTTTTGTATTTGGGGTGTATTTGCACGGTTTTATGCATGTGGGATAAAACGAGCGTGCCTTTGACGTGCTTTAGAACTTAAGCAAATAAACACATATAATACGCTAATAAGGCATTAATAATAAGTTCTCAAAAGATGAAACGCTTATTTGGTGTCAAAAGTACACTATTTTTGTATTTGGTGCGTATTTGCACTGTTTTAAGCATTTGTTGGATAAAAGGTGTGTGCCTTTGACGTGCTTTGGAACTTAAGCAAATAAACATATATAGTATGCTAATAAGGCATTAATAATAAGTTCTCAAACGATAAAATGCTTATTTGGGGTCAAAAGTACACTATTTTTGTATTTGGAGTGTATTGGCACGGTTTTATGCGTGTGGGATAAAACGAGTGTGCCTTAGACGCACTTTGGAACTTAAGCAAATAAACACATATAATACGCTAATAAGGCATTAATAACGAGTTCTCGAACGATAAAATGCTTATTTGGTGTCAAAAGTACACTATTTTTGTATTTGGTGTGTATTTGCACTGCTTTAAGCATTTGTTGGATAAAACGCGTGTGCCTTTGACGTGCTTTGGAACTTAACCAAATAAACACATATAGTACGCTAATAAGGCATTAATAATAAGTTCTCAAACGATAAAATGCTTATTTGGGGTCAAAAGTACACTATTTTTGTATTTGGAGTGTATTTGCACGGTTTTATGCATGTGGGATAAAACGTGTGTGCCTTTGACTTGCTTTGGAACTTAAGCAAATAAACACATATAGTACGCTAATAAGGCATTAATAATAAGTTCTCGAAAGATGAAAAGCTTATTTGGTGTCAAAAGTACACTATTTTTGTATTTGGTGTGTATTTGCACTGTTTTAAAAATTTGTTGGATAAAACGTGTGTGCCTTTGACGTGCTTTGGAACTTAACATATATAGTATGCTAATAAGGCATTAATAATAAGTTCTCAAACGATAAAATGCTTATTTGGGGTCAAAAGTACACTATTTTTGTATTTGGAGTGTATTTGCACGGTTTTATGGATGTGGGATAAAACGAGCGTGACTTCGACGCGCTTTGGAACTTAAGCAAATAAACACTTATACTACGCTAGTAGGACATTCATAATAAGTTCTCGAAAGATGAAAAGCTTATTTGGTGTCAAAAGTACACTATTTTTGTATTTGGTGTGTATTTGCACTGTTTTAAGCATTTGTTGGATAAAACGTGTGTGCCCTTGACGTGCTTTGGCACTTAAGCAAATAAACACATATAGTACGCTAATAAGGCATTAATAATAAGTTCTCAAACGATAAAATGCTTATTTGGGGTCAAAAGTACACTATTTTTGTATTTGGAGTGTATTTGCACGGTTTTATGCATGTGGGATAAAACGAGCGTGACTTTGACACGCTTTGGAACTTAAGCAAATAAACACTTATACTACGCTAGTAGGACATTAATAATGAGTTCTCGAAAGATCAAAAGTACACTATTTTTGTATTTGGAGTGTATTGGCACGGTTTTTTGCGTGTGGGATAAAACGAGTGTGCCTTTGACGCACTTTGGAACTTAAGCAAAGAAACACATATAATACGCTAATAAGGCATTAATAACGAGTTCTCGAACGATAAAATTCTTATTTGGTGTTAAAAGTACACTATTTTTGTATTTAGAGTGTATTTGCACGGTTTTATGCGTGTGGGATAAAACGAGTGTGCCTTTGACGCACTTTGGAACTTAAGCAAATAAACACATCTAATACTCTAATAAGGCATTAATAACGAGTTCTCGAACGATAAAATGCTTATTTGGTGTCAAAAGTACACTATTTTTGTATTTGGTGTGTATTTGCACTGTTTTAAGCATTTGTTGGATAAAACGTGTGTGCCTTTGACGTGCTTTGGAACTTAAGCAAATAAACACATATAGTACGCTAATAAGGCATTAATAATAAGTTCTCAAACGATAAAATGCTTATTTGGGGTCAAAACTACACTATTTTTGTAGTTGGAGTGTATTTGCACGGTTTTATGCATGTGGGATAAAACGTGTGTGCCTTTGACTTTCTGTGGAACTTAAGCAAATAAACACTTATACTACCCTAGTAGGACATTAATAAGAAGTTGTCGAAAGATGAAAAGCTTATTTGGTGTCAAAAGTACACTATTTTTGTATTTGGTGTGTATTTGCACTGTTTTAAGCATTTGTTGGATAAAAGGTGTGTGCCTTTGACGTGCTTTGGAACTTAAGCAAATAAACACATATAGTACGCTAATAAGGCATTAATAATAAGTTCTCAAAAGATGAAAAGCTTATTTGGTGTCAAAAGTACACTATTTTTGTATTTGGTGTGTATTTGCACGGTTTTATGCATGTGGGATAAAATGAGCGTGCCTTTGACGCGCTTTGGAAATTAAGCAAATAAACACTTATACTACGCTAGTAGGACATTAATAGTAACTTCTCGAAAGATGAAAAGCTTATTTGGTGTCAAAAGTACACTATTTTTGTATTTGGTGTGTATTTGCACTGTTTTAAGCATTTGTTGGATAAAACGTGTGTGCCTTTGACGTGCTTTGGAACTTAAGCAAATAAACATATATAGTACGCTAATAAGGCATTAATAATAAGTTCTCAAACGATAAAATGCTTATTTGGGGTCAAAAGTACACTATTTTTGTAGTTGGAGTGTATTTGCACGGTTTTATGCATGTGGGATAAAACGTGTGTGCCTTTGACTTGCTTTGGAACTTAAGCAAATAAACACTTATACTACGCTAGTAGGACATTAATAATAAGTTCTCGAAAGATGAAAAGCTTATTTAGTGTCAAAAGTACAGTATTTTTGTATTTGGGGTGTATTTGCACGGTTTTATGCATGTGGGATAAAACGAGCGTGCCTTTGACGTGCTTTAGAACTTAAGCAAATAAACACATATAATACGCTAATAAGGCATTAATAATAAGTTCTCAAAAGATGAAACGCTTATTTGGTGTCAAAAGTACACTATTTTTGTATTTGGTGCGTATTTGCACTGTTTTAAGCATTTGTTGGATAAAAGGTGTGTGCCTTTGACGTGCTTTGGAACTTAAGCAAATAAACATATATAGTATGCTAATAAGGCATTAATAATAAGTTCTCAAACGATAAAATGCTTATTTGGGGTCAAAAGTACACTATTTTTGTATTTGGAGTGTATTGGCACGGTTTTATGCGTGTGGGATAAAACGAGTGTGCCTTAGACGCACTTTGGAACTTAAGCAAATAAACACATATAATACGCTAATAAGGCATTAATAACGAGTTCTCGAACGATAAAATGCTTATTTGGTGTCAAAAGTACACTATTTTTGTATTTGGTGTGTATTTGCACTGCTTTAAGCATTTGTTGGATAAAACGCGTGTGCCTTTGACGTGCTTTGGAACTTAACCAAATAAACACATATAGTACGCTAATAAGGCATTAATAATAAGTTCTCAAACGATAAAATGCTTATTTGGGGTCAAAAGTACACTATTTTTGTATTTGGAGTGTATTTGCACGGTTTTATGCATGTGGGATAAAACGTGTGTGCCTTTGACTTGCTTTGGAACTTAAGCAAATAAACACATATAGTACGCTAATAAGGCATTAATAATAAGTTCTCGAAAGATGAAAAGCTTATTTGGTGTCAAAAGTACACTATTTTTGTATTTGGTGTGTATTTGCACTGTTTTAAAAATTTGTTGGATAAAACGTGTGTGCCTTTGACGTGCTTTGGAACTTAACATATATAGTATGCTAATAAGGCATTAATAATAAGTTCTCAAACGATAAAATGCTTATTTGGGGTCAAAAGTACACTATTTTTGTATTTGGAGTGTATTTGCACGGTTTTATGGATGTGGGATAAAACGAGCGTGACTTCGACGCGCTTTGGAACTTAAGCAAATAAACACTTATACTACGCTAGTAGGACATTCATAATAAGTTCTCGAAAGATGAAAAGCTTATTTGGTGTCAAAAGTACACTATTTTTGTATTTGGTGTGTATTTGCACTGTTTTAAGCATTTGTTGGATAAAACGTGTGTGCCCTTGACGTGCTTTGGCACTTAAGCAAATAAACACATATAGTACGCTAATAAGGCATTAATAATAAGTTCTCAAACGATAAAATGCTTATTTGGGGTCAAAAGTACACTATTTTTGTATTTGGAGTGTATTTGCACGGTTTTATGCATGTGGGATAAAACGAGCGTGACTTTGACACGCTTTGGAACTTAAGCAAATAAACACTTATACTACGCTAGTAGGACATTAATAATGAGTTCTCGAAAGATCAAAAGTACACTATTTTTGTATTTGGAGTGTATTGGCACGGTTTTTTGCGTGTGGGATAAAACGAGTGTGCCTTTGACGCACTTTGGAACTTAAGCAAAGAAACACATATAATACGCTAATAAGGCATTAATAACGAGTTCTCGAACGATAAAATTCTTATTTGGTGTTAAAAGTACACTATTTTTGTATTTAGAGTGTATTTGCACGGTTTTATGCGTGTGGGATAAAACGAGTGTGCCTTTGACGCACTTTGGAACTTAAGCAAATAAACACATCTAATACTCTAATAAGGCATTAATAACGAGTTCTCGAACGATAAAATGCTTATTTGGTGTCAAAAGTACACTATTTTTGTATTTGGTGTGTATTTGCACTGTTTTAAGCATTTGTTGGATAAAACGTGTGTGCCTTTGACGTGCTTTGGAACTTAAGCAAATAAACACATATAGTACGCTAATAAGGCATTAATAATAAGTTCTCAAACGATAAAATGCTTATTTGGGGTCAAAACTACACTATTTTTGTAGTTGGAGTGTATTTGCACGGTTTTATGCATGTGGGATAAAACGTGTGTGCCTTTGACTTTCTGTGGAACTTAAGCAAATAAACACTTATACTACCCTAGTAGGACATTAATAAGAAGTTGTCGAAAGATGAAAAGCTTATTTGGTGTCAAAAGTACACTATTTTTGTATTTGGTGTGTATTTGCACTGTTTTAAGCATTTGTTGGATAAAAGGTGTGTGCCTTTGACGTGCTTTGGAACTTAAGCAAATAAACACATATAGTACGCTAATAAGGCATTAATAATAAGTTCTCAAAAGATGAAAAGCTTATTTGGTGTCAAAAGTACACTATTTTTGTATTTGGTGTGTATTTGCACGGTTTTATGCATGTGGGATAAAATGAGCGTGCCTTTGACGCGCTTTGGAAATTAAGCAAATAAACACTTATACTACGCTAGTAGGACATTAATAGTAACTTCTCGAAAGATGAAAAGCTTATTTGGTGTCAAAAGTACACTATTTTTGTATTTGGTGTGTATTTGCACTGTTTTAAGCATTTGTTGGATAAAACGTGTGTGCCTTTGACGTGCTTTGGAACTTAAGCAAATAAACATATATAGTACGCTAATAAGGCATTAATAATAAGTTCTCAAACGATAAAATGCTTATTTGGGGTCAAAAGTACACTATTTTTGTAGTTGGAGTGTATTTGCACGGTTTTATGCATGTGGGATAAAACGTGTGTGCCTTTGACTTGCTTTGGAACTTAAGCAAATAAACACTTATACTACGCTAGTAGGACATTAATAATAAGTTCTCGAAAGATGAAAAGCTTATTTAGTGTCAAAAGTACAGTATTTTTGTATTTGGGGTGTATTTGCACGGTTTTATGCATGTGGGATAAAACGAGCGTGCCTTTGACGTGCTTTAGAACTTAAGCAAATAAACACATATAATACGCTAATAAGGCATTAATAATAAGTTCTCAAAAGATGAAACGCTTATTTGGTGTCAAAAGTACACTATTTTTGTATTTGGTGCGTATTTGCACTGTTTTAAGCATTTGTTGGATAAAAGGTGTGTGCCTTTGACGTGCTTTGGAACTTAAGCAAATAAACATATATAGTATGCTAATAAGGCATTAATAATAAGTTCTCAAACGATAAAATGCTTATTTGGGGTCAAAAGTACACTATTTTTGTATTTGGAGTGTATTGGCACGGTTTTATGCGTGTGGGATAAAACGAGTGTGCCTTAGACGCACTTTGGAACTTAAGCAAATAAACACATATAATACGCTAATAAGGCATTAATAACGAGTTCTCGAACGATAAAATGCTTATTTGGTGTCAAAAGTACACTATTTTTGTATTTGGTGTGTATTTGCACTGCTTTAAGCATTTGTTGGATAAAACGCGTGTGCCTTTGACGTGCTTTGGAACTTAACCAAATAAACACATATAGTACGCTAATAAGGCATTAATAATAAGTTCTCAAACGATAAAATGCTTATTTGGGGTCAAAAGTACACTATTTTTGTATTTGGAGTGTATTTGCACGGTTTTATGCATGTGGGATAAAACGTGTGTGCCTTTGACTTGCTTTGGAACTTAAGCAAATAAACACATATAGTACGCTAATAAGGCATTAATAATAAGTTCTCGAAAGATGAAAAGCTTATTTGGTGTCAAAAGTACACTATTTTTGTATTTGGTGTGTATTTGCACTGTTTTAAAAATTTGTTGGATAAAACGTGTGTGCCTTTGACGTGCTTTGGAACTTAACATATATAGTATGCTAATAAGGCATTAATAATAAGTTCTCAAACGATAAAATGCTTATTTGGGGTCAAAAGTACACTATTTTTGTATTTGGAGTGTATTTGCACGGTTTTATGGATGTGGGATAAAACGAGCGTGACTTCGACGCGCTTTGGAACTTAAGCAAATAAACACTTATACTACGCTAGTAGGACATTCATAATAAGTTCTCGAAAGATGAAAAGCTTATTTGGTGTCAAAAGTACACTATTTTTGTATTTGGTGTGTATTTGCACTGTTTTAAGCATTTGTTGGATAAAACGTGTGTGCCCTTGACGTGCTTTGGCACTTAAGCAAATAAACACATATAGTACGCTAATAAGGCATTAATAATAAGTTCTCAAACGATAAAATGCTTATTTGGGGTCAAAAGTACACTATTTTTGTATTTGGAGTGTATTTGCACGGTTTTATGCATGTGGGATAAAACGAGCGTGACTTTGACACGCTTTGGAACTTAAGCAAATAAACACTTATACTACGCTAGTAGGACATTAATAATGAGTTCTCGAAAGATCAAAAGTACACTATTTTTGTATTTGGAGTGTATTGGCACGGTTTTTTGCGTGTGGGATAAAACGAGTGTGCCTTTGACGCACTTTGGAACTTAAGCAAAGAAACACATATAATACGCTAATAAGGCATTAATAACGAGTTCTCGAACGATAAAATTCTTATTTGGTGTTAAAAGTACACTATTTTTGTATTTAGAGTGTATTTGCACGGTTTTATGCGTGTGGGATAAAACGAGTGTGCCTTTGACGCACTTTGGAACTTAAGCAAATAAACACATCTAATACTCTAATAAGGCATTAATAACGAGTTCTCGAACGATAAAATGCTTATTTGGTGTCAAAAGTACACTATTTTTGTATTTGGTGTGTATTTGCACTGTTTTAAGCATTTGTTGGATAAAACGTGTGTGCCTTTGACGTGCTTTGGAACTTAAGCAAATAAACACATATAGTACGCTAATAAGGCATTAATAATAAGTTCTCAAACGATAAAATGCTTATTTGGGGTCAAAACTACACTATTTTTGTAGTTGGAGTGTATTTGCACGGTTTTATGCATGTGGGATAAAACGTGTGTGCCTTTGACTTTCTGTGGAACTTAAGCAAATAAACACTTATACTACCCTAGTAGGACATTAATAAGAAGTTGTCGAAAGATGAAAAGCTTATTTGGTGTCAAAAGTACACTATTTTTGTATTTGGTGTGTATTTGCACTGTTTTAAGCATTTGTTGGATAAAAGGTGTGTGCCTTTGACGTGCTTTGGAACTTAAGCAAATAAACACATATAGTACGCTAATAAGGCATTAATAATAAGTTCTCAAAAGATGAAAAGCTTATTTGGTGTCAAAAGTACACTATTTTTGTATTTGGTGTGTATTTGCACGGTTTTATGCATGTGGGATAAAATGAGCGTGCCTTTGACGCGCTTTGGAAATTAAGCAAATAAACACTTATACTACGCTAGTAGGACATTAATAGTAACTTCTCGAAAGATGAAAAGCTTATTTGGTGTCAAAAGTACACTATTTTTGTATTTGGTGTGTATTTGCACTGTTTTAAGCATTTGTTGGATAAAACGTGTGTGCCTTTGACGTGCTTTGGAACTTAAGCAAATAAACATATATAGTACGCTAATAAGGCATTAATAATAAGTTCTCAAACGATAAAATGCTTATTTGGGGTCAAAAGTACACTATTTTTGTAGTTGGAGTGTATTTGCACGGTTTTATGCATGTGGGATAAAACGTGTGTGCCTTTGACTTGCTTTGGAACTTAAGCAAATAAACACTTATACTACGCTAGTAGGACATTAATAATAAGTTCTCGAAAGATGAAAAGCTTATTTAGTGTCAAAAGTACAGTATTTTTGTATTTGGGGTGTATTTGCACGGTTTTATGCATGTGGGATAAAACGAGCGTGCCTTTGACGTGCTTTAGAACTTAAGCAAATAAACACATATAATACGCTAATAAGGCATTAATAATAAGTTCTCAAAAGATGAAACGCTTATTTGGTGTCAAAAGTACACTATTTTTGTATTTGGTGCGTATTTGCACTGTTTTAAGCATTTGTTGGATAAAAGGTGTGTGCCTTTGACGTGCTTTGGAACTTAAGCAAATAAACATATATAGTATGCTAATAAGGCATTAATAATAAGTTCTCAAACGATAAAATGCTTATTTGGGGTCAAAAGTACACTATTTTTGTATTTGGAGTGTATTGGCACGGTTTTATGCGTGTGGGATAAAACGAGTGTGCCTTAGACGCACTTTGGAACTTAAGCAAATAAACACATATAATACGCTAATAAGGCATTAATAACGAGTTCTCGAACGATAAAATGCTTATTTGGTGTCAAAAGTACACTATTTTTGTATTTGGTGTGTATTTGCACTGCTTTAAGCATTTGTTGGATAAAACGCGTGTGCCTTTGACGTGCTTTGGAACTTAACCAAATAAACACATATAGTACGCTAATAAGGCATTAATAATAAGTTCTCAAACGATAAAATGCTTATTTGGGGTCAAAAGTACACTATTTTTGTATTTGGAGTGTATTTGCACGGTTTTATGCATGTGGGATAAAACGTGTGTGCCTTTGACTTGCTTTGGAACTTAAGCAAATAAACACATATAGTACGCTAATAAGGCATTAATAATAAGTTCTCGAAAGATGAAAAGCTTATTTGGTGTCAAAAGTACACTATTTTTGTATTTGGTGTGTATTTGCACTGTTTTAAAAATTTGTTGGATAAAACGTGTGTGCCTTTGACGTGCTTTGGAACTTAACATATATAGTATGCTAATAAGGCATTAATAATAAGTTCTCAAACGATAAAATGCTTATTTGGGGTCAAAAGTACACTATTTTTGTATTTGGAGTGTATTTGCACGGTTTTATGGATGTGGGATAAAACGAGCGTGACTTCGACGCGCTTTGGAACTTAAGCAAATAAACACTTATACTACGCTAGTAGGACATTCATAATAAGTTCTCGAAAGATGAAAAGCTTATTTGGTGTCAAAAGTACACTATTTTTGTATTTGGTGTGTATTTGCACTGTTTTAAGCATTTGTTGGATAAAACGTGTGTGCCCTTGACGTGCTTTGGCACTTAAGCAAATAAACACATATAGTACGCTAATAAGGCATTAATAATAAGTTCTCAAACGATAAAATGCTTATTTGGGGTCAAAAGTACACTATTTTTGTATTTGGAGTGTATTTGCACGGTTTTATGCATGTGGGATAAAACGAGCGTGACTTTGACACGCTTTGGAACTTAAGCAAATAAACACTTATACTACGCTAGTAGGACATTAATAATGAGTTCTCGAAAGATCAAAAGTACACTATTTTTGTATTTGGAGTGTATTGGCACGGTTTTTTGCGTGTGGGATAAAACGAGTGTGCCTTTGACGCACTTTGGAACTTAAGCAAAGAAACACATATAATACGCTAATAAGGCATTAATAACGAGTTCTCGAACGATAAAATTCTTATTTGGTGTTAAAAGTACACTATTTTTGTATTTAGAGTGTATTTGCACGGTTTTATGCGTGTGGGATAAAACGAGTGTGCCTTTGACGCACTTTGGAACTTAAGCAAATAAACACATCTAATACTCTAATAAGGCATTAATAACGAGTTCTCGAACGATAAAATGCTTATTTGGTGTCAAAAGTACACTATTTTTGTATTTGGTGTGTATTTGCACTGTTTTAAGCATTTGTTGGATAAAACGTGTGTGCCTTTGACGTGCTTTGGAACTTAAGCAAATAAACACATATAGTACGCTAATAAGGCATTAATAATAAGTTCTCAAACGATAAAATGCTTATTTGGGGTCAAAACTACACTATTTTTGTAGTTGGAGTGTATTTGCACGGTTTTATGCATGTGGGATAAAACGTGTGTGCCTTTGACTTTCTGTGGAACTTAAGCAAATAAACACTTATACTACCCTAGTAGGACATTAATAAGAAGTTGTCGAAAGATGAAAAGCTTATTTGGTGTCAAAAGTACACTATTTTTGTATTTGGTGTGTATTTGCACTGTTTTAAGCATTTGTTGGATAAAAGGTGTGTGCCTTTGACGTGCTTTGGAACTTAAGCAAATAAACACATATAGTACGCTAATAAGGCATTAATAATAAGTTCTCAAAAGATGAAAAGCTTATTTGGTGTCAAAAGTACACTATTTTTGTATTTGGTGTGTATTTGCACGGTTTTATGCATGTGGGATAAAATGAGCGTGCCTTTGACGCGCTTTGGAAATTAAGCAAATAAACACTTATACTACGCTAGTAGGACATTAATAGTAACTTCTCGAAAGATGAAAAGCTTATTTGGTGTCAAAAGTACACTATTTTTGTATTTGGTGTGTATTTGCACTGTTTTAAGCATTTGTTGGATAAAACGTGTGTGCCTTTGACGTGCTTTGGAACTTAAGCAAATAAACATATATAGTACGCTAATAAGGCATTAATAATAAGTTCTCAAACGATAAAATGCTTATTTGGGGTCAAAAGTACACTATTTTTGTAGTTGGAGTGTATTTGCACGGTTTTATGCATGTGGGATAAAACGTGTGTGCCTTTGACTTGCTTTGGAACTTAAGCAAATAAACACTTATACTACGCTAGTAGGACATTAATAATAAGTTCTCGAAAGATGAAAAGCTTATTTAGTGTCAAAAGTACAGTATTTTTGTATTTGGGGTGTATTTGCACGGTTTTATGCATGTGGGATAAAACGAGCGTGCCTTTGACGTGCTTTAGAACTTAAGCAAATAAACACATATAATACGCTAATAAGGCATTAATAATAAGTTCTCAAAAGATGAAACGCTTATTTGGTGTCAAAAGTACACTATTTTTGTATTTGGTGCGTATTTGCACTGTTTTAAGCATTTGTTGGATAAAAGGTGTGTGCCTTTGACGTGCTTTGGAACTTAAGCAAATAAACATATATAGTATGCTAATAAGGCATTAATAATAAGTTCTCAAACGATAAAATGCTTATTTGGGGTCAAAAGTACACTATTTTTGTATTTGGAGTGTATTGGCACGGTTTTATGCGTGTGGGATAAAACGAGTGTGCCTTAGACGCACTTTGGAACTTAAGCAAATAAACACATATAATACGCTAATAAGGCATTAATAACGAGTTCTCGAACGATAAAATGCTTATTTGGTGTCAAAAGTACACTATTTTTGTATTTGGTGTGTATTTGCACTGTTTTAAGCATTTGTTGGATAAAACGCGTGTGCCTTTGACGTGCTTTGGAACTTAACCAAATAAACACATATAGTACGCTAATAAGGCATTAATAATAAGTTCTCAAACGATAAAATGCTTATTTGGGGTCAAAAGTACACTATTTTTGTATTTGGAGTGTATTTGCACGGTTTTATGCATGTGGGATAAAACGTGTGTGCCTTTGACTTGCTTTGGAACTTAAGCAAATAAACACATATAGTACGCTAATAAGGCATTAATAATAAGTTCTCGAAAGATGAAAAGCTTATTTGGTGTCAAAAGTACACTATTTTTGTATTTGGTGTGTATTTGCACTGTTTTAAAAATTTGTTGGATAAAACGTGTGTGCCTTTGACGTGCTTTGGAACTTAACATATATAGTATGCTAATAAGGCATTAATAATAAGTTCTCAAACGATAAAATGCTTATTTGGGGTCAAAAGTACACTATTTTTGTATTTGGAGTGTATTTGCACGGTTTTATGGATGTGGGATAAAACGAGCGTGACTTCGACGCGCTTTGGAACTTAAGCAAATAAACACTTATACTACGCTAGTAGGACATTCATAATAAGTTCTCGAAAGATGAAAAGCTTATTTGGTGTCAAAAGTACACTATTTTTGTATTTGGTGTGTATTTGCACTGTTTTAAGCATTTGTTGGATAAAACGTGTGTGCCCTTGACGTGCTTTGGCACTTAAGCAAATAAACACATATAGTACGCTAATAAGGCATTAATAATAAGTTCTCAAACGATAAAATGCTTATTTGGGGTCAAAAGTACACTATTTTTGTATTTGGAGTGTATTTGCACGGTTTTATGCATGTGGGATAAAACGAGCGTGACTTTGACACGCTTTGGAACTTAAGCAAATAAACACTTATACTACGCTAGTAGGACATTAATAATGAGTTCTCGAAAGATCAAAAGTACACTATTTTTGTATTTGGAGTGTATTGGCACGGTTTTTTGCGTGTGGGATAAAACGAGTGTGCCTTTGACGCACTTTGGAACTTAAGCAAAGAAACACATATAATACGCTAATAAGGCATTAATAACGAGTTCTCGAACGATAAAATTCTTATTTGGTGTTAAAAGTACACTATTTTTGTATTTAGAGTGTATTTGCACGGTTTTATGCGTGTGGGATAAAACGAGTGTGCCTTTGACGCACTTTGGAACTTAAGCAAATAAACACATCTAATACTCTAATAAGGCATTAATAACGAGTTCTCGAACGATAAAATGCTTATTTGGTGTCAAAAGTACACTATTTTTGTATTTGGTGTGTATTTGCACTGTTTTAAGCATTTGTTGGATAAAACGTGTGTGCCTTTGACGTGCTTTGGAACTTAAGCAAATAAACACATATAGTACGCTAATAAGGCATTAATAATAAGTTCTCAAACGATAAAATGCTTATTTGGGGTCAAAACTACACTATTTTTGTAGTTGGAGTGTATTTGCACGGTTTTATGCATGTGGGATAAAACGTGTGTGCCTTTGACTTTCTGTGGAACTTAAGCAAATAAACACTTATACTACCCTAGTAGGACATTAATAAGAAGTTGTCGAAAGATGAAAAGCTTATTTGGTGTCAAAAGTACACTATTTTTGTATTTGGTGTGTATTTGCACGGTTTTATGCATGTGGGATAAAATGAGCGTGCCTTTGACGCGCTTTGTAAATTAAGCAAATAAACACTTATACTACGCTAGTAGGACATTAATAGTAAGTTCTCGAAAGATGAAAAGCTTATTTGGTGTCAAAAGTACACAATTTTTGTATTTGGTGTGTATTTGCACTGTTTTAAGCATTTGTTGGATAAAACGTGTGTGCCTTTGACGTGCTTTGGAACTTAAGCAAATAAACATATATAGTACGCTAATAAGGCATTAATAATAAGTTCTCAAACGATAAAATGCTTATTTGGGGTCAAAAGTACACTATTTTTGTAGTTGGAGTGTATTTGCACGGTTTTTATGCATGTGGGATAAAACGTGTGTGCCTTTGACTTGCTTTGGAACTTAAGCAAATAAACACTTATACTACGCTAGTAGGACATTAATAGTAAGTTCTCGAAAGATGAAAAGCTTATTTGGTGTCAAAAGTACACTATTTTTGTATTTGGTGTGTATTTGCACTGTTTTAAGCATTTGTTGGATAAAACGTGTGTGCCTTTGACGTGCTTTGGAACTTAAGCAAATAAACATATATAGTACGCTAATAAGGCATTAATAATAAGTTCTCACACGATAAAATGCTTATTTGGGGTCAAAAGTACACTATTTTTGTAGTTGGAGTGTATTTGCACGGTTTTATGCATGTGGGATAAAACGTGTGTGCCTTTGACTTGCTTTGGAACTTAAGCAAATAAACACATATAGTACGCTAATAAGGCATTAATAATAAGTTCTCGAAAGATGAAAAGCTTATTTGGTGTCAAAAGTACACTATTTTTATATTTGGTGTGTATTTGCACTGTTTTAAGCATTTGTTGGATAAAAGGTGTGTGCCTTTGACGTGCTTTGGAACTTAAGCAAATAAACACATATATTACGCTAATAAGGCATTAATAATAAGTTCTCAAAAGATGAAAAGCATATTTGGTGTCAAAAGTACACTATTTTTGTATTTGGTGTGTATTTGCACGGTTTTATGCATGTGGGATAAAACGTGTGTGCCTTTGACTTGCTTTGGAACTTAAGCAAATAAACACTTATACTACGCTAGTAGGACATTAATAATAAGTTCTCGAAAGATGAAAAGCTTATTTAGTGTCAAAAGTACAGTATTTTTGTATTTGGGGTGTATTTGCACGGTTTTATGCATGTGGGATAAAACGAGTGTGCCTTTGACGTGCTTTAGAACTTAAGCAAATAAACACATATAATACGCTAATAAGGCATTAATAATAAGTTCTCGAAAGATGAAACGCTTATTTGGTGTCAAAAGTACACTATTTTTGTATTTGGTGCGTATTTGCACTGTTTTAAGCATTTGTTGGATAAAAGGTGTGTGCCTTTGACGTGCTTTGGAACTTAAGCAAATAAACACATATAGTACGCTAATAAGGCATTAATAATAAGTTCTCAAAAGATGAAAAGCTTATTTGGTGTCAAAAGTACACTATTTTTGTATTTGGTGTGTATTTGCACGGTTTTATGCATGTGGGATAAAATGAGCGTGCCTTTGACGCGCTTTGGAAATTAAGCAAATAAACACTTATACTACGCTAGTAGGACATTAATAATAAGTTCTCGAAAGATGAAAAGCTTATTTGGTGTCAAAAGAACACTATTTTTGTATTTGGTGTGTATTTGCACTGTTTTAAGCATTTGTTGGATAAAACGTGTGTGCCTTTGACGTGCTTTGGAACTTAAGCAAATAAACATATATAGTACGCTAATAAGGCATTAATAATAAGTTCTCACACAATAAAATGCTTATTTGGGGTCAAAAGTACACTATTTTTGTAGTTGGAGTGTATTTGCACGGTTTTATGCATGTGGGATAAAACGTGTGTGCCTTTGACTTTCTGTGGAACTTAAGCAAATAAACACTTATACTACCCTAGTAGGACATTAATAAGAAGTTCTCGAAAGATGAAAAGCTTATTTGGTGTCAAAAGTACACTATTTTTGTATTTGGTGTGGATTTGCACGGTTTTATGCATGTGGGATTAAATGAGCGTGCCTTTGACGCGCTTTGGAAATTAAGCAAATAAACACTTATACTACGCTAGTAGGACATTAATAATAAGTTCTCGAAAGATGAAAAGCTTATTTGGTGTCAAAAGTACACTATTTTTATATTTGGTGTGTATTTGCACTGTTTTAAGCATTTGTTGGATAAAAGGTGTGTGCCTTTGACGTGCTTTGGAACTTAAGCAAATAAACACATATAGTACGCTAATAAGGCATTAATAATAAGTTCTCAAAAGATGAAAAGCTTATTTGGTGTCAAAAGTACACTATTATTGTAATTGGTGTGTATTTGCACGGTTTTATGCATGTGGGATAAAACGTGTGTGCCTTTGACTTGCTTTGGAACTTAAGCAAATAAACACTTATACTACCCTAGTAGGACATTAATAAGAAGTTCTCGAAAGATGAAAAGCTTATTTGGTGTCAAAAGAACACAAATTTTGTATTTGGTGTGGATTTGCACGGTTTTATGCATGTGGGATTAAATGAGCGTGCCTTTGACGCGCTTTGGAAATTAAGCAAATAAACACTTATACTACGCTAGTAGGACATTAATAATAAGTTCTCGAAAGATGAAAAGCTTATTTGGTGTCAAAAGTACACTATTTTTATATTTGGTGTGTATTTGCACTGTTTTAAGCATTTGTTGGATAAAAGGTGTGTGCCTTTGACGTGCTTTGGAACTTAAGCAAATAAACACATATAGTACGCTAATAAGGCATTAATAATAAGTTCTCAAAAGATGAAAAGCATATTTGGTGTCAAAAGTACACTACTTTTGTATTTGGTGTGTATTTGCACTGTTTTATGCATGTGGGATAAAATGAGCGTGCCTTTGACGCGCTTTGGAAATTAAGCAAATAAACACTTATACTACGCTAGTAGGACATTAATAATAAGTTCTCGAAAGATGAAAAGCTTATTTGGTGTCAAAAGTACACTATTTTTGTATTTGGTGTGTATTTGCACTGTTTTAAGCATTTGTTGGATAAAACGTGTGTGCCTTTGACGTGCTTTGGAACTTAAGCAAATAAACATATATAGTACGCTAATAAGGCATTAATAATAACTTCTCAAATGATAAAATGCTTATTTGGGGTCAAAAGTACACTATTTTTGTATTTGGAGTGTATTTGCACAGTTTTATGCATGTGGGATAAAACGAGCGTGACTTTGACGCGCTTTGTAACTTAAGCAAATAAACACTTATACTACGCTAGTAGGTCATTAATAATAAGTTCTCGAAAGATGAAAAGCTTATTTGGTGTCAAAAGAACACTATTTTTGTATTTGGTGTGTATTTGCACTGTTTTAAGCATTTGTTGGATAAAAGGTGTGTGCCTTTGACGTGCTTTGGAACTGAAGCAAATAAACACATATAGTACGCTAATAAGGCATTAATAATAAGTTCTCAAACGAAAAATTGCTTATTTGGGGTCAAAACTTCACTATTTTTGTAGTTGGAGTGTATTTGCACGGTTTTATGCATGTGGGATAAAACGTGTGTGCCTTTGACTTGCTTTGGAACTTAAGCAAATAAACACTTATACTACCCTAGTAGGACATTAATAAGAAGTTCTCGAAAGATGAAAAGCTTATTTGGTGTCAAAAGTACACTATTTTTGTATTTGGTGTGGATTTGCACGGTTTTATGCATGTGGGATAAAATGAGCGTGCCTTTGACGCGCTTTCGAAATTAAGCAAATAAACACTTATACTACGCTAGTAGGACATTAATAATAAGTTCTCGAAAGATGAAAAGCTTATTTGGTGTCAAAAGTACACTATTTTTGTATTTGGTGTGTATTTGCACGGTTTTATGCATGTGGGATAAAACGAGCGTGACTTTGACGCGCTTTGGAACTTAAGCAAATATACACTTATACTACGCTAGCAGGACATTAATAATAAGTTCTCAAAAGATGAAAAGCTTATTTGGTGTCAAAAGTACACTATTTTTGTATTTGGTGTGTATTTGCACTGTTTTAAGCATTTGTTGGATAAAAGGTGTGTGCCTTTGACTTGCTTTGGAACTTAAGCAAATAAACACTTATACTACGCTAGTAGGACATTAATAATAAGTTCTCGAAAGATGAAAAGCGTATTGAGTGTCAAAAGTACAGTATTTTTGTATTTGGGGTGTATTTGCACGGTTTTATGCATGTGGGATAAAACGAGCGTGCCTTTGACGTGCTTTGGAACTTAAGCAAATAAACACATATAATACGCTAATAAGGCATTAATAATGAGTTTTCAGACGATAAAATGCTTATTTGGTGTCAAAAGTACACTATTTTTGTATTTGGAGTGTATTTGCACCGTTTTATGCATGTGGGGATAAAACGGGAATGCCTTTGAAGAGCTTTGGAACTTAAGCAAATAAAAAGTTATACTACGCTAGTAGGACATTAATAATGAGTTCTCGAAAGATCAAAAGTACACTATTTTTGTATTTGGAGTGTATTGGCACGGTTTTATGCGTGTGGGATAAAACGAGTGTGCCTTTGACGCACTTTGGAACTTAAGCAAAGAAACACATATAATACGCTAATAAGGCATTAATAACGAGTTCTCGAACGATAAAATGCTTATTTGGTGTCAAAAGTACACTATTTTTGTATTTAGAGTGTATTTGCACGGTTTTATGCATGTGGGATAAAACGAGTGTGCCTTTGACGCACTTTGGAACTTAAGCAAATAAACACATATAATACGCTAATAAGGCATTAATAACGAGTTCTCGAACGATAAAATGCTTATTTGGTGTCAAAAGTACACTATTTTTGTATTTAGAGTGTATTTGCACGGTTTTATGCATGTGGGATAAAACGAGTGTGCCTTTGACGCACTTTGGAACTTAAGCAAATAAACACATATAATACGCTAATAAGGCATTAATAACGAGTTCTCGAACGATAAAATGCTTATTTGGTGTCAAAAGTACACGATTTTTGTATTTGGTGTGTATTTGCACTGTTTTAAGCATTTGTTGGATAAAACGTGTGTGCCTTTGACGTGCTTTGGAACTTAAGCAAATAAACACATATAGTACGCTAATAAGGCATTAATAATAAGTTCTCAAACGATAAAATGCTTATTTGGGGTCAAAACTACACTATTTTTGTATTTGGAGTGTATTTGCACGGTTTTATGCATGTGGGATAAAACGTGTGTGCCTTTGACTTGCTTTGGAACTTAAGCAAATAAACACTTATACTACCCTAGTAGGACATTAATAAGAAGTTCTCGAAAGATGAAAAGCTTATTTGGTGTCAAAAGTACACTATTTTTGTATTTGGTGTGGATTTGCACGGTTTTATGCATGTGGGATAAAATGAGCGTGCCTTTGACGCGCTTTGGAAATTAAGCAAATAAACACTTATACTACGCTAGTAGGACATTAATAATAAGTTCTCGAAAGATGAAAAGCTTATTTGGTGTCAAAACTACACTATTTTTGTATTTGGAGTGTATTTGCACGGTTTTATGCATGTAGGATAAAAGGTGTGTGCCTTTGACGTGCTTTGGAACTTAAGCAAATAAACACATATAGTACGCTAATAAGGCATTAATAATAAGTTCTCGAAAAATGAAAAGCTTATTTGGTGTCAAAAGTATACTATTTTTGTATTTGGTGTGGATTTGCACGGTTTTATGCATGTGGGATAAAATGAGCGTGCCTTTGACGCGCTTTGGAAATTAAGCAAATAAACACTTATACTACGCTAGTAGGACATTAATAATAAGTTCTCGAAAGATGAAAAGCTTATTTGGTGTCAAAACTACACTATTTTTGTATTTGGAGTGTATTTGCACGGTTTTATGCATGTGGGATAAAAGGTGTGTGCCTTTGACGTGCTTTGGAACTTAAGCAAATAAACACATATAGTACGCTAATAAGGCATTAATAATAAGTTCTCAAACGATAAAATGCTTATTTGGGGTCAAAAGTACACTATTTTTGTATTTGGAGTGTATTTGCACGGTTTTATGCATGTGGGATAAAACGAGCGTGACTTTGACGCGCTTTGGAACTTAAGCAAATAAACACTTATACTACGCTAGTAGGACATTAATAATAAGTTCTCGAAAGATGAAAAGCTTATTTGGTGTCAAAACTACACTATTTTTGTATTTGGAGTGTATTTGCACGGTTTTATGCATGTGGGATAAAAGGTGTGTGCCTTTGACGTGCTTTGGAACTTAAGCAAATAAACACATATAGTACGCTAATAAGGCATTAATAATAAGTTCTCGAAAGATGAAAAGCTTATTTGGTGTCAAAAGTATACTATTTTTGTATTTGGTGTGGATTTGCACGGTTTTATGCATGTGGGATAAAATGAGCGTGCCTTTGACGCGCTTTGGAAATTAAGCAAATAAACACTTATACTACGCTAGTAGGACATTAATAATAAGTTCTCGAAAGATGAAAAGCTTATTTGGTGTCAAAACTACACTATTTTTGTATTTGGAGTGTATTTGCACGGTTTTATGCATGTGGGATAAAAGGTGTGTGCCTTTGACGTGCTTTGGAACTTAAGCAAATAAACACATATAGTACGCTAATAAGGCATTAATAATAAGTTCTCAAACGATAAAATGCTTATTTGGGGTCAAAAGTACACTATTTTTGTATTTGGAGTGTATTTGCACGGTTTTATGCATGTGGGATAAAACGAGCGTGACTTTGACGCGCTTTGGAACTTAAGCAAATAAACACTTATACTACGCTAGTAGGACATTAATAATAAGTTCTCGAAAGATGAAAAGCTTATTTGGTGTCAAAACTACACTATTTTTGTATTTGGAGTGTATTTGCACGGTTTTATGCATGTGGGATAAAAGGTGTGTGCCTTTGACGTGCTTTGGAACTTAAGCAAATAAACACATATAGTACGCTAATAAGGCATTAATAATAAGTTCTCGAAAGATGAAAAGCTTATTTGGTGTCAAAAGTATACTATTTTTGTATTTGGTGTGGATTTGCACGGTTTTATGCATGTGGGATAAAATGAGCGTGCCTTTGACGCGCTTTGGAAATTAAGCAAATAAACACTTATACTACGCTAGTAGGACATTAATAATAAGTTCTCGAAAGATGAAAAGCTTATTTGGTGTCAAAACTACATTATTTTTGTATTTGGAGTGTATTTGCACGGTTTTATGCATGTGGGATAAAAGGTGTGTGCCTTTGACGTGCTTTGGAACTTAAGCAAATAAACACATATAGTACGCTAATAAGGCATTAATAATAAGTTCTCAAACGATAAAATGCTTATTTGGGGTCAAAAGTACACTATTTTTGTATTTGGAGTGTATTTGCACGGTTTTATGCATGTGGGATAAAACGAGCGTGACTTTGACGCGCTTTGGAACTTAAGCAAATAAACACTTATACTACGCTAGTAGGACATTAATAATAAGTTCTCGAAAGATGAAAAGCTTATTTGGTGTCAAAAGTACACTATTTTTGTATTTGGTGTGTATTTGCACAGTTTTATGCATGTGGGATAAAATGAGCGTGCCTTTGATGCGCTTTGGAAATTAAGCAAATAAACACTTATACTACGCTAGTAGGACATTAATAATAAGTTCTCGAAAGATGAAACGCTTATTTGGTGTCAAAAGTACACTATTTTTGTATTTGGTGTCTATTTGTACTGTTTTAAGCATTTGTTGGATAAAACGTGTGTGCCTTTGACGTGCTTTGGAACTTAAGCAAATAAACATATATAGTACGCTAATAAGGCATTAATAATAACTTCTCAAATGATAAAATGCTTATTTGGGGTCAAAAGTACACTATTTTTGTATTTGGAGTGTATTTGCACAGTTTTATGCATGTGGGATAAAACGAGCGTGACTTTGACGCGCTTTGTAACTTAAGCAAATAAACACTTATACTACGCTAGTAGGTCATTAATAATAAGTTCTCGAAAGATGAAAAGCTTATTTGGTGTCAAAAGAACACTATTTTTGTATTTGGTGTGTATTTGCACTGTTTTAAGCATTTGTTGGATAAAAGGTGTGTGCCTTTGACGTGCTTTGGAACTGAAGCAAATAAACACATATAGTACGCTAATAAGGCATTAATAATAAGTTCTCAAACGAAAAATTGCTTATTTGGGGTCAAAACTTCACTATTTTTGTAGTTGGAGTGTATTTGCACGGTTTTATGCATGTGGGATAAAACGTGTGTGCCTTTGACTTGCTTTGGAACTTAAGCAAATAAACACTTATACTACCCTAGTAGGACATTAATAAGAAGTTCTCGAAAGATGAAAAGCTTATTTGGTGTCAAAAGTACACTATTTTTGTATTTGGTGTGGATTTGCACGGTTTTATGCATGTGGGATAAAATGAGCGTGCCTTTGACGCGCTTTCGAAATTAAGCAAATAAACACTTATACTACGCTAGTAGGACATTAATAATAAGTTCTCGAAAGATGAAAAGCTTATTTGGTGTCAAAAGTACACTATTTTTGTATTTGGTGTGTATTTGCACGGTTTTATGCATGTGGGATAAAACGAGCGTGACTTTGACGCGCTTTGGAACTTAAGCAAATATACACTTATACTACGCTAGCAGGACATTAATAATAAGTTCTCAAAAGATGAAAAGCTTATTTGGTGTCAAAAGTACACTATTTTTGTATTTGGTGTGTATTTGCACTGTTTTAAGCATTTGTTGGATAAAAGGTGTGTGCCTTTGACTTGCTTTGGAACTTAAGCAAATAAACACTTATACTACGCTAGTAGGACATTAATAATAAGTTCTCGAAAGATGAAAAGCGTATTGAGTGTCAAAAGTACAGTATTTTTGTATTTGGGGTGTATTTGCACGGTTTTATGCATGTGGGATAAAACGAGCGTGCCTTTGACGTGCTTTGGAACTTAAGCAAATAAACACATATAATACGCTAATAAGGCATTAATAATGAGTTTTCAGACGATAAAATGCTTATTTGGTGTCAAAAGTACACTATTTTTGTATTTGGAGTGTATTTGCACCGTTTTATGCATGTGGGGATAAAACGGGAATGCCTTTGAAGAGCTTTGGAACTTAAGCAAATAAAAAGTTATACTACGCTAGTAGGACATTAATAATGAGTTCTCGAAAGATCAAAAGTACACTATTTTTGTATTTGGAGTGTATTGGCACGGTTTTATGCGTGTGGGATAAAACGAGTGTGCCTTTGACGCACTTTGGAACTTAAGCAAAGAAACACATATAATACGCTAATAAGGCATTAATAACGAGTTCTCGAACGATAAAATGCTTATTTGGTGTCAAAAGTACACTATTTTTGTATTTAGAGTGTATTTGCACGGTTTTATGCATGTGGGATAAAACGAGTGTGCCTTTGACGCACTTTGGAACTTAAGCAAATAAACACATATAATACGCTAATAAGGCATTAATAACGAGTTCTCGAACGATAAAATGCTTATTTGGTGTCAAAAGTACACTATTTTTGTATTTAGAGTGTATTTGCACGGTTTTATGCATGTGGGATAAAACGAGTGTGCCTTTGACGCACTTTGGAACTTAAGCAAATAAACACATATAATACGCTAATAAGGCATTAATAACGAGTTCTCGAACGATAAAATGCTTATTTGGTGTCAAAAGTACACGATTTTTGTATTTGGTGTGTATTTGCACTGTTTTAAGCATTTGTTGGATAAAACGTGTGTGCCTTTGACGTGCTTTGGAACTTAAGCAAATAAACACATATAGTACGCTAATAAGGCATTAATAATAAGTTCTCAAACGATAAAATGCTTATTTGGGGTCAAAACTACACTATTTTTGTATTTGGAGTGTATTTGCACGGTTTTATGCATGTGGGATAAAACGTGTGTGCCTTTGACTTGCTTTGGAACTTAAGCAAATAAACACTTATACTACCCTAGTAGGACATTAATAAGAAGTTCTCGAAAGATGAAAAGCTTATTTGGTGTCAAAAGTACACTATTTTTGTATTTGGTGTGGATTTGCACGGTTTTATGCATGTGGGATAAAATGAGCGTGCCTTTGACGCGCTTTGGAAATTAAGCAAATAAACACTTATACTACGCTAGTAGGACATTAATAATAAGTTCTCGAAAGATGAAAACTTATTTGGTGTCAAAACTACACTATTTTTGTATTTGGAGTGTATTTGCACGGTTTTATGCATGTAGGATAAAAGGTGTGTGCCTTTGACGTGCTTTGGAACTTAAGCAAATAAACACATATAGTACGCTAATAAGGCATTAATAATAAGTTCTCGAAAAATGAAAAGCTTATTTGGTGTCAAAAGTATACTATTTTTGTATTTGGTGTGGATTTGCACGGTTTTATGCATGTGGGATAAAATGAGCGTGCCTTTGACGCGCTTTGGAAATTAAGCAAATAAACACTTATACTACGCTAGTAGGACATTAATAATAAGTTCTCGAAAGATGAAAAGCTTATTTGGTGTCAAAACTACACTATTTTTGTATTTGGAGTGTATTTGCACGGTTTTATGCATGTGGGATAAAAGGTGTGTGCCTTTGACGTGCTTTGGAACTTAAGCAAATAAACACATATAGTACGCTAATAAGGCATTAATAATAAGTTCTCAAACGATAAAATGCTTATTTGGGGTCAAAAGTACACTATTTTTGTATTTGGAGTGTATTTGCACGGTTTTATGCATGTGGGATAAAACGAGCGTGACTTTGACGCGCTTTGGAACTTAAGCAAATAAACACTTATACTACGCTAGTAGGACATTAATAATAAGTTCTCGAAAGATGAAAAGCTTATTTGGTGTCAAAACTACACTATTTTTGTATTTGGAGTGTATTTGCACGGTTTTATGCATGTGGGATAAAAGGTGTGTGCCTTTGACGTGCTTTGGAACTTAAGCAAATAAACACATATAGTACGCTAATAAGGCATTAATAATAAGTTCTCGAAAGATGAAAAGCTTATTTGGTGTCAAAAGTATACTATTTTTGTATTTGGTGTGGATTTGCACGGTTTTATGCATGTGGGATAAAATGAGCGTGCCTTTGACGCGCTTTGGAAATTAAGCAAATAAACACTTATACTACGCTAGTAGGACATTAATAATAAGTTCTCGAAAGATGAAAAGCTTATTTGGTGTCAAAACTACATTATTTTTGTATTTGGAGTGTATTTGCACGGTTTTATGCATGTGGGATAAAAGGTGTGTGCCTTTGACGTGCTTTGGAACTTAAGCAAATAAACACATATAGTACGCTAATAAGGCATTAATAATAAGTTCTCAAACGATAAAATGCTTATTTGGGGTCAAAAGTACACTATTTTTGTATTTGGAGTGTATTTGCACGGTTTTATGCATGTGGGATAAAACGAGCGTGACTTTGACGCGCTTTGGAACTTAAGCAAATAAACACTTATACTACGCTAGTAGGACATTAATAATAAGTTCTCGAAAGATGAAAAGCTTATTTGGTGTCAAAAGTACACTATTTTTGTATTTGGTGTGTATTTGCACAGTTTTATGCATGTGGGATAAAATGAGCGTGCCTTTGATGCGCTTTGGAAATTAAGCAAATAAACACTTATACTACGCTAGTAGGACATTAATAATAAGTTCTCGAAAGATGAAACGCTTATTTGGTGTCAAAAGTACACTATTTTTGTATTTGGTGTCTATTTGTACTGTTTTAAGCATTTGTTGGATAAAACGTGTGTGCCTTTGACGTGCTTTGGAACTTAAGTAAATAAACACATATAGTACGCTAATAAGGCATTAATAATAAGTTCTCAAACGATAAAATGCTTATTTGGGGTCAAAACTACACTATTTTTGTATTTGGAGTGTATTTGCACGGTTTTATGCATGTGGGGTAAAAGGTGTGTGCCTTTGACGTGCTTTGGAACTTAAGCAAATAAACACATATAGTACGCTAATAAGGCATTAATAATAAGTTCTCAAACGATAAAATGCTTATTTGGGGTCAAAAGTACACTATTTTTGTATTTGGAGTGTATTTGCACGGTTTTATGCATGTGGGATAAAACGTGTGTGCCTTTGACTTGCTTTGGAACTTAAGCAAATAAACACATATAGTACGCTAATAAGGCATTAATAATAAGTTCTCGAAAGATGAAAAGCTTATTTGGTGTCAAAAGTACACTATTTTTGTATTTGGTGTGTATTTGCACTGTTTTAAGCATTTGTTGGATAAAACGTGTGTGCCTTTGACGTGCTTTGGAACTTAAGCAAATAAACATATATAGTACGCTAATAAGGCATTAATAATAAGTTCTCAAACGATAAAATGCTTATTTGGGGTCAAAAGTACACTATTTTTGTATTTGGAGTGTATTTGCACGGTTTTATGCATGTGGGATAAAACGAGCGTGACTTTGACGCGCTTTGTAACTTAAGCAAATAAACACTTATACTACGCTAGTTGGACTTTAATAATAAGTTCTCGAAAGATGAAAAGCTTATTTGGTGTCAAAAGAACACTATTTTTGTATTTGGTGTGTATTTGCACTGTTTTGAGCATTTGTTGGATAAAAGGTGTGTGCCTTTGACGTGCTTTGGAACTGAAGCAAATAAACACATATACTACGCTAATAAGGCATTAATAATAAGTGCTCAAATGATAAATTGCTTATTTGGGGTCAAAACTTCACTATTTTTGTAGTTGGAGTGTATTTGCACGGTTTTATGCATGTGGGATAAAACGTGTGTGCCTTTGACTTGCTTTGGAACTTAAGCAAATAAACACTTATACTACCCTAGTAGGACATTAATAAGAAGTTCTCGAAAGATGAAAAGCTTATTTGGTGTCAAAAGTACACTATTTTTGTATTTGGTGTGGATTTGCACGGTTTTATGCATGTGGGATAAAATGAGCGTGCCTTTGACGCGCTTTGGAAATTAAGCAAATAAACACTTATACTACGCTAGGACATTAATAATAAGTTCTCGAAAGATGAAAAGCTTATTTGGTGTCAAAAGTACACTATTATTGTATTTGGTGTGTATTTGCACGGTTTTATGCATGTGGGATAAAACGAGCGTGACTTTGACGCGCTTTAGAACTTAAGCAAATAAACACTTATACTACGCTAGTAGGACATTAATAATAAGTTCTCGAAAGATGAAAAGCTTATTTGGTGTCAAAAGTACAATATTTTTGTATCTGGTGTGTATTTGCACGGTTTTATGCATGTGGGATAAAATGAGCGTGCCTTTGATGCGCTTTGGAAATTAAGCAAATAAACACTTATACTACGCTAGCAGGACATTAATAATAAGTTCTCGAAAGATGAAAAGCTTATTTGGTGTCAAAACTACACTATTTTTGTATTTGGAGTGTATTTGCACGGTTTTATGGATGTGGGATAAAAGGTGTGTGCCTTTGACGTGCTTTGGAACTTAAGCAAATAAACACATATAGTACGCTAATAAGGCATTAATAATAAGTTCTCAAACGATAAAATGCTTATTTGGGGTCAAAAGTACACTATTTTTGTATTTGGAGTGTATTTGCACGGTTTTATGCATGTGGGATAAAACGAGCGTGACTTTGACGCGCTTTGGAACTTAAGCAAATAAACACTTATACTACGCTAGTAGGACATTAATAATAAGTTCTCGAAAGATGAAAAGCTTATTTGGTGTCAAAAGTACACTATTTTTGTATTTGGTGTGTATTTGCACGGTTTTATGCATGTGGGATAAAATGAGCGTGCCTTTGATGCGCTTTGGAAATTAAGCAAATAAACACTTATACTACGCTAGTAGGACATTAATAATAAGTTCTCGATAGATGAAACGCTTATTTGGTGTCAAAAGTACACTATTTTTGTATTTGGTGTGTATTTGTACTGTTTTAAGCATTTGTTGGATAAAACGTGTGTGCCTTTGACGTGCTTTGGAACTTAAGCAAATAAACACATATAGTACGCTAATAAGGCATTAATAATAAGTTCTCAAACGATAAAATGCTTATTTGGGGTCAAAAGTACACTATTTTTGTATTTGGAGTGTATTTGCACGGTTTTATGCATGTGGGATAAAACGTGTGTGCCTTTGACTTGCTTTGGAACTTAAGCAAATAAACACATATAGTACGCTAATAAGGCATTAATAATAAGTTCTCGAAAGATGAAAAGCTTATTTGGTGTCAAAAGTACAATATTTTTGTATCTGGTGTGTATTTGCACGGTTTTATGCATGTGGGATAAAATGAGCGTGCCTTTGATGCGCTTTGGAAATTAAGCAAATAAACACTTATACTACGCTAGTAGGACATTAATAATAAGTTCTCGAAAGATGAAACGCTTATTTGGTGTCAAAAGTACACTATTTTTGTATTTGGTGTGTATTTGTACTGTTTTAAGCATTTGTTGGATAAAACGTGTGTGCCTTTGACGTGCTTTGGAACTTAAGTAAATAAACACATATAGTACGCTAATAAGGCATTAATAATAAGTTCTCAAATGATAAAATACTTATTTGGGGTCAAAACTACACTATTTTTGTATTTGGAGTGTATTTGCACGGTTTTATGCATGTGGGATAAAAGGTGTGTGCCTTTGACGTGCTTTGGAACTTAAGCAAATAAACACATATAGTA
This sequence comes from Cotoneaster glaucophyllus, assembly GCA_036320875.1. Lineage (NCBI taxonomy): Eukaryota > Viridiplantae > Streptophyta > Magnoliopsida > Rosales > Rosaceae > Cotoneaster > Cotoneaster glaucophyllus. The sequence goes on along the minus strand of JAVVNS010000023.1, from coordinate 101,458 downwards.
CGCTAATAAGGCATTAATAATAAGTTCTCAAACGATAAAATGCTTATTTGGGGTCAAAAGTACACTATTTTTGTATTTGGTGTGTATTTGTACTGTTTTAAGCATTTGTTGGATAAAACGTGTGTGCCTTTGACGTGCTTTGGAACTTAAGTAAATAAACACATATAGTACGCTAATAAGGCATTAATAATAAGTTCTCAAATGATAAAATACTTATTTGGGGTCAAAACTACACTATTTTTGTATTTGGAGTGTATTTGCACGGTTTTATGCATGTGGGATAAAAGGTGTGTGCCTTTGACGTGCTTTGGAACTTAAGCAAATAAACACATATAGTACGCTAATAAGGCATTAATAATAAGTTCTCGAAAGATGAAAAGCTTATTTGGTGTCAAAACTACACTATTTTTGTATTTGGTGTGTATTTGCACTGTTTTAAGCATTTGTTGGATAAAACGTGTGTGCCTTTGGCGTGCTTTGGAACTTAAGCAAATAAACAAATATAGTACGCTAATAAGGCATTAATAATAAGTTCTCAAACGATAAAATGCTTATTTGGGGTCAAAAGTACACTATTTTTGTATTTGGAGTGTATTTGCACGGTTTTATGCATGTGGGATAAAACGAGCGTGACTTTGACGCGCTTTGGAACTTAAGCAAATAAACACTTATACTACGCTAGTAGGACATTAATAATAAGTTCTCGAAAGATGAAAAGCTTATTTGGTGTCAAAAGAACACTATTTTTGTATTTGGAGTGTATTTGCACGGTTTTATGCATGTGGGATAAAACGAGCGTGACTTTGACGCGCTTCAGAACTTAAGCAAATAAACACTTATACTACGCTAGTAGGACATTAATAATAAGGCATTAATAATAAGTACACTTATACTACGCTTTGGAACTTAAGATGAAACGCTTATTTGGTGTCAAAAGTACACTATTTTTGTATTTGGTGTGTATTTGTACTGTTTTAAGCATTTGTTGGATAAAACGTGTGTGCCTTTGACGTGCTTTGGAACTTAAGTAAATAAACACATATAGTACGCTAATAAGGCATTAATAATAAGTTTTCAAACGATAAAATGCTTATTTGGGGTCAAAAGTACACTATTTTTGTATTTGGAGTGTATTTGCACGGTTTTATGCATGTGGGATAAAACGTGTGTGCCTTTGACTTGCTTTGGAACTTAAGCAAATAAACACATATAGTACGCTAATAAGGCATTAATAATAAGTTCTCGAAAGATGAAAAGCTTATTTGGTGTCAAAAGTACACTATTTTTGTATTTGGTGTGTATTTGCACTGTTTTAAGCATTTGTTGGATAAAACGTGTGTGCCTTTGGCGTGCTTTGGAACTTAAGCAAATAAACAAATATAGTACGCTAATAAGGCATTAATAATAAGTTCTCAAACGATAAAATGCTTATTTGGGGTCAAAAGTACACTATTTTTGTATTTGGAGTGTATTTGCACGGTTTTATGCATGTGGGATAAAACGAGCGTGACTTTGACGCGCTTTGGAACTTAAGCAAATAAACACTTATACTACGCTAGTAGGACATTAATAATAAGTTCTCGAAAGATGAAAAGCTTATTTGGTGTCAAAAGAACACTATTTTTGTATTTGGAGTGTATTTGCACGGTTTTATGCATGTGGGATAAAACGAGCGTGACTTTGACGCGCTTTAGAACTTAAGCAAATAAACACTTATACTACGCTAGTAGGACATTAATAATAAGGCATTAATAATAAGTACACTTATACTACGCTTTGGAACTTAAGATGAAACGCTTATTTGGTGTCAAAAGTACACTATTTTTGTATTTGGTGTGTATTTGTACTGTTTTAAGCATTTGTTGGATAAAACGTGTGTGCCTTTGACGTGCTTTGGAACTTAAGTAAATAAACACATATAGTACGCTAATAAGGCATTAATAATAAGTTTTCAAACGATAAAATGCTTATTTGGGGTCAAAAGTACACTATTTTTGTATTTGGAGTGTATTTGCACGGTTTTATGCATGTGGGATAAAACGAGCGTGACTTTGACGCGCTTTGGAACTTAAGCAAAGAAACACATATAATACGCTAATAAGGCATTAATAATGAGTTTTCAGACGATAAAATGCTTATTTGGTGTCAAAAGTACACTATTTTTGTATTTGGAGTGTATTGGCATGGTTTTATGCGTGTGGGATAAAACGAGTGTGACTTTGACGCGCTTTGGAACTTAAGCAAATAAACACATATAATACGCTAATAAGGCATTAATAACGAGTTCTCGAACGATAAAATGCTTATTTGGTGTCAAAAGTACACTATTTTTGTATTTGGTGTGTATTTGCACTGTTTTAAGCATTTGTTGGATAAAACGTGTGTGCCTTTGACGTGCTTTGGAACTTAAGCAAATAAACATATATAGTACGCTAATAAGGCATTAATAATAAGTTCTCAAACGATAAAATGCTTATTTGGGGTCAAAAGTACACTATTTTTGTATTTGGACTGTATTTGCACGGTTTTATGCATGTGGGATAAAACGAGCGTGACTTTGACGCGCTTTGGAACTTAAGCAAATAAACACTTATACTACGCTAGTAGGACATTAATAATAAGTTCTCGAAAGATGAAAAGCTTATTTGGTGTCAAAAGAACACTATTTTTGTATTTGGTGTGTATTTGCACTGTTTTAAGCATTTGTTGGATAAAACGTGTGTGCCTTTGACGTGCTTTGGAACTGAAGCAAATAAACACATATAGTACGCTAATAAGGCATTAATAATAAGTTCTCAAACGATAAATTGCTTATTTGGGGTCAAAACTTCACTATTTTTGTAGTTCGAGTGTATTTGCACGGTTTTATGCATGTGGGATAAAACGTGTGTGCCTTTGACTTGCTTTGGAACTTAAGCAAATAAACACTTATACTACCCTAGTAGGACATTAATAAGAAGTTCTCGAAAGATGAAAAGCTTATTTGGTGTCAAAAGTACACTATTTTTGTATTTGGTGTGGATTTGCACGGTTTTATGCATGTGGGATAAAATGAGCGTGCCTTTGACGCGCTTTGGAAATTAAGCAAATAAACACTTATACTACGCTAGTAGGACATTAATAATAAGTTCTCGAAAGATGAAAAGCTTATTTGGTGTCAAAAGTACACTATTTTTGTATTTGGTGTGTATTTGCACGGTTTTATGCATGTGGGATAAAACGAGCGTGACTTTGACGCGCTTTGGAACTTAAGCAAATAAACACTTATACTACGCTAGTAGGACATTAATAATAAGTTCTCGAAAGATGAAAAGCTTATTTGGTATCAAAAGTACACGATTTTTGTATTTGGTGTGTATTTGCACTGTTTTAAGCATTTGTTGGATAAAACGTGTGTGCCTTTGGCGTGCTTTGGAACTTAAGCAAATAAACAAATATAGTACGCTAATAAGGCATTAATAATAAGTTCTCAAACGATAAAATGCTTATTTGGGGTCAAAAGTACACTATTTTTGTATTTGGAGTGTATTTGCACGGTTTTATGCATGTGGGATAAAACGAGCGTGACTTTGACGCGCTTTGGAACTTAAGCAAATAAACACTTATACTACGCTAGTAGGACATTAATAATAAGTTCTCGAAAGATGAAAAGCTTATTTGGTGTCAAAAGTGCACTATTTTTGTATTTGGTGTGTATTTGCACGGTTTTATGCATGTGGGATAAAATGAGCGTGCGTTTGACGCGCTTTGGAAATTAAGCAAATAAACACTTATACTACGCTAGTAGGACATTAATAATAAGTTCTCGAAAGATGAAATGCTTATTTGGTGTCAAAAGTACACTATTTTTGTATTTGGTGTGTATTTGCACTGTTTTAAGCATTTGTTGGATAAAACGTGTGTGCCTTTGACGTGCTTTGGAACTTAAGAAAATAAACACTTATACTACGCTAGTAGGACATTAATAATAAGTTCTCGAAAGATGAAAAGCTTATTTGGTGTCAAAAGGACACTATTTTTGTATTTGGTGTGTATTTGCACGGTTTTATGCATGTGGGATAAAACGAGCGTGCCTGTGACGCGCTTTGGAACTTAAGCAAATAAACACTTATACTACGCTAGTAGGACATTAATAATGAGTTCTCGAAAGATCAAAAGTACACTATTTTTGTATTTGGAGTGTATTGGCACGGTTTTATGCGTGTGGGATAAAACGAGTGTGCCTTTGACGCACTTTGGAACTTAAGCAACGAAACACATATAATACGCTAATAAGGCATTAATAACGAGTTCTCGAACGATAAAATGCTTATTTGGTGTCAAAAGTACACTACTTTTGTACTTAGAGTGTATTTGCACAAAATTTACTCAAAAAGAATTCCCTCTAAGTCATGCTTTACTATGCTTCAAGAACAAGGGAATGGATGATCCTAATCTAGGCTAGGTGAGGATGATATGGGTTAACAAAGAAAATAGGCTAAACGAGGCTCAACGGGGTTAAACCTAAACACATTTTGCATGGAGGATGGCTGTTTGGTTCTTGGTTCACTACACAACTTCATCTTGATATGTGTTATGCAAATCAATGTCATGCTTTGAATGAAACGAATATGAGTTCTAGCATTTGGAACTAAATGATGAAACCCCTTCTAAGTAATAACCAATCAAAGAATAATGAGATCATGCAACGACTTTAGAAAACAAAATGCACAGATTATAAACACTCCAAAGAACGTTATAAGCTCAAGTCTCTCGGGGTTATAGCGTTAGTTTGAGTTCCTTCCTTCAAGCATGTTACAAAAACTAATTCTTTTCTTTGTGATTGCATATGAATTCATAAACGATAACCACAACCAAGCATGAACCAAAGAGCATATCAAACTTCAACCCATGTTTACAACTCTCTTTAACCGTCATGCAATTAGAAATCAAATCTCATCATTGTGTTGGAAGGTACCCTAAGACACAAACAACACACAAAAACAACTCTTTTTGGCTTTTTCAACACAAATTTTTCAAATTTTTATGAAATTTTCGGATTTTTTCTTCAACATGCATAAAAACAGCTTAAAACACACAAAAACAGTGAGAAACAACATTGCAAGTGATAGGTGAATAAAACCAACGAAAATCATGCATAAACAAATTGTTTACCCCCCCACACTTAAATCAAACATTGTCCTCAATGTTTCAAACATGAATTCACACAAAAACAAGCAAACAAGCAACAATTAAACATGGCAAGATAAAGGCAGCAAGGAGGAAGGTTTAGGAACGTAAATCTGGAAATGGAGTGCTCCCTAAGTCTTCCTTTGTTGAATGCATGGGTTGCCTCCCATGAAGCGCTTGCTTTAACGTCTTCCAGCCGGACGATTCCTCCTTTATCTTTGAATGGGCAATGATACTTGAAATGAACCGGCAATGGTTTGAATTCAAGAGTGGGTGCCTGAATCATTAACAACATATTAGTATAAAACGAATTTGAAATTCGGGGAGGTGGCTTACCTTTGTGCTCTAACACGAATTCAAGAACAAACACTACTTCAAAAGATTGAAGATTAGAGATTTCGGCCAGGTTGGTTGTTTGTAGTGTTGTGACTTGTCCCGTGTCATAAAATTCAACTTCATTGGGAATTGTTGTTGCAAGTACATCGTCTTTGATTAATTCAAGATAATCCCCAACCACCTCTTTCTCTTGAATCGTTGGAAAGGTTTCGATGATGCCTTTCTCACCCTCTTCTTCGTTGAATCTGCAAGGAATAGGCACATTTGATGGAATAAGGTTAGAAAGAATTGAAATCTTACTTGAATTGGGTGGTGGAGGGTCCTTGGAAGGCTGCGGCAAAGCTTCTTCCAAGCTCGCCGTGGCCTTGTCTTCCTCGTCTTCTTCAAGTAGCAACTGCTCGTCCTCCTCTTGGCTTGGTTTGGACGTTGAGCTAGAGAATTCACTTTGCGCTCTAATCTGTCCAAGAAATTCAGAAATCTGCCCAATTTGTTGTTTCATGTCCATCATCTCCTTCTCATAATTTGCTATCCGATTGTCTTGATTTTGCAACCCCTGCGAAATAGAGGTTAGTAACTGAATAGCTTGATCACTTCCCATGAACGTACCTGAGTTTGGTTGGAATTGTTGAGGGGAAGGCATAGGCTCTGAATAGAACTCCTCATAGGGCTGCCAATATGCTTCGGGTTGAACTTGTTGAGGTTCCCACCAAATAGAGTTTGAATGATCACGCCAATCAAATGTAGGGACACCTTGCATTGTGGTTCGTTCGATGTGCTGTGACACTTGAGAAGTAAGATTCGCTATTTGAGCTCGAATATTAGCGATTGCCATATCTTACTTCTCTAGTACCTGAAATCAAAGAAAGAAAACTAAATCAAATATCAAAAGTAAACAAAGAAAGCAAACAAAACAAAAATCAGAAACCAAAATGAAAACAAACGAGAAAGAAAACCAAGGGATTAGCAAAGTTGCTAATCCCCGGCAACGGCGCCAAAATTTGATGCGACAATTAGCTTGACACTCAAATTAAACCCTCTTGTTGTAGATTGTAGTATAAATGCAAGTAGGGATCGTTCTGGACCGGGGATTAGGAGGGCTTGCTAAAACCTCTAAACTGACTCTAAAACATAAAAACAAAGTTAAAAACGTAAGAAAAGACTCACAAGACTCGAGAGAAGTGCAAAAGACTCAAAACAAGCTAAAAAGACTCAAAACTAGCTAAAAAGACTCAAAACTGCCTAAAAACACTAGTTAGGCAGTTTCTGAGCTTAATTGGACTTTGGACGAAATTGGGTGTTTGGTTTGACTCAAAAAGACTCAAAACATCAACTAAACATATTTAAGACACTTTAGAACAAGAAAGTAAATGGGGGGTTTTGATTTGGACGAATTTAAAACTAAAATAAACAGATTGTAACTAAACAGATTTTGGACGAATTTGGGTAAACTATGGATGATGGGCTAGCTAGGGGGTTCTTCTCCACATATGACACACTTGCACATAAATCAATTTTCAGTTACTCCTTCGTTGAATCATGAACGACAATGCCCCAAGTTAACCGTGACATCACTAATTAACCATCAGATTTTCCTTGAGTTATTGGATTGGATGACATCATTCGACAACCCAAAGCATTCTTCGAAAGTCCCCTACATGACATCATAATAGAGATACAATCAAAGATCATTACGTTCAATGAAAATCATAAGCATTGACAAAGCACTTGTAACTATGATATCATGTCACTCATGCTAGGAATTGGACTTAACGCGATCGTGACTAGCGACCTTCACTACATATGAATATAAGTTCATAACGATTATGTGAAACTCCCTTATATTCTAGCACCAAGTTCAAGCATGCAAATTAAGTGTCGACCCTCAATCAACAAACAAGAACAAGTTTTGAATAAAATAGTTAAGCCAATTGCATTCATAATCCAAGAAATTGTAACTGAAACTTATCAATTCATTTTGCAAGCATAGCCATAGTTTCAAATTCCCCCCTAACTAAGAGGGGTTTAGTTCCTCATAATCGCAAAGCAAAGATTAATGAGTTTATACATTGAAAACCAAAGAAAGAAAACACCTAAACGCTCCAGCGAACAAAGTTGAACAGCAAGCACGTCCAAGAACTTTCCTTCCCTTCCTTGATTGCGGCACAAGGTTTGGTGATGGGTTTTGGGGGTTATGGATGCTGGAGAGGGATGGAATTGTGTTTAGGATGGATGTAGGGTGCGGCAAGGGTGATTGAGGTCAGAGAATATGGAGAATGGTGAAGGCAGGGTGCGGCAGAGAAGGTTTTGGAGTGTAGGGATGTGTTTTGAGTGAATGGATGGGTGTTTGGGTGTTGGATGGCTGCGGCAAGGGATGGGGATTGGTGTGGAGCGGCTGGATGGTTGTGTAGTGTATGTGAATGGGGTGGTGAGTGAATGAATCGCTGAATGGTGGTGCAGCTAGGTTAAGAAGGGAAAGGTTGAATGGAATGAAATCTGTTTTAATGAATGATTTGAATTCTTTTCCCTAAATGGTGCGGCTAAAAGGGGTCTTTACAATCAGAAATTAAGTCCAAATCCCTCTTTAATTCAAAAGAGAATCAGATATTAACCCAAATCCCCTCAGAATAATGAATTGAAATCAGAAACTTAAGGGAAAGGGGGGTGATTTGCGGCAAAGAAGGAAGAAGAAAGGGAAGTCTTCTTCCTTGCACGGCAAGGAAGTTTTAGGGCCTTTAATTTCTGATTTGAACCAAGAAAAGGTAAGTGTATTAGCTGCAAGGATTTTAGGAAAAGGGAATGTAAATTTGGTTGCTGATTTTGGGGAAAAAGGAAAGGAGAATTGCGGCAAAGAAAGGGAAAGGGAAAGAAAGTTCTTCTTTTGTGCGGCAAGGTCCTAGGAGTGGTTTAGGGTCTTTTAGGAAGTATATTAAGTGTCCTAAAATGGTTAGAATCCTTGTTGGCTTGCTGAAGTTTAAGTGGATTGAAAATAGGAAAGGTTTTAGGCCAAAACAAGGAACTTAGGTGATTCCTTTCCTTCTTTCAAGACTCCTTCACTTTCTTGAATTAATTCTTCAGTCTTCAATCACCATCCTAGCCTTTCCAAGTCTTCAATTTCGTACATTCCCTTGGCCTCATGCATAAGCTATCCAAACTTGGCCCAAAAATGCTCCAAAAGGGCCCAAAATGCACCTTTTTGCCTTATTGACACTTGAAACCTACAAACACACGAAAATGACTTAAAACACTAAATTAAATGGAAACTAACTACTAAAACGTCAAGAAACAAGCAAGCTAAATCACATAAATATGCTCATATCAGAAAGATGAAAAGCTTATTTGGTGTCAAAAGTACACTATTTTTGTATTTGGTGTGTATTTGCACTGTTTTAAGCATTTGTTGGATAAAAGGTGTGTGCCTTTGACGTGCTTTGGAACTTAAGCAAATAAACACATATAGTACGCTAATAAGGCATTAATAATAAGTTCTCAAACGATAAAATGCTTATTTGGGGTCAAAAGTACACTATTTTTGTATTTGGAGTGCATTTGCACGGTTTTATGCATGTGGGATAAAACGAGCGTGACTTTGACGCGCTTTGGAACTTAAGCAAATAAACACTTATACTACGCTAGTAGGATATTAATAATGAGTTCTCGAAAGATCAAAAGTACACTATTTTTGTATTTGGAGTGCATTGGCACGGTTTTATGCGTGTGGGATAAAACGAGTGTGCCTTTGACGCACTTTGGAACTTCAGCAAAGAAACACATATAATACGCTAATAAGGCATTAATAACGAGTTCTCGAACGATAAAATACTTATTTGGGGTCAAAAGTACACTATTTTTGTATTTAGAGTGTATTTGCACGGTTTTATGCGTGTGGGATAAAACGTGTGTGCCTTTGACTTTCTTTGGAACTTAAGCAAATAAACACTTATACTACCCTAGTAGGACATTAATAAGAAGTTCTCGAAAGATGAAAAGCTTATTTGGTGTCAAAAGTACAGTATTTTTGTATTTGGTGTGTATTTGCACGGTTTTATGCATGTGGGATAAAATGAGCGTGCCTTTAACGCGCTTTGGAAATTAAGCAAATAAACACTTATACTACGCTAGTAGGACATTAATAATAAGTTCTCGAAAGAGGAAAAGCTTATTTGGTGTCAAAAGTACACTATTTTTGTATTTGGCGTGTATTTGCACTGTTTTAAGCATTTGTTGGATAAAAGGTGTGTGCCTTTGACGTGCTTTGGAAGTTAAGCAAATAAACACTTATACTACGCTAATAAGGCATTAATAATAAGTTCTCAAAAGATGAAAAGCTTATTTGGTGTCAAAAGTACACTATTTTTGTATTTGGTGTGTATTTGCACGGTGTTATGCACATGGGATAAAACGAGCGTGCCTTTGACGCGCTTTGGAACTTAAGCAAATAAACACTTATACTACGCTAGTAGGACATTAATAATAAGTTCTCGAAAGATGAAAAGCTTATTTGGTGTCAAAAGTACACTATTTTTGTATTTGGTGTGTATTTGCACTGTTTTAAGCATTTGTTGGATAAAACGTGTGTGCCTTTGACGTGCTTTGGAACTTAAGCAAATAAACACTTATACTACGCTAGTAGGACATTAATAATAAGTTCTCGAAAGATGAAAAGCTTATTTAGTGTCAAAAGTACAGTATTTTTGTATTTGGAGTGTATTTGCACCGTTTTATGCATGTGGGGATAAAACGAGAATGCCTTTGAAGAGCTTTGGAACTTAAGCAAATAAACAGTTATACTACGCTAGTAGGACATTAATAATGAGTTCTCGAAAGATCAAAAGTACACTATTTTTGTATTTGGAGTGTATTGGCACGGTTTTATGCGTGTGGGATAAAACGAGTGTGCCTTTGACGCACTTTGGAACTTAAGCAAAGAAACACATATAATACGCTAATAAGGCATTAATAACGAGTTCTCGAACGATAAAATGCTTATTTGGTGTCAAAAGTACACTACTTTTGTATTTAGAGTGTATTTGCACGGTTTTATGCGTGTGGGATAAAACGAGTGTGCCTTTGACGCACTTTGGAACTTAAGCAAATAAACACATATAATACGCTAATAAGGCATTAATAACGAGTTCTCAAATGATAAAATGCTTATTTGGTGTCAAAAGTACACTATTTTTGTATTTGGTGTGTATTTGCACTGTTTTAAGCATTTGTTGGATAAAACATATGTCCCTTTGGCGTGCTTTGGAACTTAAGCAAATAAACACATATAGTACGCTAATAAGGCATTAATAATAAGTTCTCAAACGATAAAATGCTTATTTGGGGTCAAAACTACACTATTTTTTTAGTTGGAGTGTATTTGCACGGTTTTATGCATGTGGGATAAAACGTGTGTGCCTTTGACGTGCTTTGGAACTTAAGAAAATAAACACTTATACTACGCTAGTAGGACATTAATAGTAAGTTCTCGAGAGATGAAAAGCTTATTTGGTGTCAAAAGTACACTATTTTTGTATTTGGTGTGTATTTGCACTGTTTTAAGCATTTGTTGGATAAAACGTGTGTGCCTTTGACGTGCTTTGGAACTTAAGCAAATAAACACATATAGTACGCTAATAAGGCATTAATAATAAGTTCTCAAACAATAAAATGCTTATTTGGGGTCAAAACTACACTATTTTTGTAGTTGGAGTGTATTTGCACGGTTTTATGCATGTGGGATAAAACGTGTGTGCCTTTGACGTGCTTTGGAACTTAAGAAAATAAACACTTATACTACGCTAGTAGGACATTAATAATAAGTTCTCGAAAGATGAAAAGCTTATTTGGGGTCAAAACTACACTATTTTTGTATTTGGTGTGTATTTGCACTGTTTTAAGCATTTGTTGGATAAAACGTGTGTGCCTTTGACGTGCTTTGGAACTTAAGCAAATAAACATATATAGTATGCTAATAAGGCATAAATAATAAGTTCTCAAATGATCAAATGCTTATTTGGGGTCAAAAGTACACTATTTTTGTATTTGGAGTGTATTTGCACGGTGTTATGCATGTGGGATAATACGAGCGTGACTTTGACGCGCTTTGGAACTTAAGCAAATAAACACTTATACTACGCTAGTAGGACATTAATAATAAGTTCTCGAAAGATGAAATGCTTATTTGGTGTCAAAAGTACACTATTTTTGTATTTGGTGTGTATTTGCACTGTTTTAAGCATTTGTTGGATAAAACGTGTGTGCCTTTGACGTGCTTTGGAACTTAAGCAAATAAACATATATAGCACGCTAATAAGGCATTAATAATAAGTTCTCACACGATAAAATGCTTATTTGGGGTCAAAAGTACACTATTTTTGTATTTGTAGTGTATTTGCACGGTTTTATGCATGTGGGATAAAACGAGCGTGACTTTGACGCGCTTTGGAACTTAAGCAAATAAACACTTATACTACGCTAGTAGGACATTAATAATAAGTTCTCGAAAGATGAAAAGCTTATTTGGTGTCAAAAGTACACTATTTTTGTATTTGGTGTGTATTTGCACGGTTTTATGCATGTGGGATAAAATGATCGTGCCTTTGACGCACTTTGGAACTTAAGCAAAGAAACACATATAATACGCTAATAAGGCATTAATAACGAGTTCTCGAACGATAAAATGCTTATTTGGTGTCAAAAGTACACTATTTTTGTATTTAGAGTGTATTTGCACGGTTTTATGCGTGTGGGATAAAACGAGTGTGCCTTTGACGCACTTTGGAACTTAAGCAAATAAACACATATAATACGCTAATAAGGCATTAATAACGAGTTCTCAAATGATAAAATGCTTATTTGGTGTCAAAAGTACACTATTTTTGTATTTGGTGTGTATTTGGACTGTTTTAAGCATTTGTTGGATAAAACGTGTGTGCCTTTGACGTGCTTTGGAACTTAAGCAAATAAACACATATAGTACGCTAATAAGGCATTAATAATAAGTTCTCAAACGATAAAATGCTTATTTGGGGTCAAAACTACACTATTTTTGTAGTTGGAGTGTATTTGCACGGTTTTATGCATGTGGGATAAAACGTGTGTGCCTTTGACGTGCTTTGGAACTTTGATAGGAGCATATTTAGGCGACTTAGTTGGCTTGTTCTTGTGCATTTACGTTGTTATTTCTTAGTTATTGTAGACTTTTAAACCATTTTCGTGTGTTTTCAGGTTCTAAGGACAAAGTATGCAAGAAGATGCATTTTGGGGCCTTTTGGAGCACTTTTGGGCCAAGTTTGGATAGCATGTGCTTGGAGCAAAGAGAATGGACGAAATTGAAGATCAAATGAGCCTAGGATTGAAGGAAGAAGGAAGAGTCGAGAATTGGAAACCAAGTTTCTATTCTTGAAAGTTACCAATTGTGCAAGTTTCCATTTGTGAAGGTTTCCATTTTTGGGGTTTCCAAATTATGTTGGTTGCCTAATTACATGTCCTAGCCGCACCTTGGACCTTCTCATACACCCTAGCCGCACCTAATTCAGCAAAGAGGCCTTTTTCCTTGCCTTGCAAGGCATTCTAGAAGCCCAATCTCCCTAAACCTAATCTGCCGCACCCCTTGGGAATGATGATTTTTAACATGTCATGTGCATTGGAAATCCCTGAGGCAAATGTTGGAAGGTCTAGGTTGTGTTTTGTTTGTTTTGTTACGTTTTGTTTTGCTCGAGGACTGGCAAAAGCTAAGTGTGGGGGAATTTGATAGGAGCATATTTAGGCGACTTAGTTGGCTTGTTCTTGTGCATTTACGTTGTTATTTCTTAGTTATTGTAGACTTTTAAACCATTTTCGTGTGTTTTCAGGTTCTAAGGACAAAGTATGCAAGAAGATGCATTTTGGGGCCTTTTGGAGCACTTTTGGGCCAAGTTTGGATAGCATGTGCTTGGAGCAAAGAGAATGGACGAAATTGAAGATCAAATGAGCCTAGGATTGAAGGAAGAAGGAAGAGTCGAGAATTGGAAACCAAGTTTCTATTCTTGAAAGTTACCAATTGTGCAAGTTTCCATTTGTGAAGGTTTCCATTTTTGGGGTTTCCAAATTATGTTGGTTGCCTAATTACATGTCCTAGCCGCACCTTGGACCTTCTCATACACCCTAGCCGCACCTAATTCAGCAAGGAGGCCTTTTTCCTTGCCTTGCAAGGCATTCTAGAAGCCCAATCTCCCTAAACCTAATCTGCCGCACCCCTTGGGCTTTTCCCCATCAAATTCTGATTAGTTTTGGCCTTTTCCTGATGGGTTTGGGTTCTAAAAGGCCTAATCTGACTTGCTAGGGTTTTGGGAGCCTATATATAGGTGTTATAAACCCTTGCCGCAGATCATTCCTCTCCATATTCACAATTCACGCCAGAAATCATTCCCCCTCTCTCAGCCGCACCATCCTTCACCATTCTTCATATTTTCCCCTCCAAAACACATCCAGCCGCACCACCCATCATCCCTAAACACCACCACACCATCTTCTACCATTCTACACCATTCAAAACCCCCTAAACATACCTGCAAGTGTTGTGCCGCAGCAAGGAGGAGGAAGGAGGATGTCCATAGGCGTGCTTGCTGTTCAAGATTGGATCGTTTGAGCGTCTAGGTGTTTCCTTTCTTTTATTTTCCATGTCTAAATTTGTTTATCTTTGCTCTGCGAGTATGAGAACTTAAACCCCCCTTGGCTAGGGGGGATTCGAAACCATGTCTAAAGCTTGCTATATGATCTGATTACATTCAATTGCGTTTCATAAGTTGTGAATTCAATTTACTTATCTTCATGAATTTAGACAGATTTGTGTATGTTGGTTGAGAGTGCACGCTTAATTTTCATGCATAAATTGAATGCTAGGATATAAGGGAGTTTCACCTAATCGTTACGAACTTATATTCACAGGTAGTAAAGGTTGTTGATCACAATCGCGTTACGTAAATTCTTGGCATAAGTTTCATGCAATTCATAGTAACAAGTGCCTCGTCAATGCTTATGGTTTTCATAAAACTTAATGATTTCTGCTTGTATCTCTATTATGCAATTCATGTAGGGAACTTGTGGGGAATGCTTTGGGTTGTTGATAGGAGCATATTTATGCAACTTAGTTAGCTTGTTTTCTTGCATTTTAGTAGTTAGTTGTTACTTACTATAGTGTTTAAACTCAAATTCGTGCATTTTCAGGTTCCATTGGCTAAGGATGCAAAAATAGGCAATTTGGAGCATTTTGGAGTGTTTTTGGACCTAGGAAGGATTGTTTATGATTCAAGCTAAAGGGATGGACGAATTTGAAGGTTTAAAGATTAGGAATCAGCTAAGAAGGTGGAGAACATGGCTGCCCATTCCATTGGCTAATAAAATAAGGAGGATGGACAACAAATGATGGGTCTTCCACTTGTAGTTTTGAGTGTTTGTGTCATAAAAGGAGTTGGCATGCAGATATGTAGGGGATGGGGGAAGAATTTAAAAGAAATATGCCCATAACACCTTGGGGCTGCAAGTCCTTTAAGTAGCAGCCATCCCATACATTCAAGGGACACCCCATATTCACCATTCACGCCAGAAATCACTCCCCCTCTCTAAACCGCACCATCCTTCACCATTCTCCATATTTTCTGCTCCAAAACTCATCCAGCCGCACCACCCATCATTCCTAAACACCACCACACCATCTTCCACCATTCTACATCATTCATAATCCCCTAACCCTGTCCACAAGTCTTGTGCCGCAGCAAAGAGGAAGGAGGACAGTCCATAGGCGTGCTTGCTGTTCAAGATTGGATCGTTGGAACGTCTAGGTGTTTTCTTTCTTTTATTCTCAATGTCTAAATCTGTTTATCTTTGTTTTGTGAGTATGAGAACTTAAACCCCCCTTGGCTAGGGGGGGATTCGAAACCATGTCTAAAGCTTGCTATATGATCTGATTACATTCAATTGTGTTTCATAAGTTGTGAATTCAATTTACTTATCTTCATGAATTTAGACAGATTTGTGTATGTTGGTTGAGAGTGCACGCTTAATTTTCATGCATAAATTGAATGCTAGGATATAAGGGAGTTTCACCTAATCGTTACGAACTTATATTCACAGGTAGTAAAGGTTGTTGATCACAATCGCGTTAAGTAAATTCTTGGCATAAGTTTCATGCAATTCATAGTAACAAGTGCCTCGTCAATGCTTATGGTTTCCATAGAATTTAATGATTTCTGCATGTATCTCTATTATGCAATTCATGTAGGGAACTTGTGGGGAATGCTTTGGGTTGTTGTATGCAATCATCCAATTCAATAACTTACGGGAAATCTGAGGGTTAATTAGTGCAATTCACAGTTAATTTGGGGCATTGAGAATGCATGGCAATTGAAACGTAATTGGAAATCATTTTGTATGCAAGTGTGACATGTGTGGAGAAGAACCCCTTAGCTAGCTTTCCATCCATTCACTTTAATCAAATTCGTTTAAAATCTGTTTAGTTTACAAAGTTCTTGTTTTGTTTTCAAATTCGTCCAAACCAAACCCCCCCCTTTATGTTAAGGTGTCATTTTAGTTAGAAATCCTTTTAGTTTGTGTTTTTAAGTGTCTTGAGTCAAGTTAAAACCAATTTTCGTCCAATTTCTTCTTTAGTGTTCAAAACTGCCCAGATTGTGTTTTTAAGGCAGTTTTGAGTGTGTGTGTGCTGTTTTGAGTCTTTTGGTTTGTTTTAGTGTTTTAAACTTTAGTTTTGCATTCTTTGAGTCTAGTTTAGTGTCTTTAACTTTGTTTTTACGTTTTTGAGTCAGTTTAGAGGTTTTAGCAAGCCTCCTAATCCCCGGTCCAGAACGATCCCTACTTACATACTTTACTACAATTGTCAAAAGAGGGTTTAATTTGAGTGTGTTAGTATTTATCACACCAGTTGTTGTATGCAATCATCCAATTCAATAACTTAAGGGAAATCTGAGGGTTAATTAGTGCAATTCACAGTTAATTTGGGGCATTGAGAATGCATGGCAATTGAAACGTAATTGGAAATCATTTTGTATGCAAGTGTGACATGTGTGGAGAAGAACCCCTTAGCTAGCTTTCCATCCATTCACTTTAATCAAATTCGTTTTAAAATCTGTTTAGTTTACAAAGTTCTTGTTTTGTTTTCAAATTCGTCAAAACCAAACCCCCTTTATGTTAAAGTGTCATTTTAGTTAGAAATCCATTTAGTTTGTGTTTTTAAGTGTCTTGAGTCAAGTTAAAACCAATTTTCGTCCAAATTATCCCTTAGTGTCAAAACTGCTCAGATTGTGTTTTTAAGGCAGTTTTGAGTGTTTCTGTGCTGTTTTGAGTCTTTTGGTTAGTTTTAGTGTTTTAAACTTTAGTTTTGCATTCTTTGAGTCTAGTTTAGTGTCTTTAACTTTGTTTTTATGTTTTAGAGTCAGTTTAGAGGTTTTAGCAAGCCCTCCTAATCCCCGGTCCAGAACGATCCCTACTTGCATCTATACTACAATCTACAACAAGAGGGTTTAATTTGAGTGCTTAACTATAATTCACATCAAACTTAAGAAAATAAACACTTATACTACGCTAGTAGGACATTAATAATAAGTTCTCGAAAGATGAAAAGCTTATTTGGGGTCAAAACTACACTATTTTTGTATTTGGTGTGTATTTGCACTGTTTTAAGCATTTGTTGGATAAAACGTGTGTGCCTTTGACGTGTGATAGAAGCATATTTATGTGACTTAGTATGCTTGTTTTCATGCATTTACGTTGTTATTTCTTAGCTATTTTTGTATTTTGAGTTAGTTTCGTGTGTTTGTAGGTTAAAAAGGCTTATGAAGCAATAAGGTGCATTTTGGAGCCTTTTTGGAGCATAATGGAGTTAAAGGAATGAACGAAGGATTCCTAATGGAAGAAGGATTCCTAAGTGAAATAGGATTCCTAGTTGAAAGATGATTCCTAATGAAACAAGGATTCCTACTTGGAGTAGGAAAGTTAAGCCAGGGTTTCCTCTTTTGGTTTTGACCTTTCCCAATCTTAAAAGTCTCTAAGTTTCAGCACAAAATAAGACCTTTCCCACATCAAAGAACCCTTGCCGCACACATCCATGCCCTCTCCCCTCCTTGCCGTGCAAGGAGGGAGGTTTCCCTTTCTTTGGAAGACCTTTCCCTTTCCCAAAACCCTAGCCGCAAGTCCCTTACCCTTTCCTTTAATTTTCTGACCTTGGGCCTTATTTCCTGAAAATCTTGGATTTAATTCTCTAACCTAAATGGATTTCTGAGCCTTGTTACCCAAAAAAACCCCTTTAAATTCACACCCCAGCCGCACCATCTATCATTCATTCACCATCCAAACATTCAGCCACAACCATTCACTCACAACCATTCTCTGCCGCAGCCATCATCCTTCCCTACCCTTTGCCGCAGCCTTCCACCACCTTAACCATCCATCCCTTCACCCAAAACACATCCATCCTGACCCTTAGCCATTGGTGCCGCAGCAAGGTGGAGAAGAAGAGAGCTTTGGAGTTCCAAAGAGTGCAGATTGGAGACTTCTAGGTGTAATTCATTCTTCTTTTCAATGTCTACTTCTTTATTCTCTGATTTTGTTGTAGTCATGAGTGGCTAAACCCCTAATTAGCTAGGGGGAAGTTTGAAGCCATGAACATGCTTGAGATATGAATTGATGTCTTCCAATTGTGACTTGATGAATCGTGAATGCAATTCGATTAACTGTTTTATTCATAACTTGTTCTTGTTTGTTGATTAAGGATGCATACTTAGTTTTCATGCATGAACTTGATGCTAGAATATAAATGAGTTTCACCTAATCGTTACAAGTTTATAGTCATAAGTAGTGAAGGTTGCTTGTCACAATCGCGTTAATTGAGTTCTTGGCAAACGTATCATGCATTCATAGTTACGAATGTCTCGCCAACACTTATGATTTTCATGAAACTTAATGATTTCTGATTGTATCTCTATTATGCATTCATGTGGAGGACTTTTGGAGAATAATTTGGATTGTTGTATGCATTCATCCAATTCAATGATATAAGGAAAATCTGAGGGTTAATTAGTGCATCACGGTTAATCTGGGGTGTTGGGCTTCATAATTTATCGAAAAGCAATTGGAAATCGATTCGTATACAAGTGTGTCATGTGTGGATAATGAACCTCTAGCTAATCCATCAACCATCTGAGTTCCAACGTTTTTAACATTGTTTTGCTCCAGAATCTGCCTAGTTTACAATCTGTTTGTTTTAGCTTTAAATTCGTCCAAATCAAAACCCCCCATTTATTTTCTTGTTCTAAAGTGTCTTAAATATGTTTTGTTGATGTTTTGAGTGGTTTTGAGTCAAACCAAAACCATATTTTCGTCCAAAGTTCATTTAAGGTCAGAAACTGCCTAACTAGTGTTTTTAGGCAGTTTTGAGTGTTTTCAGCCCGTTTTGAGTCTTTTGAACTTGTTTTGAGTCTTTTGAGTCTTTCCTTACGTTTTTAACTTTGTTTTTATGTTTTAGAGTCAGTTTAGAGGTTTTAGCAAGCCCTCCTAATCCCCGGTCCAGAACGATCCCTACTTGCATCTATACTACATTCTACAACAAGAGGGTTTAATTTGAGTGCTTAACTTTTATCGCATCAAATTTTGGCGCCGTTGCCGGGGATTAGCAAAACTTTGCTAATCCCCCGTTGTTTCTTTTTGTTTATTTTCGTGTGTTTTAGTTGGTTACTGACTTTGGTTTATTTCTTGTTTTTAGGTAATAGTTTATGACTCGAAGTTCTCAACAGGTTCGTGAGCATATTCTTGACTTTGACGACGATTTTGAGAGGACTTTGAGAAGGAGGAGGAATCAGCAAGCATCAAATCCTCCTAGCCCTGAACCTGAGCTTGAAGAGCAAGGAGAAGAGGAGGAGTTAGTACCCACGGCACAGATTTTGGAGGAAGTTCCAGCCATGGCAGCGGACAATCGAACCATCAAAGAGCTTTCCGCCTCGGGGGGGGACAATGCCATGCCCTTATGCATCCAATACCCCACGGCTGCACAAGGGAAGACCGAGGAATTCGAGTTAAAATCAAGCTTGTTGCATCACATTCCAAAGTACCATGGGCTGTCCATGGAGGACCCGAACAAGCACTTGAAGGAATTTGAAGTAGTTTGCTCGAGCATGACCCCGGTGAATGTGGATGGCAGCATATTGAAGATGAAGGCCTTTCCATTTTCTCTTATGGACAAGGCCAAGGATTGGCTCTATGAACTAGCCCCGGGAACTGTCACATCTTGGGAGAGTATGAAACGAGCTTTCTTGGAGAAGTTTTTCCCTACTTCAAGAGTCATTCTCTTGAGGAAACGAATTAGTGGCATTGAACAAAACGAAGGTGAGACATTTCCCGCTTATTATGAACGTTTTAAAACCCTTGTTGCTTCTTGTCCACAGCATCAAATGAAGGAGGAGCTACTCATTCAATACTTCTACGAAGGACTCCTCCCCATTGAACGTCAAATGCTAGATGCCTCAGCAGGTGGTGCGTTGGTGGATAAGACCCCGGTGGCTGCCAAGACTCTTATTGCCAACCGAGCACTCAATGCACAACAATATGAAGGTGTTGGACAAAGGAGCAACCCACGGCAACAAAGTGTGAATGAGGTAAGTGCCATTTCTAAAATTCAATCACAACTAGCTAATCTTACGTCTCTTGTTTCTCAGGTTGTGATTGCACCAAAAACACAAGAACCCCAAGTGTGTGCCGTGTGCTCCATTCAAGGGCATCCATCCGACAAGTGCCCTCAATTGATCGAGAATGGGGGTTGGGAATCTGCCAATGCAATTGGATTCCAAGGTCAAAACCAAACCAAATACGATCCATACTCGAATACTTATAACCCCGGATGGAGAGACCACCCAAACTTCAAATGGAGAGAACCACAACAACCTGCCCAACAAGGAGGCTTTCGGCAAAACCCTCCTGGATTCTACACTAAGCCGTATGCACCACAACAAGCCCCACAACCTTCGGCCTCATCTCAATCAGGTACGTCTTTGGGAAATGATCAAGCTATGCAATTATTAACTTCTATTTCGCAGGGGTTACAAAAGCAAGATGATAGGATAGCAAACAATGAGAAGGAGATGATGGACATAAAGAAACAAATGGGGCAGATTTCTGAATTTCTTGGACAGATTAGAGAGCAAGGGAGACTTCCAAGTTCAACGAATGTGAATCCGAAGGGAGGATTCGAATCTGCCAAAGCCATTACTTTGCGTAGTGGAAAAGAAGTTGGAATTGAATCCGACATTCCCAAATCTGCCCAAGAAGAAGATGAAAAGTTGCAACAAGAAGAAAGAAGTGCAAGCACACCCACGGCAAGGGTGAAACAACCCTTGCCGCAAGCACCCATTGAGCCTAAATCGGCCAAGCAAGGTAATTTGGTTTCTAAGTCACTTAATTCAAACACTAATCTGCCCAATGTACCTTTCCCTCGCAGGTTCATGCAATCGAAAAAAGATGAGAGCGAGAAGGACATTCTTGAAACGTTCCGGAAGGTGCAAGTGAACATACCACTTCTTGATGCAATTAAACAAGTGCCCAAGTATGCTAAATTCCTCAAGGAGCTGTGCACTACCAAAAGAAGAATGGCAAACAAAGAGGTGGTGAAGGTAAGTGAGAATGTATCCGCTGTTTTGCAACGTAAGTTACCCACTAAATGCAAAGACCCCGGTAGCTTTACGATTCCTTGTGTGATTGGAAATACGCGTTTTGAACATGCCATGCTTGACTTAGGTGCATCTATCAATGTCATGCCATATTCTATTTATGCATCTATGAATTTGGGCGAATTGAAAAATGATGGTGTTATTATACAATTGGCCGATCGTTCTAACGCTTATCCAAAAGGAGTTTTGGAAGACGGTCTTGTGCAGGTGAACCACTTAATTTTCCCGGCTGATTTCTATGTCTTAGACATGGAAGATTCAGCCCATTCTACCTCCTTGCTGATTCTCCTTGGTAGGCCATTCATGAAGACGGCCCGGACGAAGATTGATGTGTTTAAGGGCACTCTAACAATGGAATTTGATGGGGAAGTGATTGATTTTAATATTTCTGAAACTATGAGATATCCCGTTGATGACCATTCGTGTTTTTCCATTGATGTTATTGATTCTTTGGCGCAGGCATACCTTGAAGAATTGAACGAGGACACACTTGAAACAACCATAACAAAGGCCGTAGAACTCAAAAACAAGGAAGGGGATGACATGCATACCCACGGCCACAATAAGGAATTGTGTGCCGTGCCTCTCAAGGAGGGTTTGATTGAGACCGTGGCTGCCCTTGAGTCATTGCCTCGACATGTTGGTAAGTCTCCGAGCCTAAGTTCAATTTCAGTTTCTACTAACAAGTTGTTGCCTTCTGTTGTGCAGCCACCATCTCTTGAACTTAAGCCATTGCCGGACCATTTGAAATATGTTTTCTTGGGAGATGACGAGACGTTGCACGTCATTGTGTCATCCACACTCACGGCACTAGAGGAAGACAAGCTTTTGAGGGTGCTACGGGAGTACAAGACGGCTATAGGGTGGACCTTGGCCGATATTAAGGGAATTAGCCCCACCACTTGCATGCACCGCATACTTCTTGAGGAGGGGGCCAAACCATCTCGAGAGGCTCAACGCCGTCTCAACCCTCCTATGATGGAAGTAGTAAAGAAGGAGATAATCAAGCTCTTGGATTGTGGAGTCATCTATCCTATTTCCGATAGCCGTTGGGTTTCACCAATCCAAGTAGTTCCCAAAAGGTCTGGAGTTACTGTTGTCAAGAACGATGAGAACGAGCTTGTCCCTACAAGAATCCAAACCGGTTGGCATGTGTGCATTGACTATAGGAAGCTAAACACCACAACTCGGAAGGACCACTTTCCTTTGCCCTTCATCGACCAAATGCTTGAAAGGTTAGCCGGTCATTCTTTTTATTGTTTTCTTGATGGATATTCCGGTTATAACCAAATTGTGATAGCTCCTGATGATCAAGAGAAAACAACTTTTACATGTCCTTTTGGAACTTTTGCTTATCGTCGCATGCCCTTTGGGTTATGTAACGCACCTGCCACATTCCAAAGGTGCATGGTAAGTATTTTCTCTGACTTTGTTGAGAAAATTATTGAAGTGTTTATGGATGACTTTAGTGTGTTTGGCGACTCCTTTGATAATTGTTTGGATAATCTGACTTTGATCTTGAAAAGATGTGTTGAAACTAACCTTGTCTTGAATTGGGAAAAATGTCATTTTATGGTTAAACAAGGCATAGTTCTAGGCCATATTGTTTCAGAAACAGGAATTGAGGTAGATAAGTCAAAAATAGACCTTGTACGTCACTTACCCTCTCCTACTTCGGTTAGAGAGGTTCGCTCTTTTCTTGGCCATGCAGGGTTCTATAGGCGATTTATCAAAGATTTTTCCAAGATTGCACAACCTTTGTGCCGTTGATAGGAGCATATTTATGCGACTTAGTTTGCTTGTTCTTGTGCACTTACGTTGTGTTTTCTTAGTTATTCTAGTCTTTTAAGCCATTTTCGTGTGTTTTCAGGTTCTAAGGACAAAGTAAGCAAAAAGGTGCATTTTGGAGCCTTTTGGAGCAAAGTTGGGCTTGGAATGAATCTCACATGCTTGGAGCAAAAGGAATGGACGAAATTGAAGACTTGAAGAGGTTAGGATTCCTAATCAACGAAGGATTCCTAATCGACGAAGGATTCCTAATTGAAGATGGACTCCTAGAAGAAAGAGGATTCCTACTCAAATGAGGATTCCTAGAAGGACAAGGATTCCTAATTGCACAAGGATTCCTACTTGGAATAGGAAAGTTAAGCCTAAGTTTCCTATTTTGGTTGACCTTTCCTAAACCTAAATGTCTCTAAATTTCAGCAACTTTGAAAGCCTTATATGCATTTTAGGACACAAAACAAAGGCCCTAGACCACCTAAACACATGTGCCGCACCCTCCTTACCCTTTCCTCTTCCTTGCCGTGCAAGGGAGAGTGATTCTTTCCTGTTTCCTTGCATTAAAACACATTCCTAATTTGTTTTAATGCCTTGCCGAAATTCTTAGCCAATTTCCTTTAGTTTTCTGATTTTGTTTCCTATTTCTAGAAGCTTTTGACTTAATTTCTGATTACCTAAATCAACCTAGGGTTTTAATTCCTGATTTCCTTTAAATAAACCCCCTTGTTGCAGCCACAAAGGATCCATTCACTACCATTCACGCCAGAAAACTTCACCCATTCTCTGCAGCCACCATCCTTCACAAAACACCATAGTTTCTGACCAAAAACCATCCTTGCCGCACCCTACATCCATCCTAAACACAATTCTAGCATCCTACACCATCCATAACCCCCAAATTCCATCATCAAACTTTGTGCCGCAATCAAGGAAGGGAAGGAGAGTTCTTGGACGTGCTTGCTGTTCACTTTGAATCGCTGGAGCGTTTAGGTGTTTTCTTTCTTTTGTTTTCAATGTCTAAACTTTATATTCTTTGTGTTGTGAGTATGAGGAACTAAACCCCCCTTAGTTAGGATGTGATTCGAAACCATGTACATACTTGCAATATGAATTGATTGCCTTTGGTTGTGATTTCATAAGTTATGAGTTCAATTCGTTTAACTGCTTGATGGATAACTTATTTGTGTATGTTGATTGAGAGTGCACGCTTAGTTTTCATGCATGAATATGATGCTAGAGTATAAGGGAGTTTCACCTAATAGTTACAACCTTATATTTCACAAGTAGTGAAGGTCGCTTATAAACGATCGCGTTAAATGAATTCTTGGCATTAGTTTCATGCTCATCATAGTAACGAAGGCCTCGTCAACACTTATAGTTCTCATGTTGCTTAATGATCTTTGATTGTATCTTTGTTGTGCTTTTCACGTAAGGAACTTTTGAAGAATGCTTTGAATTGTTGTATGCGCATTCCCATCCAATTCATTAACTTAAGGAGAACTTGAAGGTTAATTTAAGCGAACCTAATTAACTTGGGGTGTTGAGTTTCATAACTTATCGAAAGAACAACTGAAAATTGGTTTGTATGCAAGTGTGTCATGTGTGGAGAAGAACTCCCTAGCTAGCCTTCCATCCATAAGTTTCATCCAAAATCGTTTTTACAATCTGTTTTAATTACAAAGTTTGTGTCTTGTTTTCAATTTCGTCAAAACCAAATCCCCCTTTATTTTGAAGTGTTAAATTAGTTAGAATCTGTTTTGATTTGTGTTTTTAAGTGTTTTGATTCAAGTTAAAACCCAAATTCGTCCAATTTGGTGCTTGTGTCCAAAACTGCCCAGAAAGTGTTTTTAAGGCAGTTTTGAGTCTTTTGGTTGCTGTTTTGAGTCTTTTGCTTTGTTTTAGTGTTTTAAAGTTTAGTCTTGCATTCTTTGAGTCTAATTTAGTGTTTTAAACTTTGTTTTTACGTTTTTAAGTCAGTTTTCAAGTGTTTAGCAATCCCTCCTAATCCCCGGTCTAGAACGATCCCTACTTACATACTTTACTACAATTGTCAAAAGAGGGTTTAATTTGAGTGTCAAGTTAATTTTCACATCAGCCGTCTCCTCCAAAAGGAAGTGGCCTTCGAGTTCACAAAGGAGTGTGAAGTGGCATTCAAGCATCTCAAGGACATGCTTACCACGGCACCAATCATTGTGCCACCAGATTGGAGTCTTCCGTTCGAACTGATGTGTGACGCATCCGATTATGCATTAGGCGCTGTTTTGGGGCAAAGAAAAGACAAGCAGCCACATGTGATCTATTATGCCTCTCGGACGTTGAATGATGCCCAATTGAACTACTCCACTACGGAAAAAGAACTTCTTGCTGTTGTCTTTGCTTTAGATAAGTTTCGGTCTTATTTAATTGGAACTAAAGTGATTGTTTATTCTGATCATGCAGCTTTGAAGTACTTGCTTTCGAAGAAGGAAGCAAAACCTAGGCTTATTCGTTGGATGCTTCTTCTTCAACAGTTTGACATTGAAATCCGAGATAAGAAAGGAAGCGAGAATGTAGTGGCTGACCACCTAAGCCGTATGACACATGGTGAGGATGTTGATGCCGCACCTATCCATGAGGCTTTCCCCGATGAGCAGCTGCTGTCCATTGAGGTAAGTGAACCATGGTATGCCGATTTGGTTAATTACTTAGTGTCTAAACAACTTCCAAGCACTTTAAGCAAGCACCAATGTGATAAATTGAGAAAAGATGCACGATTCTATGTTTGGGATGACCCTTATTTGTGGAAGTATTGTTCTGATCAGATTTTGCGTAGATGTGTGCACGATTGTGAATTTCATTCGATTTTGAAATTTTGTCACACTTATGCTTGTGGTGGACACTTTGGCACACCAAGAACGGCATTGAAGGTTCTTGAATGTGGATTTTATTGGCCCACTTTGTTTAAAGATGCTAGAACTTTTTGCTTAACTTGTGATCGTTGCCAAAGAACCAGAAATATAGGTACTAAGGATCAAATGCCGCAGCAACCACTCTCTTTTGTGGAAATTTTTGATGTTTGGGCTATTGATTTCATGGGTCCCTTTCCCCCATCTTTTGGTTTCACTTATATCTTGCTAGCTGTTGATTATGTTTCGAAATGGGTGGAAGCAAAAGCCACCCGTACTAACGATTCTAAGGTGGTTGCAGATTTTGTGAAAACTAACATTTTTGCTAGGTTTGGGATGCCTCGAGTTCTCATCAGTGATGGAGGTTCCCACTTCTGTAATCGGACCATTGAGGCTTTGCTCAAGAAGTACAACGTTACGCATAAGGTTTCCACACCTTACCATCCTCAAACCAATGGGCAAGCCGAGGTTTCAAATAGGGAGATCAAGCAAATCTTAGAGAAGACCGTGGGGCCATCAAGGAGGGATTGGAGCTTACGTTTAGACGATGCACTGTGGGCCTATCGTACGGCCTATAAAACTCCCCTTGGTATGTCACCTTTTCGGCTCATCTATGGTAAGCCATGTCATTTGCCCGTTGAGTTAGAGCACAAGGCCCATTGGGCCGTGAAGACCTTTAACATGGACATAGATGCGGCTGGGGTTCATAGAAAGCTCCAATTGAATGAACTCGAAGAGATCAGACACGAGGCTTATGAGAATGCTCGCATTTACAAGGACAAGACCAAGGCATATCATGATAAGATGCTTCGTACCAAGACATTCTCAACGGGGCAGAAAGTGCTTCTCTTTGATTCTTGACTTCGGTTATTCCCCGGTAAGTTACGTTCTAAGTGGATTGGACCTTTTGTTGTTACTAATGTTTTTCCTTATGGTGCAGTCCAAGTCCAAAGCTTGAAAACCGGACAAGAATTCAAGGTGAATGGGCATCGTTTGAAGCCCTATTACGACCTGTTCGAGGAGCATGTGGTGGAGGAGACAACTCTCCATGCCGTGGGCTCCAATGATGTTTGAAGGATGTTTTTCGTCCGGCTGCACGACGTTAAAGCAAGCGCTTCGTGGGAGGCAACCCATGCCAATAAAGACACCTAGAATCGGCTCTACATCCAGATTTGCTTTCTTTCAACCCTTTTCCTTGCTGCCCTTATCTATCTATGTTTCTTTGTTGGTTGTTTGCTTGTCTTTGTGTGAATTTATGTTTGAAACATTGAGGACAATGTTTGGTTTAAGTGTGGGGGGGTAAACAATCTGTTTATGCATGAATTTCGTGGGTTTTATTCACCTATCACTTGCAATGTTGTTTCTCACTGTTTTTGTGTGTTTTAGTGTGTTTTGAGCTGTTTTTATGCATGTTGAAGAAAAAATCCGAAAACTGATAAAAATTTGAAAAAATTGTTTTGAAAAACCCAAAAAGAGTTGTTTTTGTGTGTTTGTTTGTGTCTTAGGGTACCTTCCAACACAATGATGAGGATTTGGTTTATAATTGCATGACTGTTAAGGAAAGTTGTAAACATGGATGGAAGTTTGATATACCTTTGGTTTATGCTTGGTTGTGGTTATAACTTATGAATTCACATGTAATCACAAAGAAAAAAATTAGTTTTTGTAACATGCTTGAAGGAAGGAACTCAAATTAACGCTACAACCCTGAGAGACTTGAGCTTATAACGTTCTTTGGAGAGTTAAAATCTGTGCATTGTTGTTTTCTAAAGTCGTTGCATGATCTCATTATTCTTTGCTTGGTTACTACTTAGAAGGCGTTTCATCATTTAGTTCCAAATGCTAGAACTCACATCCGTTTCATTCAAAGCATGATATTGATTTGCATAACACACAAACAAGATGAAGTTGTGTAGAAAACCAAGAGCCAAACAGCCATCCCCCGTGCAAAATGTGTTTAGGTTTAACCCCGTTGAGCCTTGTTTAGCCTATTTTCTTTCTTAACCCATATCATCCTCATCTAGCCTAGATTAGGACCATCCAATCCCTTGTTCTTGAAGCATAGTAAAGCATGACTTAGAGGAATTCCTTTTGAGTAGTTGTGTGCAGAAAACAAGTGTGGGGGAAAGAATCTGTGTGTGTGTGCCAAAGTGCACGGGTAGAGAGAAAACAAAAGAAGAAATTTCGTATGAAAAAGAAAAGAGAAAAGAAAAAGTGTGAAAAGAATGAAAAAGAGTTGAAAAATATGAGAAAAAGAGTTCCAAAGTGTTGATTGTTGAAGAAAGGGTCCAAAAAGTTGAATTAGGCCCTAAATGTTGAATGAATCTTCCCTTGTGTTTAAAAGTTGATTTCTGCACTCTAAATTGAATTCTAAGTGTCAATTTCATTACTTTGCTTACTATTGCTTAAAGAACGTTTGTTTATCCTTACCTTTCTTTCTTAACCAATACCCTAGCCCCGTTACAACCCTTAACTTTCAATCTTGAGTGTTGTGTGTTTCAATTTGTGGAGTTTGGGATTGGTATGAGCATATGGTGTCACTGGTTCTCGCGTCTAAGTAGTAGCACTCCATTCATGAGATCATATTCATTCATAACTCCAGAAAATGCTTTCTTTGCTATAAACATATGTGAGTATTCGTTTTCATGATTACATCAATCTTCTCACATATACTTAGTGTAGGGTGTGTAGTCAGAAATTCTGAGTGAAAATAGAGAGTATCTTGTAAGGAATTGAGCTAATTCTCTAAGGCATGTTACTACATTCAAATCGTTGTTTTAATTGGTTAAATGTGAACTAGTAAGTGGTGACTATGATTAAGTATGCGCTTAAGTGTAAAGATGACTAAAATCTGTGGGAATGATGATCTTTGACATGTCATGTGCGTTGGAAATCCCTGAGGTAAATGTTGGAAGGTCTAGAGTGTGTTTGTTTGTTTTGTTTGTTTTGTTCTTTCGTTTTGCTCGAGGACTAGCAAAAGCTAAGTGTGGGGGAATTTGATAGAAGCATATTTATGCGACTTAGTATGCTTGTTTTCATGCATTTACGTTGTTATTTCTTAGCTATTTTTGTATTTTGAGTTAGTTTCGTGTGTTTGTAGGTTAAAAAGGCTTATGAAGCAATAAGGTGCATTTTGGAGCCTTTTTGGAGCATAATGGAGTTAAAGGAATGAACGAAGGATTCCTAATGGAAGAAGGATTCCTAAGTGAAATAGGATTCCTAGTTGAAAGATGATTCCTAATGAAACAAGGATTCCTACTTGGAGTAGGAAAGTTAAGCCAGGGTTTCCTCTTTTGGTTTTGACCTTTCCCAATCTTAAAAGTCTCTAAGTTTCAGCACAAAATAAGACCTTTCCCACATCAAAGAACCCTTGCCGCACACATCCATGCCCTCTCCCCTCCTTGCCGTGCAAGGAGGGAGGTTTCCCTTTCGTTGGAAGACCTTTCCCTTTCCCAAAACCCTAGCCGCAAGTCCCTTACCCTTTCCTTTAATTTTCTGACCTTGGGCCTTATTTCCTGAAAATCTTGGATTTAATTCTCTAACCTAAATGGATTTCTGAGCCTTGTTACCCAAAAAAACCCCTTTAAATTCACACCCCAGCCGCACCATCTATCATTCATTCACCATCCAAACATTCAGCCACAACCATTCACTCACAACCATTCTCTGCCGCAGCCATCATCCTTCCCTACCCTTTGCCGCAGCCTTCCACCACCTTAACCATCCATCCCTTCACCCAAAACACATCCATCCTGACCCTTAGCCATTGGTGCCGCAGCAAGGTGGAGAAGAAGAGAGCTTTGGAGTTCCAAAGAGTGCAGATTGGAGACTTCTAGGTGTAATTCATTCTTCTTTTCAATGTCTACTTCTTTATTCTCTGATTTTGTTGTAGTCATGAGTGGCTAAACCCCTAATTAGCTAGGGGGAAGTTTGAAGCCATGAACATGCTTGAGATATGAATTGATGTCTTCCAATTGTGACTTGATGAATCGTGAATGCAATTCGATTAACTGTTTTATTCATAACTTGTTCTTGTTTGTTGATTAAGGATGCATACTTAGTTTTCATGCATGAACTTGATGCTAGAATATAAATGAGTTTCACCTAATCGTTACAAGTTTATAGTCATAAGTAGTGAAGGTTGCTTGTCACAATCGCGTTAATTGAGTTCTTGGCAAACGTATCATGCATTCATAGTTACGAATGTCTCGCCAACACTTATGATTTTCATGAAACTTAATGATTTCTGATTGTATCTCTATTATGCATTCATGTGGAGGACTTTTGGAGAATAATTTGGATTGTTGTATGCATTCATCCAATTCAATGATATAAGGAAAATCTGAGGGTTAATTAGTGCATCACGGTTAATCTGGGGTGTTGGGCTTCATAATTTATCGAAAAGCAATTGGAAATCGATTCGTATACAAGTGTGTCATGTGTGGATAATGAACCTCTAGCTAATCCATCAACCATCTGAGTTCCAACGTTTTTAACATTGTTTTGCTCCAGAATCTGCCTAGTTTACAATCTGTTTGTTTTAGCTTTAAATTCGTCCAAATCAAAACCCCCCATTTATTTTCTTGTTCTAAAGTGTCTTAAATATGTTTTGTTGATGTTTTGAGTGGTTTTGAGTCAAACCAAAACCATATTTTCGTCCAAAGTTCATTTAAGGTCAGAAACTGCCTAACTAGTGTTTTTAGGCAGTTTTGAGTGTTTTCAGCCCGTTTTGAGTCTTTTGAACTTGTTTTGAGTCTTTTGAGTCTTTCCTTACGTTTTTAACTTTGTTTTTATGTTTTAGAGTCAGTTTAGAGGTTTTAGCAAGCCCTCCTAATCCCCGGTCCAGAACGATCCCTACTTGCATCTATACTACATTCTACAACAAGAGGGTTTAATTTGAGTGCTTAACTTTTATCGCATCAAATTTTGGCGCCGTTGCCGGGGATTAGCAACTTTGCTAATCCCCCGTTGTTTCTTTTTGTTTATTTTCGTGTGTTTTAGTTGGTTACTGACTTTGGTTTATTTCTTGTTTTTAGGTAATAGTTTATGACTCGAAGTTCTCAACAGGTTCGTGAGCATATTCTTGACTTTGACGACGATTTTGAGAGGACTTTGAGAAGGAGGAGGAATCAGCAAGATGAAAAGCTTAAGAAAATAAACACTTATACTACGCTAGTAGGACATTAATAATAAGTTCTCGAAAGATGAAAAGCTTATTTGGTGTCAAAAGTACACTATTTTTGTATTTCGTGTGTATTTGCACTGTTTTAAGCATTTGTTGGATAAACCGTGTGTGCCTTTGACGTGCTTTGGAACTTAAGCAAATAAACACATATAGTACGCTAATAAGGCATTAATAATAAGTTCTCAAACGATAAAATGCTTATTTGGGGTCAAAACTACACTATTTTTGTAGTTGGAATGTATTTGCACGATTTTATGCATGTGGGATAAAACGTGTGAGCCTTTGACGTGCTTTGGAACTTAAGAAAATAAACACTTATACTACGCTAGTAGGACATTAATAATAAGTTCTCGAAAGATGAAAAGCTTATTTGGTGTCAAAAGTACACTATTTTTGTATTTGGTGTGTATTTGCACTGTTTTAAGCATTTGTTGGATAAAAGGTGTGTGCCTTTGACGTGCTTTGGAACTTAAGCAAATAAACATATATAGTACGCTAATAAGGCATTAATAATAAGTTCTCAAACGATAAAATGCTTATTTGGGGTCAAAAGTACACTATTTTTGTAGTTGGAGTGTATTTGCACGGTTTTATGCATGTGGGATAAAACGAGCGTGACTTTGACGCGCTTTGGAACTTAAGCAAATAAACACTTATACTACGCTAGTAGGACATTAATAATAAGTTCTCGAAAGATGAAAAGCTTATTTGGTGTCAAAAGTACACTATTTTTGTATTTGGTGTGTATTTGCACTGTTTTAAGCATTTCTTGGATAAAACGTGTGTGCCTTTGACGTGCTTTGGAACTTAAGCTAATAAACACATATAGTACGCTAATAAGGCATTAATAATAAGTTCTCAAACGATAAAATGCTTATTTGGGGTCAAAACTACACTATTTTTGTAGTTGGAGTGTATTTGCACTGTTTTAAGCATTTGTTAGATAAAAGGTGTGTGCCTTTGACGTGCTTTGGAACTTAAGCAAATAAACACATATAGTACGCTAATAAGGCATGAATAATAAGTTCTCAAACGATAAAATGCTTATTTGGGGTCAAAACTACACTATTTTTGTAGTTGGAGTGTATTTGCACGATTTTATGCATGTGGGATAAAACGTGTGTGCCTTTGACGTGCTTTGGAACTTAAGAAAATAAACACTTATACTACGCTAGTAGGACATTAATAATAAGTTCTCGAATGATGAAAAGCTTATTTGGTGTCAAAAGTACACTATTTTTGTATTTGGTGTGTATTTGCACGGTTTTATGCATGTGGGATAAAACGAACGTGACTTTGAGGCGCTTTGGAACTTAAGCAAATAAACATATATAGTACGCTAATAAGGCATTAATAATAAGTTCTCAAACGATAAAATGCTTATTTGGGGTCAAAAGTACACTATTTTTGTATTTGGAGTGTATTTGCACGGTTTTATGCATGTGGGATAAAACGAACGTGACTTTGACGCGCTTTGGAACTTAAGCAAATAAACACTTATACTGCCAGTAGGACATTAATAATAAGTTCTCGAAAGATGAAAAGCTTATTTGGTGTCAAAAGTACACTATTTTTGTATTTGGTGTGTATTTGCACTGTTTTAAGCATTTGTTGGATAAAATGTGTGTGCCTTTGACGTGCTTTGGAACTTAAGCAAATAAACATAAATAGTACGCTAATAAGGCATTAATAATAAGTCCTCAAACGATAAAATGCTTATTTGGGGTCAAAAGTACACTATTTTTGTATTTGGAGTGTATTTGCGCGGTTTTATGCATGTGGGATAAAACGTGTGTGCCTTTGACGTGCTTTGGAACTTAAGCAAATAAACACATATAGTACGCTAATAAGGCATTAATAATAAGTTCTCAAACAATAAAATGCTTATTTGGGGTCAAAACAACACTATTTTTGTAGTTGGAGTGTATTTGCACGGTTTTATGCATGTGGGATAAAACATGTGTGCCTTTGACGTGCTTTGGAACTTAAGCAAATAAACACATATAATACGCTAATAAGGCATTAATAACGAGTTCTCGAACGATAAAATGCTTATTTGGTGTCAAAAGTTCACTATTTTTGTATTTAGAGTGTATTTGCACGGTTTTATGCGTGTGGGATAAAACGAGTGTGTGATGCGAAAATAGTTAAGCACTCAAATTAACCCTCTTGTTGTAGAATGTAGTATAGATGCAAGTAGGGATCGTTCTGGACCGGGGATTAGGAGGGCTTGCTAAAACCTCTAAACTGACTCTAAAACATAAAAACAAAGTTAAAAACGTAAGGAAAGATTCACAAGACTCAAAACAAGCTGAAAACACTCAAAACTGCCTAAAAACACTAGTTAGGCAGTTTCTGACCTTAAATGAACTTTGGACGAAAATATGAGTTTGGTTTGACTCAAAAACACTCAAAACATGAACAAAACATATTTAAGACACTTTAGAACAAGAAAGTAAATGGGGGATTTTGATTTGGACGAATTTAAAGCTAAAACAAACAGAATGTAAACTAGGCAGATTCTAGAGCAAAACAACTTAAAAACGTTTGGAACTCAGATGGTGGATGGGTTAGCTAAAGGTTCATTCTCCACACATGACACACTTGTGTACGAATCGATTTCCAATTGCTTTTCGATAAATTATGAAGCCCAACACCCCAGATTAACCGTGATGCACACATTAACCCTCAGATTTTCCTTATGTCATTGAATTGGATGAATGCATACAACAATCCAAATTATTCTCCAAAAGTCCTCCACATGGATGCATAATAGAGATACAATCAGAAATCATTAAGTTTCATGAAAATCATAAGTGTTGGCGAGACATTCGTAACTATGAATGCATGATACGTTTGCCAAGAACTCAATTAACGCGATTGTGACAAGCAACCTTCACTACTTATGAATATAAACTTGTAACGATTAGGTGAAACTCATTTATATTCTAGCATCAAGTTCATGCATGAAAACTAAGTATGCATCCTTAATCAACAAACAAGAACAAGTTATGAATAAAACAGTTAATCGAATTGCATTCACAACTTATTAAATCACAACTGGAAGAAATCAATTCATATCTCAAGCATGTTCATGGCTTCAAACTTCCCCCTAGCTAATTAGGGGTTTAGCCACTCATGACTACAACAAAATCAGAGAATAAAGAAGTAGACATTGAAAAGAAGAATGAATTACACCTAGAAGTCTCCAATCTGCACTCTTTGGAACTCCAAAGCTCTCTTCTTCTCCACCTTGTTGCGGCACCAATGGCTAAGGGTCAGGATGGATGTATTTTGGGTGAAGGGAAGGATGGTTAAGGTGGTGGAAGGCTGCGGCAAAGGGTAGGGAAGGATGGTGGCTGCGGCAAGGATTGGTTGTGAGTGAATGGGATGAATGGTGAATGAATGATGCGGCTGAGAGAGAGGATGAGTTTCTGACGAAATTGGGTGAATGAATTGTGAATTATGGAATGGAATGGTGGGAAAACTTGTTGTTCATGAGGTGAGGCACTTGGGTATTTATAGGACTTCCAACTACCAGCCATGGCAAGATATTAGGGCGTTTTTCAGCAGAAACTAGGCATTTAGAAGGGTAGTTGGGGAAGGAATCTAGGACAAGAGTTTGTGGCAGATTTTTAGGAGAGTTTTGAGCCTTTTCTCCATGTTTTGAGGCTTTTTAGAACCCCCAAATTTAGGTGATAAAGTATGATAAGAAACCCCCCTTTTGTGGCTAAAATCATGGAAAGATAAAGGTGACAATGTTGGAGACAATGTTCCTTGTTTCTTGGCTTTTCTTTATCTTTGTCTTTAACTTGTTTCTTCCACCTTCTTAGCTGATTTCTAGCCTTTAAACCTTCAATTTCGTCCATCCCTTTAGCTTGAATCATAAACAATCCTTCCTTGGCCCAAAAACACTCCAAAATGCTCCAAATTGCCTCTTTTTGCATCCTTAGCCAATGGAACCTGAAATTGCACGAATTTGACTTTAAACACTATAGTAAGTAACAACTAACTACTAAAATGCAAGAAAACAAGCTAACTAAGTTGCATAAATATGCTCCTATCAAATTCCCCCACACTTAGCTTTTGCTAGTCCTCGAGCAAAACAAAGAAAACAGAACATAAACAAACATAACCTAACCTTCCAACGTTCGTTTCAGGGATTTCCAATGGTACATAACATGTCAAAGATCATCATTCACATAGATTTTAGCCATCCTTACACTTGAGCGCATACTCAATGGCAGCCACGTTTACTACTTCACAAACAATCAATTTAAAACAAGGTTTTAAATGTAGTAACATGCCTTAGAGAATTCACTCAATTCCTTACAAGATACACTCTTATTTTCACTCAAATTTTTTTTTTTTGACTACACACCCTCCACTAGGATATGTGAGAAGATTGATGTAATATGTAAACGAATACTCACATATGTTTATAGCAAAGAAAGCATTTTTCTGGAGTTATGAATGAATATGATCTCATGAATGGAATGCTACTACTTAGATGCGAGAACCAGTGACACCATATGCTCATATCACTCCCAAACTCCACAAATTGAAACACACAACACTCAAGATAGAAGTCAAGGGGTGTAACGGGGCTAGGGTGATTGGCTAACAAAGAACGGATATGGAAAACAAACATTCTTGAAACAATAGTAATCATAATAGTTGAATTGAGGTTTAGAATTCACTTTAATGGCAGAAACTAATTGAAACACAAAGGGGTTGTGAATAACACATATTAGGGCCAAATTGAACGTTTTAGACCCTTCCTTCAACACACAACATTTGTGAGTTCATTCTCACTTATTTCGAACCTCTTTTTCTTTCTTTTTCTCGCGAATTTTCTTTCCTTTTTGCTCTCAAAAACACAAGAATCCCTTCCCCCACACTTGTTTTCTGCAATAATTACTCAAAACGAATTCCCTTTACATCATGCTTTACTATGCTTCAAGAACAAGGGTATGGATGGTCCTAATCTAGGCTAGGTGAGGATGATGTGAGTTAACAACGAAAATAGGCTAAACGAGGCTCAACGGGGTTAAACCTAAACACAATTGCAAGGGGGATGGCTGTATGGCTCTTGGTTTTCTACACAACTTCATCTTGCTCGTGTGTTATGCAAATCAATATCATGCTTTGAATGAAACGGATATGAGTTCTAGCATTTGGAACTAAATGATGAAACGCCTTCTAAGTAGTAACCAAGCAAAGGATAATGAGATCATGCAACGATTTTTAGAAAACAACAATGCACAGATTATTACACTCCAAAGAACGTGTTAGGCTCAAGTCTCTCAAGGTTGTAGCGTTAAGTTGAGTTCTTTCCTTCAAGCATGTTACAAAAACTGATTTTTTTTCTTTATGATTACATGTGAATTCATAAGCTATAACGACAACCAAGCATGCACCACAGGGTAAATCAAACTTTCATCCATGTTTATAACTCTCTTTAACAGTCATGCAATTACAAACCGAATCCTCATCATTGTGTTGGAAGGTACCCTAAGACACAAACAAACACACAAAGGCAACTCTTTTTGGCTCTTTTTTTAGACAATTTTTCAAATTTTTATCAAATTTTCGGATTTTTACTTCAACATGCATAAAAACAGCTTAAAACACACTAAAACACACAAAAACAGTGAGAAACAACATTGCAAGTGATAGGTGAATAAAACCCACGAAAATCATGCATAAACAATAAAACCCACGAAAATCATGCAAAAACAGATTGTTTACCCCCCCACACTTAAATCAAACATTGTCCTCAATGTTTCAAACATAAACTCACATAAAAACAATCAAACAACCAACAAAGAGACATAGATAGATAAGGGCAGCAAGGAAAAGGGTGAAAGAAAGCAAATCTGGATGTAGAGCCGATTCTAGGTGTCTTTATTGGCATGGGTTGCCTCCCACGAAGCGCTTGCTTTAACGTCGTGCAGCCGGACGAAAAACATCCTTCAAACATCATTTGGAGCCCATGGCATGGAGAGTTGTCTCCTCCACCACATGCTCCTCGAACAGGTCGTAATAGGGCTTCAAACGATGCCCATTCACCTTGAATTCATGTCCGGTTTTCAAGCTTTGGACTTGGACTGCACCATGAGGAAAGACATTAGTAACAACAAAAGGTCCAATCCATTTAGAACGTAACTTACCGGGGAATAACCGAAGTCGAGAGTCAAAGAGAAGCACTTTCTGCCCCTTGGAGAAAGTCTTGGTGCGAAGCATCTTATCATGATATGTCTTGGTCTTGTCCTTGTAAATGCGGGCATTCTCGTAAGCCTCGTGTCTAATCTCTTCGAGTTCATTCAATTGGAGCTTTCTATGGACCCCAGCCGCATCTATATCCATGTTGAAGGTCTTCACAGCCCAATGTGCCTTGTGCTCTAATTCGACGGGCAAATGACATGGCTTGCCATAGATGAGCCGAAAAGGAGACATACCAAGTGGAGTTTTGTAGGCCGTACGATATGCCCACAGTGCATCGTCTAAACGTAAGCTCCAATCTCTCCTTGATGGCCCCACGGTCTTCTCTAGGATCTGTTTGATCTCCCTATTTGAAACCTCGGCTTGCCCATTGGTTTGAGGATGATAAGGTGTTGAAACCTTATGCGTAACGTTGTACTTCTTGAGCAAAGCCTCAATGGTTCGATTACAGAAGTGGGACCCTCCATCACTAATGAGAACTCTAGGCATCCCAAACCTAGCAAAAATGTTAGTTTTCACAAAATCTGCAACCACCTTAGAATCGTTAGTACGGGTGGCTTTTGCTTCCACCCATTTCGAAACATAATCAACAGCTAGCAAGATATATGTGAAACCAAAAGATGGGGGAAAGGGACCCATGAAATCAATACCCCAAACATCAAAAATTTCCACAAAAGAGAGTGGTTGCTGCGGCATTTGATCCTTAGTACCTATATTTCCGGTTCTTTGGCAACGATCACAAGTTAAACAAAAAGTTCTAGCATCTTTAAACAAAGTGGGCCAATAAAATCCACATTCAAGAACCTTCAATGCCGTTCTTTGTGTGCCAAAGTGTCCACCACAAGCATAAGTGTGACAAAATTTTAAAATTGAATGAAATTCACAATCATGCACACATCTACGCAAAATCTGATCAGAACAATACTTCCACAAATAAGGGTCATCCCAAACATAGATTCGTGCATCTTTTCTCAATTTATCACATTGGTGCTTGCTTAAAGTGCTTGGAAGTTGTTTAGACACTAAGTAATTAACCAAATCGGCATACCATGGTTCACTTACCTCAATGGACAGCAGCTGCTCATCGGGGAAAACCTCATGGATAGGCACGGCATCAACATCCTCACCATGTGTCATACGGCTTAGGTGGTCAGCCACTACATTCTCGCTTCCTTTCTTGTCTCGGATTTCAATGTCAAACTCTTGAAGAAGAAGCATCCAACGAATAAGCCTAGGTTTTGCTTCCTTCTTCGTAAGCAAGTACTTCAAAGCTGCATGATCAGAATAAACAATCACTTTAGTTCCAATTAAATAAGACCGAAACTTATCTAAAGCAGAGACAACAGCAAGAAGTTCTTTTTCCGTAGTGGAGTAGTTCAATTGGGCATCATTCAACGTCCGAGAGGCATAATAGATCACATGTGGCTGCTTGTCTTTTCTTTGCCCCAAAACAGCACCTAAGGCATAGTCGGATGCATCACACATAAGCTCGAATGGAAGACTCCAATCTGGTGGCACAATGATTGGTGCCGTGGTGAGCATGTCCTTGAGGTGCTTGAATGCATCCTCACACTCCTTGTTGAATTCAAAGGCAACTTCCTTTTGTAGGAGACGGCACAAAGGTTGTGCAATCTTGGAAAAATCTTTGATAAACCGCCTATAGAACCCTGCATGGCCAAGAAAAGAACGAACCTCTCTAACCGAAGTAGGAGAGGGTAAGTGACGAACAAGGTCTATTTTTGATTTATCTACCTCAATTCCTTTTTCCGAAACAATATGGCCTAGAACTATACCTTGTTTAACCATAAAATGACATTTTTCCCAATTCAAGACAAGGTTAGTTTCAACACATCTTTTCAAGATCAAAGTCAGATTATCCAAACAATTATCAAAGGAGTTGCCAAACACACTAAAGTCATCCATAAACACTTCAATAATCTTTTCAACAAAGTCGGAGAATATACTTACCATACACCTTTGGAAAGTGGCAGGTGCGTTGCATAAGCCGAATGGCATGCGACGATAAGCAAAAGTACCAAAGGGACACGTGAAAGTGGTCTTCTCTTGGTCATCCGGGGCTATCACAATTTGGTTATATCCAGAATATCCATCAAGAAAACAATAAAAAGCATGTCCGGCTAACCTTTCAAGCATTTGGTCGATGAATGGCAAAGGGAAGTGATCTTTCCTCGTTGTGGCGTTTAGCTTCCTATAGTCAATACAAACTCGCCATCCTGTTTGAACGCGTGTAGGCACAAGCTCATTCTCCTCATTCTTGACAACAGTGACTCCGGACTTCTTAGGAACAACTTGAATGGGTGAGACCCAACGGCTATCGGAAATAGGATAGATCACTCCACAATCCAAGAGCTTGATTATCTCCTTCTTCATTACTTCCATCATAGGAGGGTTGAGACGGCGTTGAGCCTCTCGTGATGGTTTGGTCCCCTCCTCAAGAAGTATGCGATGCATGCAAGTGGTGGGGCTAATTCCCCTAATATCGGCCAAGGTCCACCCTATGGCTGTTTTGTATTCTCGTAGCACCCTCACAAGCTTCCCTTCCTCTTGTGCCGTGAGTATGGAAGACACAATGACGGGCAATGTCTCGTCCTCTCCCAAAAACACATACTTTAAATGGTCCGGCAATGGCTTAAGTTCAAGAATAGGTGCCTGAACAACAGAGGGTAACATCTTAGTAGAAACTGAACTTGGAATTGAGAGCGGAACCTTACCATATTGTTGTGGAAGTGACTCAAGAGCAGCCACAACTTCTGCAACCTCTTCATTGAAGGGCACGGCCCTATATTGCACAATCTGGCCGTGGGGTTGCAAGGGCTCCATGGCTTGATTATTGAGTTCTACGCCCTTTGTTATGGTTGTCTCAAGTGCGTCCCCATTCAATTCTTCAAGGTATGCCTGCGCCAAAGAGTCAATAACATCAATGGAAAAACAAGAATGGTCATCAACGGGATATCTCATAGTATCAGAAATATTAAAATCAATAACTTCCCCATCGAATTCCATGGTCAAAGTGCCCTTAAACACATCTATCTTCGTGCGGGCTGTCTTCATGAATGGCCTTCCAAGGAGGATCGGCAAAGAGGTGGAATGGGCTGAATCCTCCATGTCTAGAACGTAAAAATCAGCCGGAAAGATCAATTGGTTCACCTGCACTAGAACATCTTCTAAAACACCTTTTGGGTAAGCGTTAGAACGATCCGCCAATTGTATAATCACACCATCATTTTTCAATTCACCCAAGTTCATAGATGCATAAATGGAGTAAGGCATGACATTTATGGATGCACCTAAGTCTAGCATTGCATGTTCAAACCTAGTAGTGCCAATCACACAAGGAATCGTAAAACTGCCCGGATCTTTGCATTTAGTGGGCAGTTTACGTTGCAAGACGGCTGAAACGTTTTCACTTACCTTTACTACCTCTTTGTTCGACATTCTTCTTTTGGTAGTGCACAGCTCCTTGAGGAATTTGGCATACTTTGGCACTTGTTTAATGGCATCGAGGAGCGGGATGTTTACTTGCACCTTCCGGAACGTTTCAAGAATGTCCTTCTCACTCTCATCCTTTTTTGATTGCATGAACCTGCGAGGAAAAGGTACACTGGGCAGATTAGCATTTAAATTAAGTGAATTGGGCACTAACTTACCTTGCTTGGCCGAATTGGGCTGAATGGGTGCTTGCGGCAAGGGTTGCTTCACCCTTGCCGTGGGTATGCTTTGTGCATCCTCAGATTGCAGCTCCTCTTCATCCACGTTCTGGGCAGATTTGGTAGTTTGGGACTCATTCCCAACTTCTTTTCCATTACGCAAAGTGATGGCTTTGGCAGATTCGAATCCGCCCTTCGGATTCACATTGGTTGAGCTTGGAAGTTTTCCTGGCTCTCTAAACTGCCCTACAAATTCTGCAATCTGCCCAATCTGCTTCTCTAATTGATCAACCCGTTTGTCTTGGTTTTGCATTGCTTTAGCTTGATTTTCTTGCCCCTGAGACAAATTGGTTAGTAACTTGAGAAGTGTATCATTATCTAGGGAAGTACCTGAAGTATTTTGGGCAGGTTGTTGTTGGACTTGATTGGGGGCGTATGGCTTGGTGTAGAAGCCCGGGGGTTGCTGCCTAAAGCCTCCTTGTTGTTGGGGTTGTTGGGGCTCCCTCCACTTGAAATTTGGATGGTCTCTCCAACCTGGATTATACGTATTAGAGTATGGATCGTTCCTTGGTTGGTTTTGGCCTTGAAATCCAATTGC
Source organism: Cotoneaster glaucophyllus (assembly GCA_036320875.1). Taxonomy (NCBI): domain Eukaryota; kingdom Viridiplantae; phylum Streptophyta; class Magnoliopsida; order Rosales; family Rosaceae; genus Cotoneaster; species Cotoneaster glaucophyllus. The sequence goes on along the minus strand of JAVVNS010000023.1, from coordinate 59,912 downwards.
ATTGGCGCTTTCCCATCCACCATTCTCAATCAATTGTGGGCACTTTTCAGAAGCATGTCCTTGGATAGAACACACACCACACACACTTGGTCCTTGCACCCTCATTCCTTCGGCCATCTGAGACACAATGGAAGTAAGATTAGCTAATTGTGAGTGAATGTCGGATGTGGAACTTACCTCATGCACTTGCTGCCGTGGGATGCCTCTTTGCCCAACACCTTCATATTGTTGAGCGTTCAACGCTCGGTTAGCAATCAAGATCTTGGCAGCCGTGGGTGTCTTGTCCACCAAAGCTCCACCCGCTGAGGCATCTAGCATTTGGCGTTCAATTGGTAGAAGCCCCTCGTAGAAATATTGAAGAAGAAGCTCCTCCTTCATTTGGTGCTGTGGACATGAAGCAACAAGTGATTTAAAACGTTCATAATAAGTAGGAAAAGATTCACCTTCATCTTGCTGAATTCCACTAATCCTTTTACGTAAAAGAATGACTCGAGAAGTTGGGAAGAACTTCTCCAAAAATGCCCGTTTCATGCTCTCCCAAGATGTAACAGTTCCGGGAGCTAATTCAAACAACCAATCTTTGGCTTTGTCCATAAGAGAAAATGGAAAGGCCTTCATCTTCAATATGCTGCCATCCACATTCACAGGGGTCATGCTTGAGCAAACTACTTCAAATTCCTTCAAATGCTTGTTCGGGTCCTCCATGGACAGCCCATGGTACTTTGGAATGTGATGCAACAAGCTTGATTTTAACTCGAATTCCTCGGTCTTCCCTTCTGCAGCCGTGGGGTATTGAATGCATAAAGGCATGGCATTGCCCACTCCCGAGGCAGAAAGCTCTTTGATGGTTCGATTGTCCGCTGCCATGGCTGGAACTTCCTCCAAAATCTGTGCCGTGGGGACTAACTCCTCCTCTTCTCCTTGCTCTTCAAGCTCAGGTTCAGGGCTAGGAGGATTTGATGCTTGCTGATTCCTCCTCCTTCTCAAAGTCCTCTCAAAATCGTCGTCAAAGTCAAGGATATGCTCACGAATCTGTTGAGAACTCCGAGTCATACACTAGTACCTGAAAAACAAAGAAAACAAACTAGAATCAGTAACTAACTAAAACACACGAAAATAAACAAAAAGAAACAACGGGGGATTAGCAAAGTTGCTAATCCCCGGCAACGGCGCCAAAATTTGATGCGAAAATAGTTAAGCACTCAAATTAACCCTCTTGTTGTAGATTGTAGTATAGATGCAAGTAGGGATCGTTCTGGACCGGGGATTAGGAGGGCTTGCTAAAACCTCTAAACTGACTCTAAAACATAAAAACAAAGTTAAAAACGTAAGGAAAGATTCACAAGACTCAAAACAAGCTGAAAACACTCAAAACTGCCTAAAAACACTAGTTAGGCAGTTTCTGACCTTAAATGAACTTTGGACGAAAATATGAGTTTGGTTTGACTCAAAAACACTCAAAACATGAACAAAACATATTTAAGACACTTTAGAACAAGAAAGTAAATGGGGGATTTTGATTTGGACGAATTTAAAGCTAAAACAAACAGAATGTAAACTAGGCAGATTCTAGAGCAAAACAACTTAAAAACGTTTGGAACTCAGATGGTGGATGGGTTAGCTAAAGGTTCATTCTCCACACATGACACACTTGTGTACGAATCGATTTCCAATTGCTTTTCGATAAATTATGAAGCCCAACACCCCAGATTAACCGTGATGCACACATTAACCCTCAGATTTTCCTTATGTCATTGAATTGGATGAATGCATACAACAATCCAAATTATTCTCCAAAAGTCCTCCACATGGATGCATAATAGAGATACAATCAGAAATCATTAAGTTTCATGAAAATCATAAGTGTTGGCGAGACATTCGTAACTATGAATGCATGATACGTTTGCCAAGAACTCAATTAACGCGATTGTGACAAGCAACCTTCACTACTTATGAATATAAACTTGTAACGATTAGGTGAAACTCATTTATATTCTAGCATCAAGTTCATGCATGAAAACTAAGTATGCATCCTTAATCAACAAACAAGAACAAGTTATGAATAAAACAGTTAATCGAATTGCATTCACAACTTATTAAATCACAACTGGAAGAAATCAATTCATATCTCAAGCATGTTCATGGCTTCAAACTTCCCCCTAGCTAATTAGGGGTTTAGCCACTCATGACTACAACAAAATCAGAGAATAAAGAAGTAGACATTGAAAAGAAGAATGAATTACACCTAGAAGTCTCCAATCTGCACTCTTTGGAACTCCAAAGCTCTCTTCTTCTCCACCTTGTTGCGGCACCAATGGCTAAGGGTCAGGATGGATGTATTTTGGGTGAAGGGAAGGATGGTTAAGGTGGTGGAAGGCTGCGGCAAAGGGTAGGGAAGGATGGTGGCTGCGGCAAGGATTGGTTGTGAGTGAATGGGATGAATGGTGAATGAATGATGCGGCTGAGAGAGAGGATGAGTTTCTGACGAAATTGGGTGAATGAATTGTGAATTATGGAATGGAATGGTGGGAAAACTTGTTGTTCATGAGGTGAGGCACTTGGGTATTTATAGGACTTCCAACTACCAGCCATGGCAAGATATTAGGGCGTTTTTCAGCAGAAACTAGGCATTTAGAAGGGTAGTTGGGGAAGGAATCTAGGACAAGAGTTTGTGGCAGATTTTTAGGAGAGTTTTGAGGCTTTTCTCCATGTTTTGAGGCTTTTTAGAACCCCCAAATTTAGGTGATAAAGTATGATAAGAAACCCCCCTTTTGTGGCTAAAATCATGGAAAGATAAAGGTGACAATGTTGGAGACAATGTTCCTTGTTTCTTGGCTTTTCTTTATCTTTGTCTTTAACTTGTTTCTTCCACCTTCTTAGCTGATTTCTAGCCTTTAAACCTTCAATTTCGTCCATCCCTTTAGCTTGAATCATAAACAATCCTTCCTTGGCCCAAAAACACTCCAAAATGCTCCAAATTGCCTCTTTTTATAGTAAGTAACAACTAACTACTAAAATGCAAGAAAACAAGCTAACTAAGTTGCATAAATATGCTCCTATCAGTGTGCCTTTGACGCACTTTGGAACTTAAGCAAATAAACACATATAATACGCTAATAAGGCATTAATAACGAGTTCTCGAACGATAAAATGCTTATTTGGTGTCAAAAGTACACTATTTTTGTATTTAGAGTATATTTGCACGGTTTTATGCGTGTGGGATAAAACGAGTGTGCCTTTGACGCACTTTGGAACTTAAGCAAAGAAACACATATAATACGCTAATAAGGCATTAATAACGAGTTCTCGAACGATAAAATGCTTATTTGGTGTCAAAAGTACACTATTTTTGTATTTAGAGTGTATTTGCACGGTTTTATGCGTATGGGATTAAACGAGTGTGCCTTTGACGCACTTTGGAACTTAAGCAAATAAACACATATAATACGCTAATAAGGCATTAATAACGAGTTCTCGAACGATAAAATGCTTATTTGGTGTCAAAAGTACACTATTTTTGTATTTAGAGTGTATTTGCACGGTTTTATGCGTGTGGGATAAAACGAGTGTGCCTTTGACGCACTTTGGAACTTAAGCAAATAAACACATATAATACGCTAATAAGGCATTAATAACGAGTTCTCGAACGATAAAATGCTTATTTGGTGTCAAAAGTACACTATTTTTGTATTTATAGTGTATTTGCACGGTTTTATGCGTGTGGGATAAAACGAGTGTGCCTTTGACGCACTTTGGAACTTAAGCAAATAAACACATATAATACGCTAATAAGGCATTAATAACGAGTTCTCGAACGATAAAATGCTTATTTGGTGTCAAAAGTACACTATTTTTGTATTTGGTGTGTATTTGCACTGTTTTAAGCATTTGTTGGATAAAAGGTGTGTGCCTTTGACGTGCTTTGGAACTTAAGCAAATAAACACATATAGTACGCTAATAAGGCATTAATAATAAGTTCTCAAATGATAAAATGCTTATTTGGGGTCAAAACTACACTATTTTTGTAGTTGGAGTGTATTTGCACGGTTTTATGCATGTGGGATAAAACGTGTGTGCCTTTGACGTGCTTTGGAACTTAAGGAAATAAACATAAATAGTACGCTAATAAGGCATTAATAATAAGTCCTCAAACGATAAAATGCTTATTTGGGGTCAAAAGTACACTATTTTTGTATTTGGAGTGTATTTGCGCGGTTTTATGCATGTGGGATAAAACGTGTGTGCCTTTGACGTGCTTTGGAACTTAAGCAAATAAACACATATAGTACGCTAATAAGGCATTAATAATAAGTTCTCAAACAATAAAATGCTTATTTGGGGTCAAAACAACACTATTTTTGTAGTTGGAGTGTATTTGCACGGTTTTATGCATGTGGGATAAAACATGTGTGCCTTTGACGTGCTTTGGAACTTAAGCAAATAAACACATATAATACGCTAATAAGGCATTAATAACGAGTTCTCGAACGATAAAATGCTTATTTGGTGTCAAAAGTTCACTATTTTTGTATTTAGAGTGTATTTGCACGGTTTTATGCGTGTGGGATAAAACGAGTGTGCCTTTGACGCACTTTGGAACTTAAGCAAATAAACACATATAATACGCTAATAAGGCATTAATAACGAGTTCTCGAACGATAAAATGCTTATTTGGTGTCAAAAGTACACTATTTTTGTATTTAGAGTGTATTTGCACGGTTTTATGCGTGTGGGATAAAACGAGTGTGCCTTTGACGCACTTTGGAACTTAAGCAAAGAAACACATATAATACGCTAATAAGGCATTAATAACGAGTTCTCGAACGATAAAATGCTTATTTGGTGTCAAAAGTACACTATTTTTGTATTTAGAGTGTATTTGCACGGTTTTATGCGTATGGGATTAAACGAGTGTGCCTTTGACGCACTTTGGAACTTAAGCAAATAAACACATATAATACGCTAATAAGGCATTAATAACGAGTTCTCGAACGATAAAATGCTTATTTGGTGTCAAAAGTACACTATTTTTGTATTTGGTGTGTATTTGCACTGTTTTAAGCATTTGTTGGATAAAAGGTGTGTGCCTTTGACGTGCTTTGGAACTTAAGCAAATAAACACATATAGTACGCTAATAAGGCATTAATAATAAGTTCTCAAATGATAAAATGCTTATTTGGGGTCAAAACTACACTATTTTTGTAGTTGGAGTGTATTTGCACGGTTTTATGCATGTGGGATAAAACGTGTGTGCCTTTGACGTGCTTTGGAACTTAAGAAAATAAACACTTATAGTACGCTAGTAGGACATTAATAATAAGTTCTCGAAAGATGAAAAGCTTATTTGGTGTCAAAAGTACACTACTTTTGTATTTGGTGTGTATTTGCACGGTTTTATGCATCTGGGATAAAACGAGCGTGCCTTTGACGCGCTTTGGAACTTAAGCAAATAAACACTTATACTACGCTAGTAGGACATTAATAATGAGTTCTCGAAAGATCAAAAGTACACTATTTTTGTATTTGGAGTGTATTGGCATGGTTTTATGCGTGTGGGATAAAACGAGTGTGCCTTTGATGCACTTTGGAACTTAAGCAAATAAACACATATAATACGCTAATAAGGCATTAATAACGAGTTCTCGAACGATAAAATGCTTATTTGGTGTCAAAAGTACACTATTTTTGTATTTGGTGTGTATTTGCACTGTTTTAAAGCATTTGTTGGATAAAAGGTGTGTGCCTTTGACGTGCTTTGGAACTTAAGCAAATAAACACATATAGTACGCTAAGAAGGCATTAATAATAAGTTCTCAAACGATAAAATGCTTATTTGGGGTCAAAAGTACATTATTTTTGTAGTTGGAGTGTATTTGCACAGTTTTATGCAAGTGGGATAAAACGTGTGTGCCTTTGACGTGCTTTGGAACTTAAGAAAATAAACAATTATACTACGCTAGTAGGACATTAATAATAAGTTCTCGAAAGATGAAAAGCTTATTTGGTGTCAAAAGTACACTATTTTAGTATTTGGTGTGTATTTGCACTGTTTTAAGCATTTGTTGGATAAAACGTGTGTGCCTTTGACGTGCTTTGGAAATTAAGCAAATAAACACATATAGTACTCTAATAAGGCATTAATAATAAGTTCTCAAACGATAAAATGCTTATTTGGGGTCAAAACTACACTATTTTTGTAGTTGGAGTGTATTTGCACGGTTTTATGCATGTGGGATAAAACGTGTGTGCCTTTGACGTGCTTTGGAACTTAAGAAAATAAACACTTATACTACGCTAGTAGGACATTAATAATAAGTTCTCGAAAGATGAAAAGCTTATTTGGTGTCAAAAGTACACTATTTTTGTATTTGGTGTGTATTTGCACGGTTTTATGCATGTGGGATAAAACGTGTGTGCCTTTGACGTGCTTTGGAACTTAAGAAAATAAACACTTATACTACGCTAGTAGGACATTAATAATAAGTTCTCGAAAGATGAAAAGCTTATTTGGTGTCAAAAGTACACTATTTTTGTATTTGGTGTGTATTTGCACTGTGTTAAGCATTCGTTGGATAAAATGTGTGTGCCTTTGACGTGCTTTGGAACTTAAGCAAATAAACACATATAGTACGCTAATAAGGCATTAATAATAAGTTCTCAAACGATAAAATGCTTATTTGGGGTCAAAACTACACTATTTTTGTAGTTGGAATGTATTTGCACGGTTTTATGCATGTGGGATAAAACGAACGTGACTTTGACGCGCTTTGGAACTTAAGCAAATAAACACATATACTACACTAGTAGGACATTAATAATAAGTTCTCGAAAGATGAAAAGCTTATTTGGTGTCAAAAGTACACTATTTTTGTATTTGGTGTGTATTTGCACTGTTTTAAGCATTTGTTGGATAAAACGTGTGTGCCTTTGACGTGCTTTGGAACTTAAGCAAATAAACATATATAGTACGCTAATAAGGCATTAATAATAAGTTCTCAAACGATAAAATGCTTATTTGGGGTCAAAAGTACACTATTTTTGTATTTGGAGTGTATTTGCACGGTTTTATGCTTTGGAAACTCCAATTGAATGAACTTGAGGAGATAAGGAATGAAGCATATGAGAATGCCCGAATCTACAAGGAGAAAACAAAGGCGTTTCATGATGATTGGAGCATATTTATGCGACTTAGTTAGCTTGTTTTCTTGCATTTACTTACCTTAATTATGTTAATTATTGTGTTTTAAGTCATTTTCGTGCAATTTCAGGGCTTAATAACAAAGTGTGCAAAAAGAGCCAATTTGGAGTGATTTGGAGCTATTTTGGGTCAAGGATGGATAGCTTATGAGTCAAGCAAGAAGGATGGACGAATTTGGAGATTTAAAGACAAGGAATCAGCTAGGAAGAAGGAAGAAACAAGTTCAAGTTCTAGAAGATAAGAAAAGAGCAAGAAATAAGGAACATTATCTAGAAGCATTATCCATAACCTTATCTTATCTTGCCTTATCCTTACCTTATCTTATCCACCTTATTTTTAGCCAAAAAGAGGGGGATTCTAAACAGAAAATATCACCTAAATTTAGGGGTTCTAGAAGCCTAAAAATATGCAACAAATCCCTTAAACCTCTCCTACAAATCTGCCACACCTTTCTCCTACAAAGGTGGCGCCTAACCTTATCTAGAAGCCTTATCTCTTCTCCTAAATCCCAGCCGCATATCCCACCTTCTAGATGCCTAAAACCTGCTGGAAAACATGTTCTTTTCCTCTTTGGATTGTGCTTGGAAGTCCCTTTTCCTTTGTGGTTTTGGAGTCCAAGTTCTCTACCTATTCTAAATCCAAAACTCTTACACATTATAACTCCTATTCCAGCCATGTTGAGACATATATTTTCAGCCCTATAAATACCTAAGTGCCGCACCCTTTTTACTCACCACCTCTCACCACCCATCTCAGATTTCTCTCTACATTCAGCACTCATCCACCCTCATTCACTCAAAAAGCCATCTTGTGCCGCAATTGCTAGGAGGAAGAAGGACCTTGCCGTGCACCTTGGCTGCCCATTGTTCTAGGTGTTGTCTTTCTTTTATCTCAATGTTTAATTCAAGTTATTTTTGTGTAATTGCAAACATGAGAGGCTAAATTTCTTATTAGTTGGGGGTGAATTTGAAGCCATGATTATATGCTATATATGAATTGATTACATCCAATTATTGTTTCTTAAGACTTGAATGTGATTTGCTTAACTAAGTTATTAAAACTTGTTTTTGTGTGTTAATTGGGAGTCGACACTTAATTTGCATGCATTAACTTGAAGCTAGAGTATAAGGGAGTTTCACCTAATCGTTATGAACTTATATTCACAAGTAGTAAAGGTTGCTAGTCACAATCATGTTAAGTAAGTCCTAGGCAAGAGTTTCATGCATTCATAGTTATAATTGCCTTGTCAACACTTATGATTTTCAAAGAACGTAATGACCTTTGATATGTTTTCTATCATGCAATCATAGTTAGGGACTTGATAAGGATAATTTGGTTGTAATGCATGGTTCATTCAATTCAATGAGAAAAGGAAAATCTGATGGTTAATTTATGCTTACATGGTTAACTTGGGGTGTTGTCATTCATAGTCTAAAGGAATAATAATTGGAAATTGGTTCATATGCATATGTCATGTGTGGAAAAGGATCCTCTAACTAAACTCATCATCCATTCAATTCATCAAAATCGTTTTTCTTAAGTGTTTTAAACAAAGTTTCTGTTTTAAAGTTTAAATTCGTCCAAAACAATCCCCTTTTCATCTAATCTTGTTATTTGAGTCAAAACCTGTTTTCTTTAGTCGTTTGAGTCAAGTTTTACCTTATTTTCGTCAAAATCACTTCTTGGGTCTTAAATTGAGTCTTTTTGGTTGTTTTAAGCTGTTTTGAGTCTTTTAAACCTGTTTTGAGTCCCTTGAGTCTATTTAAACGTTTTCAAGTTTGTTTTTGTGTTTTTAAATCTAATTTGTGTTGATTAGCATCCCTAGTTAATCCCCGGTCTAGAACGATCCCTACTTGCATCATATACTACAATTGTCAAAAATAGGGTTTAATTTGTGTGTCAAGTAATTTTCACATCACATGACAAGATGATTCGGGGCAAAACATTCGAAATTGGGCAGAAAATGTTGCTATTCAACTCCCGTTTACGTTTATTTCCGGGTAAGTTACGTTCTAAGTGGATTGGACCTTTTGTTGTTACTAATGTCTTTCCTTATGGTGCAGTCCAAATCAAAAGCTTGAGGAACGGACAAGAATTCAAGGTGAACGGGCATCGATTGAAGCCATACTATGAGAGTGCCGTGGAGCAGATTGTGGAAGAGGTTCCCTTCCATACCGTGGGCACCAATGAAGCTTGAACCGAGGAACCGTCCGGCTGCAAGACGTTAAAGCAAGCGCTTCTTGGGAGGCAACCCATGCATTCGAATAAAGAAGACCTAGGAACAACAGCTCAAACCCAGATTTGCGTTCCTAACTCTACTCCTTATTGCATTTACTTTGCCATATTGGTGTCATGATTAGTTAGTTGTTGCTTGCTGTGTGTTTTATGTGTGTTCTGTTTGAAACATTGAGGACAATGTTTGATTTAAGTGTGGGGGGGGTAAACAAGTGTTTTTTATGCAAAATTCGTGGGTTTTTATCACCTATCACTTCTAATGTTGTTTTCACTGTTTTTAAGTGTTTTTAGTGTGTTTTGAAGCATTTTAGTGTGTCTTGACATAAAAATCCGAAAATCTCATAAAAATTTGAAAAATTGTTTTGAAAAAACCAAAAAGAGTTGTTTTTGTGTGTTTGTTTGTGTTTTAGGGTACCTTCCAACACAATGATGAGGATTTGGTTTTTAATTGCATGACTATGAAAGAGAGTTGTAAACATGGATGGAAGTCTGATTTATTCTTTGGTTTATTCTTGATTGTGGTTATAATTCATGAATTCATATCTAATCAAAAAGAAAAAAAAATCAGTTTTTGTAACATGCTTGAAGGAAGGAACTCAAACTAACGCTACAACCCTGAGAGACTTGAGCCTAAAACGTTATTTGGAGAGTTAATAATCTGTGCATTTATTGTTTTCTAAAGTCGTTGCATGATCTCATTATTCTTTGCTTGGTTACTACTTTGAAAGCGTTTCATCATATAGTTCCAAATACTAGAACTCATATCCGTTTCATTCAAAGCATGACATTGAATTGCATAACACATAAACAAGATGAAGTTGTGTAGTGAACCAAGAGCCAAAAAGCCTTACCCCTATGCATTATGTTTTGTAGGATTAACCCCGTTGAGCCTCGTTTAGCCTATGTTCTTTGTTAACCCACATATTCCCTACCTAGCCTAGAATAGGACCATCCTTACCCTTGTTCTTAAGGCGTAGTGAAGCATGACCTAGAGTGAATTCCATTGGTTCATAATTGGGCAGCAAATAAGTGTGGGGGAAGGGTTACAAGTATATGAGTGTGCCAAGGTATAAAAAGGGGCACGGGTTAGAAAAAAAAAAAAAAAAAAAAAAAAAAAGAAGAAGAAAATTCGTGAGAAAAAGAAAAGAAAAAGAGAAGTATGTGAAAAAGTGTGAAAAGTGTTCAAAATAAGTGAGAATAAGCTCACAAGTGTTGATTGTTGAAGAAAGGGTCCAGAAAGTTGAATTCGGCCCTAAATATGTATGATTCTTCCCCTAGTATGTCAAAGTTTATGGCTGCATTCAAAAGGGAGTTCTAAGTGTCATATTCATTGCTTTGCTTGCTATTGCTTTAAGAACGTTTGTTTCCCTTACCTTTCTTTGTTAGCCAATCACCCTAGCCCCGTTACAACCCTTAAACTTGAATCTTGAATGTTGTGTGGTCAATAATGTGGAGTTTGGGATTGGTATGAGCATATGGTGTCCCTGGTTCTCGCGTCTAAGTAGTGACATTTCATTCATGAGATCATATCTATACATGCTTAATAACTCCAGAAATTGCTTTCTTTGCTATAAACATATGTGAGTGTTCGTTTTTATGTTTACATCAATCTTCTCACATATACCTAGTGTAGGGTGTGTAGTCAGAAAATCTGAGTGAAAATAAGAGTGAAACCGTAAGGAATTGAGTGAATTCTCTAAGGCATGTTACTACATTTAAAGCATTGTTTTAATTGGTTAAATGTGAGCTAATGAATGGTGACTGTGATTAAGTATGTGCTCGAGGGTGGGGATGACTAAAATTTATGGTTGTGATGATCTTTAATATGTCATGTGTGTTGGAAATCCCTGAGACAAACGTTGGAAGGTTTAGATTGTGTTTTGTTTACTTTGTTTTGTTTTGACTGTTTCGTTTTGCTCGAGGACTAGCAAAAGCTAAGTGTGGGGGAATTTGATAGGAGCATATTTATGCGACTTAGTTAGCTTGTTTTCTTGCATTTAGTTAGCTAAACTATGTTAATTATAGTGTTTAAAGTTATTTTCGTCCAATTTCAGGTCCTAAGTGTCAAAGTGACAAAAAGAAGCAATTTGGAGCATTCTAGAGCATTTTTGGGCCAAGATTGGATAGTGCAAACATGGAGGCTTGAGGATGGACGAATTTGAAGAAAGGAAGGCTTGGAATCAGCCAAGAAAGAGGGAGAATTAAATTCAAGTTCAGAAAGATAAGATAAAAGCAAGAAAAAAGGAACATTATCTCTAACCTTATCACCTTATCTTATCTTATCCTTACCTTATCTTATCTTTCCATATTGTTAGCCAAATAAGGGGGTTAATATCTGATCTTATCACCTAAAATTAGGGATTCTAGAAGCCTAAAAACGTGCAAAAACCTGAATTAAAACATGTGCTTCACATTCCCTATATTTCTGGCGCCTAGACCTTGTTCTAGAAGTCCTCACCCTTTGCCGCACCCTTATCCCTAATTCCTTGAGATTTCTACTCCTAAACTACCTTGGAAACCCTCTCCAGCCGTGCCTTACTTCTTCCCTATAAATACATATGTGTGCCGCACAAATAAGAACCATCTCACAGCACAAATCATTCCCTATACATCCTGCCACAAGTCCCTACACTTCCTGCCATTCCATACACTTCCATACCCCCTTGCCGCACCCACCACCCATCCACACCACCTTCATACATCCATACACATCACCAGCCACTTGTGCCGCACCAGAGCAAGGAGGAAGGAGAGGAGAAGAAGCCTTGGAGAGTGCTTGCACCCAATCTGAGTTCTGGGCGTTCTAGGTGTTTTCTACCTTATGTTTATGATGTTTAATTTAATTTCTCTTGTTCTTGCTGTAATTATGAGAGGCTAAACTTGTTTTTAGCTAGAGGCTACTTTGAAACCATGATTTTATATGCGTTATGAGTTAATAAGTTTCAGTTACAGATTCTTGAATTATGAATGCAATTGGCTTAACTGTTTGAATTAGAACTTATTTGTGTTTGTTGGTTAAGGGTCGACACTTAATTTGCATGCATGAATTCGATGCTAGGATATAAGTGAGTTTCACATAATCGTTACAAACTTATGTTCAAAAGTAGTAAAGGTTGCTGGATCAATCGTGTTAAGTTCAATTCTTGGTGTGAGTAACATGATGTCATAGTTATGAATGCCTCGTCAATGCTTATGATTCTCAATTTGATAGGAGCATATTCATGCGACTTAGTATGCTTGTTTTCATGCATTTACGTTGTTTATTCTTAGCTATTTTAGTATTTTGAGTTAGTTTCGTGTGTTTGTAGGTTTAAAGGGCCTACGAAGCAATAAGGTGCATTTTGGAGCATTTTGGAGCCTTTTGGAGCAAAGTTGGGCTTGGAATGAATCTCACATGCTTGGAGCAAAAGGAATGGACGAAATTGAAGACTTGAAGAGGTTAGGATTCCTAATCAATGAAGGATTCCTAATTGAAGAAGGATTCCTAATTGAAGATGGATTCCTAGAAGAAAGAGGATTCCTACTCAAATGAGGATTCCTAGAAGGACAAGGATTCCTAATTGCACAAGGATTCCTACTTGAAGTAGGAAAGTTAAGCCAAGGTTTCCTATTTTGGTTTGACTTTTCCTAAACTTAAATGTCCTTATGTTCCAGCAACTTTGAAGGCCTCATATGCATTTTAGGACACAAACCGCAGGTTCTAGACCACCTAAACACATGTGCCGCATCCCCTAGAGGTTTCCCCTTCCTTGCCGTGCAAGGGATCTCTTTCTTTCCTATTCTCTGAATTAAAGCACATTCCTAATTTGTTTTAAATCCTTGCCGCAATTCTTAGCCAATTTCCTTTAAGTTTTCTGATTTGATTTCCTATTTCTTTCTGCTTTTGACTTAATTTCTGATTACCTAAATCAACCTAGGGTTTTAATTCCTGATTTCATTTAAATAAACCCCCTTGTTGCAGCCACAAATCATCCATTCACTACCATTCACGCCAGAAAACTTCACCCATTCTCTGCAGCCACCATCCTTCACAAAACACCATAGTTTCTGACCAAAAACCATCCTTGCCGCACCCTACATCCATCCTAAACACAATTCCAGCATCCTACGCCATCCATAACCCCCAAATTCCATCATCAAACTTTGTGCCGCAATCAAGGAAGGGAAGGAGAGTTCTTGGACGTGCTTGCTGTTCACTTTGAATCGCTGGAGCGTTTAGGTGTTTTCTTTCTTTTGTTTTCAATGTCTAAACTTTATATTCTTTGTGTTGTGAGTATGAGGAACTAAACCCCCCTTAGTTAGGGGGTGATTCGAAACCATGTACATACTTGCAATATGAATTGATTACCTTTGGTTGTGATTTCATAAGTTATGAGTTCAATTCGTTTAACTGCTTGATGGATAACTTATTTGTGTATGTTGATTGAGAGTGCACGCTTAGTTTTCATGCATGAATATGATGCTAGAGTATAAGGGAGTTTCACCTAATAGTTACAACCTTATATTTCACAAGTAGTGAAGGTCGCTTATAAACGATCGCGTTAAATGAATTCTTGGCATTAGTTTCATGCTCATCATAGTAACGAAGGCCTCGTCAACACTTATAGTTCTCATGTTGCTTAATGATCTTTGATTGTATCTTTGTTGTGCTTTTCACGTAAGGAACTTTTGAAGAATGCTTTGAATTGTTGTATGCGCATTCCCATCCAATTCATTAACTTAAGGAGAACTTGAAGGTTAATTTAAGCGAACCTAATTAACTTGGGGTGTTGAGCTTCATAACTTATCGAAAGAACAACTGAAAATTGGTTTGTATGCAAGTGTGTCATGTGTGGAGAAGAACCCTCTAGCTAGCCTTCCATCCATAAGTTTCATCCAAAATCGTTTTTACAATCTGTTTTAATTACAAAGTTAGTGTCTTGTTTTCAATTTCGTCAAAACCAAATCCCCCTTTATTTTGAAGTGTTAAATTAGTTAGAATCTGTTTTGATTTGTGTTTTTAAGTGTTTTGATTCAAGTTAAAACCCAAATTCGTCCAATTTGGTGCTTGTGTCCAAAACTGCCCAGAAAGTGTTTTTAAGGCAGTTTTGAGTCTTTTGGTTGCTGTTTTGAGTCTTTTGCTTTGTTTTAGTGTTTTAAAGTTTAGTCTTGCATTCTTTGAGTCTAATTTAGTGTTTTAAACTTTGTTTTTACGTTTTTAAGTCAGTTTTCAAGTGTTTAGCAATCCCTCCTAATCCCCGGTCTAGAACGATCCCTACTTACATACTTTACTACAATTGTCAAAAGAGGGTTTAATTTGAGTGCTTAACTATTTTCGCATCACAATGCACTTAATGATCTTTGATTGTGTCTCTATTATGATGTCATGTAGGGAAATTGATGAGAATAATTTGGTTGTAGATGCGTTGTCCGTCCAATTCAATGAAATTAGGAGAATCTGAGGGTTAATTAGTGATTGACACGGTTAATCTGGGGCATTGTCATTCTTAATTCAATGAAAACGTAACTGGAAGTTGATTCATATGCATATAATTCATGTGTGGATAAGGAAACCTCTAGCTAAGTCACCATCCATCCCAAAAACCCAAATTCCTCCAAATCTGCCTAGTTTCTAGTTTCTGCTTGTTTTAGTCTAAATTCACCTTAAAATCAATCCCCCTTCACTTGTTTGAGTCTAATTAGTTAAAATCTGTCTTAGTTTATGTTTTTGTGTGTTTTGAGTCAAGTTTAATTCAAATTTCGTCCAAGGTTGTGTCTAGAGTCTAGAATCTGTCCAATTGGTGTTTTTAAGCAGTTTTGAGTGTTTTTAACTTGTTTTGAGTCTTGTGAACCTGTTTTGAGTCCCTTAAGCCTATTTAAACGTTTCTAACTTTGTTTTTGTGTTTTTGAGTCAGTTTAGAGTTGATTAGCAATCCCTCCTAATCCCCGGCCTAGAACGATCCCTACTTGCATTAAATACTACAATCGATAAAAAGAGGGTTAATTTGTGTGCTTAACTAATATTCACATCAAATTTTGGCGCCGTTGCCGGGGAATAGCAACATTGTTAATCCCTTTTGGTTATTTTCGTTTGTTTTAAGTCTAGTTGCTGACTCTTGTTATTTTCTTTGTTTTTTGATGCGAAATATATTAAGCACACAAATTAAACCCTCTTGGTGTGAATTGTAGTATAGATGCAAGTAGGGATCGTTCTAGGCCGGGGATTAGGAGGGATTGCCAATCGATTTAAAACTGACTCAAAGACTCAAAAATAAAGTTAAAAACGTTTGAATAGGTTCAAAAGACTTAAAACAAGTTCACAAGACTCAAAATAGGTTGAAAACACTCAAAACTGCCTAAAAACACAAACTAGGCAGTTTCTGACTCTAAACACAACTTTGGACGAAAATAAGGTTTTGGCTTGACTCAAAACACTTAAAAACACAAGTAAAACAAGTTTAAAACAATTTAAAACAAGAAAGTAAAGGGGGGATTTTGTTTGAACGAATTTAAAAGGAAAACAAGTTGAAAACAGATTTTAAAGTAAAACAAAGTTTGAAAACGTTTTTGAGAAGTTTGGATGGATGATGGGCTAGCTAGAGGCTCTTTCTCCACACATGTTATGTATGCAAACGAATCGATTCCCAGTTACTCCTTCATTGAATCACGAATGACAATGCCCCAAGTTAACCGTGACATCACTAATTAACCATCAGATTTTCCTTGAGTTATTGGATTGGATGACATCATTCGACAACCCAAAGCATTCTTCGAAAGTCCCCTACATGACATCATAATAAAGATACAATCAAAGATCATTACGTCCAATGAAAATCATAAGCATTGACAAAGCACTTGTAACTATGACATCATGTCACTCATGCTAGGAATTGAACTTAACGCGATCGTTTATAAGCGACCTTCACCACTTATGAGTATAAGGTTGTAACGATTATGTGAAACTCCCTTATACTCTAGCATCAAATTCATGCATGCCAATTAAGTGTGCACCCTTAACCCACAAACATAAATAAGTTATCAATCAAACAGTTAAGCCAATTGCATTCACAACTCAAGAATTCGTAACTGAAACTTATCAATTCATATTGCACCCATAATCATGGCTTTGAAATCACCCCTAGCCAAAAAGGGGTCTAGCCACTCATGTTCACAACAAAGCAACAAGAATTTAATTTAAACATTTAGAACAAAGAAAGAATTACACCTAGAACGCTCCAATGATCCAACGCTTGAAGAACAAACACGTCCAAGGCCTTCCTTCTTCTCCTTTGCTGCGGCACAAGTGGTTGAGGGAGGTTTGGGATGTGTTTTGGGGTGAGGAATGGTAAGGTAGGTGCGGCAGAATGTAGAGATGGCTGAATGTGTGTAAGGTTGTGTGAATGAGTGAGTGAATGGTGGAATTGGTGAGTGAATGGATGGTGGAATTGGTGAGTGAATGGATGAATGAATGGTGTGGCAAGAGGTATTATATATAGGGCAAGGAAGGAGCACGGTTTAGGATGATTTTAGGAAACATATTTACTCCAAAACCTCAAGGGAAAAGAAGAATTAAAATCAGAAATCCCAAAGAAAGGGTAAGGTCTTTTGCGGCAAAGAGGAATGAACAAGGAAAATAAGTTATCTTGCAGATTTTGGAACAAATAGGTAAGTAGAGAAACAGCTTTGACTTAGAAGAAAGGGTAAGGAAGTTTGGTTGCTGATTTGGAAGAGAAAAGGAAGGTAACTTGCGGCAAGGATTAGGAAAAAGGGTAAGTGGATTACTTCCTTGCTGATTTTGTGTGCAATTGTGTCTTAAATTAAATTGGGAAAGTACTCTTGTGCGGCAAGGCTGTATGAGGGAAGGAGAGTGTGCAGCACCCATCTTGGAGTGGGAATTAGGTGTCCCAAAATACTTAGGACTCCCCTTTGTGGCTGATTTCCTTGCACATTAGGATTAGGAAAATTTGACTTGGTCAATCCTTCTTCTTCTTGGATTCCTTTTCCTTCCTTGACTTGAATTTATTTTTCCTCTTCTCTTTGGCTGATTCCTAGCATGCTTTGGTCTTCAATTTCGTCCATCTACATTGCTCCAAGCATAAGCTATCCAAAACATGCCCAAAACTGCTCCAAAAGGCTTCAAAATGCACTTTCTTGATACTTTATCCCTTGGGACCTACAAACACACGAAAATAGCTTAAAATACTAAATTAAATACAAATAACTAACATAAATGCACGAGAACAAGCTAACTAATTCGCATAAATATGCTCATATCAAATTCCCCCACACTTAGCTTTTGCTAGTCCTCGAGCAAAACGAAACAAACAAAACAAAACAAAGTAAACAAAAACACAAACTAAACCTTCCAACGTTGCCTCAGGGATTTCCAACGCACATGACATGCCAAAGATCATCATTCACATAGATTTTAGTCATCCTTACGCTTGAGCACATACTTAATCACAGTCGTCACTTATTAGCTCGCATTTAATCAATTAAAACAATGATTTGAATGTAGTAACATGCCTTAGAGAATTCACCCAATTCCTTACAAGATACACTCTTTTTTACACAGATTTTCTGACTACACACCCTACACTAGTTATATGTGAGAAGATTGATGTAAAAATGAAAACGAATACTCACATATGTTTATAGCAAAGAAAGCATTTTCTGGAGTTATTAAGCATGTTTAAATATGATCTCATGAATGGAATGCTACTACTTAGACGCGAGAACCAGAGACACCATATGCTCATACCAATTCCAAACTCCACAAATTGAAACACACAACACCCAAGATCGAAGTTTAAGGGTTGTAATGGGGCTAGGTTATTGGTTAACAAAGAAGGGGTAAGGATAAACAAACGTTCTTTAAGCCATAGCAAGCAAAGTGATGAAATTGACACTTGGAATTCAATTTAGAATGCAGAAATCAACTTTTAAACACAAGGGAAGATTTATGCAACATGTAGGGCCTAATTCAACTTTTTGGACCCTTTCTTCAACAAACAACACTTTAGAACTCTTTTTCACATATTTTTCAACTCTTTTTCATTCTTTTCACAACTTTTCTTTTTCTCTTTTCTTTTCATACGATTTTTTTTTTTTTTTTTTTTTTTTTTTTTTTTTTTTTTTGTACTCAAAAACACCAAAAATCTCTTCCGCCACACTTGTTTTCTGCAAACAATTACTCAAAACGAATTCCCTTTAAATCATGCTTTACTACGCTTCAAGAACGAGGGTATGGATGGTCCTAATCTAGGTTAGGTGAGAGTGATGTGGGTTAACAAAGAAAATAGGCTAAACAAGGCTCAATGGGGTTAAACCTAAACATAATTGCACGGGGGATGGCTGTTTGGCTCTTGGTTTACTATACAACTTCATCTTGTTTATGTGTTATGCAAATCAATACCATGCTTTGAATGAAACGGATATGAGTTCTAGTATTTGGAACAAAATGATGAAACGCCTTCTAAGTAGTAACCAAGCAAAGAATAATGAGATCATGCAACGACTTTAGAAAACAATGAATGCACAGATTTTTAACTCTCCAAAGAACGTTTAGGCTCAAGTCTCACAGGGTTGTAGCGTTAATTTGGGTTCTTTCCTTCAAGCATGTTACAAAAACTGATTTTCTTTTCTTTGTAATCAAATGTGAATTCATAAACAACAACGACAACCAAGCATAAACCAAAGGTATATCAAACTTCCATCCATGTTTACAATTTTCCTTAACAGTCATGCAATTAAAAACCAAATCCTCATCATTGGGTTGGAAGGTACCTTAAGACACAAACAAACACACAAAAACAAATCTTTTTGGCTTTTTTCAAAACAATTTTTCAAATTTTTATGAAATTTTCGGATTTTTAAATCAAAACACACTAAAAAGCTTCAAAACACACTTAAAACACATAAAAACAGTGAAAACAACATTGCAAGTGATAGGTGAATAAAACCCACGAAATTCATGCAAAAACAGCTTGTTTACCCCCCCACACTTAAATCAAACATTGTCCTCAATGTTTCATACAAAAACTCACACACAAACAAGCAAACAAACAGCAAATAAACATGCAATGCAAAGTAAAATTAACAAAGAGTAGAGTGAGGAACATAAACACCTGGTTATGGAGTGCTTTCGCGTGCTCTCTTTGTTGATTGCATGGGTTGCCTCCCAAAAAGCGCTTGCTTTAACGTCTTGCAGCCGGACGAAGAACTCTATTCACTCTTCATTGGAGCCCACGGCATGGAAGGGGATTTCTTCCACAACTTGCTCCACGGCACTCTCATAATAGGGCTTCAATCGATGTCCGTTTACCTTGAATTCTAGCCCATTCCTTAAGCTTTGGACTTGAACTGTACCATATGGAAAAACATTAGTAACAACAAAAGGTCCAATCCACTTAGAACGTAACTTACCAGGGAATAAACGTAGACGGGAGTTGAAAAGCAACACTTTCTGCCCAATTGTGAATGTTTTGCCCCGAATCATCTTGTCATGAAACGCCTTGGTTTTCTCCTTGTAAATGCGGGCATTCTCGTATGCTTCATTTCTTATCTCCTCAAGTTCATTTATTTGGAGCTTTCTTTGAATTCCAGCAGCATCTAAGTCCAAATTGAATGCTTTCACCGCCCAATGTGCCTTATGCTCTAATTCCACAGGTAGGTGACACGGCTTGCCATAGATTAGCCGAAATGGAGACATCCCTAGGGGTGTTTTGTAGGCCGTGCGATATGCCCACAGTGCATCGTCTAAGCGCAAGCTCCAATCCTTCCGATTTGGCCCAACGGTCTTCTCCAAGATTTGCTTGATTTCTCTATTCGAAACTTCGGCTTGGCCACTTGTTTGAGGGTGGTAAGGCGTGGCAACCTTATGCTTCACATTGTACTTCTTAAACAGCGCCGCAATGGTCCGATTACAAAAATGAGATCCTCCATCACTTATGAACACCCTTGGCATGCCAAATCTAGAGAATATGTTAGTTTTGATGAAATCTGCAACAACTCTAGAATCATTAGTACGGGTGGCTTTAGCTTCCACCCATTTAGAAACATAATCAACGGCAAGCAAGATGTAAATAAAACCAAATGATGAAGGAAAAGGACCCATAAAATCAATACCCCAAACGTCAAAAATCTCAACATTAAAGATAGGGCTTTGCGGCATTTGGTCTCGTGCACCAATACTTCCTGTTCTTTGACATCTATCACAAGTTAGGCAAAACATTCTAGCATCTTTAAACAATGTGGGCCAATAAAAACCAGATTCTAACACTTTGAGGGCCGTCCGTTGGGTGCCAAAATGACCCCCACATGCATAAGAATGACAAAAAGCAAGAATGGAATTAAACTCAGAATTATGCACACATCTTCGTATAATCTGATCCGGACAATATTTCCACAAGTATGGATCATCCCAAACATAGAATCGAGCGTCCTTTTTAAGTTTCTCACGTTTTTGCTTCTCTAGGGTGCTCGGAACTTGCTTAGTCACCAAATAATTCACTAAATCAGCAAACCAAGGCTCACTTACCTCGAGGGTCATCAATTGTTCATCTGGGAATGTGTCTAAGATGGGTACGGCTTCTTCCTCATGGACCATTCGGCTCAGATGGTCAGCCACTACGTTTTCACTCCCTTTCTTGTCTCGGATCTCTATGTCAAATTCTTGAAGAAGGAGCATCCAACGGATAAGTCTTGGTTTGGCCTCCTTTTTGGTGAACAAGTACTTCAAAGCTGCATGATCAGAGTAAACAATTACTTTAGTACCAATTAAATAAGAACGAAATTTATCTAAAGCAAAGACAACAGCTAGAAGTTCTTTTTCCGTTGTGGAGTAATTCAATTGAGCATCATTCAACGTCCGAGAAGCGTAGTATATGACATGCGGCTTTTTGTCCCATCTTTGTCCCAAAACGGCTCCTACGGCATAATCGGATGCATCGCACATGAGCTCGAACGGAAGGTTCCAATCTGGTGACACAATGATTGGTGCCGTGGTGAGCTTCTCCTTGAGTTGGTTGAATGCCGATTCGCACTTCTCATCAAACTTGAAGGCCACCTCCTTTTGAAGCAAACGGCATAGGGGCTGTGCAATCTTTGAAAAATCCTTGATAAATCGTCTATAGAATCCTGCATGTCCAAGAAAAGAACGATGAAAAGCTTATTGGGTGTCAAAAGTACACTATTTTTGTATTTGGTGTGTATTTGCACTGTTTTAAGCATTTGTTGGATAAAACGTGTGTGCCTTTGTCGTGCTTTGGAACTTAAGTAAATAAACACATATAGTACGCTAATAAGGCATTAATAATAAGTTCTCAAACGATAAAATGCTTATTTGGGGTCAAAACTACACTATTTTTGAAGTTGTAGTGTATTTGCAAGGTTTTTTGCATGTGGGATAAAACGTGTGTGCCTTTGACGTGCTTTGGAACTTAAGAAAATAAACACTTATACTACGCTAGTAGGACATTAATAATAAGTTCTCGAAAGATGAAAAGCTTATTTGGTGTCAAAAGTACATTATTTTTGTATTTGGTATGTATTTGCACTGTTTTAAGCATTTGTTGGATAAAACGTGTGTGCCTTTGACGTGCTTTGGAACTTAAGCAAATAAACACATATAGTACGCTAATAAGGCATTAATAATAAGTTCTCAAACGATAAAATGCATTTTTGGGGTCAAAAGTACACTATTTTTGTATTTGGAGCGTTTTTGCACGGTTTTATGCATGTGGGATAAAACGAGCGTGACTTTGACGCGCTTTGGCACTTAAGCAAATAAACACTTATACTACGCTAGTAGGACATTAATAATAAGTTCTCGAAAGATGAAAAGCTTATTTGGTGTCAAAAGCACAGTATTTTTGTATTTGGTGTGTATTTGCACGGTTTTATGCATGTGGGATAAAACGAGCGTGCCTTTGACGCGCTTTGGAACTTAAGCAAATAAACACTTATACTACGCTAGTAGGAAATTAATAATAATTTCTCGAAAGATGAAAAGCTTATTGGGTGTCAAAAGTACACTATTTTTGTATTTGGTGTGTATTTGCACTGTTTTAAGCATTTGTTGGATAAAACGTGTGTGCCTATGTCGTGCTTTGGAACTTAAGTAAATAAACACATATAGTACGCTAATAAGGCATTAATAATAAGTTCTCAAACGATAAAATGCTTATTTGGGGTCAAAACTACACTATTTTTGAAGTTGTAGTGTATTTGCAAGGTTTTTTGCATGTGGGATAAAACGTGTGTGCCTTTGACGTGCTTTGGAACTTAAGAAAATAAACACTTATACTACGCTAGTAGGACATTAATAATAAGTTCTCGAAAGATGAAAAGCTTATTTGGTGTCAAAAGTACATTATTTTTGTATTTGGTGTGTATTTGCACTGTTTTAAGCATTTGTTGGATAAAACGTGTGTGCCTTTGACGTGCTTTGGAACTTAAGCAAATAAACACATATAGTACGCTAATAAGGCATTAATAATAAGTTCTCAAACGATAAAATGCATATTTGGGGTCAAAAGTACACTATTTTTGTATTTGGAGTGTTTTTGCACGGTTTTATGCATGTGGGATAAAACGAGCGTGACTTTGACGCGCTTTGGCACTTAAGCAAATAAACACTTATACTACGCTAGTAGGACATTAATAATAAGTTCTCGAAAGATGAAAAGCTTATTTGGTGTCAAAAGCACAGTATTTTTGTATTTGGTGTGTATTTGCACGGTTTTATGCATGTGGGATAAAACGAGCGTGCCTTTGACGCGCTTTGGAACTTAAGCAAATAAACACTTATACTACGCTAGTAGGAAATTAATAATAATTTCTCGAAAGATGAAAAGCTTATTGGGTGTCAAAAGTACACTATTTTTGTATTTGGTGTGTATTTGCACTGTTTTAAGCATTTGTTGGATAAAACGTGTGTGCCTTTGTCGTGCTTTGGAACTTAAGTAAATAAACACATATAGTACGCTAATAAGGCATTAATAATAAGTTCTCAAACGATAAAATGCTTATTTGGGGTCAAAACTACACTATTTTTGAAGTTGTAGTGTATTTGCAAGGTTTTTTGCATGTGGGATAAAACGAGCGTGCCTTTGACGCGCTTTGGAACTTAAGAAAATAAACACTTATACTACGCTAGTAGGACATTAATAATAAGTTCTCGAAAGATGAAAAGCTTATTTGGTGTCAAAAGTACATTATTTTTGTATTTGGTGTGTATTTGCACTGTTTTAAGCATTTGTTGGATAAAACGTGTGTGCCTATGTCGTGCTTTGGAACTTAAGTAAATAAACACATATAGTACGCTAATAAGGCATTAATAATAAGTTCTCAAACGATAAAATGCTTATTTGGGGTCAAAACTACACTATTTTTGAAGTTGTAGTGTATTTGCAAGGTTTTTTGCATGTGGGATAAAACGTGTGTGCCTTTGACGTGCTTTGGAACTTAAGAAAATAAACACTTATACTACGCTAGTAGGACATTAATAATAAGTTCTCGAAAGATGAAAAGCTTATTTGGTGTCAAAAGTACACTATTTTTGTATTTGGTGTGTATTTGCACTGTTTTAAGCATTTGTTGGATAAAACGTGTGTGCCTTTGACGTGCTTTGGAACTTAAGCAAATAAACACATATAGTACGCTAATAAGGCAATAATAATAAGTTCTCAAACGATAAAATGCATATTTGGGGTCAAAAGTACACTATTTTTGTATTTGGAGTGTTTTTGCACGGTTTTATGCATGTGGGATAAAACGAGCGTGACTTTGACGCGCTTTGGCACTGAAGCAAATAAACACTTATACTACGCTAGTAGGACATTAATAATAAGTTCTCGAAAGATGAAAAGCTTATTTGGTGTCAAAAGCACAGTATTTTTGTATTTGGTGTGTATTTGCACGGTTTTATGCATGTGGGATAAAACGAGCGTGCCTTTGACGCGCTTTGGAACTTAAGCAAATAAACACTTATACTACGCTAGTAGGAAATTAATAATAATTTCTCGAAAGATGAAAAGCTTATTGGGTGTCAAAAGTACACTATTTTTGTATTTGGTGTGTATTTGCACTGTTTTAAGCATTTGTTGGATAAAACGTGTGTGCCTTTGACGTGCTTTGGAACTTAAGCAAATAAACATATATAGTACGCTAATAAGGCATTAATAATAAGTTCTCAAATGATAAAATGCTTATTTAGGGTCAAAAGTACACTATTTTTGTATTTGGAGTGTATTTGCACGGTTTTATGCATGTGGGATAAAACGAGCTTGACTTTGACGCGCTTTGGAACTTAAGCAAATAAACACTTATTCTACGCTAGTAGGACATTAATAATAAGTTCTCGAAAGATGAAAAGCTTATTTGGTGTCAAAAGTACACTATTTTTGTATTTGGTGTGTATTTGCACGGTTTTATGCATGTGGGATAAAACGAGCGTGCTTTTGACGCGCTTTGGAACTTAAGCAAATAAACACTTATACTACGCTAGTAGGACATTCATAATAAGTTCTCGAAAGATGAAAAGCTTATTTGGTGTCAAAAGTACAGTATTTTTTTATTTGGTGTGTATTTGCACGGTTTTATGCATGCGGGATAAAACGAGCGTGCCTTTGACGTGCTTTGGAACTTAAGCAAATAAACACATATAATACGCTAATAAGGCATTAATAAAGAGTTTTCAGACGATAAAATGCTTATTTGGTGTCAAAAGTACACTATTTTTGTATTTGGAGTGTATTTGCACTGTTTTATGCATGTGGGGATAAAACGAGTGTGCCTTTGACGCACTTTGGAATTTATGCAAAGAAACACATATAATACGCTAATAAGGTATTAATAACGAGTTCCCGAACGATAAGATGCTTATTTGGTGTCAAAAGTACACTATTTTTGTAGTTAGAGTGTATTTGCACGGTTTTATGCGTGTGGGATAAAACGAGTGTGCCTTTGACGCACTTTGGAACTTAAGCAAATAAACACATATAATACGCTAATAAGGCATTAATAACGAGTTCTCGAACGATAAAATGCTTATTTGGTGTCAAAAGTACACTATTTTTGTATTTGGTGTGTATTTGCACTGTTTTAAGCATTTGTTGGATAAAACGTGTGTGCCTTTGACGTGCTTTGGAACTTAAGCAAATAAACACTTATACTACGCTAGTAGGAAATTAATAATAATTTCTCGAAAGATGAAAAGCTTATTGGGTGTCAAAAGTACACTATTTTTGTATTTGGTGTGTATTTGCACTGTTTTAAGCATTTGTTGGATAAAACGTGTGTGCCTTTGTCGTGCTTTGGAACTTAAGTAAATAAACACATATAGTACGCTAATAAGGCATTAATAATAAGTTCTCAAACGATAAAATGCTTATTTGGGGTCAAAACTACACTATTTTTGAAGTTGTAGTGTATTTGCAAGGTTTTTTGCATGTGGGATAAAACGTGTGTGCCTTTGACGTGCTTTGGAACTTAAGAAAATAAACACTTATACTACGCTAGTAGGACATTAATAATAAGTTCTCGAAAGATGAAAAGCTTATTTGGTGTCAAAAGTACACTATTTTTGTATTTGGTGTGTATTTGCACTGTTTTAAGCATTTGTTGGATAAAACGTGTGTGCCTTTGACGTGCTTTGGAACTTAAGCAAATAAACACATATAGTACGCTAATAAGGCATTAATAATAAGTTCTCAAACGATAAAATGCATATTTGGGGTCAAAAGTACACTATTTTTGTATTCGGAGTGTTTTTGCACGGTTTTATGCATGTGGGATAAAACGAGCGTGACTTTGACGCGCTTTGGCACTGAAGCAAATAAACACTTATACTACGCTAGTAGGACATTAATAATAAGTTCTCGGAAGATGAAAAGCTTATTTGGTGTCAAAAGCACAGTATTTTTGTATTTGGTGTGTATTTGCACGGTTTTATGCATGTGGGATAAAACGAGCGTGCCTTTGACGCGCTTTGGAACTTAAGCAAATAAACACTTATACTACGCTAGTAGGAAATTAATATTAATTTCTCGAAAGATGAAAAGCTTATTGGGTGTCAAAAGTACACTATTTTTGTATTTGGTGTGTATTTGCACTGTTTTAAGCATTTGTTGGATAAAACGTGTGCGCCTTTGACGTGCTTTGGAACTTAAGCAAATAAACATATATAGTACGCTAATAAGGCATTAATAATAAGTTCTCAAATGATAAAATGCTTATTTAGGGTCAAAAGTACACTATTTTTGTATTTGGAGTGTATTTGCACGGTTTTATGCATGTGGGATAAAACGAGCGTGACTTTGACGCGCTTTGGAACTTAAGCAAATAAACACTTATTCTACGCTAGTAGGACATTAATAATAAGTTCTCGAAAGATGAAAAGCTTATTTGGTGTCAAAAGTACACTATTTTTGTATTTGGTGTGTATTTGCACGGTTTTATGCATGTGGGATAAAACGAGCGTGCTTTTGACGCGCTTTGGAACTTAAGCAAATAAACACTTATACTACGCTAGTAGGACATTCATAATAAGTTCTCGAAAGATGAAAAGCTTATTTGGTGTCAAAAGTACAGTATTTTTTTATTTGGTGTGTATTTGCACGGTTTTATGCATGCGGGATAAAACGA
Source organism: Cotoneaster glaucophyllus (assembly GCA_036320875.1). Lineage (NCBI taxonomy): Eukaryota > Viridiplantae > Streptophyta > Magnoliopsida > Rosales > Rosaceae > Cotoneaster > Cotoneaster glaucophyllus. The sequence goes on along the minus strand of JAVVNS010000023.1, from coordinate 32,852 downwards.
GCGTGCCTTTGACGTGCTTTGGAACTTAAGCAAATAAACACATATAATACGCTAATAAGGCATTAATAAAGAGTTTTCAGACGAGAAAATGCTTATTTGGTGTCAAAAGTACACTATTTTTGTATTTGGAGTGTATTTGCACTGTTTTATGCATGTGGGGATAAAACGAGTGTGCCTTTGACGCACTTTGGAATTTATGCAAAGAAACACATATAATACGCTAATAAGTTATTAATAACGAGTTCCCGAACGATAAGATGCTTATTTGGTGTCAAAAGTACACTATTTTTGTATTTAGAGTATATTTGCACGGTTTTATGCGTGTGGGATAAAACGAGTGTGCCTTTGACGCACTTTGGAACTTAAGCAAATAAACACATATAATACGCTAATAAGGTATTTATAACGAGTTCCCGAACGATAAGATGCTTATTTGGTGTCAAAAGTACACTATTTTTGTATTTAGAGTGTATTTGCACGGTTTTATGCATGCGGGATAAAACGAGCGTGCCTTTGACGTGCTTTGGAACTTAAGCAAATAAACACATATAATACGCTAATAAGGCATTAATAAAGAGTTTTCAGACGATAAAATGCTTATTTGGTGTCAAAAGTACACTATTTTTGTATTTGGAGTGTATTTGCACTGTTTTATGCATGTGGGGATAAAACGAGTGTGCCTTTGACGCACTTTGGAATTTATGCAAAGAAACACATATAATACGCTAATAAGGTATTAATAACGAGTTCCCGAACGATAAGATGCTTATTTGGTGTCAAAAGTACACTATTTTTGTATTTAGAGTGTATTTGCACGGTTTTATGCATGTGGGATAAAACGAGCGTGACTTTGACGCGCTTTGGAACTTAAGCAAATAAACACTTATACTACGCTAGTAGGAAATTAATAATAATTTCTCGAAAGATGAAAAGCTTATTGGGTGTCAAAAGTACACTATTTTTGTATTTGGTGTGTATTTGCACTGTTCTAAGCATTTGTTGGATAAAACGTGTGTGCCTTTGTCGTGCTTTGGAACTTAAGTAAATAAACACATATAGTACGCTAATAAGGCATTAATACTAAGTTCTCAAACGATAAAATGCTTATTTGGGGTCAAAACTACACTATTTTTGAAGTTGTAGTGTATTTGCAAGGTTTTTTGCATGTGGGATAAAACGTGTGTGCCTTTAACGTGCTTTGGAACTTAAGAAAATAAACACTTATACTACGCTAGTAGGACATTAATAATAAGTTCTCGAAAGATGAAAAGCTTATTTGGTGTCAAAAGTACACTATTTTTGTATTTGGTGTGTATTTGCACTGTTTTAAGCATTTGTTGGATAAAACGTGTGTGCCTTTGACGTGCTTTGGAACTTAAGCAAGTAAACACATATAGTACGCTAATAAGGCATTAATAATAAGTTCTCAAACGATAAAATGCATATTTGGGGTCAAAAGTACACTATTTTTGTATTTGGAGTGTTTTTGCACGGTTTTATGCATGTGGGATAAAACGAGCGTGACTTTGACGCGCTTTGGCACTTAAGCAAATAAACACTTATACTACGCTAGTAGGACATTAATAATAAGTTCTCGAAAGATGAAAAGCTTATTTGGTGTCAAAAGCACAGTATTTTTGTATTTGGTGTGTATTTGCACGGTTTTATGCATGTGGGATAAAACGAGCGTGCCTTTGACGCGCTTTGGAACTTAAGCAAATAAACACTTATACTACGCTAGTAGGAAATTAATAATAATTTCTCGAAAGATGAAAAGCTTATTGGGTGTCAAAAGTACACTATTTTTGTATTTGGTGTGTATTTGCACTGTTTTAAGCATTTGTTGGATAAAACGTGTGTGCCTTTGTCGTGCTTTGGAACTTAAGTAAATAAACACATATAGTACGCTAATAAGGCATTAATAATAAGTTCTCAAACGATAAAATGCTTATTTGGGGTCAAAACTACACTATTTTTGAAGTTGTAGTGTATTTGCAAGGTTTTTTGCATGTGGGATAAAACGAGCGTGACTTTGACGCGCTTTGGCATTTAAGCAAATAAACACATATAATACGCTAATAAGGTATTAATAACGAGTTCTCGAACGATAAAATGCTTATTTGGTGTCAAAAGTACACTATTTTTGTATTTGGTGTGTATTTGCACTGTTTTAAGCATTTGTTGAATAAAACGTGTGTGCCTTTGACGTGCTTTGGAACTTAAGCAAATAAACACATATAGTACGCTAATAAGGCATTAATAATAAGTTCTCAATGATAAAATGCATATTTGGGGTCAAAAGTACACTATTTTTGTATTTGGAGTGTTTTTGCACGGTTTTATGCATGTGGGATAAAACGAGCGTGACTTTGACGCGCTTTGGCATTTAAGCAAATAAACACATATAATACGCTAATAAGGTATTAATAACGAGTTCTCGAACGATAAAATGCTTATTTGGTGTCAAAAGTACACTATTTTTGTATTTGGTGTGTATTTGCACTGTTTTAAGCATTTGTTGAATAAAACGTGTGTGCCTTTGACGTGCTTTGGAACTTAAGCAAATAAACACATATAGTACGCTAATAAGGCGTTAATAATAAGTTCTCAAACGATAAAATGCTTATTTGGGGTCAAAACTACACTATTTTTGTAGTTGGAGTGTATTTGCACGGTTTTATGCATGTGGGATAAAACGTGTGTGCCTTTGACGTGCTTTGGAACTTAAGAAAATAAACACTTATACTACGCTAGTAGGACATTAATAATAAGTTCTCAAAAGATGAAAAGCTTATTTGGTGTCAAAAGTACACTATTTTTGTATTTGGTGTGTATTTGCACGGTTTTATGCATGTGGGATAAAACGAGCGTGCGTTTGACACGCTTTGGAACTTAAGCAAATGAACACTTATACTACGCTAGTAGGACATTAATAATAAGTTCTCGAAAGATGAAAAGCTTATTTGGTGTCAAAAGTACAGTATTTTTGTATTTGGTGTGTATTTGCACGGTTTTATGCATGTGGGATAAAACGAGCGTGCCTTTGACGTTCTTTGGAACTTAAGCAAATAAACACATATAATACGCTAATAAGGCATTAATAATAAGTTCTCAAACGATAAAATGCTTATTTGGGGTCAAAAGTACACTATTTTTGTATTTGGAGTGTATTTGCACGGTTTTATGCATGTGGGATAAAACGAGCGTGCCTTTGACGCGCTTTGGAACTTAAGCAAATAAACACTTATACTACGCTAGTAGGACATTAATAATAAGTTCTCGAAAATGAAAAGCTTATTGGGTGTCAAAAGTACACTATTTTTGTATTTGGTGTGTATTTGCACTGTCTTAAGCATTTGTTGGATAAAACGTGTGTGCCTTTGTCGTGCTTTGGAACTTAAGTAAATAAACACATATAGTACGCTAATAAGGCATTAATAATAAGTTCTCGAAAGATGAAAAGCTTATTTGGTGTCAAAAGTACACTATTTTTGTATTTGGTGTGTATTTGCACTGTTTTAAGCATTTGTTGGATAAAACGTGTGTGCCTTTGACGTGCTTTGAAACTTAAGCAAATAAACACATATAGTACGCTAATAAGGCATTAATAATAAGTTCTCAACGATAAATTGCATATTTGGGGTCAAAAGTACACTATTTTTGTATTTGGAGTGTTTTTGCACGGTTTTATGCATGTGGGATAAAACGAGCGTGACTTTGACGCGCTTTGGCATTTCAGCAAATAAACACATATAATACGCTAATAAGGTATTAATAACGAGTTCTCGAACGATAAAATGCTTATTTGGTGTCAAAAGTACACTATTTTTGTATTTGGTGTGTATTTGCACTGTCTTAAGCATTTGTTGGATAAAACGTGTGTGCCTTTGTCGTGCTTTGGAACTTAAGTAAATAAACACATATAGTACGCTAATAAGGCATTAATAATAAGTTCTCGAAAGATGAAAAGCTTATTTGGTGTCAAAAGTACACTATTTTTGTATTTGGTGTGTATTTGCACTGTTTTAAGCATTTGTTGGATAAAACGTGTGTGCCTTTGACGTGCTTTGGAACTTAAGCAAATAAACACATATAGTACGCTAGTAGGACATTCATAATAAGTTCTCGAAAGATGAAAAGCCTATTTGGTGTCAAAAGTACACTATTTTTGTATTTGGTGTGTATTTGCACTGTTTTAAGCATTTGTTGGATAAAACGTGTGTGCCTTTGACGTGCTTTGGAACTTAAGCAAATAAACATATATAGTACGCTAATAAGGCATTAATAATAAGTTCTCAAACGATAAAATGCATTTTTGGGGTCAAAAGTACACTATTTTTGTATTTGGAGCGTTTTTGCACGGTTTTATGCATGTGGGATAAAACGAGCGTGACTTTGACGCGCTTTGGCACTTAAGCAAATAAACACTTATACTATGCTAGTAGGACATTAATAATAAGTTCTCGAAAGATGAAAAGCTTATTTGGTGTCAAAAGCACAGTATTTTTGTATTTGGTGTGTATTTGCACGGTTTTATGCATGTGGGGTAAAACGAGCGTGCCTTTGACGCGCTTTGGAACTTAAGCAAATAAACACTTATACTACGCTAGTAGGAAATTAATAATAATTTCTCGAAAGATGAAAAGCTTATTGGGTGTCAAAAGTACACTATTTTTGTATTTGGTGTGTATTTGCACTGTTTTAAGCATTTGTTGGATAAAACGTGTGTGCCTTTGTCGTGCTTTGGAACTTAAGTAAATAAACACATATAGTACGCTAATAAGGCATTAATAATAAGTTCTCAAACGATAAAATGCTTATTTGGGGTCAAAACTACACTATTTTTGAAGTTGTAGTGTATTTGCAAGGTTTTTTGCATGTAGGATAAAACGTGTGTGCCTTTGACGTGCTTTGGAACTTAAGAAAATAAACACTTATACTACGCTAGTAGGACATTAATAATAAGTTCTCGAAAGATGAAAAGCTTATTGGGTGTCAAAAGTACACTATTTTTGTATTTGGTGTGTATTTGCACTGTTTTAAGCATTTGTTGGATAAAACGTGTGTGCCTTTGTCGTGCTTTGGAACTTAAGTAAATAAACACATATAGTACGCTAATAAGGCATTAATAATAAGTTCTCAAACAATAAAATGCTTATTTGGGGTCAAAACTACACTATTTTTGAAGTTGTAGTGTATTTGCAAGGTTTTTTGCATGTGGGATAAAACGTGTGTGCCTTTGACGTGCTTTGGAACTTAAGAAAATAAACACTTATACTACGCTAGTAGGACATTAATAATAAGTTCTCGAAAGATGAAAAGCTTATTTGGTGTCAGAAGTACTATTTTTGTATTTGGTGTGTATTTGCACTGTTTTAAGCATTTGTTGGATAAAACGTGTGTGCCTTTGACGTGCTTTGGAACTTAAGCAAATAAACACATATAGTACGCTAATAAGGCATTAATAATAAGTTCTCAAACGATAAAATGCATATTTGGGGTCAAAAGTACACTATTTTTGTATTTGGAGTGTTTTTGCGTGTGCCCTTGACGTGCTTTGGAACTTAAGCAAATAAACACATATAGTACGCTAATAAGGCATTAATAATAAGTTCTCATACGATAAAATGCTTATTTGGGGTCAAAAGTACACTATTTTTGTAGTTGGAGTGTATTTGCACGGTTTTATGCATGTGGGATAAAACGTGTGTGCCTTTGACGTGCTTTGCAACTTAAGCAAATAAACACTTATACTACGCTAGTAGGACATTAATAATAAGTTCTCGAAAGATGAAAAGCTTATTTGGTGTCAAAAGTACACTATTTTTGTATTTGGTGTGTATTTGCACGGTTTTATGCATGTGGTATAAAACGAGCGAGCCTTTGGCGCGCTTTGGAACTTAAGCAAATAAACACATATAATAAGCTAATAAGGAGTTCTCAAATGATAAAATGCTTATTTGGTGTCAAAAGTACACTATTTTTGTATTTGGTGTGTATTTGCACTATTTTAAGCATTTGTTGGATAAAACGTGTGTGCCTTTGACGTGCTTTGGAACTTAAGCAAATAAACACATATAGTACGCTAATAAGGCATTAATAATAAGTTCTCAAACGATAAAATGCTTATTTGGGGTCAAAAGTACACTATTTTTGTAGTTGGAGTGTATTTGCACGGTTTTATGCATGTGGGATAAAACGTGTGTGCCTTTGACGCGCTTTGGAACTTAAGCAAATAAACACTTATACTACGCTAGTAGGACATTAATAATAAGTTCTCGAAAGATGAAAAGCTTATTTGGTGTCAAAAGTACACTATTTTTGTATTTGGTGTGTATTTGCACGGTTTTATGCACATGGGATTAAACGAGCGTGCCTTTGACGCGCTTCGGAACATAAGCAAATAAACACTTAAACTACCCTAGTAGGACATTAATAATAAGTTCTCGAAAGATGAAAAGCTTATTTGGTGTCAACACTACACTATTTTTGTATTTGGTGTGTATTTGCACGGTTTTATGCATGTGGGATAAAACGAGTGTGCCTTTGACGCGCTTTGGAACTTAAGCAAATAAACACATATAATACGCTAATAAGGCATTAATAACGAGTTCTCGAACGATAAAATGCTTATTTGGTGTCAAAAGTACACTATTTTTGTATTTGGTGTGTATTTGCATTGTTTTAAGCATTTGTTGGATAAAACGTGTGTGCCCTTGACGTGCTTTGGCACTTAAGCAAATAAACACATATAGTACGCTAATAAGGCATTAATAATAAGTTCTCAAACGATAAAATGCTTATTTCGGGTCAAAAGTACACTATTTTTTTAGTTGTAGTGTATTTGCACGGTATTATGCATGTGGGATAAAACGTGTGTGCCTTTGACGTGCTTTGGAACTTAAGCAAATAAACACTTATACTATGCTAGTAGGACATTAATAATAAGTTCTCGAAAGATGAAAAGCTTATTTGGTGTCAAAAGTACACTATTTTTGTATTTGGTGTGTATTTGCACGGTTTTATGCATGTGGGATAAAACGAGCGTGCCTTTGACGCGCTTTGGAATTTAAACAAAGAAACACATATAATACGCTAATAAGGTATTAATAATGAGTTCTCAAATGATAAAATGCTTATTTGGTGTCAAAAGTACACTATTTTTGTATTTGGTGTGTATTTGCACTATTTTAAGCATTTGTTGGATAAAACGTGTGTGCCTTTGACGTGCTTTGGAACTTATGCAAATAAACACATATAGTACGCTAATAAGGCATTAATATTAAGTTCATAAACGATAAAATGCTTATTTGGGGTCAAAAGTACACTATTTTTGTAGTTGGAGTGTATTTGCACGGTTTTATGCATGTGGGATAAAACGTGTGTGCCTTTGACGCACTTTGGAACTTAAGCAAATAAACACTTATGCTACGCAAGTAGGACATTAATAATAAGTTCTCGAAAGATGAAAAGCTTATTTGGTGTCAAAAGTACACTATTTTTGTATTTGGTGTGTATTTGCACGGTTTTATGCACATGGGATAAAACGAGCGTGCCTTTGACGCGCTTCGGAACATAAGCAAATAAACACTTATACTACCCTAGTAGGACATTAATAATAAGTTCTCGAAAGATGAAAAGCTTATTTGGTGTCAAAAGTACACTATTTTTGTATTTGGTGTGTATTTGCACTATTTTAAGCATTTGTTGGATAAAACGTGTGTGCCTTTGACGTGCTTTGGAACTTAAGCAAATAAACACATATAGTACGCTAATAAGGCATTAATAATAAGTTCTCAAACGATAAAATGCTTATTTGGGGTCAAAAGTACACTATTTTTGTAGTTGGAGTGTATTTGCACGGTTTTATGCATGTGGGATAAAACGTGTGTGCCTTTGACGTGCTTTGCAACTTAAGCAAATAAACACATATAATACGCTAATAAGGCATTAATAACGAGTTCTCGAACGATAAAATGCTTATTTGGTGTCAAAAGTACACTATTTTTGTATTTGGTGTGTATTTGCACTGTTTTAAGCATTTGTTGGATAAAACGTGTGTGCCCTTGACGTGCTTTGGAACTTAAGCAAATAAACACATATAGTACGCTAATAAGGCATTAATAATAAGTTCTCACACGATAAAATGCTTATTTGGGGTCAAAAGTACACTATTTTTGTAGTTGGAGTGTATTTGCACGGTTTTATGCATGTGGGATAAAACGTGTGTGCCTTTGACGTGCTTTGCAACTTAAGCAAATAAACACTTATACTACGCTAGTAGGACATTAATAATAAGTTCTCGAAAGATGAAAAGCTTATTTGGTGTCAAAAGTACACTATTTTTGTATTTGGTGTGTATTTGCACGGTTTTAAGCACATGGGATAAAACGAGCGTGCCTTTGACGCGCTTCGGAACATAAGCAAATAAACACTTATACTACCCTAGTAGGACATTAATAATAAGTTCTCGAAAGATGAAAAGCTTATTTGGTGTCAAAAGTACACTATTTTTGTATTTGGTGTGTATTTGCACGGTTTTATGCATGTGGGATAAAACGAGTGTGCCTTTGACGCGCTTTGGAACTTAAGCAAATAAACACATATAATACGCTAATAAGGCATTAATAACGAGTTCTCGAACGATAAAATGCTTATTTGGTGTCAAAAGTACACTATTTTTGTATTTGCACTGTTTTAAGCATTTGTTGGATAAAACGTGTGTGCCCTTGACGTGCTTTGGAACTTAAGAAAATAAACACTTATACTACGCTAGTAGGACATTAATAATAAGTTCTCGAAAGATGAAAAGCTTATTTGGTGTCAGAAGTACTATTTTTGTATTTGGTGTGTATTTGCACTGTTTTAAGCATTTGTTGGATAAAACGTGTGTGCCTTTGACGTGCTTTGGAACTTAAGCAAATAAACACATATAGTACGCTAATAAGGCATTAATAATAAGTTCTCAAACGATAAAATGCATATTTGGGGTCAAAAGTACACTATTTTTGTATTTGGAGTGTTTTTGCGTGTGCCCTTGACGTGCTTTGGAACTTAAGCAAATAAACACATATAGTACGCTAATAAGGCATTAATAATAAGTTCTCATACGATAAAATGCTTATTTGGGGTCAAAAGTACACTATTTTTGTAGTTGGAGTGTATTTGCACGGTTTTATGCATGTGGGATAAAACGTGTGTGCCTTTGACGTGCTTTGCAACTTAAGCAAATAAACACTTATACTACGCTAGTAGGACATTAATAATAAGTTCTCGAAAGATGAAAAGCTTATTTGGTGTCAAAAGTACACTATTTTTGTATTTGGTGTGTATTTGCACGGTTTTATGCATGTGGTATAAAACGAGCGAGCCTTTGGCGCGCTTTGGAACTTAAGCAAATAAACACATATAATAAGCTAATAAGGAGTTCTCAAATGATAAAATGCTTATTTGGTGTCAAAAGTACACTATTTTTGTATTTGGTGTGTATTTGCACTATTTTAAGCATTTGTTGGATAAAACGTGTGTGCCTTTGACGTGCTTTGGAACTTAAGCAAATAAACACATATAGTACGCTAATAAGGCATTAATAATAAGTTCTCAAACGATAAAATGCTTATTTGGGGTCAAAAGTACACTATTTTTGTAGTTGGAGTGTATTTGCACGGTTTTATGCATGTGGGATAAAACGTGTGTGCCTTTGACGCGCATTGGAACTTAAGCAAATAAACACTTATACTACGCTAGTAGGACATTAATAATAAGTTCTCGAAAGATGAAAAGCTTATTTGGTGTCAAAAGTACACTATTTTTGTATTTGGTGTGTATTTGCACGGTTTTATGCACATGGGATTAAACGAGCGTGCCTTTGACGCGCTTCGGAACATAAGCAAATAAACACTTAAACTACCCTAGTCGGACATTAATAATAAGTTCTCGAAAGATGAAAAGCTTATTTGGTGTCAACACTACACTATTTTTGTATTTGGTGTGTATTTGCACGGTTTTATGCATGTGGGATAAAACGAGTGTGCCTTTGACGCGCTTTGGAACTTAAGCAAATAAACACATACAATACGCTAATAAGGCATTAATAACGAGTTCTCGAACGATAAAATGCTTATTTGGTGTCAAAAGTACACTATTTTTGTATTTGGTGTGTATTTGCATTGTTTTAAGCATTTGTTGGATAAAACGTGTGTGCCCTTGACGTGCTTTGGCACTTAAGCAAATAAACACATATAGTACACTAATAAGGCATTAATAATAAGTTCTCAAACGATAAAATGCTTATTTCGGGTCAAAAGTACACTATTTTTTTAGTTGTAGTGTATTTGCACGGTATTATGCATGTGGGATAAAACGTGTGTGCCTTTGACGTGCTTTGGAACTTAAGCAAATAAACACTTATACTATGCTAGTAGGACATTAATAATAAGTTCTCGAAAGATGAAAAGCTTATTTGGTGTCAAAAGTACACTATTTTTGTATTTGGTGTGTATTTGCACGGTTTTATGCATGTGGGATAAAACGAGCGTGCCTTTGACGCGCTTTGGAATTTAAACAAAGAAACACATATAATACGCTAATAAGGTATTAATAATGAGTTCTCAAATGATAAAATGCTTATTTGGTGTCAAAAGTACACTATTTTTGTATTTGGTGTGTATTTGCACTATTTTAAGCATTTGTTGGATAAAACGTGTGTGCCTTTGACGTGCTTTGGAACTTATGCAAATAAACACATATAGTACGCTAATAAGGCATTAATATTAAGTTCATAAACGATAAAATGCTTATTTGGGGTCAAAAGTACACTATTTTTGTAGTTGGAGTGTATTTGCACGGTTTTATGCATGTGGGATAAAACGTGTGTGCCTTTGACGCACTTTGGAACTTAAGCAAATAAACACTTATGCTACGCAAGTAGGACATTAATAATAAGTTCTCGAAAGATGAAAAGCTTATTTGGTGTCAAAAGTACACTATTTTTGTATTTGGTGTGTATTTGCACGGTTTTATGCACATGGGATAAAACGAGCGTGCCTTTGACGCGCTTCGGAACATAAGCAAATAAACACTTATACTACCCTAGTAGGACATTAATAATAAGTTCTCGAAAGATGAAAAGCTTATTTGGTGTCAAAAGTACACTATTTTTGTATTTGGTGTGTATTTGCACTATTTTAAGCATTTGTTGGATAAAACGTGTGTGCCTTTGACGTGCTTTGGAACTTAAGCAAATAAACACATATAGTACGCTAATAAGGCATTAATAATAAGTTCTCAAACGATAAAATGCTTATTTGGGGTCAAAAGTACACTATTTTTGTAGTTGGAGTGTATTTGCACGGTTTTATGCATGTGGGATAAAACGTGTGTGCCTTTGACGTGCTTTGCAACTTAAGCAAATAAACACATATAATACGCTAATAAGGCATTAATAACGAGTTCTCGAACGATAAAATGCTTATTTGGTGTCAAAAGTACACTATTTTTGTATTTGGTGTGTATTTGCACTGTTTTAAGCATTTGTTGGATAAAACGTGTGTGCCCTTGACGTGCTTTGGAACTTAAGCAAATAAACACATATAGTACGCTAATAAGGCATTAATAATAAGTTCTCACACGATAAAATGCTTATTTGGGGTCAAAAGTACACTATTTTTGTAGTTGGAGTGTATTTGCACGGTTTTATGCATGTGGGATAAAACGTGTGTGCCTTTGACGTGCTTTGCAACTTAAGCAAATAAACACTTATACTACGCTAGTAGGACATTAATAATAAGTTCTCGAAAGATGAAAAGCTTATTTGGTGTCAAAAGTACACTATTTTTGTATTTGGTGTGTATTTGCACGGTTTTAAGCACATGGGATAAAACGAGCGTGCCTTTGACGCGCTTCGGAACATAAGCAAATAAACACTTATACTACCCTAGTAGGACATTAATAATAAGTTCTCGAAAGATGAAAAGCTTATTTGGTGTCAAAAGTACACTATTTTTGTATTTGGTGTGTATTTGCACGGTTTTATGCATGTGGGATAAAACGAGTGTGCCTTTGACGCGCTTTGGAACTTAAGCAAATAAACACATATAATACGCTAATAAGGCATTAATAACGAGTTCTCGAACGATAAAATGCTTATTTGGTGTCAAAAGTACACTATTTTTGTATTTGCACTGTTTTAAGCATTTGTTGGATAAAACGTGTGTGCCCTTGACGTGCTTTGGCACTTAAGCAAATAAACACATATAGTACGCTAATAAGGCATTAATAATAAGTTCTCAAACGATAAAATGCTTATTTGGGGTCAAAAGTACACTATTTTTTTAGTTGTAGTGTATTCGCACGGTTTTATGCATGTGGGATAAAACGTGTGTGCCTTTGACGTGCTTTGGAACTTAAGCAAATAAACACTTATACTATGCTAGTAGGACATTAATAATAAGTTCTCGAAAGATGAAAAGCTTATTTGGTGTCAAAAGTACACTATTTTTGTATTTGGTGTGTATTTGCACGGTTTTATGCATGTGGGATAAAACGAGCGTGCCTTTGACGCGCTTTGGAATTTAAACAAATAAACACATATAATACGCTAATAAGATATTAATAATGAGTTCTCAAATGACAAAATGCTTATTTGGTGTCAAAAGTACACTATTTTTGTATTTGGTGTGTATTTGCACTGTTTTAAGCATTCGATGGATAAAACGTGTGTGCCTTTGACGTGCTTTGGAACTTAAGCAAATAAACACATATAGTACGCTAATAAGGCATTAATAATAAGTTCTCAAACGATAAAATGCTTATTTGGGGTCAAAAGTACACTATTTTTTTAGTTGGAGTGTATTTGCACTGTTTTATGCATGTGGGATAAAACGTGTGTGCCTTTGACGTGCTTTGGAACTTAAGCAAATAAATACTTATACTACGCTAGTAGGACATTAATAATAAGTTCTCGAAAGATGAAAAGCTTATTTGGTGTCAAAAGTACACTATTTTTGTATTTGGTGTGTATTTGCACTGTTTTAAGCATTTGTTGGATAAAACGTGTGTGCCTTTGACGTGCTTTGGAACTTAAGCAAATAAACACATATAGTACGCTAATAAGGCATTAATAATAAGTTCTCAAACGATAAAATGCTTATTTGGGGTCAAAAGTACACTATTTTTGTAGTTGGAGTGTATTTGCACGGTTTTATGCGTGTGGGATAAAACGTGTGTGCCTTTGACGTGCTTTGCAACTTAAGCAAATAAACACATATAATACGCTAATAAGGCATTAATAACGAGTTCTCGAACGATAAAATGCTTATTTGGTGTCAAAAGTACACTATTTTTGTATTTGGTGTGTATTTGCACTGTTTTAAGCATTTGTTGGATAAAACGTGTGTGCCCTTGACGTGCTTTGGCACTTAAGCAAATAAACACATATAGTACGCTAATAAGGCATTAATAATAAGTTCTCAAACGATAAAATGCTTATTTGGGGTCAAAAGTACACTATTTTTTTAGTTGTAGTGTATTTGCACGGTTTTATGCATGTGGGATAAAACGTGTGTGCCTTTGACGTGCTGTGGAACTTAAGCAAATAAACACTTATACTATGCTAGTAGGACATTAATAATAAGTTCTCGAAAGCTGAAAAGCTTATTTGGTGTCAAAAGTACACTATTTTTGTATTTGGTGTGTATTTGCACGGTTTTATGCATGTGGGATAAAACGTGTGTGCCTTTGACGCGCTTTGGAATTTAAACAAATAAACACATATAATACGCTAATAAGGTATTAATAATGAGTTCTCAAATGATAAAATGCTTATTTGGTGTCAAAAGTACACTATTTTTGTATTTGGTGTGTATTTGCACTATTTTAAGCATTTGTTGGATAAAACGTGTGTGCCTTTGACGTGCTTTGGAACTTAAGCAAATAAACACATATAGTACGCTAATAAGGCATTAATAATAAGTTCTCAAACGATAAAATGCTTATTTGGGGTCAAAAGTACACTATTTTTGTAGTTGGAGTGTATTTGCACGGTTTTATGCATGTGGGATAAAACGTGTGTGCCTTTGACGTGCTTTGCAACTTAAGCAAATAAACACATATAATACGCTAATAAGGCATTAATAACGAGTTCTCGAACGATAAAATGCTTATTTGGTGTCAAAAGTACACTATTTTTGTATTTGGTGTGTATTTGCACTGTTTTAAGCATTTGTTGGATAAAACGTGTGTGCCCTTGACGTGCTTTGGAACTTAAGCAAATAAACACATATAGTACGCTAATAAGGCATTAATAATAAGTTCTCACACAATAAAATGCTTATTTGGGGTCAAAAGTACACTATTTTTGTAGTTGGAGTGTATTTGCACGGTTTTATGCATGTGGGATAAAACGTGTGTGCCTTTGACGCGCTTTGGAACTTAAGCAAATAAACACTTATACTACGCTAGTAGGACATTAATAATAAGTTCTCGAAAGATGAAAAGCTTATTTGGTGTCAAAAGTACACTATTTTTGTATTTGGTGTGTATTTGCACGGTTTTATGCATGTGGGATAAAACTAGCGTGCCTTTGACGCGCTTTGGAATTTAAACAAATAAACACATATAATACGCTAATAAGATATTAATAATGAGTTCTCAAATGACAAAATGCTTATTTGGTGTCAAAAGTACACTATTTTTGTATTTGGTGTGTATTTGCACTGTTTTAAGCATTCGATGGATAAAACGTGTGTGCCTTTGACGTGCTTTGGAACTTAAGCAAATAAACACATATAGTACGCTAATAAGGCATTAATAATAAGTTCTCAAACGATAAAATGCTTATTTGGGGTCAAAAGTACACTATTTTTGTAGTTGGAGTGTATTTGCACGGTTTTATGCATGTGGGATAAAACGTGTGTGCCTTTGACGCGCTTTGGAACTTAAGCAAATAAACACTTATACTACGCTAGTAGGACATTAATAATAAGTTCTCGAAAGATGAAAAGCTTATTTGGTGTCAAAAGTACACTATTTTTGTATTTGGTGTGTATTTGCATGGTTTTATGCACATGGGATAAAACGAGCGTGCCTTTGACGCGCTTCGGAACATAAGCAAATAAACACTTATACTACGCTAGTAGGACATTAATAATAAGTTCTCGAAAGATGAAAAGCTTATTTGGTGTCAAAAGTACACTATTTTTGTATTTGGTGTGTATTTGCACGGTTTTATGCATGTGGGATAAAACGAGCGTGCCTTTGACGTGCTTTGGAACTTAAGCAAATAAACACATATAGTACGCTAATAAGGCATTAATAATAAGTTCTCAAACGATAAAATGCTTATTTGGGGTCAAAAGTACACTATTTTTTTAGTTGTAGTGTATTTGCACGGTTTTATGCATGTGGGATAAAACGTGTGTGCCTTTGACGTGCTTTGGAACTTAAGCAAATAAACACTTATACTATGCTAGTAGGACATTAATAATAAGTTCTCGAAAGATGAAAAGCTTATTTGGTGTCAAAAGTACACTATTTTTGTATTTGGTGTGTATTTGCACGGTTTTATGCATGTGGGACAAAACGAGCTTGCCTTTGACGCGCTTTGGAATTTAAGCAAATAAACACATATAATACGCTAATAAAGTATTAATAATGAGTTCTCAAATGATAAAATGCTTATTTGGTGTCAAAAGTACACTATTTTTGTATTTTGTGTGTATTTGCACTAATTTAAGCATTTGTTGGATAAAACGTGTGTGCCTTTGACGTGCTTTGGAACTTAAGCAAATAAACACATATAGTACGCTAATAAGGCATTAATAACAAGTTCTCAAACGATAAAATGCTTATTTGGGGTCAAAAGTACACTATTTTTGTAGTTGGAGTGTATTTGCACGGTTTTATGCATGTGGGATAAAACGTGTGTGCCTTTGACGCGCTTTGGAACTTAAGCAAATAAACACTTATACTACGCTAGTAGGACATTAATAATAAGTTCTCGAAAGATGAAAAGCTTATTTGGTGTCAAAAGTACACTATTTTTGTATTTGGTGTGTATTTGCACGGTTTTATGCACATGGGATAAAACAAGCGTGCCTTTGACTCGCTTTGGAACATAAGCAAATAAACACTTATGCTACGCTAGTAGGACATTAATAATAAGTTCTCGAAAGATGAAAAGCTTATTTGGTGTCAAAAGTACACTATTTTTGTATTTGGTGTGTATTTGCACGGTTTTATGCATGTGGGATAAAACGAGAGTGCCTTTGACGCGCTTTGGAACTTAAGCAAATAAACACATAGAATACGCTAATAAGGCATTAATAACGAGTTCTCGAACGATAAAATGCTTATTTGGTGTCAAAAGTACACTATTTTTGTATTTGTTGTGTATTTGCACTGTTTTAAGCATTTGTTGGATAAAACGTGTGTGCCCTTGACGTGCTTTGGAACTTAAGCAAATAAACACATATAGTACGCTAATAAGGCATTAATAATAAGTTCTCAAACGATAAAATGCTTATTTGGGGTCAAAAGTACACTATTTTTGTAGTTGGAGTGTATTTGCACGGTTTTATGCATGTGGGATAAAACGTGTGTGCCTTTGACGTGCTTTGGAACTTAAGCAAATAAACACTTATACTACGCTAGTAGGACATTAATAATAAGTTCTCGAAAGATGAAAAGCTTATTTGGTGTCAAAAGTACACTATTTTTGTATTTGGTGTGTATTTGCACGGTTTTATGCATGTGGGATAAAACGAGCGTGCCTTTGACGCGCTTTGGAACTTAAGCAAATAAACACATATAATACGCTAATAAGGCATTAATAACGAGTTCTCGAACGATAAAATGCTTATTTGGTGTCAAAAGTACACTATTTTTGTATTTGGTGTGTATTTGCACTGTTTTAAGCATTTGTTGGATAAAACGAGTGTGCCTTTGACGCGCTTTGGAACTTAAGCAAATAAACACATATCATACGCTAATAAGGTATTAATAATGAGTTCTCAAATGATAAAATGCTTATTTGGTGTCAAAAGTACACTATTTTTGTATTTGGAGTGTATTTGCACTGTTTTATGCATGTGGGGATAAAACGAGAATGCCTTTGAAGAGCTTTGGAACTTAAGCAAATAAACACTTATACTACGCTAGTGGGACATTAATAATGAGTTCTTGAAAGATCAAAAGTGCACTATTTTTGTATTTGGAGTGTATTTGCACTATTTTAAACATTTGTTGGATAAAACGTGTGTGCCTTTGACGTGCTTTGGAACTTAAGCAAATAAATACTTATACTACGCTAGTAGGACATTAATAATAAGTTCTCGAAAGATGAAAAGCTTATTTGGTGTCAAAAGTACACTATTTTTGTAATTGGTGTGTATTTGCACTGTTTTAAGCATTTGTTGGATAAAACGTGTGTGCCTTTGACGTGCTTTGGAACATAAGCTAATAAATACTTATACTACGCTAGTAGGACATTAATAATAAGTTGTCGAAAGATGAAAAGCTTATTTGGTGTCAAAAGTACACTATTTTTGTATTTGGTGTGTATTTGCACTATTTTAAGCATTTGTTGGATAAAACGTGTGTGCCTTTGACGTGCTTTGGAACTTAAGCAAATAAACGTGTATAGTTCGCTAATAAGGCATTAATAATAAGTTCTCAAATGATAAAATGCTTATTTGGGGTCAAAAGTACACTATTTTTGTATTTGGAGTGTATTTGCACGGTTTTATGCATGTGGGATAAAAAGAGCGTGACTTTGACGCGCTTTGGAACTTAAGCAAATAAACACTTATACTGCGCTAGTAGGACATTAATAATAAGTTCTCGAAAGATGAAAAGCTTATTTGGTGTTAAAAGTACACTATTTTTGTATTTAATGTGTATTTGCATTGTTTTAAGCATTTGTTGGATAAAACGTGTGTGCCTTTGACGCGCTTTGGAACTTAAGCAAATAAACACATATAATACGCTAATAAGGCATTAATAATGAGTTTTCAGACGATAAAATGCTTATTTGGTGTCAAAAGTACACTATTTTTGTATTTGGTGTGTATTTGCACTGTTTTAAGCATGTGGGATAAAACGAGCGTGCCTTTGACGCGCTTTGGAACTTAAGCAAATAAACACATATAATACGCTAAGAAGGCATTAATAATGAGTTTTCAGAAGATAAAATGCTTATTTGGTGTCAAAAGTACACTATTTTTGCATTTGGAGAGTATTTGCACGGTTTTATGCATGTGGGATAAAACGAGCATGCCTTTGAAGAGCTTCGGAACTTAAGCAAATAAACACTTATACTACGCTAGTAGGACATTAATAATGTGTTCTCGAAAGATCAAAAGTACACTATTTTTGTAATTGGAGTGTATTTGCACGGTTTTATGCGTGTGGGATAAAACAAGTGTGCCTTTGACGCACTTTGGAACTTAAGCAAATAAACACATATAATACGCTAATAAGGCATTAATAACGAGTTCTCGAACGATAAAATGCTTATTTGGTGTCAAAAGTACACTATTTTTGTATTTGGTGTGTATTTGCACTGTTTTAAGCATTTATTGGATAAAACGTGTGTGCCCTTGACGTGCTTTGGAACTTAATCAAATAAACACATATAGTACGCTAATAAGGCATTAATAATAAGTTCTCAAACGATAAAATGCTTATTTTGGGTTAAAAGTACAGTATTTTTGTAGTTGGAGTGTATTTGCACGGTTTTATGCATGTGGGATAAAAAGAGCGTGACTTTGACGCGCTTTGGAACTTAAGCAAATAAACACTTATACTACGCTAGCAGGACATTAATAATGGGTTCTCGAAAGATCAAAAGTACACTATTTTTGTATTTGGAGTGTATTTGCACGGTTTTATGCGTGTGGGATAAAACGAGTGTGCCTTTGACGCACTTTGGAACTTAAGAAAATAAACACATATAATACGCTAATAAGGCATTAGTAACGAGTTCTCGAACGATAAAATGCTTATTTGGTGTCAAAAGTTAACTATTTTTGTATTTGGTCTGTATTTGCACTGTTTTAAGCATTTGTTGGATAAAACGTGTGTGCCTTTGACGTGCTTTGGAACTTAAGCAAATAAACACATATAGTACGCTAATAAGGCATTAATAATTAGTTCTCAAACGATAAAATGCTTATTTGGGGTTAAAAGTACACTATTTTTGTAGTTGGAGTGTATTTGCACGGTTTTATGCATGTGGGATAAAAAGAGCGAGCGTGACTTTGACGCGCTTTGGAACTTAAGCAAATAAACACTTATACTACGCTAGTAGGACATTAATAATAAGTTCTCGAAAGATGAAAAGCTTATTAAGTGTCAAAAGTACACTATTTTTGTATTTAATGGGTATTTGCACTGTTTTAAGCATTTGTTGGATAAAACGTGTGTGCCTTTGACGTGCTTTGGAACTTAAGCAAATAAACACATATAGTACGCTAATAAGGCATTAATAATTAGTTCTCAAACGATAAAATGCTTATTTGGTGTCAAAAGTACACTATTTTTGTATTTGCTGTGTATTTGCACGGTTTGATGCATGTCGGATAAAACGAGCGTGCCTTTGACGCGCTACGGAACTTAAGCAAATAAACACATATAATACGCTAATAAGGCATTAATAATGAGTTCTCAAATGATAAAATGCTTATTTGGTGTCAAAAGTACACTATTTTTGTATTTGGTGCGTATTTGCACTGTTTTAAGCATTTGTTGTATAAAACGTGTGTGCCTTTGACGTGCTTTGGAACTTAAGCAAACAAACACATATAGTACGCTAATAAGGCATTAATAATAAGTTCTCAAATGATAAACTGCTTATTTGGGGTCAAAAGTACACTATTTTTGTATTTGGTGTGTATTTGCACTGTTTTAAGCATTCGATGGATAAAACGTGTGTGCCTTTGACGCGCTTTTGGAACTTAAGCAAATAAACACATATAATACGCTAATAAGGCTTTAATAATGAATTTTCAGACGATAGAATGCTTATTTGGTGTCAAAAGTACACTATTTTTGTATTTGGTGTGTATTTGCACAGTTTTCTGCATGTCGGATAAAACGAGCGTGCCTTTGACGCGCTTTGGAACTTAAGCAAATAAACACATATAATACGCTAATAAGGCATTAATAATGAGTTCTCGAATGATAAAATGCTTATTTGGTGTCAAAAGTACACTATTTTTGTATTTGGTGTGTATTTGCACTGTTTTAAGCATTTGTTGGATAAAACGTGTGTGCCTTTGACGTGCTTTGGAATTTAAGCAAATAAACACATATAGTACGCTAATAAGGCATTAATAATAAGTTCTCAAACGATAAAATGTTTATTTGGGGTCAAAAGTACACTATTTTTGTATTTGGAGTGTATTTGCACGGTTTTATGCATGTGGGATAAAACGAGCGTGACTTTGACGCGCTTTGGAACTTAAGCAAATAAACACTTATACTACGCTAGTAGGACATTAATAATATGTTCTCGAAAGATGAAAAGCTTATTTGGTGTCAAAAGTACACTATTTTTGTATTTGGTGTGCATTTGCACGGTTTTATGCATGTGGGATAAAACGAGCGTGCCTTTGAGGCGCTTTGGAACTTAAGCAAATAAACACATATAATACGCTAATAAGGCATTAATAATGAGTTCTCGAATGATAAAATGCTTATTTGGTGTCAAAAGTACACTATTTTTGTATTTGGTGTGTATTTGCACTGTTTTAAGCATTTGTTGGATAAAACGTGTGTGCCTTTGACGTGCTTTGGAATTTAAGCAAATAAACACATATAGTACGCTAATAAGGCATTAATAATAAGTTCTCAAACGATAAAATGTTTATTTGGGGTCAAAAGTACACTATTTTTGTATTTGGAGTGTATTTGCACGGTTTTATGCATGTGGGATAAAACGAGCGTGACTTTGACGCGCTTTGGAACTTAAGCAAATAAACACTTATACTACGCTAGTAGGACATTAATAATATGTTCTCGAAAGATGAAAAGCTTATTTGGTGTCAAAAGTACACTATTTTTGTATTTGGTGTGCATTTGCACGGTTTTATGCATGTGGGATAAAACGAGCGTGCCTTTGAGGCGCTTTGAACTTAAGCAAATAAACACATATAATACGCTAATAAGGCATTAATAATGATTTCTCAAATGATAAAATGCTTATTTGGTGTCAAAAGTACACTATTTTTTTATTTGGTGTGTATTTGTACTGTTTTAAACATTTGTTGTATAAAACGTGTGTGCCTTTGACGTGCTTTGGAACTTAAGCAAATAAACACATATAGTACGCTAATAAGGCATTAATAATGAGTTCTCGATTGATAAAATGCTTATTTGGTGTCAAAAGTACACTATTTTTGTATTTGGTGTGTATTTGCACGGTTTTATGCATGTGGGATAAAACGAGCCTGCCTTTGACGCGCTTTGGAACTTAAGCAAATAAACACATATAATACGCTAATAAGGCATTAATAATGAGTTCTCGATTGATAAAATGCTTATTTGGTGTCAAAAGTACACTATTTTTGTATTTGGTGTGTATTTGCACGGTTTTATGCATGTGGGATAAAACGAGCGTGCCTTTGACGCGCTTGGAACTTAAGCAAATAAACACTTATACTACGCTAGTAGGACATTAATAATATGTTCTCGAAAGATGAAAAGCTTATTTGGTGTCAAAAGTACACTATTTTTGTATTTGGTGTGCATTTGCACGGTTTTATGCATGTGGGATAAAACGAGCGTGCCTTTGAGGCGCTTTGGAACTTAAGCAAATAAACACATATAATACGCTAATAAGGCATTAATAATGAGTTCTCGAATGATAAAATGCTTATTTGGTGTCAAAAGTACACTATTTTTGTATTTGGTGTGTATTTGCACTGTTTTAAGCATTTGTTGGATAAAACGTGTGTGCCTTTGACGTGCTTTGGAATTTAAGCAAATAAACACATATAGTACGCTAATAAGGCATTAATAATAAGTTCTCAAACGATAAAATGTTTATTTGGGGTCAAAAGTACACTATTTTTGTATTTGGAGTGTATTTGCACGGTTTTATGCATGTGGGATAAAACGAGCGTGACTTTGACGCGCTTTGGAACTTAAGCAAATAAACACTTATACTACGCTAGTAGGACATTAATAATATGTTCTCGAAAGATGAAAAGCTTATTTGGTGTCAAAAGTACACTATTTTTGTATTTGGTGTGCATTTGCACGGTTTTATGCATGTGGGATAAAACGAGCGTGCCTTTGAGGCGCTTTGAACTTAAGCAAATAAACACATATAATACGCTAATAAGGCATTAATAATGATTTCTCAAATGATAAAATGCTTATTTGGTGTCAAAAGTACACTATTTTTGTATTTGGTGTGCATTTGCACGGTTTTATGCATGTGGGATAAAACGAGCGTGCCTTTGAGGCGCTTTGGAACTTAAGCAAATAAACACATATAATACGCTAATAAGGCATTAATAATGAGTTCTCGAATGATAAAATGCTTATTTGGTGTCAAAAGTACACTATTTTTGTATTTGGTGTGTATTTGCACTGTTTTAAGCATTTGTTGGATAAAACGTGTGTGCCTTTGACGTGCTTTGGAATTTAAGCAAATAAACACATATAGTACGCTAATAAGGCATTAATAATAAGTTCTCAAACGATAAAATGTTTATTTGGGGTCAAAAGTACACTATTTTTGTATTTGGAGTGTATTTGCACGGTTTTATGCATGTGGGATAAAACGAGCGTGACTTTGACGCGCTTTGGAACTTAAGCAAATAAACACTTATACTACGCTAGTAGGACATTAATAATATGTTCTCGAAAGATGAAAAGCTTATTTGGTGTCAAAAGTACACTATTTTTGTATTTGGTGTGCATTTGCACGGTTTTATGCATGTGGGATAAAACGAGCGTGCCTTTGAGGCGCTTTGAACTTAAGCAAATAAACACATATAATACGCTAATAAGGCATTAATAATGATTTCTCAAATGATAAAATGCTTATTTGGTGTCAAAAGTACACTATTTTTTTATTTGGTGTGTATTTGTACTGTTTTAAGCATTTGTTGGATAAAACGTGTGTGCCTTTGACGTGCTTTGGAACTTAAGCAAATAAACACATATAGTACGCTAATAAGGCATTAATAATGAGTTCTCGATTGATAAAATGCTTATTTGGTGTCAAAAGTACACTATTTTTGTATTTGGTGTGTATTTGCACGGTTTTATGCATGTGGGATAAAACGAGCCTGCCTTTGACGCGCTTTGGAACTTAAGCAAATAAACACATATAATACGCTAATAAGGCATTAATAATGAGTTCTCGATTGATAAAATGCTTATTTGGTGTCAAAAGTACACTATTTTTGTATTTGGAGTGTATTTGCACGGTTTTATGCATGTGGGATAAAACGAACGTGACTTTGACGCGCTTTGGAACTTAAGCAAATAAACACTTATACTACGCTAGTAGGACATTAATAATATGTTCTCGAAAGATGAAAAGCTTATTTGGTGTCAAAAGTACACTATTTTTGTATTTGGTGTGCATTTGCACGGTTTTATGCATGTGGGATAAAACGAGCGTGCCTTTGAGGCGCTTTGAACTTAAGCAAATAAACACATATAATACGCTAATAAGGCATTAATAATGATTTCTCAAATGATAAAATGCTTATTTGGTGTCAAAAGTACACTATTTTTTTATTTGGTGTGTATTTGTACTGTTTTAAACATTTGTTGTATAAAACGTGTGTGCCTTTGACGTGCTTTGGAACTTAAGCAAATAAACACATATAGTACGCTAATAAGGCATTAATAATGAGTTCTCGATTGATAAAATGCTTATTTGGTGTCAAAAGTACACTATTTTTGTATTTGGTGTGTATTTGCACGGTTTTATGCATGTGGGATAAAACGAGCCTGCCTTTGACGCGCTTTGGAACTTAAGCAAATAAACACATATAATACGCTAATAAGGCATTAATAATGAGTTCTCGATTGATAAAATGCTTATTTGGTGTCAAAAGTACACTATTTTTGTATTTGGTGTGTATTTGCACGGTTTTATGCATGTGGGATAAAACGAGCGTGCCTTTGACGCGCTTTGGAACTTAAGCAAATAAACACTTATACTACGCTAGTAGGACATTAATAATATGTTCTCGAAAGATGAAAAGCTTATTTGGTGTCAAAAGTACACTATTTTTGTATTTGGTGTGCATTTGCACGGTTTTATGCATGTGGGATAAAACGAGCGTGCCTTTGAGGCGCTTTGGAACTTAAGCAATTAAACACATATAATACGCTAATAAGGCATTAATAATGAGTTCTCGAATGATAAAATGCTTATTTGGTGTCAAAAGTACACTATTTTTGTATTTGGTGTGTATTTGCACTGTTTTAAGCATTTGTTGGATAAAACGTGTGTGCCTTTGACGTGCTTTGGAATTTAAGCAAATAAACACATATAGTACGCTAATAAGGCATTAATAATAAGTTCTCAAACGATAAAATGTTTATTTGGGGTCAAAAGTACACTATTTTTGTATTTGGAGTGTATTTGCACGGTTTTATGCATGTGGGATAAAACGAGCGTGACTTTGACGCGCTTTGGAACTTAAGCAAATAAACACTTATACTACGCTAGTAGGACATTAATAATATGTTCTCGAAAGATGAAAAGCTTATTTGGTGTCAAAAGTACACTATTTTTGTATTTGGTGTGCATTTGCACGGTTTTATGCATGTGGGATAAAACGAGCGTGCCTTTGAGGCGCTTTGAACTTAAGCAAATAAACACATATAATACGCTAATAAGGCATTAATAATGATTTCTCAAATGATAAAATGCTTATTTGGTGTCAAAAGTACACTATTTTTTTATTTGGTGTGTATTTGTACTGTTTTAAACATTTGTTGTATAAAACGTGTGTGCCTTTGACGTGCTTTGGAACTTAAGCAAATAAACACATATAGTACGCTAATAAGGCATTAATAATGAGTTCTCGATTGATAAAATGCTTATTTGGTGTCAAAAGTACACTATTTTTGTATTTGGTGTGTATTTGCACGGTTTTATGCATGTGGGATAAAACGAGCCTGCCTTTGACGCGCTTTGGAACTTAAGCAAATAAACACATATAATACGCTAATAAGGCATTAATAATGAGTTCTCGATTGATAAAATGCTTATTTGGTGTCAAAAGTACACTATTTTTGTATTTGGTGTGTATTTGCACGGTTTTATGCATGTGGGATAAAACGAGCGTGCCTTTGACGCGCTTTGGAACTTAAGCAAATAAACACTTATACTACGCTAGTAGGACATTAATAATATGTTCTCGAAAGATGAAAAGCTTATTTGGTGTCAAAAGTACACTATTTTTGTATTTGGTGTGTATTTGCACGGTTTTATGCATGTGGGATAAAACGAGCCTGCCTTTGACGCGCTTTGGAACTTAAGCAAATAAACACATATAATACGCTAATAAGGCATTAATAATGAGTTCTCGATTGATAAAATGCTTATTTGGTGTCAAAAGTACACTATTTTTGTATTTGGTGTGTATTTGCACGGTTTTATGCATGTGGGATAAAACGAGCGTGCCTTTGACGCGCCTTGGAACTTAAGCAAATAAACACTTATACTACGCTAGTAGGACATTAATAATATGTTCTCGAAAGATGAAAAGCTTATTTGGTGTCAAAAGTACACTATTTTTGTATTTGGTGTGCATTTGCACGGTTTTATGCATGTGGGATAAAACGAGCGTGCCTTTGAGGCGCTTTGGAACTTAAGCAAATAAACACATATAATACGCTAATAAGGCATTAATAATGAGTTCTCGAATGATAAAATGCTTATTTGGTGTCAAAAGTACACTATTTTTGTATTTGGTGTGTATTTGCACTGTTTTAAGCATTTGTTGGATAAAACGTGTGTGCCTTTGACGTGCTTTGGAATTTAAGCAAATAAACACATATAGTACGCTAATAAGGCATTAATAATAAGTTCTCAAACGATAAAATGTTTATTTGGGGTCAAAAGTACACTATTTTTGTATTTGGAGTGTATTTGCACGGTTTTATGCATGTGGGATAAAACGAGCGTGACTTTGACGCGCTTTGGAACTTAAGCAAATAAACACTTATACTACGCTAGTAGGACATTAATAATATGTTCTCGAAAGATGAAAAGCTTATTTGGTGTCAAAAGTACACTATTTTTGTATTTGGTGTGCATTTGCACGGTTTAATGCATGTGGGATAAAACGAGCGTGCCTTTGAGGCGCTTTGAACTTAAGCAAATAAACACATATAATACGCTAATAAGGCATTAATAATGATTTCTCAAATGATAAAATGCTTATTTGGTGTCAAAAGTACACTATTTTTTTATTTGGTGTGTATTTGTACTGTTTTAAGCATTTGTTGTATAAAACGTGTGTGCCTTTGACGTGCTTTGGAACTTAAGCAAATAAACACATATAGTACGCTAATAAGGCATTAATAATGAGTTCTCGAATGATAAAATGCTTATTTGGTGTCAAAAGTACACTATTTTTGTATTTGGTGTGTATTTGCACGGTTTTATGCATGTGGGATAAAACGAGCCTGCCTTTGACGCGCTTTGGAACTTAAGCAAATAAACACATATAATACGCTAATAAGGCATTAATAATGAGTTCTCGATTGATAAAATGCTTATTTGGTGTCAAAAGTACACTATTTTTGTATTTGGTGTGTATTTGCACGGTTTTATGCATGTGGGATAAAACGAGCGTGCCTTTGACGCGCTTTGGAACTTAAGCAAATAAACACTTATACTACGCTAGTAGGACATTAATAATATGTTCTCGAAAGATGAAAAGCTTATTTGGTGTCAAAAGTACACTATTTTTGTATTTGGTGTGCATTTGCACGGTTTTATGCATGTGGGATAAAACGAGCGTGCCTTTGAGGCGCTTTGGAACTTAAGCAAATAAACACATATAATACGCTAATAAGGCATTAATAATGAGTTCTCGAATGATAAAATGCTTATTTGGTGTCAAAAGTACACTATTTTTGTATTTGGTGTGTATTTGCACTGTTTTAAGCATTTGTTGGATAAAACGTGTGTGCCTTTGACGTGCTTTGGAATTTAAGCAAATAAACACATATAGTACGCTAATAAGGCATTAATAATAAGTTCTCAAACGATAAAATGTTTATTTGGGGTCAAAAGTACACTATTTTTGTATTTGGAGTGTATTTGCACGGTTTTATGCATGTGGGATAAAACGAGCGTGACTTTGACGCGCTTTGGAACTTAAGCAAATAAACACTTATACTACGCTAGTAGGACATTAATAATATGTTCTCGAAAGATGAAAAGCTTATTTGGTGTCAAAAGTACACTATTTTTGTATTTGGTGTGCATTTGCACGGTTTTATGCATGTGGGATAAAACGAGCGTGCCTTTGAGGTGCTTTGAACTTAAGCAAATAAACACATATAATACGCTAATAAGGCATTAATAATGATTTCTCAAATGATAAAATGCTTATTTGGGGTCAAAAGTACACTATTTTTGTATTTGGAGTGTATTTGCACGGTTTTATGCATGTGGGATAAAACGAGCGTGACTTTGACGCGCTTTGGAACTTAAGCAAATAAACACTTATACTACGCTAGTAGGACATTAATAATATGTTCTCGAAAGATGAAAAGCTTATTTGGTGTCAAAAGTACACTATTTTTGTATTTGGTGTGCATTTGCACGGTTTAATGCATGTGGGATAAAACGAGCGTGCCTTTGAGGCGCTTTGAACTTAAGCAAATAAACACATATAATACGCTAATAAGGCATTAATAATGATTTCTCAAATGATAAAATGCTTATTTGGTGTCAAAAGTACACTATTTTTTTATTTGGTGTGTATTTGTACTGTTTTAAACATTTGTTGTATAAAACGTGTGTGCCTTTGACGTGCTTTGGAACTTAAGCAAATAAACACATATAGTACGCTAATAAGGCATTAATAATGAGTTCTCGATTGATAAAATGCTTATTTGGTGTCAAAAGTACACTATTTTTGTATTTGGTGTGTATTTGCACGGTTTTATGCATGTGGGATAAAACGAGCCTGCCTTTGACGCGCTTTGGAACTTAAGCAAATAAACACATATAATACGCTAATAAGGCATTAATAATGAGTTCTCGATTGATAAAATGCTTATTTGGTGTCAAAAGTACACTATTTTTGTATTTGGTGTGTATTTGCACGGTTTTATGCATGTGGGATAAAACGAGCGTGCCTTTGACGCGCTTTGGAACTTAAGCAAATAAACACTTATACTACGCTAGTAGGACATTAATAATATGTTCTCGAAAGATGAAAAGCTTATTTGGTGTCAAAAGTACACTATTTTTGTATTTGGTGTGCATTTGCACGGTTTTATGCATGTGGGATAAAACGAGCGTGCCTTTGAGGCGCTTTGGAACTTAAGCAAATAAACACATATAATACGCTAATAAGGCATTAATAATGAGTTCTCGAATGATAAAATGCTTATTTGGTGTCAAAAGTACACTATTTTTGTATTTGGTGTGTATTTGCACTGTTTTAAGCATTTGTTGGATAAAACGTGTGTGCCTTTGACGTGCTTTGGAATTTAAGCAAATAAACACATATAGTACGCTAATAAGGCATTAATAATAAGTTCTCAAACGATAAAATGTTTATTTGGGGTCAAAAGTACACTATTTTTGTATTTGGAGTGTATTTGCACGGTTTTATGCATGTGGGATAAAACGAGCGTGACTTTGACGCGCTTTGGAACTTAAGCAAATAAACACTTATACTACGCTAGTAGGACATTAATAATATGTTCTCGAAAGATGAAAAGCTTATTTGGTGTCAAAAGTACACTATTTTTGTATTTGGTGTGCATTTGCACGGTTTTATGCATGTGGGATAAAACGAGCGTGCCTTTGAGGTGCTTTGAACTTAAGCAAATAAACACATATAATACGCTAATAAGGCATTAATAATGATTTCTCAAATGATAAAATGCTTATTTGGTGTCAAAAGTACACTATTTTTTTATTTGGTGTGTATTTGTACTGTTTTAAACATTGTGGTATAAAACGTGCTGTGCCTTTGACGTGCTTTGGAACTTAAGCAAATAAACACATATAGTACGCTAATAAGCATTAATAATGAGTTCTCGAATGATAAAATGCTTATTTGGTGTCAAAAGTACACTATTTTTGTATTTGGTGTGTATTTGCACGGTTTTATGCATGTGGGATAAAACGAGCCTGCCTTTGACGCGCTTTGGAACTTAAGCAAATAAACACATATAATACGCTAATAAGGCATTAATAATGAGTTCTCGATTGATAAAATGCTTATTTGGTGTCAAAAGTACACTATTTTTGTATTTGGTGTGTATTTGCACGGTTTTATGCATGTGGGATAAAACGAGCGTGCCTTTGACGCGCTTTGGAACTTAAGCAAATAAACACTTATACTACGCTAGTAGGACATTAATAATATGTTCTCGAAAGATGAAAAGCTTATTTGGTGTCAAAAGTACACTATTTTTGTATTTGGTGTGCATTTGCACGGTTTTATGCATGTGGGATAAAACGAGCGTGCCTTTGAGGCGCTTTGGAACTTAAGCAAATAAACACATATAATACGCTAATAAGGCATTAATAATGAGTTCTCGAATGATAAAATGCTTATTTGGTGTCAAAAGTACACTATTTTTGTATTTGGTGTGTATTTGCACTGTTTTAAGCATTTGTTGGATAAAACGTGTGTGCCTTTGACGTGCTTTGGAATTTAAGCAAATAAACACATATAGTACGCTAATAAGGCATTAATAATAAGTTCTCAAACGATAAAATGTTTATTTGGGGTCAAAAGTACACTATTTTTGTATTTGGAGTGTATTTGCACGGTTTTATGCATGTGGGATAAAACGAGCGTGACTTTGACGCGCTTTGGAACTTAAGCAAATAAACACTTATACTACGCTAGTAGGACATTAATAATATGTTCTCGAAAGATGAAAAGCTTATTTGGTGTCAAAAGTACACTATTTTTGTATTTGGTGTGCATTTGCACGGTTTTATGCATGTGGGATAAAACGAGCGTGCCTTTGAGGCGCTTTGAACTTAAGCAAATAAACACATATAATACGCTAATAAGGCATTAATAATGATTTCTCAAATGATAAAATGCTTATTTGGTGTCAAAAGTACACTATTTTTTTATTTGGTGTGTATTTGTACTGTTTTAAACATTTGTTGTATAAAACGTGTGTGCCTTTGACGTGCTTTGGAACTTAAGCAAATAAACACATATAGTACGCTAATAAGGCATTAATAATGAGTTCTCGATTGATAAAATGCTTATTTGGTGTCAAAAGTACACTATTTTTGTATTTGGTGTGTATTTGCACGGTTTTATGCATGTGGGATAAAACGAGCCTGCCTTTGACGCGCTTTGGAACTTAAGCAAATAAACACATATAATACGCTAATAAGGCATTAATAATGAGTTCTCGATTGATAAAATGCTTATTTGGTGTCAAAAGTACACTATTTTTGTATTTGGAGTGTATTTGCACGGTTTTATGCATGTGGGATAAAACGAGCGTGACTTTGACGCGCTTTGGAACTTAAGCAAATAAACACTTATACTACGCTAGTAGGACATTAATAATATGTTCTCGAAAGATGAAAAGCTTATTTGGTGTCAAAAGTACACTATTTTTGTATTTGGTGTGCATTTGCACGGTTTTATGCATGTGGGATAAAACGAGCGTGCCTTTGAGGCGCTTTGAACTTAAGCAAATAAACACATATAATACGCTAATAAGGCATTAATAATGATTTCTCAAATGATAAAATGCTTATTTGGTGTCAAAAGTACACTATTTTTTTATTTGGTGTGTATTTGTACTGTTTTAAACATTTGTTGTATAAAACGTGTGTGCCTTTGACGTGCTTTGGAACTTAAGCAAATAAACACATATAGTACGCTAATAAGGCATTAATAATGAGTTCTCGATTGATAAAATGCTTATTTGGTGTCAAAAGTACACTATTTTTGTATTTGGTGTGTATTTGCACGGTTTTATGCATGTGGGATAAAACGAGCCTGCCTTTGACGCGCTTTGGAACTTAAGCAAATAAACACATATAATACGCTAATAAGGCATTAATAATGAGTTCTCGATTGATAAAATGCTTATTTGGTGTCAAAAGTACACTATTTTTGTATTTGGTGTGTATTTGCACGGTTTTATGCATGTGGGATAAAACGAGCGTGCCTTTGACGCGCTTTGGAACTTAAGCAAATAAACACGTATACTACGCTAGTAGGACATTAATAATATGTTCTCGAAAGATGAAAAGCTTATTTGGTGTCAAAAGTACACTATTTTTGTATTTGGTGTGCATTTGCACGGTTTTATGCATGTGGGATAAAACGAGCGTGCCTTTGAGGCGCTTTGGAACTTAAGCAATTAAACACATATAATACGCTAATAAGGCATTAATAATGAGTTCTCGAATGATAAAATGCTTATTTGGTGTCAAAAGTACACTATTTTTGTATTTGGTGTGTATTTGCACTGTTTTAAGCATTTGTTGGATAAAACGTGTGTGCCTTTGACGTGCTTTGGAATTTAAGCAAATAAACACATATAGTACGCTAATAAGGCATTAATAATAAGTTCTCAAACGATAAAATGTTTATTTGGGGTCAAAAGTACACTATTTTTGTATTTGGAGTGTATTTGCACGGTTTTATGCATGTGGGATAAAACGAGCGTGACTTTGACGCGCTTTGGAACTTAAGCAAATAAACACTTATACTACGCTAGTAGGACATTAATAATATGTTCTCGAAAGATGAAAAGTTTATTTGGTGTCAAAAGTACACTATTTTTGTATTTGGTGTGCATTTGCACGGTTTTATGCATGTGGGATAAAACGAGCGTGCCTTTGAGGCGCTTTGAACTTAAGCAAATAAACACATATAATACGCTAATAAGGCATTAATAATGATTTCTCAAATGATAAAATGCTTATTTGGTGTCAAAAGTACACTATTTTTTTATTTGGTGTGTATTTGTACTGTTTTAAACATTTGTTGTATAAAACGTGTGTGCCTTTGACGTGCTTTGGAACTTAAGCAAATAAACACATATAGTACGCTAATAAGGCATTAATAATGAGTTCTCGATTGATAAAATGCTTATTTGGTGTCAAAAGTACACTATTTTTGTATTTGGTGTGTATTTGCACGGTTTTATGCATGTGGGATAAAACGAGCCTGCCTTTGACGCGCTTTGGAACTTAAGCAAATAAACACATATAATACGCTAATAAGGCATTAATAATGAGTTCTCGATTGATAAAATGCTTATTTGGTGTCAAAAGTACACTATTTTTGTATTTGGTGTGTATTTGCACGGTTTTATGCATGTGGGATAAAACGAGCGTGCCTTTGACGCGCTTTGGAACTTAAGCAAATAAACACTTATACTACGCTAGTAGGACATTAATAATATGTTCTCGAAAGATGAAAAGCTTATTTGGTGTCAAAAGTACACTATTTTTGTATTTGGTGTGTATTTGCACGGTTTTATGCATGTGGGATAAAACGAGCCTGCCTTTGACGCGCTTTGGAACTTAAGCAAATAAACACATATAATACGCTAATAAGGCATTAATAATGAGTTCTCGATTGATAAAATGCTTATTTGGTGTCAAAAGTACACTATTTTTGTATTATGGT